>CM053783.1:2955000-3572500 GCA_028749045.1 Cupressus sempervirens
TTTTAGCTTTCATACCCACCATATGCCATCCCCAACTAGGTGCATCTATTTGACCTAGCAATAGACTTGAATTTATCATGTTATTTTAAGAAAATAAATATCATAATTTTAAAAAAAAGTCAAACCATTTTACATAAAGATTTTGACATTGAACTTTTATAGAGATTAATGAACTAAGTAATTAATTTATCATGTATCTATCATATTTATTTTTTTATATATGCCTTGGTAGACGTGTATTTCCTATATTAGGCATGACCAATCTACACTTTTCTTTTCTAGTGGAAAAAGATAAGTTGGATGCACTTATTTTGTTTCGTATGGGTTTTATCGATTGCATACATTGTTCTTTGATCTTGGACCCTTTGTGTCTATTATCTTCTTTAATCTCATTCTGAGGAAGTGCAAGGCAACCTCAATCTTAATATTGTAGTGGAAGTGAAAATGGGGCATGGTCAATGGTTTTTTAATGTTATTTGCAAAGTCAAAGTCCATTCAAATAGATGCCAAAGTCACCCTAGTTATCCATACTAGGTGTACATATATCCATTTGCCCTAACTAAACACAACCATAAAAAGAAAACACAAAAAACACAAGAATCATTTAATTAGTATATCCTTTGAAATCTAGTCATTTTGCACATTTTCCATGCAGTCAATTATCTACTTATATGTCTCGCACATATTTTATCAATGATCTCAATTTTTACTATATGCCTTCTTCATCCTACAATGCTTATATCATGCTAAAGTACAATCACATATCATATACTTTGATCCATACTACATCCTTTCTATCATGAGATTCACTTGTAATGTTTGTTTTTCTCCATCATATCATTGGAGCATGTCACTAATATCGATTTTCTTTGAAACAACCCTATGCATACAAGTCTAAGAGAGACAAAAAATACACATTTAAAATTGCTTGATGTGTTTCATGTAATTATTTGATGATAATTTTTCTTCAAACTGACTTTTTTTTCTTAATCTTATTTTCACATGATTTTTAAAGATTTTTTTTTTTTATTTTTTAGAATACATATCTTATTTAATTCACCGATTCTTTTAAAATTAAATTAATTTCAATTAATAAGTTCTTGCCTTATATAAGTTAGGGAACTAATATTTTTGTTAGTCATTGAATTAATTTGCATTAAAAACATATTGTAAAATTCTAAGCTTTGAATGGTAATAGTTTAAAATATAATTTTAGAATATAATTTCTTATTTATTATTGGTTGAACACATTTTTGTTGGGTTTTTTTAAACAATGAAGAGAATGGTAGAATTAAATAAAAGGTGTCAGGATTAGATAACTATGTGGTAATGCTTTGGAGGCGGATTCTATTGTTGTTCCGCATGATTTAAATGTTTCCCCTACAGTGGTGGCCAATACTGTTGTCCCTCCTTTGAATGTTGTTATTTCTGATTTGGCTAATGCTCCTCATGTGGCCCTGGCTTTGGGGGGAGCTGTTGCCCCTCTTTCATGTGGTGGTGGTTCTTCTGCCCTGGCTAGAAGGGTTTTGGGGGATTCTAGTGGTGTTTCCCCTATGGTGGTGGCCAATACTATTGTCCCTCTTTCGAATGGACTCTTGTGGTTTGGATGACTTTGCTTGGCAGAAGGCTGTTGGGATGGTGGAGGATGGATGGACAAAAGTAAAAGGAAAAAAGGTCAAGCCCTTTTTTCCATCTTTTGATATGTCTCTACGTTCTTGAAAGATGGGATCTAAAAGTAAATCTTGAGGCTCGGATTTCTTTTATAGCTGCTCGCCTAGTCTTTTTTGAGGCTGTCCTTTTTTGTTTTGGTTATCCTAGTCTTTTTGACCTGTTGTTTTGTAGCTTGACATGGTTCGGGTTTAAATACCTTTTTTTGTAACCATGGGGTTTCAAGATCCCGTTTAAAACCTGTTTAGGTGGTAGAAGTGCACTGTGTTTTATGTGAGGCCACCTTGGTGACCTTGTTTTGTCAAGCAACCTGTTTCATCTAAGGGTTGTTGTTTCTAAGTTTGAACTTCGTTGAAAATTAGAAGATTTATAAAAGGTTTTAGGTACCCTTCAAAACATGTTTTCCTTAATCAAAAACTATGTAGTAATGTTTTGTCAAAGCTTATGTCAAACTTCAAAGACTGACTGCAAAGGATATTTCAGCAAACTTCATTGTAGCCTGATAATCAATAATTATGTCTTTGCACGAATTATGTGCAAAAAGATGTCTTTATTGCCCTTTGGTTTAAATGTTGTCTTTGTACAAATCATGTCACATAAGAAAAAACCAAAACCAAATTTGGGAGACAAGGCAATGATATATCCACTTGCCCCGCATTTGTACAATGAGCATATGCCCTCCAAATAATCCAGCAATTGACACACATTCTTTTCATTTACATTCTCTATGTTTTAATTTCTAATACATTTATTCCTACTATTTCTCCATTCCTCGGCTCGCCGAGGGGCCTCCAAAATTCAAAAACCAAGACATAATGGGAAGAAAATTTGGAGTTCTTTTGAGTGCACCCAATCGGGACTATGTATATAAGATCTACGGAGGTTGTTTTAATCTGTTAAGGGGTATCATGAATGAGACCCAGAAAAAACGAGATCTATTTAAAGCTATGTTCCACGGAGTTTCCGGGACGGGGACGTTTTAGGGGACGGGGACGTGTTTCCGGTACGGGTACGGGTTGAAGCCAAAATTTAGGGGACGGGACATCAGGGGACGGCGATTAAAAACATAGGGGATTTTTTTTAATATAGAGACAAAATTCAAATATGTATATCATAACATTGATAAACCATTCACCATAGACATTTTAGAAGATAAATACATGGAATATTATCAAATGGCAAATACTAAGTGCTTCCATTATAACAATATCACATACATATATAGCAAAAATTAAAATGCCTAAAGGCTTCAAGTATCATGCTAAAATCAGAATGAAATAAAGAGAAGTCCAACTAAAATAGTTAGTAAATAGTAAATACCGAACGCAGTCTTGCCTCACTAAACACAATCTTTGCTCATTGCTGCTACTGCTCTTATGTTTTCTTCCTTCCTCTTAGCAAGTATGTTAAATCGAAAAATGAGTAGAAGAGTTAAGTGTTTTAATGGACCAAATATGGGTTGCATATTGTTATTATGTCTTTAAGATGACTAGGGGCCACACGAACAACAAATATTAGGAAAAAATATTTTTTTGGGGATGGTTTGCCTTTACCAGATTGACTGGAAAAAAGGGGACGGCCAGCAGTTTCGGGGACGGATAGGGGACGGCAAAACTGTCTCCGATACTGCTGGCCGTCCCCAAGTTTCCTGCCCAAAAAAATTGGCCGTTTCGGGGACGTTTCTGAATTTTTCAAAAAAGGGACGTCGCAGGGTACGGCCAAAATCCGTACCCGCGTCCCCGTTTCGTACCCGGTACGGGTACTAGGGTACAGAGGCAGGTGACGCGTCCCCGTGGAGCATAGATTTAAAGTAGTGGAAGGGGAGTTTCTAACCATGGAAGTTTATACTATGGACCTGTGATTTCCATCAGCCAATTTTACACGCATAAAAACAATGAGTGAATTTTCAAGCTTTGACATTTTCTCCACTCTGCATACAATGCAAATCAAAGTTCTTTGTAACATCTAATAATTGTACTTTGTGGTTGTATTTTTTTTAAGGATTAGTTGAGTTCTATTATGAGTGATTAAAGACATTTTTTTCAATAAAATAAAGATTATTTAGTAATATATAATGTAGTGTCTATGATTGATTTTTTAATTTGAATGATTCTAGATTAAATGATATGTTTAATTATTTAATCTGTCATTCTTTTTTTACATGATGGATCATTTATTTTGATTTAAAATATTGATTGTAATTTAGAATTTCTAATGATTCTTATACATTACTTTATGAATTTATCTAAAGTAATATATAAGATAACAGTATACATGAAATCTAAATTTTAGATAAGTTAACCTTGTTAAACAAGTGAATAAAAATATATTTATTTGTAAAATATTTCTAACAAATTATGTACAAAGTACACCATTTTCAACATATTTATACTAAAAATATATTAATGGGAAAGTTTTTTATGGGGTCTTTCTTCCATTTTCAACATATTTATACTAAAAATATATTAATGAGAAAGTTTTTTATGGGATCTTTCTTTAGAATGTGTCTCTAATGCATGGTTCAAAGAACATAGATTATTTAATGTTATTCAAAGATTATAGATTATAGGAATAGATTAAAGTCATTGAAAATGTATTAACAATTATTATACCATTTATGATAGAATATCACATCAATCATTTTCATATAAAAGAAGAGAATATTTAACTACTGGCAAGTTTCTTTTTCCCTCTCCAAAAGGGCTAAAGACGGTTAGAATCAATAGGTTGATGCATTATTAATTTATAGATGTTTACCTTAAACTAGAATAATATGAACTTTGAAAATAACATATTGCTAATAAAGAAAGATATAATTTAAGAAACTACTTAAATTAATTTTACAGAGACTATTTTTATTTGCCAAAATACTTGTCGCTAAGAGAAGGAATTGTTGAGAGCTACAGAAACTAAAGTGGCTTCCCAACATTATAATAAAGACTTGATATTAACAAAGGTACATGCAATCATTAACAACCCCTACTTGCCACTCCTCATATAGCTCGAACAAAGCCCTTATTTGTTTAGTTTTTCACCAAAAATAAATAAATTCATATTTTATTATTCCCTCTAAACTCCACCTCATCAATCCATTAGCTAATTATAAGTTTTATCCTATCTTGAATTTTTTCATTCATTGATCTTTTTAATCAATATTTACCATTGACAATATGTTAGTTGGGGCTTATAAATAAAACCTTCACTTACTCATTTCCACTAGGTTGTGTTAATTGCCATGCGAGCTACCATATTATCATTATGAAGTTATCCGTCCATGTAATTAAGCAAGTTTATCTATCAAGCATTCACTATCAAGCATCAAACCCTCATCTTCTCATGTTCACATTAGAGCTATGCTAAATTTGTGACAGCAACCTACATAGCATTCAAGCAAATACAAAAGAAGGGACAATTTACTGTCTTCAATAAGATATATTGTTCAAGATTTTCTTTTATGCAAAGAACTGAAGTTCTATTGAGTGTGGGTGTGAATGTAGTACTTGCATTGCATCGCTTCCATTTTATTTAGGTTTACAATTTCAACTCTCAGAATATCAAGAAAATTCTAATCAGCAGAAAATAGATTTCTTCAATTGTCAAGAAAATGTGGTCTCCTAAAAATTACATCCACAGAGGAGGCATGGTGAATATATGATCTAGTAATGTCATCAATACAAAAGGCAACGTGGATAAAAGATTCCTCCATACCTAAGTAATCTTCCATATTTCCTATATTTGTTGTGCAAAGGTGAAGCCCATCTGTCACATCTTTTGATATGGCTATAACAAGTGCAAAAAATATAGTCACGATTACAGTATCAAGATGATAGTGATTCGAATGACAGATTATGATTACTGATGGCCATATCATCCTTGAATTTGACTTTTGGCACATTAGCATTTGACTTCTATAAATACCAAATATATTCCCAGTTTAGAGATTTATCAGTTTGAATTATTTGTCTGAGGAATCAAACCTTCACCTTGGATAAGTATGGAAACCTCAACCTGTCAGGGATTAACCCTTTGTCTTTCTGCATTGGGCTTTTGATGAAACCTTCTTTAGAGAAAAACATTATGTGAAATGAAACTATCCTACTAATCCCTGAACCGTTCCTGCAAGTAAAAGGATAAGTTCCAAACCACGCATCCACAATTTACACTTGTCATATAGCCAAGATTAAAACTAGAAAAAAAATACCTCTACTCTTGCATCTGAGTATCCTCCATCATCCAATGAAACCATATTTCACTTTCAGGTCTAACTTGAATTTTATTCACTTACTCAACATTGGCAGACAGCTTTAAAAGTAGCACCACTGCATTGGTAATTGAACATGATACATCTTCTAACCACCATAACTTATTTGGGTTCTCATGCAAGTGATCCAAGAGCTGGAGGAGAATGCAAACTGAAAGAATAGTGCAAATATTGGACAGTAAATAGTAGATAGACTCCTCTTTTAGTCATCCTCGCAGATAACCAGGAAGAACAGAAAATCAACAATGCAGTGTCCCAACCGTATAAATTAGACAACAGTTTGAGGTATACAATACAGATGTTGAATTTTTTTGTTTGTTAGAGGCTATTGCAACAGGCATTTTAGGTACTTAGGAACCAGCATCTTTATATGCAAGAGAAGCTATTATTACAGATATTATTACAGAAATCAGTATGGCTGACAAAAACCAAGTATGTAATGTTTCAGCCAAAACATGTCAATACAGATTCTTTTGTCTTTTTAAATAAATAGCATGAACCAAATTTTTTTAAGGAATCATGCAAAAGAATATAACAATATGGAATTTCTGTCACTCAGAGGAGGGAAAGATATTAGAAAGAAATTAAACCTGCTAATAATCCCTGATCCTCCCTCAATTGATGACTAGATTATAGCCTCGTGAGATCAAGAAAACATAATCGTTTTGATTGCTGGGGAGCCATCCAAACATCAAATGAATGTAACAAAAAGATAGATGACCTGATAGCTAGCAACTCAATCTCAGATGACATCATTATGCAAGCAGTTGTGCCAGCATCTGATATCGGCCTAAACCTCAATTCAGGAACCATGTGCAACTGAAACTCTATGCCATAGCAGACACAACCTTCAAATGAAAACTCTGGTGGGCTTTACATCTTTTTCTTAACTGACAGCCACTAAACCTGTTACACACCCTGAATATGTTGAGCATCTTTAAACTGTACAAGGAAGTTGCGGGAGATGGTTGACCTCCCAAAGAGTAGCAAGTCACAGCATAAAATATTTCTTGACGAGCCCTGAATGTGATGGAACAGGAAACAACCATCCAATTTGGTTCTGATTGAAATCAGCAAAGAATAAACAAATGAAGGTATTCATGATAATCACGGAGGCCCTTGTGTCAAGTCAGTACTCAATCATTTTGATAGTGCGCCTCAGTCTAGGGACAAGTCATCCAATGTCTGAACACCCAAACCACATACAGTAATTCAACAAAAAATATCCAACCCAAATCAGCATTTGCATCCACCTTGAAAAAGAGTAAGACTTAACACAGGTAATCAAGACAACATTAAACTTACACAAACAGCTTGCTGTAGTCCTCGAAGAATGTTTTTGCACTGCCTTCTCTTTACTGCTATATCATTGCGTTCCTCCAGCATTTCTGCAAATAATTCCTCCCTGCACATAAAAAATACGTAAAGAATACCAAAAACTTATCATTGGGTTACTGTCAAATGAGAGAAACTGACATAACTAATTACTGTGATTTACCTGTACAATTCTTTTATAAGAATGGAGTGCAATTCACGCTTGACATTGTTCACCTAGCAATATCATGTTAAAAATATGAGAATATTCACTTTCTCAACTATAACTTGAATATTTACAGAATAATAGCAGAGATGCATATACAAACAACTAAGGTTTCAATCTTTGTGGAACTTATAAAATCAGCAAATGATCATTAACACATGTTCAAATGGAGATGGATCTTAATCCTGTGCAACTTTGGTGGATGGATATAATTCTTAATCTCTGAATAACACAAGTTCCAATGGGTATTAGCTTTACAATCCTGATATGATTTTTTTTTAATATTATTTCAGAAAGCCCAAATGTAAAAGATCTACATAAGTAATTCCAATGAAAAGTTCTAATGAATGTTTCTCCTCTAACCTATAAAAACAGCCATATCAAGATCTCACCTGCAAATCCAACCAATCATTAGTCGCGTTCCTCAATCTTTATCATTGAATCAACTATGAAATGATAAACATAAAAACACATCCTCATAAGAAAACACCTGATATAAGTGAAGACCTGGTGCAGCCAAGGATAGGAGGGACCTTGAAAGATCTGACTAGTCCTTGAAGCAAGAGTAACAGAACTGAAACAATAAAGAACAATTGAGAGACGAGCAAAATCAGCCTCCTTATTATCAGCAAATTTAATTACAAGGGATCTGTAACATGCTGTCTTACATGCCAAGCATACAAGCCTGATTAGAAATAGAATTTCTTAGCCTCTAGCTTCAGAGAGCTAACCTTATAATTCAACACTTCCATGCCCCCAAACTAGGAACAACTATCGAAATTTATACAGCTGCACAAGTCACAAGTCCACATTCTCCATTAACAGGAAAATGTGTTACAAATAGGTCAGGACCCAAATCATGTGGATCTTCTACAATTTAATGAAATAAGGTCAGTGATCCAAAAGAGATGTCGACCAAGGATCCAAGAACCTCACGATATGCATCGTTAAGGTTTGAAATAACTTCAGAAGATTGGAAAACAAAAACTAACAATGAAACGTGTAGAACAGATAGGTCCTCAAGAAGAATCGCATCAATGTGCAATCCTAGAGAAAGGTCCAACACAACTTTAGGAACAAGCCACAAGGTTTGCAACAGCAACAGATTCCAACTGAAGGCTAGCCAAAGAAAACTAAGAGACTGTACAAACTGAAAATCAAGAACAAACATGTTTTTGGTTGATGCAAGATTGCCAAGAACCCAAGATGCTTCTGCATCATTATCTGAACCCAAGATTTGAATCTGAACCTATTGATCCTACTTACTACAAGCAGATCATCAGGTCACTAATGTATTTGGTGAACACTCGTCCTGATATCTGTTATGCAACTAATACATTAAGTCAATTCATGTGTGAACCAAAGAAGATATATCTTATGGCAGCTAAGCATATCTTACGATATCTAAGAGGTTCAATTCGTGTGGGACTCAAATATGACCAAGTTGAGATCAATCTTCATGGATATTCAGAATCTAATTGGGCAGGCAGCTCTACTGAACGTAAGAGTACCAAAGGATGTTGTTTCAGTCTTGGGTCTGCAATGATTTCTTGGTTCAGCAGGAAACAATCTTCAGTAGCCTTAAGCTCCACTGAAGCAGAATATATAGCCTCATCCACGGAAGCCAGAGAAGCAGTATGGTAGCGAAAGTTACTAGTTGGGTTGTTCAAGAAACCTTTGAAGCCACCTATAATCCACAGCGAATATCAAATCCAATTTTCCACAATCGATCTAAGCATATTGAGATACCTCATCATTATATTAGGGATATGGTAGATCGAAATGTTATCAAACTAGATTACATAAGTACAAATGAGCAAACAGTGGATGTTCTTACCAAACCTCTTTGCCAGGGTCAAATTGGAATATTTCAGAGGAAAACTTGGTATGATCAAATTGTAATTTTTGAATTTTGAACTTATGCTTCAAATTCTGTGTGTTTGTGCTTCTAATTCAATAGTTGCATCAGATATGTAATGGAAGGTGACAATCTTTCATAGGCATATATATTCAGAAGGTAATCACTGTAAGGTGACGATCTTACAAATGATAGGCCTGCTATCATGATAGGTAATGTTGTTCCGGATTAGCCGGAAGTCATTGATAACAAATGTATTATGATCAATTTAGTTGTTGATCCAGTATGTTGGAGATCATAATACTTGTTATGATAGAGTTCATAACAATGTGGTTACAGTTATTTGACAAGTCACTATTCCAGAGAGTTAAAATTCAGATAATCTGTTTTAAGTTTTATTAATATTGATACAAATTGTATATTAAGTGTACCTGAGTAACGTTGATATTACACTTCTCCCTTCCTAAGAAAGAGTGTTAAATATATAGCCTCAAGAGAAGTGTTTTTGTATATGACTCTCTCTACACACACACATACATATAAAGTGTAATGTCGTATTCAAAAGTTGATCGATACTAAGAATCGGTTAGCAAGTAATTAATTCAGACTTTACTAATTATTGTAAGTACCCCTTTGTTATCGGTGCCTGATTAGTATTGGGTGGTTCTTGATACCGAAGACTAATTAGACGTGCATGGCCCATAGGGCCACGACTCGACTCTACGTGGCCATTGGCCACGTATAATCATGTCCCTATGGGACATACACATTACTCTCCCATACTAAATCACCGATTGCTGGATGTGTTCTAACATCAATACACAGCAATGTTTAGTTCTCCTTCAGTGATATACAGGTGATCATTTACAGCAGGTAATACAATACATACATTTCAGTCTGTAAACTGCAGTCATTACTAATCTACTTGCCACATGAAATATATATATGAGAGCAGATTATTATTACTGACAGTAATTCAAATCAGATACAGTGACATAAATATATAGTGCCGATAATTCTATATCAGCATAGTGATATTACTATCAAGGAAGAATCAGTGTATCTCTATCAGAGGTCCTGAAAACATTTATAATAAAGAAGACTGGAATTCAGACTTGATTTAGGCATCATTCGAGACTTGGAAAGTAGAGAGATAATTGCTACAGGGATGCTTGATCATGCATCTCAGTTGTATACCTTTTTAGACTTTGCACCCGCTGGTGGTTCTGATCAACTGGTTGTTGATCACACTACTAATGGTAATCCGAAAATTTTGGTTACTTGAAATTGGGTATTCTCACCTCAGATCCAATTCTGGAACCTTACACTTCATCTTCTCTGTCTACTATTGCTTTTGAGGCTACTTGTGTTAGATTCATGGCTTCTTGTGATTTACTGCAGCGGGATATACATCATCTCCAAGATCCAGCTTGACATTGCAAGTTTGTTTGAGGAGTCTCATAATTCAGACTTGGGAGAGACACTATTCCTGATATTTATCTTCTCTTTGATGAAGTTGACTTTGCTTCACTTTTTCATTTTCCACATGATCATTCATCAGAGTTTGACATGAGTGTGGATACTCTCGATCAACATTTGAAGGAAGTGTCTTCATCTTCAAAGGAGATACATGAGTCTTTGGAGCTTGTTCTACATCTATGTCTAATAGGCTTTGGGCTGCCATTTTCATCAGTGTGGCTGAGTACACCTGTTTTAAGAGTGACAACTTTCGGCATTGACATGGAAACAACTAAGCAATCTTCAAAGACTTCATATGTTTTGCAATTTCTTCCTTCATATTCCCTTCAAGTTGGAGAAAATAGTTTCCATACACCTTTGGTTTTATTTCTCCCAAGTGGAGGAATGTTGTTTGACGACTATGGTCCATCTTCTACATCCTGTTTAAAGCAAGAACAATTGACAGAGTTGATACATGCCAGAAGGCTACATAGTATTTATTATACTTTCTACTTTGGCAGAGAACTTCTCCTTCCATGGGATTCTTTCTTGTGTTGGGAAACTTCTTTTCATTTCTCTCTTTTGAGGAGGAGTTTTGTTCCTCTAGGTTTTCTCCTTTTCTCCATTTGCAAGAGACTATTTCATCTATTAATGTTCAATATGGACTTGTAGCTAGGAAGCATCTTTATGCCTTATCACCTACCTCAGCTACGCTTAATGTTAGTGTAGGAATTTGTTTTCTTAGTGTCGGAAGGGAGTATTTATTTTGCTACACATTATTAAGCTTACTTAGGTTATATTAAATTGGTTAGGAAAAGGACAAATAGCATGGTCCTACAATTACTAGTGTCACTCACATCCACCTTTGAGTAGTTGAATGTCTCACCCTCTTTTGGACTTATTTGTCACCTCTCATACCCATTTCATCTTTATCTGAGTTGGCATAACCATGTATTTGACATTTACCTAGTAGGTAAAACTCCCACCTATTTTGGACAGAAGTTATTGTTTCTCTTCAATTTACTTGCCTGTATTTTTGTATATAAACAGCCCTCACCTCTCCAATGCTAAGTTCACAAGGTCATCTAGTCATGAGTGCTAGTTCAATGCTAAGGGAGTGTTGAGTTTTGTTCATCTCTAGATTTTGTTTTACTTTCCTTCAATCATTTCGATCTTGGTTGGCTTCACAACTAAATCTAATAAAAAGTTCCTTCCTCTCGGTTTGTTATATTGTGCATCCTTTTCTCTTTGATAATAACATAGTTTCTTTGCATTTTTTTAAATCCTATTTCCATCATCAGTTTATTAATCCATCTTGGCTCTATGTGGAGGTTGAAACACCAAACTCACTATCTCAAACCACTAAATCATAGCCACCCCACATTTCTTGTCTTTGCATGTTTGTATAGGTGCAATGAAGAAGATCATGGTGTGTGATTGAGGCTTTAATGTTAGACCATTGTGAGTATCTCTTCCCATGTCTCTGTCCTTTTAGTCACTTCTTAATTTACATCTCATTTTCATTTTCGTCTATAGCATTTAGCAAAGAGAACGATACACTATCATTTGTCATCAATTTTGTATGAATTTATGTACTCTTTCTATAAAAGACATTTGTGTGTCGTGTTGTTCGTGACCTACTATGCTTCATGGGCGTAGTGAATAGAGTTGACTAGAGAATCCTTACAACTCGTTTATCTATCTTTTGTTATCTAAATAGCTTTATTTGTTATTCCAGTTACACGCACATTCCTCCACCCCAGTGAGAAGAGGTTGAGGAACTTTGATGATTTGCTTGGAGAGGAAAGAAGGATATTGAATCCTCAGGCGACTTGATCGCCTTTCAGAGCAGTTCAATATTTCTACTCTACAACTACTGATACATGCGTTTATCCAAATAAAACTATGCGAAGATCATTTTCACAATTTACCACTTCTCAAATGCCCAAACACATTGTCCCTGGCCACCATGGTTGGTCCTTTTCGACAATGTGACTTGACTCTTGACAATGTAGATGTATTCCTCACTAGCCACTCCCAAAGACAAAAGAATCAACACATATCACAAGATTCTTCATTAAATTGGGAATTACATCATACTTAGATGTTAAATGTGATTCTAAAGAGAGTGTGTCTTGCTTACTCGTAGAGTCCCTCAACTTGAACCCCCTAGTCTTAAATCTAGATGATTGTCCTAATAGCAAGAAGACTTGGAACCCCGTCTTAAAATCCCCAAACAATTACCGTCTTACTTCCTCTTAGAATCCCTTAACTTAAAACCCCCTAGTCATAAGACTTAAAGAAACAAATTAGCAAGTGGATGAACAAACAAGAAATAAATCAGTATGAATGTCCGAACACTAATGAGGAGCTTAAAACGTGGGCGATAGAAAAATTCAAGAATACCATGTGCAAAAAACAGCTAGGAAGGAAAAACGCATGCTATGTCAAAGAACTTAACCCCACGTGGCAGCATAGTTGAAGACTAGCTAAACTCATCTGAGATGTTAAACTAATAGATGGAAGGTTCCCAAATAAGAATGGGAAGAAAGGAATTGCATTCACTGCAGTGGTGGAAACACTAGGCATTTCAGCAAAGAGTGTGCATTGTATGCAGATATTTGCAATTAGTTTGAAAATAATTTAAAGGTCGAAAGCCTAAATGGGCTTTTTAAAGAGGTAAGGCTTACTAGTTTCTTACTCAAGATTCATAACCGAAGAGACATGGAAAAGAACTTGTAAAAAAATTATTTGGTGAATCTTGGTCCCTTAAATCGTGAGGCCTTGTGGAGATCATAAGATATGTGAGGCCTCACCCGATCTACCATAGTGTAGATAACATATTTGCATTATTACACTTCTAATTCTATATTTTGATACACTTTTTGGACTATAGGGTTATGTCATTTTAATACCTGCATTTTGATGATCCACACTTATGTCTACACATTAGGACCTAATAGATATATTTAATGATTTCAGTTCATGTTCTAAACTATTTCAATTGCTTTAATATAAATTGAATTGTAGAAATGCTTGAAATGTCAAATTATAATGTTTAAACAGAAATTAGTGTTAAAGGATAGATTTTGAAATGCAATAGGACCTAATTCACATGCCTGGTAACTTAATAGTCATGGATTCAATATTTCGTCACTATGATAGAAAATAGATTTTAAGGTTGTTCAGAATGTTATTTAGATCATGTTAAGTAAAGATCAATATTGATATGCAGGGATTGATATTTTAATGTTTTGAATATTTTACATGAAAATGATTAGAAAAGGGAAAGCTAATTTGAAATGATATGCAAGCCTAATGTTGAATGTGATAATGATTTATTGCACATATTTACTTATTTTATTACATGATTTTATTGGACTACTGATGCTCGAGTTTAGTGTGCAAGAATTTGACCATGGAGTTTAATGGGGAACCAAGGCTCAAACCCATGTGAACATGACATAGCCAAGGTTGAATTGATGGAAAAGATTCAAACCTCGTTGTAATGTGTTTTGCTTCGTAAACGTGAATTGTATGTGTGTGTAATAGTTTAATTCATGTATTATTGGAGACAAGTCACTTTTAATGTAGAGTATCACTTGACACTTGTGCTGTCCATGTGTTGATGACTTGTCATTTAGGGTTTTGGGCAAAAGTCACCTAATCTAAACCTGACCCAAATGTAGTACCCAGGTTAACCTCACATGGAAAAATGTTATGAGAAGTCTCCATCAAGGGAAATTCGAATTCCAACTTCCTATTAACTTTAAAGGATCAAAAAGTGGTCCTAGAGGGTTATTTTGGTGAAAAATAAGTGCTCTCATGATAGTACTATGGGTTGGGGGTCTAAATTTAACCTTTAGTAGGCCTAGATGACTTGGGAACCCTCCAAACATGTCACTCTCTTCAAATTTCGAAATTGAAGAGTTCGCGTGTTTCTCCTACTTGGTCAAGATTACAATTTTAGAAAGAAGCAAGGATGTAAGAAAAGGGAGGCTTCTTGTTTGGGCCATTTTTAGTTGAGTGAGAAGTTGGAGGCTTTTTAGAGGGCTTGGGGGAAATTAGTGGGTTGTCTACCCACTCTCTAACTTTAGAGACTCTTAGGGTTTGGAAGCTTGGGAGGGAGCTCTTCTACAACCATTCATTTCCATTTTGCAAAGGATTCAAGGTTGGTTCCATCTTGCCCATGTAGTTTTTCTTCAAACTTTCATAATGGTGCTTCATTCATGAGCATGAAGGAGTGTGAGATTCATATTGTATGTAGATTTCATGGTGTTGTATTGTGATGTAGCATTCGTATAAATTTTTGAATGGCGATCCATGTTGTGGGAAGATTGTGATATTGTTGTCTTGATGTGAAACGTGTTGTTGCTTTGATTTTCTCTCAGTTTCTTCCATTTTGTTACGTATATTTTTTTTTATGGGTGTGAGGACTTCACTCACACTTTGGGAAGGGAAGAGAAGTTCAGGGTGAAGGGGTTAGTTGGGCTTGAAAATGTATTTGAGAACCTTGGAGTATGGGCTCCATTGTATGCCATGATCATTCATATCTTGTTGGGGGTGATAAGGGGAGTATGGTGTAGAAAGAAAGAAAGTTTATGAAGTATGGGCTCCAAGGAAGCTACAACTGATGGTAGTGTGTTTGGAGGGTGATTGTGAAAGCCCCAGAAGGGCATGAAATTTGCTGATTTGTGATAGCCCCGAAAGGGCATGAAAATTGTTTATTGCAGATATTGTTTGATATAGCAAGTCTCCATTTGAAAAGCACACCTTCACCCTATGTTTATGGTTCGATCGGTGAACCATTGTGAAATATCCTTGGGATGGAATTGTTCAAGTTTTAAATTTTCTAGTATATGCATTTGCAAGATTGTATCCCCTAGCGGGGGGGTGGTCTCATTGAAGGCCTATGGTTGGGTGGAAAGCACCCATGGTCCTTGTTTTGTTGTGATGTATTTGCAGATTTTGTGCTCAATGATTTCATGGGAAAAGCTTGGAGTTGCTCATTGTGATAATGTCGCATGAAGGAAAACTTGTCATTGTGCATTGTACTTATAATGGAGAACTCTCCATTTTGTTCATGTGGTTGCAATGAATCATTGCATAGTAGAGAAGAAGGGATATGTCATTATGTAATGCATTTGGAAGGATGAAATCCCCATTATGTGATTGTATATTTTACTGTAAAAGTGGAACTCTTCACTTGTTTCTTTTGTGTATTGTATTGTAAAAGTGAGATCTTCATTTTTATGTACATTGTTGTGAAGGATTGATCAATGAAGTGAATGAAGAAGTTAGAATACAGACATAGGTAGCTGCATTGTAAGACCCAATGTTATGCACATAGTTTGTATTGAAATAGAAATATTTTTTTTATCATAGTTATAAATGAGAGGAAAGAAAGAATTTTCAAGTAAAGGATTAGTCATTGCTATGATGTCCAAGCAGTGATTATGTAAATGAATAATTTATTCCCATGTTGATTTATGAATTCAGAACAATAGATATGTTGTCATAGATTGCTTTTGTATAAGAGATTCCTTTCAAAGGATACTTAGTGTGTTTGAATGTTCAAGCAATGAACAAGTAAATGTAGAACTATATTCATTTAAATTTATGATAAGAAAATGTATTTCAAAGTTGTTCATATTTAAGGGATTTCATTATGAAGGACGTCAATAAGAAACTTCATTACAAGTACCATCATAGGTAGGAAGAACTGATATAATAGTTCATACTGGATGTTGTTCTCATATGCAATACATGGATTAAATTTATTTTTTAAGTTGTTACATTTATCAATCTAGATATATACATTTTCATGTAAGAATTACATTAGATTGACAAAATTCACTATACCATAGTTGAGTAGAAGAAAAAGGAACCAATCATAAAATATTCATGAGAGAAACTTGTTGTAGATGCATATTTGTTCTCTGGATTTTGTATGGGGAGTAGGAAATAATACCCATCTCTATTACAGACCAGTAAAATATTGCCAAAGAATATTCTCTAGGATCCTTCATTTCGAATAAAAAGAAATATATTATATACTATGCACCTCTCACAAAAAGTAATAGTAATATACTATGATATCATCTAAAACTTCACCCCAAAAGGGTCACGTGACCTTAATATAGGCAATTACTTGGGAAAAAAAGAAAAAACATAGTCAATGTCGCACTCAACCCGTAAGTGAACCGTACTAGATGCATACTTTATGGCAAGTCACCTCTTATCCTTCTCTTGTCATCGACCTAGGTACAAGAGCAAAGTTTGTTTAAAAAATTTAAAAGAAAATAATAGTAAAATATTATTACACATGACATAGTACCAAACCATGTCACGCTGGATGCGCAAGGGGATAGGGACCGCACTCTTCTTGATGCAAGCTGGTCCAGAGTGGTCCCACCACACCAACCACCCTCTTCCTCCTCATCTCTCACGCCCCCTCCACTTGTGTGCATAGGAAACAATGTGAATGGGGCGCCCACATGAGTGGATTTAGGGGAGTCAAAGTGGTGGGGGTAATAAGAACATTAAGGGTTAGTGGAAGGAAGGATAAATTCGCATGGGATATATTGGTTGGGAAAATTCAACGGGTCATAAGAGTCATGACACGAGGATTAAGGATGGTTTGCTATTAAATTGATATGATGTGTGCCTAGGCTTAGGTAAGGTAAAAAGGTAGTTAGTATAAAGGGTAGTGAATAGTTAGTATTAGTGAGTAGTTAGCATTACACTAAATAGTTAGAAAGTAGAAAAGTTGTTAGCATCAAAATATGTTTTAGATGTGCAAGATGGCTAGTAAGTAAATTAGGTAGTAAGTTAGGGAATAGTGTTAAATATTATTAAGTGTGAAATCAATGTAGTTAGTAGTAAAATTTAGTAGTAGTGTTGAAATAAGTAAGGAGGGTAAATGTTATAAGTCATGGAATGACATGATTAGATAAATTAATTAGTAGCTAGTGTAATTAGAGTTGAATGAATTATAAAATTATGTAATCAATGTAGTGGAATCATTGAATAATAATTTTAAATGTTATACTTTATAATTGTCATAAATGTTTAAGTGTAAAGATTTAAGTACTACATTTTATCATTAACACCCATTTCTATACATGCAATATATATAAAACATAATGAAGATCCAATGCTATACATGTATTATGTATGTGATATAGTACAAAAAGTTGGGAACATATATATGTACCAGAAAGAATATGATTATCTACCATCGATACATCGCCTTGATTTAGTTGTGAACCTATATAAGGACTTGATATCCCACATCTCTGAATGCAACGTTACCTCCAAGTTAGGTTATGGAATTAAAGGTGATACCACTTATCAACACGTGCACAATAAGGCCTCAAGGCAAGCCTATTTTCTCTAGAAGCAATTATAATCTAGCTCTTGTGTCATAACCTAAACCCGAAATAAATGTAATAGGATTCCCGTCAAAGTTATTTATTTTCATCATACTAGAGCATTGAATGAAACAAATCATCTAACATCATCATCAAGCTAGAATCATACAATCAATCAACTAAATCCTAAAGGTACTAAAAAACACAATTACTTATCAGGCATCACCTAAGACCTAGTTAGGATGTTAAAGCAACCTATTATGGATAAGTGTTTTACTCTATGATATACAACTAAATTAAGAGATCAATTCGATTAGTGATTTAAACATATAACTACACATAACTCCTATTGAACCTTACTCATATTTGAAAATGTTGAATAGATATATTCTGATCACCTAACTCTGTGCTAGCTTAGTTGTAACATGCTTATGTCAATATGTGTTTGAAAAAAGAAAAAAAAAATTAGTTGTGTTTTGCCGGTAAATTTTGGGCATGACAAGATACCTTCATCCATTCATTCACTCTTAGACAATCCTCAACAAGCAACATCAAATCTTGTATCGATCATTTCATAGTGATCAATATGGCATCAACGACTCCATTTCAACCCTCAATAAAGATATCTAGTGAGAAATACTTCTATCACTCAAATACTCCTCAACATTTTCTCTTTTGGGTATCTTGTTTCCCATACTTGGCTAATTGTAAAGGTTTCTTCACCACATACAAGTAGTCCACAAATTGATGTGGTCACGCCCAGGGTATTTTATCAAACTACCCAATCTCGCAACCAATATACTCACAACACACCAATTTGACAACACACTTTACTCTGTTATTGAATTCATTACAACAAGGATTTCCTTGAGCTTATGAAATGTAAATCACCATTAACAAGTCACGCATTTAACCTTTCTCCTTATGGCCCTCTCTCTTCTACAGCTTGTGAACCTTCTATGATCCTTCGCCACTTCAATCCTTTACACTCCCAAAATTCTAACAAACCTGCACCCTGTACCAGCCGATGTTACTATGACATCATCAAACTAAACCTTTTATTAATACACTTTTCCAATACAATAGCATTTACCTAATATCAAGCTAGCATCATCATATCCATTCGGTTGACATTTATCCCCAACAATGAACTGTCGATGCCATGTTTACATCATTAGTGGATGAGTGGCCCTTGATTCTATTGACATCACACTTATGTCATCCTAATATAATTTTCTTACATCATGGTGAAGTCATCATCGAAGCTATTTATCTAAACCAGTTCTTTAAATCCAAAGACTCCAACTCACTTGACTTTACCCACAAATGCACCTGGCTAGGTGATTCCCACAAATGCAGAAATGTTCATTTGAATCAGTGTAATGTCCCCTTCTTCGATACGAAATTATTAATAATAAAGATAAATTTGAAATAAATAAAATGTAACATTGGAATAATGACATAGTAATCCAATAATAAGTAAATAAATAATAAACACAATAATATATATTACTTATAATATGTTGAATACTGTAATATAAAATATATATTTTACAATAATATATGTGTGTGTGTGTGTGTAAATTGGAAATTCATCGATGAAGACATCTGATATAAAATCATTATTATAAACTATAATTATTTAAAATATGATGTATTTGATCATAATATGAATTTGATATATATATTAAAAAAATAAAATATAATGATCTATCAATAATACGATAGAGTGAAGTATATGTATTTTTAGGAATACATCCACAAAATATATGCCAAATATAATAATATAGATATTTATATGTTATAATTAAAATATAATTCTAAATTAGTCAAACTATTCAATTAATATTAAATATATACAGACCTAATATAAATTTATATTGCACAAGCAATAATTGTGACCCTTCACCCAAGCACATATATTAGGGAAGTCATATACTGGGAAAAAAGGGGAAGAGGGAGGAAGACGGCAAGCAATGGATAAGGGGAACTGTAGTGCCTACCCTAGTTTGTAGTTTGCTAAGATATATTTTCGTATTTTACTTTGTGAGTCCTTGGTGTATTTTCTATTAATTAAAAGATTTAATTAATGTTTTAATTTAAGAGAAAATTAATATGATATTTTTAATATTTATTTTATTTATTTTATTTTATTAATTGAGAAATTAATTAAATAAAATAATTGAATTTGAAGATAAAAGTTATAATTTTAAAGTTGGAATGTGATCATATTTATTTAAGTTAATAAATATTTTATCAATTAAGTTTCGAAAATGAATTTAAAAGTGGAAAAGATATAATTATTAAAGATTCTAGATTGCATGATGTGTGCATGTGATTAAAATATAAATATATTAAGATTAAACAAGTGGATTTATTAAAGTGAGTGCATGAGATGTAAAATTAATAAATTAATTTAAATAAATAAATTATTTTGAAAGGAGAAAAGTGAATATCAAATAAATTAATGTGCATTATTTTAATAATTATTCACATAGGAGTATGCGAACTCTCGAGAGTTGTCATGTAGACAACACAAGAGTTTGCACTCTAATTATGCATGTGTTGTCTACACTTAGGAGTTAGCATATTATTTAAGCACATGTTGTCTTCAACATTCTAGAGACCTCATCATGTTTATCTTCGTATCATGGAAGTTATGTGCTTAGTTGTCATGCTTATCTCCTAGTTCTTTCTAGACACATTCTAGATGCATCTTAGAGGCCTTTATATAGAGGCTCTCCTAGTGTGTATGGACAAGCAAAAAAAAAAAGTATTCGAGAAGCTCATATGCTTCTACATGCTCATATGCTTCCACACCCACTTCTAGTCACTTGGGGGTTTCGGTTGGTTTAATTCTTGGAGGAATGGCGAATGTTGGAGAAGGAAGGGATTTTTCTATGGACTTCTGAGGCATAGCAAATTAGCATCAGTATCCAGGTGCACTAGTGATTTTCGCATATTCCATTTGCACTCTTTCTTTTCCTGTCGCAATGCAATTCTAGATTTATAGTTCTGTATGCTATTTTCTTGTCGCCACTAGACTTCCTGTCGCGATGCAATTCTAAATTTATAGTTCTGTATGCTATTTTCCTGTCACCACTAGACTTCCTGTCGCGATGTGATTCTGGATTTATAGTTCTATATGCTATCTTCCTGTCGCCACTAGACTTCCTGTCGCGATGCGATTCTAGATTTATAGTTCTGTATGCTATCTTCCTGTCGCCACTAGACTTCCTGTCGCAATGCAATCCTGGATTTATAATTCTGTATGCCATTTTCTTGTCGCCACTAGACTTCCTGTCGCGATGCAATTCTGGATTTATAATTCAGAATTCTGTATGCTATTTTCCTGTCGCCACTAGACTTCCTGTCGCAATGCAATTCCGGATTTATAATTATGTATGCCATTTTCCTATCACCACTAGACTTCCTGTCACAATGCAATTCTGGATTTATAGTTATGTATGCTATCTTTCTGTCACCACTAGACTTCCTGTCGCATAAGCTTTCTAGTTCTGCCACTGCAGCAGGTTTGGGTTCAAATTAAAATAGAATCTTATTTTTATGCATTAATTTTATATGATTTATTAACTAATCTAATTAAATTTAATTTAATTAAGACTAGTTAATAGTGGAAGAAGTGTAATTAATTATTAGTCAATTTAAGTAAATGGATTTTTAAATGAGGGCAAATTAAAAGAAAAGAGATATTAATAAGTGGAATTAGATAATTGAATTATTAATGAGAGTGATTATACTTATAATCAATGAGGATTATTGTCCTTGAAGTGTTTAAAGGAAATTGTAAACTAATTATTTGAAAGTTGATAAGTATTATTCTAATGTTTTGAATAGCATGAGTGATTTTATCTAAAAGTCAATGGGTGCTAGTGCAATGATTTATACAAGTATATAATTATCTTATGATTATTTTAAAATAATGGAAGGATAATTCTATGTTGACTTGGAGATTAAATGAAGAATCTTGTACTCTTGAAATATACTTGAAACAAAATCTGAAAACCTCATGTTTGGTTTAACCATGTGATTGCAAAAGCAAACCAAAACATGTGTTTGTATCTTGTTCCTCTATGATGTTAATTATTTGAATATCTGGATGGGTTTAATTATTGGGGTGAATGAAGAATACTTTTACCTAGGATATACTTTGAAATGAAAATTGAAACCTCTTACTTGGCATAACCATGTATTTGCATCTTGATTATCTTTGGAAATTGAATGGGGTAATTTTGTATTCTATTTGAGCAATTGAATGAGTTAAACCATGTCGAGCAAGATGTATCTCTTTAAATTTGAAATCTCACATTGAAATGGAAATTGGAACTTTGTGGTGATGTAACAATTGGTTTTCCCGAGTCAAATTTTACATCTATCATAAGCATAGAATACAGTTTTAACTTCGACTTCATAAGAAGGCAGTTACATCATTCATGTTCATGTGAAGAAGATTACTGTTAAAGTCAGTTAAACAAAATTTCTTAACTAAATACTTGAAATACCTTTTAATGAAATTACTTCAAAAATTGAAATCACATACCTCGGGAAAAACTGAGTCTGAAATTCATCTAAGTATGCTTCTGCAACCACCCGGATTAGTCCATAAATATACTATAACAATTTCTCAAATCGACTGCTATCTCAGAAATCATTTGATGAATACCACTAAATACCAATATAACTTAAATTAGGGCATGACATATCATCTTACCAATTAGGGCATCAATTACCATCGATTTATTTAGGGGTTTTGGTACTACTTTACCACTTAGGGCTTTCGCGACCATGGATTTAATTTAGGCCTTCTGCAACAACGGATTTTATCTAAGGTTTCCGCGATAATGGATTCAATTTAGGGCTTTCGCAATCACGGATTCAAGTAGGGTTTTCAATACCACGGATTCAGTTAGGGCTTCCAATACCACCATATCAATTGAGGTTCCAGATGTCACGCAATCAGTTAGGCTTTCGGATTTCTTTTCCTTCTGTTTGCTTTCTGTGACAATTTCTCAAGATTAGATAATTACTTATATTCAATATTCATTTATATGAAGTAAAATGATGATAACAATGAAATACCTCAATTTAATCTTACTTTCTCATAAACAAAAATGATAATACTTGCTTCTGATAAACAATTGATTTCATGGCTTATCTCTGTTTGACGCATATCTGACATCTTGAAAGAGGTGAAACTTTGCCAGGGGCTTTACCACCCAACCTCGGACCACAATATATATATATCCCCACATGATCTCTAACGAGAAAGGCCCTCCCTACCTGGAATTGACAATGAACATCTTACCATTCACTGGGCATCATGATATATAACACCCCATACGACTTGGTAGCAGGAGATCATCATAACAGGAATATGCATGGGCTATTATTAATTCATATTAAATGATATATATTAAAATGTCATAACTGATATTACTGGTTCTTATTGTTGATGAATCTTTCCTCACGCCCCCTCAACCTCATTAGGCCTCCAAGCCCGTGATTTCCAGGTGCTTGTTTAATATTAATAAATTCACTCTTGCAGGGTATGAATGTTTGTAATACATTCTGAACTGAATTAGTTAATCACAGTTTTTCATTGCATATCCATATCTTTTATACATGTTTAATACTCTCTTATGAATAAAGAAACATTTATGGTTTAAGGCAGTTTCCAAGAACTAGAATTCTTTTACTGACCACCCCGATTCAATCTACAATCATATTAATGAAAAAGAGACACATTGAACATTCTTGATTCAGCAGTTGCATTAGAAAGAAAAACATGATTGGCCATTCTAAATTCGGCAACATTCTTACTTGTCTCCTACGCTTATATCTTCAACCAATTTTCAATATCTATATCCTTGAAAAACAAATTCTCAATACACAGATTCAGCAGATGAACTCATATTATATTCAACTTGCAAACTAGAAAAGAACAACTCATTGCATTCACTAACCATCAACAGATCTTTAGATCGGTGTCTCCTCGGTGCCTGAACTGTTACATCTTATACCTATTCATAAAATTAAAACTCTACATTCTCAGAATTTCCTTGGTATTCAGAGTTGATCATTATTACTGTTTGTTTGTTTGAGAACATAGCTTTTCATGACAAAATCTACAGATTTAAGACATACGTGGTTTGATAAAGATATAGTCTGTATTCAAAAGTATTTTTGAATTAAGTGATGGCAATCGGTAATATCAAACAATGAATAAGATGAGAACATAAAGTTTTATTACTTCCTTTATCGGCTTTCATCATAAGCATCAACTACTTTATTAGTAATCATGTAAACAAGCTCTGTTGGCATTTCTAATATTCTGAACACAAAGTAAACATCGGGACTCTATTCTGTGCACACAACTCTTACATCTTGTATCAACCCGACCCAGAAAAGACAAGAAAACGTGAGTGAAAGAAGAACTATGAAATACAACCGCAAATAATGCATTCAGATAGATTTATTAAATCATGGTTATCATTGTATTTCCATCCTATACCTACATGGGTGATACACGATTATAATTTAAGAACATCAGTAATAAAATAAAGAGAGACTTTGTGAACTAAAAATCTATTTTAAGTCTACCTGATTCGATCTGTATTACACTGGCATCAGTATTGATTCTCACGCAATCAAGACTTCTTGAATCTTGACAACAGTGTGTAATGGCATTAGTAGTGTTGGAGTGTGTTCTTCTAAAGGCCATGGTTGGCAAGTGAAGACTACATGATGCATGAATTCCATATTTAAATAGTCTCCTGCATTACCTCTTGGAATGACATCAGATAACAATGAGCCCCCAAGCTCTAACTTGGAAAAGGGCGGTGGGCAATGTTCCACAATTGTGAGGCCTTGCCCCGACCCATCCTAGCACCGAGGATACATTATTATTTTGATACTCATGCTTTGTTATGTCAGAACATTATTGGATACACTGAACATTGTTATGCTATTTTACGATGTGCGATGCTTACTTTAGTTATTTGATTTTGTCATTTAATGCTTATAAATATGTATAATGATGAAGAAAATGTATGCAACACTAACACATTTGGTTATGCAAGTCGAAAGGTTAGAAATATGAGTAGAATTAGATAAACAACTATTTATTAGAAATGGATGCTTTAATTTATATAATTCCTCTAATATGTAATTCACATTATGCATGTGGTTTTTGGACCTACTGATGTGTGCAATGAGTATGCAGAAAAATTAACCGAGACAACTCAATGGAAAAACGGAGCTAAATTACTTGCTAATTTTATGCTAACCTTGTATTGTAATTCTTTAAAAGGTTGTAATTTGATCTTACTACTCCCCTAACTTTTAATTGTTCCTAATAAGTCTTTAAAGGCTTAGAAACATTAAATTTAAGTACCCATATGGGTAAGGGTATGGGTGGGGGTACTTTCCAACCCTTTAGCCTCCTAGGTTGACTCTTAGGGTCACTAAAAAACCCTATTTTAGGTTGATTTCGAAAATGGGTTGTTCTTTATTTGGTTTGGTGAAACCAAACCCCCATCTTGAGTTACTTGAAGCCTAGTGGAGTTAAGGACCATACTTAGAGGCATTTTGGGAGGAGTTTCGGTTTTGTCACCCAATCCTCTAGTTTTGGAGGAAGTCTTGAAAATTGAAGGAAGAAAGGGAAGCTCTTCTCAAACCACCATTGCCATAACTCTTTTATGAAGGTAGGAGTTCTTCACTCCATGAATGGTTCTTTATGTGTGTTCATGTTTGAAATCTTGCTTGAATCATGTTGGAGACATTGTGTAGTTATGCATTTCTTGCTTGTGTGTTGGGGGTGGATTTGGGAGGGATTTTATCTTGTTTTCTTTTGATGTTATTCATATGCCTTCTTGATGTTTTGATTGTTTTTGAGAGGGTTTCATGGAGATGTTTTTGGCAACACTCACCCTTGGATAGGGAAGAAGTGGCCATGTTTGGGGAAAGGGCCTTAGTTGGACCTCAATAGTGTAGAGTCTCCTCTCATGGTGAGACGAGGGAGAAATGGTAGGGTGTATGGGCCCCTACTTGTCATCCCATACCTTGTTGTTATTGAGAATTCTTGAATGTGGAAAAGAATGAAAATCCTTGTGGATGTAGCCTTGAAAGGGCCTTGTGAAAGAATGGAAGTTCTTGAAGTTTTAGCCCCGAAAGGGCTAAGTGAAGGTATGGTGATTGACTTCTCCTATTGAGAAAATCCACCTTTCCCCTATATTGGTTCATTGTTGGACCTATTGTGCAACCGGGTGGGAATGTATGTTTAATTTGCTTATCTCCTTGTGTTGTTTATCTCCATGTTGGTTCTTGTCTCTTCCATGTTTTTTCCCCTTGATGCCATGAAGACATTTGATAAAAGTTCTCTTGTGAAAGCCTTGGAGAAAACTCAATGAATTGTAATATTATGTAAGTTGTAATTGAATTTGATGTAGTGGCAAAGACATCGGGTTTTCTTACTGATTCTTTCCCCATGGAGCCTTGAACCAGGATGAATAATAGAGGAAAGAAAGGATTATGAAATTCTCCTTGCAATGCTCTCATGTGGTTCCAAATTTTGGCATATGTATGTGAGAAATTAGAATGATAGTTAATGTCTTGAATTGGGAAATTCTGAGTTTCAATTATGATAATGAAAGGGAATGGATGTGTTGAAGTTTCAATTCAACGTTTTGAACATTAACATGTAATATCAATCCTACATTGTGATCACCAAGCTAGCACTTTCATTGTTAAGTTACATTAGTGATGCAATTAAATTTGATAAGAATTATTCATCACCTTTTTGAATTCTGAATATAGGTTCATAATTCCTTTTTAAGATTCATTAAGAACAAGAGCAATTGATTAAGAGGCTTGAATTTCTTTGAATTTAAATAAAGAAGAAAGAACACATACCTTGCTATGATGACTATATATAAAACATACAACCTTGCCATTAGATGATTGAATTAACATGAACTATAGTAGAAGGAGAATTATAATCCCTTGCATCCTTTTTGGCATTAGTGTGCTTGTTCATAGGAACTATATTACCTCTAGAAATGTTCAAACTCATCTTGCACAATAGTGAACTTAGTAAGAAAGCATGCAAGTACTTGGCAAAAAAAAATTGGTTTTCAAATTGTGCATCTCCAAGCCTAAAAACCCTCTCTGGAAAATGTATGGAGAAGCCTTAAAATTCTCCATGTCACAGAGAATATTCCATGAAATATTCTTCTTTGCCTTGCAAATTAAAAATCATTGTTAATTCTTGTAATAATATAGCTTTAATAAGAATTGAATATAAAGCATCAAAATATATATATGATAATGTTTTTAAATTCAACTTCCCAACAATAAAAAATTTTGGCATTTAATTCCATAAGACTTATGATACAAGTCGAATCATATAAAAGATTTTAATATTTAAAAAAAAAAACCCCAACCACCTATCAGCAAGTACAAGGGTCGAATCTTGGGAGGGGGCATGTGAATTTTCTTTTAATACTTAATTGGTGTCAGACCCTT
Source organism: Cupressus sempervirens (assembly GCA_028749045.1). NCBI lineage: Eukaryota > Viridiplantae > Streptophyta > Pinopsida > Cupressales > Cupressaceae > Cupressus > Cupressus sempervirens. The sequence goes on from CM053783.1 coordinate 2,982,702, forward strand.
TTTTTACTTTCCCCCACTCATCTTTTAAAACCTGCGATGACGTGGGGCATGATAGCTTGTGGGGGTGGTGAAGGGGTTAACACAAAAGTTATACCCCCTGCGCTTTTCACCCACCCCCATCCCAACATCCCACTCCACCTCACGTGTGATCCAATGCGCGGCAGAGGGAGGAGACAGGTCTGCGTGCGCAGACCATTGGGCAACGCACTGGGACTTAGGGAAGCGCGCAGGGGTGAGGGGTGATGCAGAGCCACACCTTGGAAAACTCAGGAGGAATCAGTCACTCAACTGAGTTGCTTCAAGGGGCATCTACAACCTTCAGGATCACACACTAAAATCAGATTCAAAACAAAACTTTGAAAATAAATCCCCCAAAATTTCTTCTTGCTGCCTCCGAATAGACCTGCACTCAGACATGAATAACTTTCAAACAAAAAAAGATTTACTCAATCCAACCGTTGAAATTTGGCGTAACTAGGTTTCAAACAACATATAAAAATTTTAGAGAAATCCAACGGTTCAAACCTGAAATATTGACCACACATCGGAGTACATTTTTCTGCAAAACATTGCTTCTTGCTGTCTCTAGATAGACCTGTGAACAGACATGTATAACTTTTGAACCAGATCAAAACTCTTCAATCGCTCTGGTGAAGATGGGCGTAATTAGGCCTATAATAACATATCTAAAGCTCTTGAAAATCCAACTGTGCATTTGGGAGATATTACCCACGCACTAAGACTAATTTTCTGCAAACATACCAAATTCGACCCAAAACTAAAACTTTTTAATCTTCTGCAAACTATCAACTTGTTTCCAGCGAGAAGATAAGAAAAATCCGTTCAAAACTCAGACCATCGAAAACTTGCACAAAGACAAAATGAAAAAACATTCCATATCTCTCCAAATTCGATTCGTCTCTTACATAGCCGATTGGCTTTTATTTAAAACTGACTCTCTTTTTCTAATTAAAGGATGTGAAACGTTTTCTTTCTATTTAGAAAAGAAAACGTCTTCTATCCAAAAAAAGATCAGAATTTGAAACGTTCTTTTCCTACCAATATTAGACAGTCATTTCCTAAATCAGAAATATTCCAAAAAACTGCCTAGTACCTATTCTTGGACTCTGAAAATCATTAAACACTCCACCTACGAATTAAAAAACTATTCTAATTTAAAATCCACACACCTGGTCCTAGGTGGCTATATCTGGAGAGCTCATCGAACTGCTACTCTAGGTATGCCACCACATGTAGGACGTTATTACAAACTTCAAAAACTAAAAGCATTTAAAACATAACATTAAATTCCCTATTACATTTTCAACAATGTTGCCTCCTATAGTGTTTCTCTTCTCTGCCACTGCAGCATACTCCCCTGTAGAATGAATCTCAAGTCCTCTTGAGATGATGTGTTGTAGAAATGAATCTCATTCTTCTTTCGAACTTTCCAATTTCTTTGAACTAGGATGAGCATATCTACAAGAAAAACAAAAATAATATCCAACTTCTCCACCTTGTAGCTTTGATTCTTTAATGTTGTAAATGTCACAGAAAATTCTCCAGCATGATTCACTATACATGAAATCTGCATCCCTGCATAAACATTATTAAGATTATTTGAGTTCTCTTTTTGAATATGAGCTTCCTTACACACCATGTAATGTGCATCATATCTATCTTCATCAATAGTAACCATAAACTTATCTGCTTCTTGACTATCAACCAGTTTCACATCTTGAATCTTAAGAATCGTATTTATCTCTTCTTCCTTTATTAAACATTTATCATCATCTTGATCTTCTGTAGTAATCTCACTTTCAAATATCTCTTTCTTATTACAACTTTGCTCAAGAACAATAACAGTATTGCACTCTTTCCTTTCTTCTTCAAGCTGAGTTTCCGTACTACCGCCATGCCTTTTCCATTCTCCCACAATGGCTGCAAATTTTTTCCATAAATCAGATTCTTCTTTAGAACTTGTTGTTACACATTCCTTAGCTTCATCTTCATGCCATTCCTCTTGACATTTTTCTTCATTATGCATATTTAAGGCTTCATCAATTGCCTCCAAAATCTTTTCCGTAGGAGTACCTTCCAACATTGTAGTCTTCTCTATTTTCAAAGGACCATCTTGCTTGACCCTATTGAGGAATCTTGATCAGGGGCGTTCAACATATAACTTCACAACTTACAACTCTCAAGCTCTGATACCAAAAATGATGCAGAGCCACACCTTGGAAAACTCAGGAGGAATCAGTCACTCAACTGAGTTGCTTCAAGGGGCATCTACAACCTTCAGGATCACACACTAAAATCAAATTCAAAACAAAACTTTGAAAATAAATCCCCTAAAATTTCTTCTTGCTGCCTCCGGATAGACCTGCACTCAGACATGAATAACTTTCGAACCAAAAAAAGATTTACTCAATCCAACCGTTGAGATTTGGCGTAACTAGGTTTCAAACAACATATAAAAATTTTAGAGAAATCCAACGGTTCAAACCCGAGATATTGACCACGCATCGGAGTACATTTTTCTGCAAAACATTGCTTCTTGCTGTCTCTAGATAGACCTGTGAACAGACATGTATAACTTTTGAACCAGATCAAAACTCTTCAATCGTTCTGGTGAAGATGGGCGTAATTAGGCCTATAATAACATATCCAAAGCTCATGAAAATCCAACGGTGCATTTGGGAGATATTACCCACGCACTGAGACTAATTTTCTGCAAACATACCAAATTCGACCCAAAACTAAAACTTTTTAATCTTCTGCAAACTATCAACTTGTTTCCAGTGAGAAGATAAGAAAAATCCGTTCAAAACTCAGACCATCGAAAAATTGCACAAAGACAAAATGAAAAAACATTCCATATCTCTCCAAATTCGATTCGTCTCTTACATAGCCGATTGGCTTTCATTTAAAACTGACTCTCTTTTTCTAATTAAAGGATGTGAAACGTTTTCTTTCTATTTAGAAAAGAAAACGTCTTTTATCCAAAAAAAGATCAGAATCTGAAACGTTCTTTTCCTACCAATATTAGACAGTCATTTCCTAAATCAGGAATATTCCAAAAAAAAGCCTACTACCTATTCTTGGACTCTGAAAATCATTAAACACTCCACCTACGAATTAAAAAACTATTCTAATTTAAAATCCACACACCTGGTCCTAGGTGACTATATCTGGAGAGCTCATCGAACTGCTACTCTAGGTATGCCACCACATGTAGGACGTTATTACAAACTTCAAAAACTAAAAGCATTTAAAACATAACATTAAATTCCCTATTACATTTTCAACAATGTTGCCTCCTATAGCGTTTCTCTTCTCTGCCACTGCAGCAAGGGGGCCACTTGTGTGGTCGGGCCTTTGGCTTGCGTGGAGGGAACAAGGGGTAGGAATTAGGATAGAGGGTGGGTAGTTTAGTATTATAATTAATGTTGTTTTGTTTTAAATTTGTTTTTTTGTGGTGTAGTTGATAGTTAGTAGTTAGGGTAGATTAGGTTAGTATAAGATTTGGTTGTTTTAATAGATAATTTTATTAATAGTTTTTAAATGAGTTTAGCATTAGATTGTTAATTAGACTAGTAGTTAATTGTTATGTGTATTATTAGAAAGGAGTTAGCAAAAAATAGGATAACACTAAATTAGGTAGCTTAAATTTAGTTAGTATCTTTTGTTATGGTTGTAATTTATCTTATATTAATAAGAAGTTTTATACATTTGTGAGATGTTTAGAAGGTGGTATAATGCTTTAGGTACTTGATTAGAGTAGTAATGTTGCTTTAAAACCTAAACACTTAAGTTTGGCTAGTTAAACTTTAAATCTAATGTTTTAAATGATGTTAGTTTAGAATGGTAACTAGTTGTTAGATGATTTTAATAGTTCAAAATTTAAAAGTCAGATTTGAAATTTGCATTATCTATAAATTAGTTTAACTCAGTAGCAAATCTAATTAGTGTATTCAAGATTCAAGTGTATTTGTGTTAGCATCATTGTGTTTTAATAAAGATCAATTAGGTGGACTTTAGTATTGGCATTATTAACGTGGACTTAAATTTATTATAAATTCAATTAAAATTTAGTCTTACTTATGGATTTAGTTGAAATTATTCCAGCCTCCAATTTCAATCGTGAACAGTAGATTAATATAAATTAGATTGATATGAGAACGAAGGAAATAAATTTGAAAATTAAAACGTAGGAAGTATAATCGATAATATTGTTTACCTCTATGGTATGTACATTAAAGGTTAGTTGGACTTTGGATTAAAAATTTTAAATGTAATTAGAATGAAGTTGAAAGAAGTTAATTAATGACATTAAGCCTAGAGCAATTGATTAAAGTTGTACTGACGTTCAAGATATTAATTTAGTAGTAAGGGCCTAGTTAATTAGATCATCCTTAAGGTTGTAGCAATTGATGATTAGTTCCATTATAGTTAAACCTTTAAAACTTTTACGACCATGTTATCTTATTTAATCTTAGTTAATCCTATGAACATTTGTCGACCCCTATCATCCTAATTAGTTCAATAAAAATTTTGTTGTGTGTGTTTTTGCCTCTTACTTTTTGGGCATGACTTATTAAATCATGGTTATCATTGTATTTCCATCCTATATCTACATGGGTGATACACGATTATAATTTAAGAACATCAGTGATAAAATAAAGAGAGACTTTGTGAACTAAAAATCTATTTTAAGTCTACCTGATTCGATCTGTATTACACTGGCATCAGTATTGATTCTCATGCAATCAAGACTTCTTGAATCTTGACAACAGTGTGTAATGGCATTAGTAGTGTTGGAGTGCGTTCTTCTAAAGGCCATGGTTGGCAAGTGAAGACTACATGATGCATGAATTCCATATTTAAATAGTCTCCTGCATTACCTCCTGGAATGACTTCAGATAACAATGAGCCCCCAAGCTCTAACTTGAAAAAGGGCGGTGGGCAATGTTCCACAATGAACCTGCGTTCTCTGCATATCCTGGTATCTAAACCGAGCTCAGCAAACGTTTCTCCCCAAAACGATTGTTTCAGATGACGTTAGATTGTCTCTCCTAATTCTTCATAACCAACCTCTCTCTCCCTCACGACTTCCGCCAGTTTAACCATGTACAGAAAACTAATTACAAGATATCGATTAGGTATGAATCCGCCAAAATGCAAGGAATTTTTTTAAAGAAAATCGAATATGAGAGTTCTTGTTTTTCCCCTAACCCGACTCACAGGGTAATTAGAAGATGAAAAATTGGAAAGAAAGAGAAAAACGTAGTCAAGAAAAATAATAATCGGGTGAATGAAAATATATCCCATGACTTCCATATAAGGGACCAATCGTGGCTATCCGGCTCCCCATCAGTTACAAGAATCTTTTCAACTACCCAAACAAATATAAGGAAAAAAAAATAAGAAGTTGAAAAGAATAATTGGAACATTACAATTTGAAAATGATAATTCAATTATTATAATTCCAACATTACTATTATAATGTACAACTAAACATCATTCTATTAATTTATTTAGGTATAATGATGCAAATCATTATAATATTTAAAAGCACAAATTTAAATATTTACAATAATAATTATGATGAAAGATAAATTAAAATCCTTTAAAATAATTTAATTATTTATTAAATAACTCGATTATTTTAATTTAAACCATTTATTAAAATAACTCATGCGATTCCACAGATGTATTCTATTCCAAGTCGCTAGGCCCTCTATCTGTCTGCTCAGTGATGGTGACGCCCTGCCTAATTCTTTTTTGACAATGCTTCCACCCCTTCAACATGCTTCCTACAAGGAATTTCTCAGTAATTAAATTATTTATTCATAAATAACTATAACAGTTAACCTTTCATCTTAATTCCATGAATTCACGATTAACAATCAACTAACATGTCATCTTCACTTGAAATCATAACGACTAAATATCAAATTAAATTGACAACTGACCTCATGTGAACCTCAACGACTATATTTCAAGCTAGGTCAAAAATTGGGATGTAACAAGTGAACTGACATTGTGTGTTCAGAGCTAAACCCAAACATGGAACTTGCATTGTTGTATGTATATTGTTTGTGTTTTGGGATTTTGGGGTTGACTAAATTGTTGGCCAGTTATAGGATGTCTACCAAAGGCTCGGGGGTTATGAGATGTGATGGCATGTTGATCTTATTTGATCTCGATCTTTCTAAACCCAACCATGGTAATGTGATGGTATGCTCTATGAGATGTTTGTATTACTGATTGTTATTGCTTTCCAGTCTTCTTGTGTGAAGCTGAGGTGTATGTATTTGAGACATTTGACTTAACCATTTTTGAGTCATCGATCAGTTATACTTGAGTTACTTTCCAGTCACCTTAATGAGACTAAAGTGTTTGATTTGTTCTTGATGATGTCATGTTTTGACTCAACCATTTTGGAGTCTTCGATCAGTATTACGTTGAGATACTTTTTGGTTGTTTGTTGAGAAACAATGGATACTATGATTTATTTTGAGATTCCTTTTGGTTGCTTGTTGAGAACCGATGGATGTTGTGATTTATCATTGATATGGATATTGTGATTATCATTGATACCTTCAGTTGTCAATAGAGAACTATTGTCGTCATGATTATCAATGGATGCTTTTCAGTCGCTCATGGAGATTTGATGTTCTTATTGTGGATTATCTTTTGATGCTTACCAGTCGTTTGTTTAAGACTGAGGTGATTTATATGATTCTTGATTTGTAATTTCATAAGCATCCGCCAGAGGTTTTGTGATATTTCTTTCATACTATTCGTGTGGCTGGATGTCATGATACATCCTGTGATTCAAATTGAAAATTATGTTTATGAGGGTTACTTTGTGGAGCATTTATGTGCATTTGGATGGAAGGACCACCTTATTGCCAAGTTGCTTGTTAAGGAACCGAGTTTGATTATGAATGTTGTGGTATGGGACACAACTGTGTATTATGTTCTTAAGAGAGGTTGTCTAGGTACATGTCTTTGGGAGTGGCTTGCAGTAGGGGTCCAGGGCCCAAAGTGGTCAGTACCAGGGTAACCTATTGCAAGTTATGTAATAAGTGATAATCTAGTAATTAATAATTTTGGGGAAACAAATTAAAAAGATAAGTTAGAGATATGTTTTCTAGTTCCACGTGTGCCATGTTGAGGGTCTGGGGTCTAATGAGAGACCAGTCCAGGGTAACTCAAGCAGCCATGTGATGACACTCCCTAGTATGTAGCCTAAGTCTCCTCTGTAGATTTTGTGTGTACCTCTGGTGGTGTACTTATTGTTGAATGTGTTTATTTACTTTCATAAGTGATGATTGGTGATTTTTGGTTGATGTACTCTTGACATGTGGATTTTGACTTGAGCCTATCTCCTCCGGCGCATTCTTTGTTGGTTTTTACCCTCTTTCTATTTTTGGATCCCTTGGCGGGGCGTTACAGGAACCATTCAGTTTTAGATGCCAGATACATGAATACCCAGGCATCCATTAGAGATGAGCAGAATGGAGGATTTACATACACGGGCAAAATCCAGTTGGCAAGTATAGAATTCGCATTAGCTGGAATGGACAGATAGGAATATGAATAGAAGTTGTCGAAACATCGGAAAACAATAAATAGATCCTACGGGGAAAGATGACAGGCAGACCCAAGCAAATGCCACCTCTCCTCACAAGAACTGATGAACCCAATCAGAATCACATAAACCATTGAGTCAAGGAGACTCCTACGGAAGATAGCAACAGTTATAACAGTGGTTACAGGAAAACCTATTTCGTCAGAGTGCATATTCCAACTCAGCGATTAAGGACAAAACAAACCAGTGACTGGATCCTAGGTGGCAGTCAGAATAAGTCATTACTGACTATCGAGCAGATATATATATTTCGGTTGAGGTGATAAGAAGAAAACCGGTTAACAAGGTGATACCTAGGTTCCCACCAAAGACATCACAGACATCACTGGACCTCCCATTATCCTGCATGCGTGGAGTCATAGACACCAGAGATAAGCCATCAACTTCAGCATGTTAAGACAAGACTGAATGTATTGATCATAGTTGGACAAAGCTCTTAACACCCCTATACAAATACAAACAAATTCATAAGCTCTTAACGATGAACAGTGAACCTATGAACAGAAAAAGATGTCATAACATCGTCCCAAGACCACAGAGTGACATTCGAATAGATAACAATGGTAGATAGGAAAAAGATATCTCAAAGGAGCATAAAATTGTCCTTACCCGGAAGTGGGAACATTACATAGTTCCCAGTTGCTGGAGGTCGGTTGACTATTTGCAGACATAGCAGTATCTTAAGCATAACATAAGCAAGCCAACATATCAGACACAGTGATTATCAAGTAGGATCAATTTTATGACTTGAATGGTTGCATTGGAGAAAACAAATTCAATTACAATAGGTAGTTTCTAAAATCAAATCAGAGCATATTCCCCATTGTTAATCAAAGAAAGTTATCAGACCATCTTAACCAAGTTATATCAGATATATTAATGATTCTATCAGATACAATAATGATTTTGATAAGAACCATTATTTTCTTAAGTGCTGAAATAAATATATCTAGTGTCTCTATCTATATCCTATGAGCAAAATAAGTGGATTGAAGTCTCGTCATTCAAAGAAGAATCAAGAAGTCAAAGTAATTGTTCTGGATCTCTAAGTCATTACTCTAAGGGGGAACATTACAATCAGTTGTAAGAAGTTAATTTATCTGGTTCAACTCTGAAGTCCTATGAGTCCATTTACAGACAGAAATCTGCAAATCTAGTTGCCGACAAATATATAACTTAGTCATTTTTATCCAATTCTCGCCAAATTTGATCTGTGAGTACTCATTAGGCTCCTCTACAAGACAATGCCCTTAATTTGGCCCATTTAAAACCAAAAATCCCCTTGAAGCAACAATCAAAAACAAACTAACAAGAAAGAGACACCATTAAAAGTGAATTAGAGAAATCGAAAATGTTTTTGCAATATCGCTTGTGGGCCTGGATGCTCTTGCATCACAAGGTTATTATACTTTTATTTTTATTTCTTCCCCTTTGTGGGCCTCTCTAGCATTGCTCTTACTAAAACTTTAGCAATGTACTCTTGCGTCCCATTGACCTATAGTTTCTTTCTTTCCTTCCTTTTTTTCTTATAAGTTTTAGGAAAGGAATCTGATAATTTTTTATGAATACAGACATTTCATGTTCGTCAATGCTCCTCCTTAAATATCATCCTTGTTCTCAATTTCTTGAGTTTTAAATTAACACAAAAACTAAAAATTGGTAACCTTTTCAACTTGAAAGCATTTTCAAGCAAACTGACTTCACAATAGAACCACATTAGGATGAGCCCTATTAGCAAGAACAAGAAACTCCAAGGTTGTTAGAGAAAGTAAGCTATATAAGCAGCTCAATCAATCATGATGCACATTGCAAACCAATGGAAATGAAGGAAAAATTATATCAAAAACTTTCCTTACCAAGAAGTGCATGATGGCCTTAGGTACTCGGTCCTGTATATTTTTTCTAACAATATCATAATAAGACCTCAGAAGTATTTTAGTCACTGCTATTCCAATGGATAAGTACTCTGTCTGTGTTTCGGTGAATTTCAATACAGCAGGAGGCTGGATGCAGAAGGAGAAAATCAGTTACAATCTAAATGGAAAAACTTAAAACTGCATGTAAAGTAACCAATACTCTCTTCTATGAAAGCATGTCTGTTTGCATCAAGTTACCTCTTTCAATTGAATTATGGAAGATCTGCAGATGGAACCCACATTATCTACTGGCTGAAAATTGGTTGCATGATTAGAATTAGAAATTACACTTGAATTATCATAAGCAGATGGAATCCCCTCCCTGCCGCACGCCAATGGAATTGCCTGCTCATCATTAGCATATGGGCTTGAATTCTGGCCATTAACAGATGACATTGCCTTCCAATCACTGGCAGATGGAATTTCTTCCCTGCCATTAGCTGATGGAATTGCCTCACCATTTGCTGATGGAATTGCCTCCCTATCATCAACAGATGCTATAGGCTCCCCAAGCTCAAAAATGGAAGATATGCCCCAACTTCCTCGAAATGCATACCCTGTTAATATTGTCATGTTTGAAGAGGTTTCTTTGAATTAAGACAAATCTAAATCAAATTAAATTGAAGGTCATTCCAAATGAAAAGGGGAATCTGAAACATGCAAGTAATGAACACTGACAAATATACTACATACCATTAGCTCCAAATTTATTGTGCCTTCTAACCTGCTTTTGTAGTCAGAAAATACAATCAGTTTGATGAAAAATAATAAGGAAAAGGGCCAATAGAGTTCCATACATACATGGTTTGTGATAAACCGAGATGGACTGGCTCTTGCAAGTATAACTGGTAACTTTTGAGCTTTATCTGTTGCTGGCAGTTGATTAAAATCAGCATTCTCCTGATTCAAGAATCAAAGTCTTAACTAGCAAAAGCCAAAACCAATATCACAATTCCATTAAAATAACCTTAACAACTTACCCAGCTAAAGTGAAAATAAGATACTCAAAACAAACCTTGGTTTTAGGTGTGGGGACTGACACCACTGGAGACTGTTGTTGTTGTCTTGCAACTGCCATTGCCTTGCTCCCACCAATAAATGCATGATGTGAAGTATTGATGTAGTCCATCTACAAAGCACACTCCGAATATGCATTTTCCTTGTCAAGACTTGAATTAAAACCACAATACCTGAAGCTAAACCATACATAACTGATAAAGTTGTTTCAGTACCTCCATTTCAATAATATGCTCAACCATTGTTAAAGCTGATGCCAAGCCTTCATGCAAACAGTTGCCTACAACATTTTCAAGGTGTCTTTGGAGCACCGGTAATCGAAGCAGATCCCTAGTCCGGCACATATTTGCTAGCTGCAGCAGGAATAGAACATATTCAACGACAAGAAATAAATTTGTGCATAAGAGAATGTTAAACTGCAGAAGACAACTCCTGAACAAATAATAAGTATACCTTAACTAATTCATGGTAAATGATGTGCACACACTGAAGGCTTGGATCTAAAAGTTGAGCAATTTTTCTCCTCAGCAGAACTTGAAATGGAACCTACAAAATTCAGTGTCATTTGATCCAACAGTCAGTCACATTAGATACACTGTTCTCAAATTCTACTCAGAAATATAACATAGAAGGTAATTTATCAAAACCAGAATACACACAACTGCAATTCAGATGATATAAGTTGCCTTTATTCTTATATAAGCATAATAGCAAGCATGGGAATCTATCTCTCATTTAGTTCAACTTCTAAGTTGGCAGTGGAATTGCCTCTGCTGCTAAACTATGCACATCCCAAACTGTGCAAAATTTGAAAAAATAATTATTCTATATGTATAGATTGTCAAAACATGTAGAAGAATTTATGACAAGAAAACAATACAATAATTATGTCAAATGTAGAATGTTTACCGTACTGGTAAGGAAATCAACGCATACAGACAATGGAATAGAATAGCAAAATAATATTCGCAATAGTAGATGATTGATGCTTTACAATGATCCCAGACGGAATATAAATACTACCGCCGAACCTTCCCGAAGGAGTCCGCTGGCCACAATATTACATCTGCTACAAACTATTTACCCATCGGCTACAAAATACAAAACACCGACGACAGCCAACCGTCGGCTACAAAAACACCACCGGAACCATCCAATCGGCTGACACCATCCCCCCCAAAAAAACAGTCGTCTCCTGACGACTAACAAAATGAGGAGACAACTTACAGACAACAGAAGAAATACTAGAGAGAAGGGGGAGTCCCAGAAGTGTGTTGCTGGCGACGTAACTCATACACCTGCTCTATCCTGATGCGGAGATCTGTCTGAATCTAAGAATTAACCTCGACGACCTCCTTTAGGAGGAGCGCCGCATCCATAGCCTGCCTCCTAGCTAACTGCATCTCGTGCTCAGCCGCATCCTTATCTCGGACCGCCGCCTCTGTACCTTACCTAGCCACGTCCCTCTCCTGTACCGCTGCTGCCATATTTGCCACTAGTGCTGCCCGCTCAGCGGCCCATGCTGCCTACAAGTCGGCCAAGTCGGCGGCTAGCTTCTGTCTAGCCTCACTCTCAGCTGTCAATGATCTCTCTGCTGCAACCCTATCCTCCTCCGCACACCGACGACCATAGTAAACATCCTTGTACAATCGCACAATCTCATGTGCCAGCTTCATCATAGGGGTGTCACTGGGTCCCAACTCCGGCTCAGTAGCCCAATCTGCCAACATCTCAGCTGTCTCCACCGCTGGCTAGCCCCTGTCTACAAAACAAGTCTGAAATCGTTGAGGAAAAATCCTACGGATATATGCTCTGATCAAATGCCACTCCCTCCGCCGAGTCAGGGCCTGAATTGCCACATCGTGTCCCTTCTTCAAGGCAGACTTCATAGTCCTAAGGTAATCACGGCACCTGTCCTCATCCGACCCGTAATCCTCCTTGGCGAAGTCCTCCAATGACCATTCCGCATCACTGTTTCCCTGATCAGCGAGAGCCATGCCCACATCCGGTGCCGCCTTCTCTGTTGTTGGCGCAACCACAGCATGTGGCATTCCCTCATGAAGCTGAGGCTCTGGTACTGCTGGTGATGTTCTTGAACGCCTAGGAGACTGAATGGACGGACCCCGTTTCGCCGGAGTGAGTCGGAACTGTTGCCTCAGAAACTCACTAGCTCTATCCATCACCTCCGATTGGTCTAACTACGCGAGCTCCATGTTCTCCTCCGGTACTGGCTGAGCTAACTCGGCCTCTGCTAAAAAAGATGATGAAACGGTGACAACTACATCACAATCAATGACCTCCAACCGAACCTGCGGCTCAGGCTCCAGCAGTGGCAACTGTGTTCTCTGTGAGACTGCGACAGCGACATCTGTTGGTACAACTGGAATCACCTCCGCTATAGCTGTCGACAATATCTTGGCGACTGTCCGTGGGACAACATCTGTCGCCGTCTGAGGGACCATCTCCGTCATTGTCCGTGGGACATCTGCCTCCGCTGGAGGAGTCATAAGGACCGGAGCATGGCGCTGACCAAATGCTGGAATGATTGTCGGAAAGGTAGTCAAGTGCGCCAAAGTTGACAGCTAAGGAGGGTTAAAGAATGTGGGCTCACTACCTGCTGCCTCACAATCAACTTTCGCCGATGTGCTCACCTCTTCTTCCACGAACTCAACCCCGTCACTCATCGAAGTGTCCTCCCGTCCGCTATCTGTCTCTCCGGAAGCAACCAGTCCGCGGAGTACTTTTTTGTGACCTACTGCTGATCCTCCTGTATCCAAGTGTCGCCAGTAGAATATGGGAGGCTCCCTATCTGCCAACTTGCCCCTTGGAGGAGCCTCAAAACCATCTAGTGGAATCTGGCTAGCTGTAACCTCCAGAAACAGCCCGATGGCATGGTGCAACATAAAAAATGTTCGTTTCTGAAGCGTCATGAATTCCTCCATCCTGTCGGCAAGCACTGAGGCCCAATCATATACCACTCCCTACATGATACCATTCATGAACACAATCTACGACAATGCTATATCCGAAGCTCGAGTGGCCCTTGTCAACCTGCTCTTGATGACGTCCATGATACACTGCCAATGACCCTCTCGAATAAAATCCCTGCGAAGCCCTCTGCACTTTGTCCCCTGAACCACTGCCTCCCTCTCGATACGTGTAAGATCCCAGCACACTAGATCTATCCAATGCTCCTTCCGTTCCCGTGAGAGTTTATGGTTCTTGATTTCCACTTTCCTCCTGTCGGGGCCAGGGATGCCAAAAACCCTAGTGAAGTCCCTAGGTTTAAAGGACACCGTCATCTGCTGCTGCTTGTAGAGGAATGTACTTGTTCTGCTCCGGGCGCTATATGTCTTTATCATGGTGCGCAATACGGATTCGAACGACTGGATAGAAAAGATGGGAAGCTGGATGGCCCAATGCACCTGTGCCTGCATCAAAATCTGTTTAATCTGGTTTGCCTCAAGGGTCTCCTGCCACCACTTCCGACATTCGCTCCCACTAAGACTCTCAAACTGGACGGTGAGATAAGTGAGTTCCTCCTTGGTCTTCTGTTTCTTGCTACTGGAACCGAAGGGGCCAGCAACTCGAATCCCCGATGCCAAAACTCTTGAATTCTTCTCCATATTTACTGCCAACTGACTCTTCCACGGCTTTCGCTTGCCCGCTAACTCCATGCAAAATGGTATTGTCTTTCCTATATAGTTCCTCCTTACTCCCGTGGCAGGCAATGGAAACGGTTAGTAAATCCGCGGAAAAGAATTGTCCGCCCAACCCCCCCATGGGAGAGAAAAGTATCAGTGTAAACTCTTCTAAATACAGAGGACCAACTTGGCCAAGAAAATCTTCAATAATGATGATTATGAAACTGCTACCGTCTGATCATTCATAGCTTGTGCTCCTTATTATAGATGTCTTCTCTGATATGTACAAATAAAATCCTTGCACCAACGGTTGCTATCGCAACCTACCATGCTCTAAGTTGAGCGTCATCCACAGGAATATATCAAATACCAATTATCGATTCTTCACTTGCTTTGGAGAGCCGATTGGCTTGTAAATATGTGTATCAAACTGCGAAATGCTGTATGGCTGTCTCTGTGATTCACGCTGCAATGATAGGCTTACACAATGTTCTCAGGCAGAGGTATTTGCCGTCTTTGATATTCTGGAATAGATTATGCATTGCTTCTCTGATGTATGGGCCATCTCCGTGCGGTCACACTGTATGTGATAATATACAGCCAACGTGTCCCTCTTCTGCCGATTGTTGCAGTCTCCAAAAAAATCTTGCTCTCCTCCACAGACGCTGTGTTTTGTGTTCCCGCGGAATGAAGTTTTAATTTTAGACGGCAGAGTTTTTATTATGTTTTGTTTTATGCCCGCGGACAGGCTGCCCGCGCGGGGCATTTGCCTCCTACACACCCGCGGACAGACTGCCTGCGGGGCCATTTGTCCGCCCGCGGGGCTTTTGTCTTTGCCCGCGGACAGGCTGTTGCCCGCGGGGCTTTTCTGTCCGCAGGCCCCTTCTCTCCTTTTTTTTTTTTTTTTTTTTTTTTTTTTAAAAAAAAAAATTTCATTTTTTATTCAAATTAAATATCAGAGGTACCTTCAGTTGGCGTCGCCGCCTGAGAGTTCTTTAACAACGACGACGGAGGATTCAATGACGACAACCTTCTTGCGTGGTATATTTTCAATTTAGATCCATTAACTGACTGAGCCATCTCCTGTCCGTCCAAGGTCGCCAGTTTGATTGCTCCATTATCACCAACCTCCCGGATCTGGTATGGTCCAACCCACCTCACTTTGAATTTTCCCGGCTTGATTTCGTTGCGGCCATCATACTTCAATACTAACTGTCCCGGTTGGAATCTACTACGTTTCAGATGCTTATAATGCCAGACCTTGCGTCTGTTCTGTGCCACTTCCATCGCCCACTGTGCCAACAACCGTTTCTCCTCCAGCTTATTCAAATTATTTAACCGTTCTTGTAAGCTTCCATCGTCATCCAACTTGTTTTCCAACGCTATTCGGAGACTTGGGATCATGAATTCTGCTGGGACTACTGCTTCTTGTCCAAACATTAACTAGAATTGTGTGTTCCCTGTCGTCACCTTGTACGCCATGCGGTAAGCCCACAAGGCAGCGGATAAGTTTTCCTCCCAATCGGCACCTTCAACTGCACAAGATTTGTAGATGATGGATACTAGGATTTTATTGGTGGCTTCCACCTGTCCGTTTGCTCTTGGATAGTAGGGACTCGACAATGAATGATAAATCTTAAACTGAGTGGTGAGCAGTCGAATAACATGATTAACAAAAAGACCTCCCCTATCACTTGTTAATTGTAACAGGATTCCATACCTGGTGATGATCTGTTCATAAATAAATTTCGCAGTGCTGACGGCTGAGTTATCTGGTAACGCACATGCCTCCACCCACTTGGTCAGGTACTCTATTGCAACAATGATGTACCGGCACCGTTGAGTCTTGCTCACCCTCAGTGGTCCAATGAAATCTAGTCCCCATCTCTCAAAAAGTTCCTGCGCGTGTGAGGGTTGAAGTGGCATGAAATCTCTCTTCAACGACTTCCCGGCCAATTGGCAAGTGTCACATCCGACGACCCATTCCCGCGCGTCATTGTACACCATTGGCCACCAGAGACTTGCAAGCAATATCTTCCTTGCAGTGGTGTCGGGCCCCATGTGTCCTCCCGCGAGACCCTCATGTGCTTCTTTTAACACCTGCGGTATCTCCTCTTCCAACACACACCGCCGAAGAATATGATCCAGCCCATTTTGTAGAGCAATCCATTGATCAATTGAAACGTACGACTCCTGATTATCAACTTGCGCCTATCATTCGGTGACATTCCCGTGGGAAACTGTCCTGTTGACAGGTACTCGTCGATACTCCTATACCATTCCGGTAGTATCCCAACCTGAAACAACTGCGCGTCAGGGAAGTCATCATTCACACCCTCCGTTGGTTCCCCAGTTTTGATCCGTGACAGGTGGTCGGCACTGACATGTTTCTTTCCTGGACGGACAATGATTTTGAAGGTGAATTCCTGCAACAGGAGTAGCCACCTGCTAATCCTCCCCTGGATGACGAGTTTATTAATCATGTACAACAGGGCCTGGTGATCAACATAGAACACGAACGGTGTAGCAAGCAAATAATGACAGAATTTTTGCACGGTATAAACCATTCCCAATGCTTCTCTTTCAATCGTGTTGTAGTTTTGCTCGGCCTTTGATAGCAACCAACTGGCAAAGTATATTGGATGATCCAGTCCCTAATTGCCAGTCTGTGTCAGGGTCGCGCCGATCGCATAGTTGGAGTCATCCACATGAACATGAAACTCCTTATTCCAGTCCGGATATGCCAGGATGGGTGCTGTAGCCAGTCGTACCTTTAGCCCTTCAAATGCTTCGTCCTGCTCTTTATCCCATCTAAATGATTCTTCCTTGCAGGTTAGCTTATCTAACAGTTGGGACACCTTGACAAAAATTTTAATAAATCTCCTGTAATAACCTATATGCCCGAGAAAAGACTTTACCTTCGTCACATTAGTAAATGGCTGCATTTCAAGAGTGACTCTCACCTTGTCGGCATCCGTCTTTAACCCTTCCTTACAGACAATGTGTCTGAGTAGTCTTCCGTGCGGAACCATGAATCTGCACTTCTTGGGATTCAACGCTAGCCGGGCTCTGTGACATCTCTCCATACATTCACCAAGTGCTGCCAGGTGTCCGTCCTCCGCGCTAAATATTGACCAATCATCCAAGAAGGCTTTGAAGTTTCCCACGGACATCCTGTCGAAGATATGCAGTATAATACGCTGGAATGTGGCCGGCGCGTTACACAACCCAAATGGCATCCGGTTGTACGCGTAGACCCCATCTTCGACGACAAACATTGTCTTCAACTTATCCTCCTTTGCAATAGAAATTTGATTGTATCCGGAGAACCCGTCCATAAAGGAGTAAATTTCATGTCCTGCAACCTCCTCCAAAATGTTGTCTGTGAATGGAATCGGAAAAGGATCCTTGATGGTCACTGCATTCAAGCATCTGAAATCGACGCATATCCGGATCTAAGTAGTATCCTTCTTCAGTGAAATGACTATCGACAACACCCATTCGCTGGTCTGTACCTTGAAGATAATGCCAGCTTCCAGCATCGGTTGATTTCCTCCGTAACCCATGCCGCATAGTTCTTGTTCATCCTGTAGGGTCGCTTTCGTACAGGTACAGCTCCCTCCACCAGCGGGATGTGGTGCACACACAATTTCGGCGGTACTCCCTTGAGGTCCTTGTATGTCCATGCAAACACATCCTTGTAGTCCATAAATATCTTGAATGCCGCGGCCTTGAGTACTGGATCCCAATTATCTCCGACTAGTATGTTCCTCGGCTCTGCCTCGTCCCCCAAATTCATCGTTTGCAGCGTAGCTTCATTATACTTGATTGTCTCTCCCTCACGGAATGCATGGGCGGGTGTAACATCCAACGGTGCCTCTCCCTCCTTCACTTCACTAAACTCCTTCGGATATTCGTTCTCAATCGACAGAACATTGCAGCTATGAAATAATTCATAGTCCTCCATTTGCCAGTGGTAGAGACCGTTGACGGAATCCAAGTCGTCATTCGTTGTTCCCCCGTCCAATCGGAGGATGCCCTCCTGATCCGGTTCCATCCGTTGTCTGCCTTCATCCTCCTCTCCCTCAGAATCTGACGACAGGGCCTCTTCCCCTACCATTTGGGTATGCAAATCAATGACGAATCGGCGGCCTTTACTTTCCAGTGATAAGGTGTTCTTCTTCCAGTCGTGTCGAGCTCTTGCTTTGATAAGCCATCCACGGCCCAGGATGGCGTCATAGCCTCTCCTCTTCAACGGAATCACCACGAAATCCATCAAGAACGGCTGAGTGCCAATGGTTACCGGTTGTGCCATGAGAATACCCAGTGGTTTAATGCCATGTTGATTGGCTGTCAGCAGCTGAAATCTCGGAGGCCACAATGTCGGCTGTCCAAGTTTCCTCCAGGTTTCTTTCGGCAATACATTTACGCCGAACCCTCTGTCAAATATGGTGTCTGTGAGAACATGTCCAAGTATCCCCATCTCGACGACTGCAAGGTGTCGTCCGGATGTCAACGCCAGCAACATCTGATCTTCTCCTCCAACAGCAATTTCCTTTTCCTTGCCTCGACTTGGTTCTCCTGGTGACTTCTCCTTCCCTTTACTTAATTCTCCTGCAATATTTGAAAGAGCAGATCAAAGTTGAGGCATGGTGAGAAGCAAATCATTTACCTTTACTCGCACCTCCGTTTGCAAAATTTGCCTTCCTATGTTTTGTTCTGCGGAATTCCTCGCTGAAGTGCCGGCGGTGTCCGGAGGTGTTACTGCTTGGGATACTTTTCCAACCTCCGCCTGTGCTTCCGCAAATTTCCTCTTTTCTTCGGCGGGGTCTGGGTATTCTTTTGCTTGTTGTCGTGTAATCGCCAGAACTTCTTCCTCATCCGCCCCGACAATGATCAAGTTCACTCCGGATTTTGGACACTGAGTCGTCGTGATCGCCGGGTCCGCACCATCGGCACAATAGTTGAGGTGTATTCGCTGTTGGACACTCCCGCGCAAAATGCCCCCACAAGTTACATGCGCGACACTGAATAATCGGCCGTCCATTTGCATCATACTGGATCCGGCTTCTGCTCCTATTGGTATTGCTATTGTTGTTGTTATTGTTCTGTCCACACCGATTATTCCTATATCCTCCGGATGTAGCGCCGGTCGTATTTGTGTTTCCACTACTACCCGACGGGGAAGCCTCCTGTGTGAGCAGCACCTGCGGAGATCCTCTTGTCTTCATGTTAAAGGGGCAGTCTTTTGTCGAATGGCCCATGATCTGACAAATGTCACAAAATTGGTTTTTTGGACACAATCCTTTAGTATAGCCGTCGGTCTTACACTCCGAGCACCACAGTTCACTTCCTTTTGGCTCCTTCTACATATTTTTAAACTCCATCATGCAAACCATATCCTTCTGTAGGGCTCGAATTTTCTTGTTGCTGCCTTCGTCGTCGCTACTATCATCTCCGACAGGCTCGTCGTCATCAGAATCAAATGAGCTAGTTTTCTTCTTCTTTGTCTTCTGTTCACTTTCAAGATCCAGTGCTCTGTTATACGCGTCCACATATGACGACAGTGGCACAATTTTCATTTTCCTCCTCAATTCCGATCGTAGGCTGTCCACGAACCATCTTTTTTGCAATCCGTCCACCCACTTGCTTTCCATTTTGTTTATTAAGTCTTTTAATCTCCTGGCATAGACGTGGACAGTTTCGTGCTTCCCCTGCTTGGTATTGAAAATTTCCGCTACGATTTCATTATCATCCCGCAAGAGTTTAAATTCTGCCAGGAACTCCTTTTTAATGTTATCCCAGGTATTCAGCGTTTGTGGATCTGTATCCGAAAACCAATCAATCGCCACACCCCGTAGGGTTGCCGAAAATTGCTTGACCCATTCGTTGGCATCTATGATTCCGTTTGCCCGCCAGATCGTCTCAAATGTCTTACAATGTCGGATGGGGTCTGCTGTACCATCGCCCTCAAACTTCGGCAGCTTTTCTTTGGGTCCCGCCATCACAACACTGGAGGTCTATACTGTCACACTGAAGGTCTGCACTCCCGCACCGGCGGTCTGCACTCCCACACCGGAGGTCTGAACTCCCACACCGAAGGTCTGCACTTCCACACCGGCGATCGGCACTCCCACACCGGCGGACTACTCTCCCACACCGGAGGTGTTGACAGCTGCGAACTTTGGTGAAGAAGAAGGATCTTCTGAAGTTGTTTCCCATGGAAGTCTATCCTGGACAAAGAGGTCACTCCACGCTCGTGCTCCCTCAGCACTGCGAGCCGTGCGAGTTGTTGCTCTTCCGTCTGAATTTTCTTCCTTCAGCAAACACAAATTCAAGAACTCCTTCCGTGCTTCTTCCACCAATTCCACCCGCTGCCAAGTCTCCTCCAACAATTCCTCCACACTCTTGTTTCCGGCGGCAAGCTTATGAAATCTCCTTCAGCAGTCTGCCTGCTGTGCCAGAATTAAATGTTCTTGTGCAGTATGGATTCCATCTTTTCCCTTCGCCTTATTTCGATCCTTGTTAAGCTGATTTGGCATTAATCTTCATTCTTCCCACCTTCCAGATTCATAAGGCAACGGCGCCAAATGTTTACCGTACTGGTAAGGAAATCAACTCATACAGACAATGGAATAGAATAGCAGAATAATATTCGCAATAGTAGATGATTGATGCTTTACAATGATCCCAGACGGGATATAAATACTACCGCCGAACCTTCCCAAAGGAGTCCGTCGGCCACAATATTACATCTGCTACAAACTATTTACCCGTCGGCTACAAAATACAAAACAACGACAACAGCCAATCCGTCGGCTACAGAAACACCGCCGGAACCATCCAATCGGCTGACATAGAACAGTAAACAAAAAGATGGGGAGATCGAAGATTAAACCATAAATGAGAGCCCCAGTTGACACCAAAAGGGCCAACTCTATTTTATCCCTTCTAAATCAATGGCTGACCACCAAAGGCCAAACTTTTCAAGATTTTCATAATCATCTGCCAACGCAGATATAAAAAGTCTATGATAACTTATAATCTAGTAATTTCCTCTTAAATGAAGTTTTCATATTGTTTGTTGAGCATGTGAGTTGCAGGGTAGAAGAAAAATCTATACAAATAAGTGCCTGCATCTAAAAGATGGTATTTGGTAGCAAATATCATTTGCTGAAATAGCAAATGCATTTAGCTTGGAATTCCTTAATCTTTGAACAGAGGCCATATGGTAAAGGATCAAGCATGTGTGATCACTAAATGACCAGTAGTGGACTGCAACTAAAGTAAAGTAAAGTTTTGATGAACAATTAAATGAATTGTGCACCATGTGGATTGCAGGGTAGAAGAAAAATCAATACAAATAAGTGCCTGCATCTAAAAGATGGTATTTTGTAGCAAATATCATTTACTGAAACAGTAAATGCATTTAGCTTGAAATTCCTTAATCTTTGAACAGAGGCCATATGGTAAAGGATCACTAAATGACCAGTAGTGGACTGAAACTAAAGTAAAGTTTTGATTAACAATTAAATGAATTGTGCACTCCATCCATGATAATGTTCTTATTTCTATGGCTGATCTAGGAGAAAAACAGTGCTTTAAGTTACAATATATATTTGTTTTGCTTATTAAGTTACCATAAAAAAATCAAAAATGCCAAGAAATTTGCAACCAGCTTCAAAGCGCCCCACCTCAAAGACATTTTTGTTTCTGTTTGTTACTTTCCGTTAGCATCCTCTTTCTATGTGATACACAATGGGTCGGAGGGGGGCCCCTACACAGACCTTTATCACAGCATTGCGCAATTCTCTGCAATGGAGGATTTATCATTGCTGGGGACTTCAATGTCGAGTTGTGGATTGGCCATGTACGATCAAGATGGACAAATCTTCCTTGGTTCTTTAGAGATCCTCAAATGATTCGATGGGGGCCCTCACGAATGACTGTCATCAATTACTCCAGTTGTGCGAGTCCTCGGACTTGGTGATCTTGAACGGTCCTTTGTGTTTTCCCGCCTCCAAAATATTCACATGCTGACCTCATTGTGGAAGTGCGAGTGCAGTGGACTATGTCCTTTCCAAACCTTCCATCCACTTTGTCAGCCATATTTTAATCACCCCACTCCCCTAGCTAATCATGCCCTTCCCAGCCTCACCATGTGCTTCCCCTTCCCCTCCACCTCCTTTTGTTATGACAATGGTGAGCAAGACCCCTTCGCCTTTCACCTAAGTAAAAAAGAAAGGGTTTGCCCTAGTTTTATTTTCGAATATTTTTTCAAGGATTTTATTTTGTTAAAGGGAAAGGTTTATTTTAAAGAATATCATATCCTAAGGCTTTCGTGATTTTATTTCCTCTATCTTTTTGTCGTAAACATTTAATTGTGTTAGATCCTTTGAAATTTTAAATTCTTGATAATCTGTTACCTTTGGTGGACCCATGTTACTGTTTGCTTAATGACCGTCAGATTGTGGTTAGATCAAAGAGTGTTGCTTTATCGCCATTGGGATGTGCAAAAGTTTTAATCAATGCGAGAAAGCGACTTTCCAACATGTCTCTAGTGAGGTCACCAAGCGTAGCAGTTGGAAGTTATGTTGCTATACCAAGATGTGTGAGATTTATTCATTGCGACAATGCGATATTGCGACACTTGTACTCAGTGGGGCCCTAGTGTTGAAGAAAGTTGGGAATAGATGCACGGATGACAGACACGTGTCAAGATTAGGAACGTCCACGGCAAGAGGTCAAACCTTTGAAGAGCTTGTTTGAGACCGTTGATCTTGGTTATGATCAACGACTATATCATTGTCGCCATAGGGAAAAGCAAAGTGTTTAACCATTGAGATAATGTGACAATGTGCCACGCGTCCTTGGTGAGTCCCAAGCGACTGAAGGACTTACGAGGTTTTTGGTTATATTCAAATGCGTCCATGTAGTGAAATCCTAGGTGAAATGTTTACTTGAAAGATTATAAATGGTGGTTTGTTGTTGTTCGTTAGATCGAAAGAAGATCAGCGAACGTCGCATTATCGCTATGGAGATGTGCAAACTTTTTAAGAGATGTGACAATACGACATCACGCCACATGTCCGCGGTGGGCCAAATTGTGTAATAGATCTACTAATTTTCACATCGTTTATCTCATAGTTCCAAAAATCGCCATGAAATCGCCGAAATCGCGATAAGATTCATGGCTCCCGATTTTTTTGGAATCGGAAATCACTGGTGGCGATTTTTTCGTGTGAATCGCCTGAATCGCCAAAATCGGCGATTCATGGCAAAAATCGCCAAAATCGCCATCATCGTGAATCTCCAGAAATCGGCCGCGGCAGCAAGGATAGAAAGTTCAATTTTTTTAAAAACAAACATGTTTTATTTGCTTTCTAAGTTGACTTTCCTCTTTGTTATAACCCTAAAGAGCCTTCTATTTGCTTAGTATGAGTAGAAGAGAGGAAGAGTGAGAGAGAAGAAGAGAAAAGAGAATCCATAGGTTTCCAACCGGCAAGAAGGAAGAGCACCAAAGAGATCAGAAGTCCATTTGGGGAGGCCATAAATTGCATTGGGAGCATTAAGGAGTCAATATCAACACTCCTCAACTCATTTGCAAGAGGTAAGTGTTGGTTTTTTTTTTGCATGTTAGTGTAGTATGCATTTTTTGTTAAATTTTTTTAGTGTTCATTTGCAAATCTTGAATGTTTTTTATTTTTAGTTTTACTAAATTGCAAACTAGGGTTTGTTGTTTTGTAGTTTTTGTTTATTAGTTGCAAACTTTGATTTTTTACATGAATTTTTTTATTGCAGCAGCCCTTTGCTTTCATTTTCCAATTTCCACAATGGGTAAAAAAGATGAATGCTGGAAATATAATGAAGAGTTTCCTGGGAGAACCAAATATCAAACAAAATGTATATTTTGCAAAGAAAAAATAAATTCGGGAGGTATCTATAGATTGAAATACCACATTGCTGGCATACCTGGCCATGATGTCACAGTTTGCACTCAACAAACCGCTGAGGCAAAACGCTCTTGTTTAGTGGCATTAGAAAAAATTGAACAAGACAAGTTGACTAAGAAAATGCAACTTGAAGGGTTAAGAGGTATTGGCTCCCGTGCTCCCACATCCGCAACCGCATCTACATCTGCAAGTGCATCTGCATCAGCTTCCGCATCCGTAGGTTGTGTTGGGGAGGGTTCTTCTAGGCCTCCTTTTCATCCTAGTGCTAGTGCTCATGTGAGTGTTAGTGGTAGTCGGTCTCATACTGAGACAGAGTCCAACACCAACCTATTGCGGCCTAGAGTGCGGAGAAGCAGAATGGATAGTTACTTTGTGCCCCGCACTACTCCTGGCTCCCAACCCACGCTTGAGGGCATGGGTTTGAACAAGGAGATTCATGATGCTGCCAGAAAAGAGATTTGCAAATTCTGGTACTTTTGCAACATTCCATTTATTGCAGCCAGGTAATTGATTCTTTTTTCTTTGTTATCTTCAAAGTTAAAGTTAAAAGTAAAAGTAAAACTTTAATTATATCTACTTGTTTTATGATTTTAGTTTTTGACATCTAAATTTCTAATCAATATCATTATCTATTTGTGACAGGACTCCTTATTGGCAGAACATGATAGATGCAGTTGCCATTTGTGGTCCAGGGTTTAAAGCCCCAACTGAGGCTGAGTTGAGTGGATACCTCCTGGAGGAAATGGTTGAGGATATGAGGCATGAGCTTGAGGACAACCGAAAGGAGTGGATCGAAAAGGGTTGCACCATCATGACTGATGGTTGGACAGATAGGAGGGGAAGAACACTCCTCAATTTTCTTGTATCCTGTGGAGGTGATTGATCATTCTACTTTCCTACATACATAATTTTGAATCGTGATTGACTATTTCAAATTTTGATTTGTTGATTGCTAATAGTAATTATAATTCGTTGTTTTGTTACTTGTAGGATATACCATGTTCCTCAAATCCATTGATGCTTCTGCTCATGTAAAAAACGCCACATACTTATGTGAGGTTATTGAGGAAGTTATAGCAGAGGTGGGGGAACAACATGTGGTGCAAGTGGTGACGGATAATGCAGCAAGTTATGTTGCTGCAGGTAAACTTTTAACTTTTTAAGTTTTGAAAATAAATTTATTTGAATTTTGAACTTTTTCTAATTCTAACTTAGAATTTCTAAGTTTCCTAAGTTCTAAGTTCTATCATGTTTGAAATTTGAATTTCTAATTATCTTAAAATTGTTGTAGGCAAACTTTTGATGGAGAGGCACCCCACCATATTTTGGTCCCCTTGTGCAGCACACTGCCTTGACCTCATGTTGGAGGAAATTGGCAAACTTGAGTGGGTCAAGTCATGTGTGGAAAGGGCAAAAAACATATGTAAGTTTATTTATAATCATTCATTTGTCCTTAGCACAATGAGGAAGTACACAGGAGACAAAGAGTTAGCTCGTCCAGGGATCACGAGGTTTGCCTCGAATTTCATCACCTTGCAGTCCTTGTTGACATCAAGGGATGATTTGAGGAGCATGTTTGTTGGGCGGGAGTGGATTTCATCTTCCTATGCTACGACCACTGCAGGGATAGATGTGGTGGATTGCATATTTGATGATGATGGTTTTTGGAAACCTGCTAGAGAAATACTTAAAGTAATTTTATTGCAATTTAACATTTAATATTTTATAGTTTACTATGCTAATTGTTTAATGATTTAGTTTTACCTTATATTATTGAATTATTCTATGTTTAAGTTTTGACTCAAATTTTTGTTTTACTTTATATGTAGGCCACTGAGCCTCTTGTATCTCTCCTACGAACTGCTGATGGGGAGAAGCCCTCTATGGGCTACATATATGAGGGCATGGATAGGGCCAAGGAGGCCATTAGAGCTCAGTATGCAGGAGTGCAGGAGAAGTATGCCCCTATTTGGGACATCATTGATAGGAGATGGCAGAATCAGCTCCACAGACCCATCCATCCAGCAGCTTACTTTTTGAATTCGGCATTTCGTTTCCGTCCTGACTTCAAGGCGGATGAGGAGGTTCTCACCGGATTATATACAGTGATCCAGAGGTTGAGTACTGATGAGGATAGCAATGCTGCAATTATTGAGCTTGATAAGTTCAATAATAAAGAAGGGCCACTTTTCTCTAGCAGGGTAGCCATAGATGCTCGGGAAACAATACAGCCAGGTAAAAATTAAATAATATATTCAATGTTCATGAATCTAGATTCTAAACTTAAAGTTGATTATGTAATTTTAGAGTTAACTTGTAATTTGTAATTTGTAAATGAGACTAATTATTTTTATTTTCCCTTATTTCAGATAGATGGTGGCAAATGTTTGGGGCCACAACCCCAAAACTTCAAAAAATTGCCATTCGTATTCTGAGTCAGCCAAGCAGCGCTTCTGGATGTGAGCGCAGTTGGTCCATGTTCGAGCACATCCACTCGAAGAGGAGAAACAGGTTGACAATGCAGAGGTTGAATGATCTTGTCTTCGTTCATTACAACCTCCGTCTTAGGATCAGACAGATTTTGGGCACTGACTCCTCTCCGATCATTCTGGAGGAGATTGATCCAGAATCAGAGTGGCTCACAGAGGTTGTAGATCCAGTCTTCACTGAGGAAGACCATGCGTGGATTGACCAGGTGGATATAGAGGCTGAGGCAGCTAGAGCACGTTCTTCAGGCATTGGTAGACGCACACATGCACGCACAGACACAGGCCCTAGCGACATTCGTGAGCCCATCTTATATGCGGGAGATATGGCTCGACAGTCCTCTAGGACCTACATTAGATGCCTTGCTACTAGGCAGACTGGATACTCAGAGGCTGAGGCTGAGGCTGTAGCCGAGCTTGAGGATGATGTTGAGGATGATGATGACTATGAGCCTGAGGCTTGAGCTGGAGCCTTGTTTTTATATTTTGTTTACAGATATTGATACTGAATCATTGATAGACATATGTTTCAAAGTTTCAAACTTTCATGGATCTTCATCTTAGATTCTTACATAAATTTATGATTTGATGTCTTATGGATCATCTTACATACATTCTATGATTTAAATCATTATGATCATTTGATTTCTATTTACTTCAGCTAGCCTACAATTTACATTTTAGAATCTTAGATAACATAGTTACGTATGTGATGGATTTTATGTTTCATGTTTATGTATGTTAAGTTTTAACTTCTATTTGATGATGTTATAGTGTGCTTAAGTTATATTCAATAAAGGGTGCATGAAATAAGTTTTAAATTGTTAAAATCTTTAAATTTAAAGGGTTTTTTCAAATTCGCCGATTCATCGCCGATTCATTGCCGATTCACGATTCGATTCGGCCTTGCCGATTCCGATCCGATTCCGATTCACGTTTCTTTGGTTTATCTTCATCAACATCGACGGTAGTCGCATTCTCTCCAAGATAAGAAACATGATGTTTACTCATTGCGAGAATGCGACAACGTACATGTCTCTAGTGGGACCTAAACATTACTAGGCTTGATCATTTTTGTTTGTGTTCGGATGTTTCCACGTGGCAAAATCTCAGGTGAGGTCTCTACTTGAAAAGTTGTAAATTGTGGGTGATTAACGATCATTGGATCAAAAGCAGATCAGTGATTGTCGTAATGTGTTTGAAGGCAAGTGCACAATTGATAAGCAATGTGACTATGCAACATGATGCCACGTGTCTCAGGCAGATCAGTAAGTAATGTTCTCAAACAACTCTAGGGTCATTGATATCAATAAAGATCTACGGTCGTTGCATTATCGTTATAGCAAGAAGCGCGATATCTAAACAATGCGACAATATGACACATGTCCCTTGTGGGAATTTAATGTTAGTAAACTTATCGTACCAAGAGTCTTCATGGATACAGATTTGTTAACCATGCTTGCCAAGAGGTAGGTCATTGTGTTACGATTGGTGAGAAACCAACCGAGAGATGGTCTTTTAAAAGTTACAGCAGATGTAATTAGAGAAGTTTTCATGTTGAACCCTAACATTGCCCTACATGAGGAGATTGATTTTGGGAAATTGCAAGCAAATTATGATGCTCAGAGAATCTATCTCAAGAGTGGGCCACTTCAGGAGCACTTTGCCAAAGTGGGAAATCTAACATTGGTTACATCATCCACCCCAGAAACTTTGATGAAGAAATATTTTAATCCTAGTGCCTAGGCATTGTATGTTTCCTTATGCAAAATCTTTGGTATAGACGAGCAAGAGCATATCCTAGTTCTCCTCATGTACATGATACCCCAAATCCTGCAATATGGAATGAGCTCAACTTTTTATTTTGCTTCTTACTTGGTAGAGGAGATCCATAATGGACCGATTGGAATAGGTAAAGGCAAAGTTGATAAGCCCTTTGGTCAGTATTCCATGCTCGTGCATGTGCATGGTTAAAGGAGCTTTTGTTTTTGAGAAGGAAACGAAATTGGAGCAAGAATGTTAAGGTGAAAAATGCCATTGCAGTTGTAGAGTGTTGATATGTCTTGGGAGATGACAGATGTCAGTTTTGTTAGGTTTGATAGATACTTTGCATCAAAGATGAGGTCACTATTAGTCGAAGACAACCCTCGAATTCTCAAGCCATTGTTGGAATTGATCAGGCCAAAGGAGTATGCCACAGGGTTGAAAGTGAACCATAATTCGGGAGACATCATCATCATCCCTTACCCTATGTTTATTGTTTTCAGAGTCTATGGTTTTCAAGGAAAGCCTCATGTATTACCCTACCAAGTTCCTCTCAAGGTTGGTGTTGCTGAGTTTTTATGGCAGATTGGAGGACTGAAGGAAAGAGAATTGGTTCGAAGGTCAAGAGGAACAATTTTTCCAAGTTTTACTGTGGTACACCAATTTGTGATAAGAAAGGGTGGATGGAAGCACCTAGGAAAATTTTTGGACAAATATCAAATGGCCGACCACCCTAGGTTTGCAGACCTCAAGGGTTTTTACGAAATGTTCAGAGAAAGGACTAACACTAGGAGCTATGGGCATAATTTTTATTCTCCTGAAGATGTCATAAGGAATGAATTCTCTATGCAAGAGCAAGAGGTGAAGAAAGAGAAATGGCAAGTTTTCAGAAAGATAATGGATTTTATAAATGCTCTGCATAGGGATTATGATCTATTAGGGATTTAAAGTTTTGGGGTGACAAAATCAGTAAATTAATCACATTTTGCTAAGATTATGCATGTTTTGAATGAAAAGAAAGAAGCCCTAACAAATACATATCCAGAGAAGACAAAGGAGGTAACGAAGAAGCTTGCTAGCACATCTGTCATGAACCCAGTAAAATATACACTTCAAAGAAAAACTGGATATACTGTGGCCCGGAACATAGATATACACCCTGTCTAGTGTATCAAAGTCAACATTCTAAAAGCCCTCCCTCAAAGTCATTTGCAAAGAGACAAAAATTAGAAGTGGAGACTTCATCAAGGGCTGAAGAATATTCACCTTCCCAAACTCCCATGCATTTTGATAATGAATATACAATAAGGAAACAATTGAAGCAAATAGGAGGCCACGATGATGTTTTGACAACAACATCAGAATCAGAAGAAGGAATGCTACAAGAGCCCCCAATGCCAATTCTAGACCTCAGTTGAGGATTTTAAGGGGAGAAATGGATCCTGCTATTGAACAAGCTTTCTAGAAATTTATTTCAGACAATGATTTTGTTAAGTCACGAGCATTCATTCAATTTTTGTGGAGAACAAATATTGCAATTTTTGTGGAGAACAAATATTGCAATTTTTGAAGCAAAATGTAATAAGTTGAAAGCAGAGCAACCTGGTAAAGAGGACCCTATAATAGAAGAGGGGGGAAAAGAAGAATTAATGCAAAATTTTGATAAAATACCCCCTGAAGAAGGAAGGCAATTACTAAAAGATGCTGGTGTTTTGATACTTCCTGAATGGGACATTGCAAATGCCATGGTTTTTTATGCTATCAGGAAGGAAAAGGAAACAAAATTTAGAACAAAGGAGGAAGCCAAGGAGGCTCATAAGGGGTTAAAATATAGTGGAGACCATCAAGCATTAGTAATGTGGTCACTACAGAAGAGAAATGAATCCAGGCTTCATGAGGTTTTAGATGCAAAACATACAAGAAGCCTGATGGTCTATAGGGTGTCACAGACTGACGGTGAACAATCAGCCCTAATGAATAAAGAAGTGGCCGATTTTAATATAGATGTGACCAAGAAAGATAAACAAAATTCATTGATTTAACTACTAGGTTTGAAAAGGTTCTGGAAGCCTATGATGAGAGGGGAAGAAAATCAGTGAAATGGAAAGGATCATTGCTAATTTGGAGAAGCCAAAAAGGAAAAGAAAAGTGGTACAAGGACCTGCTCAAGCAATGATTGCAACATCCCCTGCTCCACCTCCTTTTGCTGGACCTATTGTTGAAATCCCAGACACACCTCAACCTCAAAAATACTATACTAAAGAGGAGTTGGAAGAAGAAAAGGCCAAACTCAAAGCTGCACAAGTAGAAGCATTACTGAAATATGAAGACAAAATCAGGGATACAATCCTATTTTTGGTTGATCGTGTTAATTGGCATTTATTTTATTATGAATGTCTAAGATGGTGAGCATGTGAACTGATTTAAATAAAAATGAAGTTGCTTTGAGACAAATTTTGGACAAATGGATAAACAGAGAACAAGAGGTAACTAATCTGTGTGCCAATATAATTGATAAAATTGATACTAGCACATGGATTAAAAGAACATATGATCAAACTACCGATCTGCTGGATTTTGATACAAGAAGAGAGATACTGCAAAGGAAGATGAAAACATGCTTCTCCAGATATGTTAGTAAGAGTTTCGTTCCTTTCCCACATGTCCTAAGTAACCCAACTAATATTAAATCAACGGAGGAAAGGGGAAATGAATTGAAAGAAACTGTGAGCCTAAGAATGAATAACATTATAAATAAAGAAGATAATATTTGGTTTGCAAGGGCAGTTGAAGAAATTGTGAATGTCCAAATATTTTTTGATTCTTTTGAGCCTGAGTTTGAAGAGCTAAAGAAAATAGGGAAGAATATCATGATTAAGGAGAAAGAGATCCTAAATTTTGATTGGCCAGATGATTCAGTTTATGGTGAATCGGTAACAAAATATTCTTCAATAACAGAATCTTCACAGGTGGCAATAGAGGATAAACCACAAGACTTGGGTACAACTGAAAGGGAACAGCAACCAGTAGTGGAAAGTGCTAAGCAAGAGAAGAAAGATATAGTCAACAACTAAGGATGAAGATAAAAAGAAACAAAGCCAAGAAGAAGAAAAAGTGGCCCCACAACCCGCAAAGGAGATAAAAGAAAAAGAGGTACCAAAGGTGGTTACTGAGCCAGAAAAATGAAAAAACTAAAGAAGCTCCTGCCCCACCAGAAAGCACAAATAGTTAGGATGCATGGCAGCTAATGATTATCAAAGAAAGGAACGTAGTTATTACAATAGATGCGTAATAGCCCAATGGATAAGGCACTGATCATGTTTAGAATTGGTAAAATCTGGATGGATTATATAGAGCAAAATTAATCAATCAAATCTTTAAATTTTGCTACTGTAAATTTGAAAGTATAGCCTACACTTGATTTGAGGAGTTTTAGGGTGTGAGGAATTAGCCATCTTGCATCCCTTTTTCAGTCCTTAAATTAGAAGAATCATAGGCATTCATCTGTTATTTTGGAATGCATACCAAGAGTTGATAAATATATGGAAAACTTGTGAATTCCAAGGTATACCCGCCTGAATCCTGCAGAATTTGAAGGGAAGAAGACTAAAATAGTCTTAATAGTTGGCCCTTTTGATTTGCCTTTAGAATACTTGCTATGATTTTTGGCTATCTCCTAGGTACTCTGTGCAACTTCAAAAGGTGGTTAAAATCTTGTCAAATTAGGAGCCAACACACCTGACTGAAATACTCCTACTGCCACTTCCTATGCTGCAAGAAAAGCACCTTCATCATGTACCCCAGTAGAACCCTCCGTTCCTCGTTCATGCATTTCCCCAAAGCCTCCCTATTTCCTTGTCGGTCCCCCCTCTCCTCCACCTTGGAACACAACTCACTGGTCTCCCACACCTCCATTCTTAATGACATCCCTGAACATCCATCCTTGTCACCCCCCTCCCACTGCCATCTTCTCACCCACTTTGATATCAAGGAGGTTATTAGGTCCTTGAACTGTAGCAAGGCAGCGGATGAGGAAGGGTTCTAGGAAGAACTCTTCAAACATGGCATCACAGCTTTGGGCTCCTTCATCGCCGACCTTTTCAATAGAGAGGTTTGCACGGGGATCCCCCCTCTTGGTCGAGGCATATCATTCATTTGATTCACGAGGCTGATCCCATCTCACATCCCAAGAACTACAGGACTATCATGGTTCGGCATGCTTTTTGTAAATTGTAACCCATAGTGTTGCACAATATTCTTTCTCAAGAGCTAGACCAACGTTATATTTGGGCTAGAGGGCAGGTTGGCTTTAAGATCGGATTATTAGACCATGGACCACATTTTGAATCTCAAGACTATTATTGCAAACACTTTCAATCACTCCTCGAAGCTCTACTACTACTTTGTGGATATCCACAAATCCTTTGATTGTATGTGTAGGATGGCCCTTTTCCAGAGGCTCTGCGACATTGATATTTATGAGATTCTCTTGATCGTCCTCATGAGATTCTACACAACAGTGGTTAGTCACATTAGGACCCCTCGTGGAGTTTTGGACTACATCCGGAGCACTATTGAGGAGAAGCAAGGATGCTCTTTGTCCCCTATCTTGTTTGGGCTTTACATTGATGAGTTAGAGGCATTTCTTCAAGCACATTCACTTCCATGTGAAGGTTGTTCTTTGCACTAGTTTTTATCTCTATCTTGTTCTTTGTGGATGATTTGGTCCTCTTGGCGTCTTCTCTAGAGGGCTTACAAAGACTTCTTAACAAGCTCACTTCCTTCTGTGACTCACGACAACTAAGAGTGGACCTAAGTAAGTCTAAGGTCGTGGTTTTCAATAGTCTTTAGAACTCTCAGCTCCATTTCTCTCTCCAAGCATCGAGATTGAGACCTTTTCTTCATACACATATATAGGTGTCAAGTTTTTAGCCCTCCCTTCAATATGAGATCTGCCCTCCAACCTCATTTCAATAAGCAATATGGTCTGTTGGCCCTTCTTGAGAGAGAATGTTTTTGGCATCACTTCTAGGATGCCACATCCAAGATGGCTCTTATGGACACTTTGATTAGACCAATTATTCTCTATGGCATGTTTTTTGAGGGCTCTCTCTATTGAAGTCGAATTGTGCCTCAGTTGAGAAGGTCTTGACGCTCAAATGCAAGTAATCTATCCCTCACAGGATTGTGCTTGCTAAGTTCCATGCCCACCCTTTCAAGATGGGTACCATTTTTTTACCTCATGGTTCTTACACCATCCTTGGTGCGTTGTGGAATCCTCTAAGGGGCATCACAAATACTCCTACCTAGCCTACCACTCCTTAGAGACTATTGCACTTTCTGACTCCTCATGTCAAGCTAGGAGTTGGTTTACTCAAGTTTCGACTCTTTTAGGTTCAATCGGGATCGAGATGGATCGTCTTCCTCCTTTGCAGTACTCTTTGGATTCTGCCTTCATCTCCTCCCACCTCACTCAGTAGAAGATGGATATGCACAAGAAGATGGACATTTACAGACAATATATACTCACTACTTAGGTTAATCCCCATTGGGAGCTCCAACTAAGGATGGCTTTCTATGTGGAGCATTTTCTTGACACACGGGACAGGATCATTATTCACCCTTCTTACCTCTCACCGTTGGTCACATGCACTTTGTACCTCCCTCAGCTCCTTCATAGTGGGATCTCATTGGCTTCGCATTCAAGCCGAACATCAAACGGATAGGAAGCGAAGGGTTTGCCAACTTTGCAGCATGGGTGAAACGAAGAATAAGATACATTTTATCTTTTGCTGCCCTATTTACTACAAGATCAGAGTGATATTATATTACTTGTTCAAAGGGAATTAGTCTCTCCTTCAAATAGATTGCTCGGAGCTGCCTTGCACTTTGTCTTCAAGAGGCCTTGAGACTTCAACACCATGAGACAACACACCAATCAGCTCATCGCCTCTTTTTACTAATTGTTTCCCCAGCATGCTGTACTGAACAACAGCTCAATCCCCCCTCTGGGCATACCAGATCGGTGAGGCTGCTTGAGACCCCTAGTGGGTTCTTTGATGTTATTTGTTTCTTGCTTTAGTTGTTTCCTTTTCTTTCCTTAGACACCATTTGGTGCTCCTATTATGGGTTAGCCTTCTAGTTTGTATCAATGGTCCCTTAGACCGTTTTTGTGGTCCTTCGTTGGACATTAATAAATTTTTCTAATCTTATCATGATCACATGTTTAGTTGTCAAACTCATTAGCAAAGAGTAATGGTTAAGTAAAAAGATAAACAAGTTATGTTCCAGCTTGACCTTAGATGGGATAGTTTTGTGAGTTGTTTGTCCAAATACATTTTTGAATTATGAAAATGGCATTTCCTAACAATTATAACTTAACTCATATTCAATAGTATAAACTATAATGACTATAGCATACCAAATTTGTATATGGAAATCCATGTATACTAAACAAGTTGCCCAATGTATGAAACAAGATAATCTTTGACTACGAAGATATAGAAATTTGCAACGGTTTATGTATTTTGTAGATTTTGTGATCATGATTTATAGTAGCCTATTACTTAGATTTATAGCTTGATAAAGGTTTAGGGAAACATGCCAATGGGTCGAGAGGGATGTCATTAACCAAAAAGCATCTAAAGGTTGTTTCTTTTTCAAAACTAACAAAATTGTCCTTGGGTATGTTAAAGGACAACTAGTCATTTCCATGCAAATGGGAGACATCTAGCCCTAAAGCCCATTAAAATTTATGATATCTCATGTCATTTCCTAAATTTTGACTAAAAAGGTCAAAACAAAACTCTCTAGCACAAACATGTGAAAGACGATCACAAGATGAGTTCCATATTGAAGTTATATTTTGTGTCTCTATAATATATATGATCGTTATGTATTTTTCTACATATCTATTTTTCTTTTTCTTTTTCTGTTTTATACTAAAGAATATCTTGGTGTTTATAGAGTTGAGCTTAATGGTTAACACATTAAGTTCTCAATGTTAAGATCCAAGTTCAAATACCAATGGGGCATCTAATATGGTATTTTAATTTGCAACTCTTGGTCTTCCATTGTTGGCTTCTAACATAGAGATTGTTCCTAAATAAGTGGATTTCTAAGTTGCGACTCTTGCTCTTCCGTAGGTAGTTCTCTTGTTGATGTTCATATGAAATTTTGTAAATGATGAGCAATAAAAAGAAAAAGTTGTCTAAGGGACAAATCATTTTTCATAAATATCACATTTGACATGGCTTGCAACTGTATTTAGACATAAGTAATTACACCACTTACCACAAAATTGTTGTACCCTTATCTATAGACAATTAGTGGGATATGTATTAGAATTAATCTACATTATCGAGTTCAGACACTGTCGCCTAAATTCGAGTCTAGGTTTGCACAAGCCCAAATTTGCGTTCGGGTTTGCTACGGATCTAGGCAGGGTCTAGATTTTGAACTATGGGTCCATCCGAGTCCATCCAGACCCATAGTCCAATATCTGGACCCAACTTGAATCCAGGCAAACCCACGTTGGTAGAGTCCTAAAAGTTAAAAACAACTTAAAATAATGTGTTTTTTAATATAATTTTATGAAACCCTAAAGGAGCCTAGTAAAAAACATTCCACTCATCTAATCTCTCATTTGCTCTCTCATTTTGGTGTGCCCATTTTGCAAGTTTGAAGAGGTTGTAGAGATTGTTAGTAGAGTCTCAAATCCCTCCAATAATCAGTGTTAAGTGTTCTAGGTATGCATTCGATCCTTACTTTTGCTTCTTTGATAGTTTTTTTTTAAGTTTTTTTGTTATAAATTTTATCAAATTTTTGTATAAGTTTTAAAATATATTTTTTTGTTATAGATTGCAAGAATGAGTAGTCGGAGTTCAGTGGGTGGGAAAGGATCCCAAAAATTTAAAATTGATAAAAGTTCTCCTTTGATGGAAGTATACAACAAGAATCGAATAATGTGTTTGTTACATCCCAATCTTCGGCCCAATTTAAAATGTTCATATAGTCGTTGAGGTTCACATGAAGTCAGTTCACAGTTAAATTTGTTATAATCCTGCGAAATGGTAATATGGTTAGTCATTATAATTTCATATGAAGATAACATGCTAGTTAATTATTTATCACCAATTCGTGGAATTGAAAAGGCGGTTAGCCATTATGATTATTATAATTAATAACTTGTTATGGTAATATGATTTAACTGCGGAGAATTTCCTTCTAGGGAGCACGTCGAAGCGTTGGAAGTATTGTCAGAAAAGAATAGGGTACAGAAGCATCACCATTACTGGGCAAATGGGTATGAATCGTGAATCACCATGGTTGAGGACCTAACGACTGCATAACAGGATACACACATTAGACACGTATGAGCTATTAAATAAACATTTAAAACATAAATTAATTTAATTAAAAATAATACGTACCTCAAATGGTTTTTGATTGATTTTTCCACCACATCATTATAATGTATACCTATGTACATACATATAGATATAGGAATAAAGTGACACCATAATATTATTTTTATAAATAATATGATGCCACCTCATCAGTATATCTACGTACAAGTAGATACATATAAATTATTATTATCCTCGATTTAAAAACTTCAAATCTTTTTCCATATTTATTCATTTCTTCTTGCAAAAACCGAAATGAACAGTTGGCACATTTTATTGGCGATCAAGAGCCAAGTCTCTTCTTGGTAAGTTATGGCTTCTTGGAAGCCAAAGAGACTTTTGAATACCTTTTATTATGAAGCCAAGAGAGACGGAGGACAATATAACTCATCACCCGACTTCTTTTTATTGCTCTAGATTTCTTCTCCATACCATCCGACTTCCTCTTTTTGGCACCCGTCTTCTTCCTATATTTTGGATACCTCTGCAAATACAGTACGATATATCTGAAAATTATCATTGTTCCCCATTGTATATTTCTTCCACGAATTGCCATTGATGATTTACTGAAGATGTGATTGTTAATCACACTGGAGTTTGCATTTTTCCTGTGAAGGGTGGGTCTGATTAATAGCATCCAGCAAGACACCGTTCTATTTCCAGATTTAACCAAGTTATGTGGTGTTTATATTCCAAGCTTTACAATATATTTTATTATCAAATATCGCTGCATTCCAATTTACTGTAGCAATAAGATATAGTCTTGTATCATGATGCAAATCATTTGCTTAAACATCGTCAAATAGACCATTCCTAAGATAGAGTTGTTTATGATAAATAAAAGCCAAGTATCCATGACATGCTATCATATTTTATTTATGCCACTGAAAGTCATAATCAAATGGTATTTTTCTGCAAATCTTTAAGAACACATTCTTCAAATCACAGATTGTGATAAGATGGAAACATATAATATTTAGTTGAGGATCAACGGAAAGAGCTGGTTGCTCCGAGATTCAAAACACCTGGGACTCACCCAACTGTATAGCCAAGGAAAAGGGTAAAGAGGTGAGAGAAAGGAATCTGCAATAACATGAAACAGAATCAAATGTGACATAATAATATTTATCCTTTTTAAAAGGAATCATTTAATAGCTTATGCATGATCATGTTTATTGTTTTCTCCTATTGTCAAGTTGAGTGGTGTGATAGATATCAGGATGCTTAGTGGCTGACAAGGTGTTCCATGTCTATTCCGAGTAGGGAAGGTCTTTCTAGTTAAAGAAAGTGTGGAGATAAGTTTAAGGTCCATGGTTGGGTGGTTAACCCCTTGACAATGTTTCCCCTCTCCACGAGATGTCAGGACGTGCATCAGATAAAGATAAGTTGAGCATTCAAACATTTATTTGTAACAGGTATTTTTACTTTTATCATATTTATACAAGTAGAAGATATGATGGATTAATTTATATCGTTGAATTCAGTTATTTCCTTTGATGAAAGCAATCTTTCTCGTCAATGTAATTGGTAACCATTTAGATCGGTTGACCTTCCAACTAAATTATGTAATATATCTATAGGATTGTTATTTCAGTCTTTCATTTATAATAATAATGATTATGGGCATATCTTCTAATCTTATGTTATTGCCACAAATAGCAATAGGAAGAAAAGGAATGATACAATGGTATCTGACGCCCCAAATGATATAGTGGTGTCTAATATGCTAAATGATACAGCGGTATCTGATGCCCTAAATGATATAGTGGTATCTGATGACCCAAATGATACAAGTGGTATCTGATGCCCTAAATGATCCAATGGTAATTAATGCCCTAATTAACACGATGGTGAGTGATGCCCTAATTGATACAGTGGTATTTGATGGTAATTGTCATTTGATATTGATATAGAGGTATTTGACGATAATCGTCATTTGAATTTGATATAGTCGTATTTGATGGTAATCGTCATTTGATATTGATATAGTGGTATTCGATGGTAATCATTATTTGATTTTGATATAGTGGTATTGGATGGTAATTGTCATTTGATCCTAAGTGGTATTTGTGGACTAACTGGGTGTTTGCAGAAGCATCCCTAGATTGATTTCGGTTTTGAATTACATGGTATGTAGATTTTTAATTTTCATAGTAAATTCATTGATGGTGTTTTTTTTCAATTGTTTGTTATAAAAATTTCATTTAACTAATTGTAATTGTTAATCTCATTCACATGAATGTAACTGATATAATTGTCTTCCTATGAAAATGAAGCAATAATTGTATTTCTTTGATATGTTAATTGTTAGTTAAGACCCAGGAAAAGTGGATGTTACAATGTTGGAGGGGGGTATATATGGAAATGCATTTTTTGCAAAACCCAATATAGAAGCTCCTATTACCGAATTAAACATCATTTAATAGGGCCCGGGGGTAAAGGGATCACCATGTGTGTGGGTTCAGAAGGAGATAAGGAGGGGTTAATGGCTACTCAAATAGCAACCATGTTAAAAGAACAACAAGATGTTGATAGGTCAATGCCAAGGGGCAAACAAGAAAAATCAAAGCACAAACCACCAACGCCACCCTTTCACACAACCACTGGACATCATCCCTTCTTACCTATTAGAAGAAGTGGAAACACCCCAAACCACCACCCACAACAGAGGCCTATAGGATAGGACATTTCAAAATGAATTGAGAGAGATTGTTGACGAAAGGTTGAGTGTTTCCTATTTGTAAATGGCCTTCCATTCAATCTAGTGAGATCACCTTATTGGAGAGAGAAGGTGGAAGTAATAAATGAAGCACCTCATGGTTACAGAGGCACTAGATATGGAAAGGTTGAAAACCACCTTATTTTGTAGTGAGAGAAAGAATGTAGACACCCTCAAACCAATAAGAGATTCTTGGGTCCAAACGGAGGTGAGTATTGTCTCTGATGGAGGAAAGATTGCAAAAACCGTCCATTAATAAATGTGATTGTTCTCTCCCCCGAGGGGGCAATGCTTTTGTAGGCAGTTGATTGTTAAGGACAAGTAAAGGATGCAAATTTTATTGCCCAGATTCTCATTGAATCCATAGAGTCCATGGGAGTTGACAGTGTTGTCCAAGTAATAATGGACAATGCTAAAGTTTGTAGGGTCGCAGGTGCTTCTGTAGAAGCATGATATGATCACATATCTTTTGGACACCATGCATCGTCCACTCCTTGAACTTGTTGACGAAATAAATTGGCACCCAAATTGAATGGATGAAAAAAGTGTATGAAGAAGGTGAGGATGTTCAAATGTTTGTGATAACCCACCATACAACACAAGCAATTTTTGGAACTTTTTCCCACTTGGAATTATTGAAGGTATATTTATTTTTTTTAAATTAGTTTCAATTATCATTTTGTGTCATACTTTATATAATTGAATAAAATGTTTTTTGTGTTGTTTACATATTTGAAATGTGTTATTAACTTGCAATTAACATGGTAATAGGTTGTTGAAACTTGGTTTGCTTCACACACAATCGTCCTTAGACAACTTGTAAGAATGAAAGATGCATTGTCCCTAATGGTTTTTAGCAACTAATGGTGTGTATGGAAGCAATCCAATACAACAAGGGCTCAAAAGGTAAAGGCAATGATCTTGGATAATGATAGGTGGGGTCGGGTGGATTGTGTATTAGAATTCACCGAACCCATTATGTCTATGCTTCGGTTAGCCGACACTGATGAGACTTGTTTGGGGGCATCTACCGATGCTATGGACTCCATGCTAGAGAGAATGAAAATGGTAAGTTTAAATTTTTATACAATATTTTATCCTTGTTTACTGAGAGATTTTGATTTTTAATTTTAATTAACTCTATATCAAAATAACTTACATGATCATCCTCTGACATCTTAGGTCATTCATAGGAGACAGCGGGACCCTGAGAACACATTGTACAAAAAGGTGAAGTCAATTGTTCACATCATTGGAACAAGATGACACCTTTAAACCTCCTGGCACACGCACTTTCTCCCAGGTATTATAGTGGTGAGATACTTGTTATTCCTGATAGATTGTCATCATACGGAGATTCTGAGGTTGCTAGTGGGTATAAGAAGGCATTGAGCATTCTCTTTAGCAATCTTGGGGTGGCATCGAATGTTAGGACTTAGGAGAGACTTTGCAGAGTTTGTCTCAGGAAAAAATGCAGACCTTGATGCAATCCATGGCCAAAGTAGAATGGATGTCATTGGATGGTGATACCTACATGGGCAAGATTATATATACCTCAAACCTCTTGCCATTAAAATCCTATCACAAGTAACTTTTTAAGTTTTTTTTTTCCTTTTTTTATGGCTGCTTAGCTTGTAGAATTAGCACTGTTAAATTCTTATTGCATTACAATTTACAATTTCTATTTTTTTATTTTTTTTCAAATTTTGTTAGTTGTCTCTCTAGGTTGTGAGCTCTTCCACGGTTGAGCGGAATTGGAGTACATACTCCTTTATCCACTTAGTGAAGCATAATCAATTGGGATCCAAGAAAGCAAAGGACTTGGTATATATTCACAACAACTGGAGCCTCCTGTAATGCAAACCAACATACAAGAAGGGGCCAAAGAAG
Source organism: Cupressus sempervirens (assembly GCA_028749045.1). Taxonomy (NCBI): domain Eukaryota; kingdom Viridiplantae; phylum Streptophyta; class Pinopsida; order Cupressales; family Cupressaceae; genus Cupressus; species Cupressus sempervirens. The sequence goes on from CM053783.1 coordinate 3,024,159, forward strand.
TTTTGGGATGTATTACTTGAGTCTGCTGAATTAGATATGACCGTCCAAAATCTATAGCTAGAATTACCTTGCTAGATGTTCAGGAAGAGTATATAGCAGTGTATGAAGTTAGTGGAACCGATTTGGGTTCCAATGATGAGGATCTAGATATAGTTGCAATTAGGGACAAAACCATTGATCCCTCATTTCTTGATGACCCATTTGACCCTTGAAGGGCATTTAATACTATGATAATTGATAAACTATAAAATGCTCGGCATTTATCATTAGTAATTCAATGTGTGAGTTTCTTTATAATCATGAACTTAGATTAATGAACAGTATTTGATGTTTATCTTTGACATTTAGCATTGATCAATGAATTCATACTATGAAATGACTTAGTTTTGCAATTATGCACATTTCTCTTTTCTTTTTTTTGGGTGTGTGTATGTGTGTACTCACAAACCCAACACCAAAACCAAATGGGTAAAAGAAAATTGTTCGAACCCTTGAACCCAATTCCGTCCCTCAACCCGAATCGGTAACTTAGTTATTATTTACGCATCTTAAGTTCTTGCTATATTTAGCTCATCTTTCGAGAACCTTAGTTAATGGTCATTTAGGCTTTCCTTTTAGTTATCTTAATCAGATCCATGTTTAGATGTCTTTATATAGACAACTTTGCTTTGTGATGAACCCTTTTATAGCATCTGTCAAGTCTCTTTAATTGTGCATTGTTATTACAATTATTCATTCAGTTTTTAATAATTTCAATGTGCATATTAGGGCTGAATAATATACACAACAAATACCAAGTATTGGAGCTTACGTATTATCATCAATATAATTATAATGAACAGACCAAATAAAAAATTAAATTACTTGTATAAAACATGAGTTTTGAGCTGAATATCAATCAAATTTGAGAAATCTCTAAAACACTATAAAGAACTAAAATTCCTTACTGCACTAATATATGGAAATCAATAACTACGGATATCCTTTAGACAACCACCAAGCTTCTATTAAAAGTGTTGTTTGCATGATGCCCTTTCAAAAGTAGAAATATAATTACAAGTACCACTGGAATAATTCCTCTTCAAAGAATACGCAATGGGAATGCCTCGCCTAGGACTTCTAGAATGGTAATCTAGGTTTTGTGAGCCCTAGACACATAATCTTCAAACAAAATCCCAAATTTCACATTTATTCCATATATCCCCTCCAAAATTGTTTTCCCACAGAATCACAATTTGATTAGCTGTGATTTTCAATGATTTGTTGAAGGTTTAGATCACAAATAAATAATTTAAACATAACTGAAAAATTGCACAAGAAATACATTTACTGTCCAACCTGATGTGAAACCCTAACAAAATGAAATCACTGTTTATTTGGGTTTTACATTGATGTTTAGCATAGCACTGAGCACTAACTGTCAGGACATGGTTCACCATCAATGATTCACCAAGTTGTTGAGGCAAATCGCAGGTAGCCTACCATGAATGGATGTATATTGGACGGTTTCAGCAGCAACAACAGAATGATTTGAAGAATTTCTGACCAAAAGATAGCAGAGACAATTACTATTAAGGCATGGTATTAGAATTTTATCATGTTTATTCAATGGTCATCTTAGTTAGTCTTTAGTTTATTAGGTAGTTTCTATTATCATCTTTAGTTCACGATTGTTTCTTTTAGAAACATCATCTTTGTAAATCTATATAAAGAGCTTTCATCTCCCTTGTTTAACAACTATAACATCAATTTACCATAACACGTCGCACAGCATTTGGGGCAGCCCTCTATGCATTTGTGACTAAAAGACCTGCAGAGTGTCTTCTGTAAGGTACTTAAGACAATGACCATAAAAGGAAGGTAGTAAATATTATAATGTTTCTATAATGGCCATCTTAGTTTTAGTCGCTTAGGTAGTTTCTCTTTTGTTTGTTTGTTTCTATTTTAGAAATGTCTATTTAAGGAGATCAAATCCCCTTTGTTTAAAAATATCAAACTATCAAGTTTCATAACAATCAGGACCTGCACCCCACTAGCATAGCTCTATTTGCAATCGCAAAAGTAATTGGCTACATCTGATTTTTTGGAACTTTGAACTTAGTTTATAGGTTCACTTTGTACAAACTATGTTCGAATTGAAACTTTGTCCATTGTAACTATTTATTTATTATTTATGCACTATGAAGTATGCTTTGTACAATGCAATGTAATTAGCAACACAGATAAAGTTTAGACAACAAATCCTATTTTACATTTTTGATGGGTTAAACTCTCTTTTATTTTCTCTATTTATCTCTATGCTATGGAAATACCCTTTAAAAAAATCTCATCCTTTTTTCTATGTTTGTTTTCTTTTCTTTCTTTTTTAATCCAATTTTTTGGGGTTCACTGTTTTCTCACAAATGAATTTTGCTGCTATGTATAAACCCTTCCCCACTATCACCTCATGGAAAATGTCTTATGGCAATACATGCAGATTGTACTCATTCCATAACCATACAAACAATAAGCAAAGTTCATGTTAATGCTGTGGTGGATACATTATCCAAACTTTTAACTTTTCAATCAATCAAATAAATCACCACTAGAAAATAAGTCAGTCAAGGAACTAACTTGACATTCCATAAAGGTTCATTAAGAGGAATGCAAGTGAACAACAGGAAATCAAAATGTCAACTTCACTAGCACCAAGTTCATCTTTAAAAAAGCTTTAAAGTTTCCAAAACAATTAATGCATGAAATGTCCAAAGGTAAACATTGTTATATACCAGACTGAAAGATGGTGAGCTTCTCACCTCAGGCACAAAAAGTGCATCTCTAGAACCTGTAGCATTTTGAATTGCTGTTTTAATGTCCTTATCAGAAAGGTCCTCACAAGGATCCACATCCTGTCAAAATATGATACATGTACAAAACGTCCTTTTGTAGTAAATCTCTGAGACGATAAAAATGGCATTTCCAGAAAAAACAAAATGAAGTCCAGAAAACTACAAAGGTGCATGTGAATGTGATATTACCTCCAATCTCTTGACAAAAACTGACTGAATAATATGGTGAATTCTTGCTCCGCCAACCAGCTCAAAAGTCATTTCTTCATATTTCCCCTCAATAGTAGATGTAAATGCTACCAAACAAAAGGAAAGTAAAAAAAATATTCAACATGTATATAATTTATCTTTCTCCAAAATTGCAAAAGTGTAAATTTATTGCATATTGCTAATTGTTAAAGTTGTAGGTTCAGTCAGATTGATTTGATCTGATATAAATTATTGTTATTGGTAATCATCATTTCCTATATATACTTATCCATGTTAATAATACATACATACATACATACATACATACATACATACATACATATATATATATATATATATATATATATATATATATATATATTGTTATACATATTATTATTATTCATGTTAATATAATATTATTTAAATGATGATTACACCATAGAGACATGTCTCCTCTCATATTTATATGAGTTCCAAATCTGCATTTGGACATCATCAAGAACAATGGCTATGATTCTACATTTGCAGAAATGATCCTAGAAATTAACACTAATGTTACTAGGTAACAAGCTTCTAGTGGGGTTAAGGCTTAGGAAACACATTAAAAACTTTCCCAAAATCTCCCCAGATTTCTGAAAACAGGGTTCATAGGAATGCACCCCCTATTTTTTGAGTCATTCCCTGAAAAGGGGAGTATTGTGAGAATTATCAGTGTCCTGTTTAGGTTGTGTATCCCCAATATCCAGAAACTCAATCTCCGATATTGACACTATCAAAGATAACATAAAATAAGACATATCCTAATGCAATTCAAAGTACAAAAACAATAAGATTAAAAAAATCCATTGTTGAATGATGATATATTAGGAGATTGTAGTTATGTGGTCTCATTTATTGATCCAAAACACAATGAACTCCTCCATAAATCCTGAATTTTAGGAAACTTGACTTGAGCATTAAGTTAAACATTTATTAAAAATCCCTCCAGGAATAAGTCACCAAAAAAAATTCATCTATAACTTAACGTGGCCCCACGTCTGTGACTCAGCCCATAGAGAATAATTAAAATTATATTTGTTAGGACTTGAGCTTTTTGGCCTCTTATTCAATTAATCATATAATACCAAAGAAACAAAAATCGCCGCAATTCATCCAGTTTAGGCGATTCAGCGAGTTGGCTTGGCATGGGCCATTTTTGGTGACTCCTTAAAATTGGCTCACCGGTTTCTAGGAAAAAATCGCATGAATCATCAGCTTGTGCGATTTCACCAAAAATAGGAAAAATCACCAAGAATCGTTGCATGAAATCGGTCGTGCGGGAGGCATTTGGAACAACATAAAAACATTAAAAAAACACATGTTTTTATAATAAAAAAATTACCTTTTAACTTTCTTATAGCCCTAAAAGGCCTTCTAATTGTTTAGCATGAGAAGAAGAGAGGAAAAGTGAGAGAGAAGAAGAGAAAAGAAAAACCACAAGTTTGCAACCAGCAATAAAGAAAAGCATCAAGGAAATCAAATATCAATTTGGGAAGGCCATAAGATTGCATTGGGAGCATTAAAAATCAATAGCAACATTCCTCAACTCATTTGCAAGAGATAATTATTGAATTTATTCTGTGTTAGTGTATTTTTCATTTTTTGTGAATTATTAAACAGTTACAATGTGCCTTGCACTACTCCTGGTTCACAACCCTCACTTGAGAGCATGGGTTTGAACAAGGAGATTCATGATGCCGCCAAAGAACGAATTTGCAAATTTTGATACCTTTGCAACATTCCATTTATTGCAGCCAGGTAATTAATTTATTTTATTTGTTTTCTTTAAGTTCAAAGTTAAATTCTAATTATTTCTACATGTGTAATCATAGATTCATATTACATAATGATTTGTCCTCTAAATTTCTAATCATAATCTATTTGTGACAGATCTCCTTATTGGCAAGATATGATAGATGTCATAACTATTTGTGATCCGAGTTTTAAAGCCCCTACTGAGGGTGAGTTGAGTGGCTACCTCTTACAGATGAAATGGTAGAGGATATGAAGGTTAAGCTAGAGGACCACCGAAAGGAATGGACTGTAAAGGGTTGCGCCATCGTAACTAATGGTTGGATGGATAGGAGGAATAGAACACTCCTCAATTTTCTTATATCGTATAGAGATGATTGATCATTCTACTTTCCTACATGCATTATGAATTGTGATCGAATAATTTAAATTGTGATTGAATAATTTAAATTTTGATTCGTTGATTGCTAATTTGTTGATGATCTATGATAATTAATTGTTTTGCTCTATTTAAATTTTGTAGGATCCACCATGTTCATCAAATCTATTGATGTTTTCTCTCATGTCAAAAATGTCATGTACTTATATGAAGTTATTGAGGAAGTCATAGAAGAGGTAGGGGAAGAAAATGTGGTGCGGGTGGTGACAGATAATGCAACAACTTGTGTTGCTGTTGGTAAAGTATTAAGTTTTAACTTAACAAGTTTTGAACTTTTCTAATTCCAAGTTTCTTAACATGTGTAAATTTTTAATTAATTTTATATTGTTACAAGTTAACTTTTGATGCAGAAGCACCCCACATTATTGTGGTCTCCTTGTGCGGCACATTGCCTTGACCTCATGTTGGAGGACATTGGTAAACTTGAGTGGATTAAATAATGCGTAGAAAGGGCCAAAAATATATATATATATGCAAGTTTATCTACAATCATGCATTTGTCCTCAGCACAATGAGGAAATACACGGGAAATAGGGAGTTAGCTCGTCCTGGAATCACGAGGTTTGCCTTGAATTTCATCACACTGAAGTCCGGGAAAAATTGAGGCACATGTTTGTTGGGGAGTGGATTTCCTCTTCCTATGCTACGACTAGGTGGGGATAGATGTGGCGAATTGCCTCTTTGATGAGGATGGTTTTTGGGCACCTACTAAAGAAATAATCAAGGTAAATTTCTTACAATTTAACATTTAGTATTATTGTTTTTTATTTAATCGTTTAATGATTTAGTTTTACTTTTAGTTTTATAATTAAGTTTTGACTCAAATGTTTTTTTTACGTTATATGCAGATCAATGAGCCCCTTGAATCTCTCATACGAATTGATGATGGAAGAATCCCTCTATGGATTACATATATGAGAGCATGGATAAGGTCAAGGAGGCCATTAGATCCCCATATGTAAGAGTGCAAGAGAAGTATGCCCCTATTTGGAAGATCATTAATAGAAAATGGTAAAATTAGCTCCACATGCCCATCCATGCAGCAGCCTATTAATTGAATCCAACATATCGTTTCCTTCCTGACTTCAAGGCAAATAAGGAGGTTCTAACTGGCCTATATACAATGATGCAGAGGTTGAGTAGTGATGTCAGTGCCTCAACTGCAACCATTGAGCTAGACAAATTCATTAATAAGGGTCAATTTTCTCTGGCAGGATAGCCATAGAAGCTCATACATCATTACACCCAGGTAAAAAAAATATATTCTTAAAGTTAATTGTTACGGCTTATGCTTTTTAGTTTTTAATTGTGTAATTTAGCCTTAAAGTTGCACTTGTAAATGAGAATAATTGTTTTTCTTTTCCCTTATTTTAGATAGATGGTGGCAAATGTTTGGGCCCTCAACCCCAAATGAGCGCAGTTGGTCCATGTTCAAGCATATCCACTCAAGTTATCTGTGAAGAGATTGAATGATCTTGTATTTGTTCATTACAACCTCCACCTTAGGACCAGACAAATTTTGGCCGTTAACTCCTCTCTAATCATTTTAGAGGATATTGATCCAAAGTCATAGTGGCTCACTGAGGGTACAGATGCAGCAATCTTCACTAAGGCAGACCATGAGTGGGTTGACTAGGTAGATAGAGAGGCTAAGGTTGTGGCCACGGCAGAGGAAGAGGCTAGAACACGTTCAAACACTAGCAGATGCACACGCGCACGCACAGACACAAGCCCTAGTGATGTTCACGCACCCATCTCACATGCGGGGGCTATGGCTCATCAGTCCTCTAGGACCTACCTTAGACACCTTCGTAGAAGGCCTATAGGATACTCAGAGGCTAAGGATGGGGCTAAGGATGAGGCTATGGCCGATGATGAGAATTGAGCTAGAGCCTTGTTTTTTCATTTTGTTTACAGATAGACATACGTTTCATGTATCATCATCTTACATACATTTATGATTTGATCATATATCATTGGTTTTATGTATCTTTATCTTACATACATTTATAATTTGAAAACATTTATAATTCTATATATCTATATCATGACTCATGACTCATTATGATCCTATAATTTCTATTTACTCAAGCTACAATTAACTTTTTAAGTATGTGATGGATTTATCATTTATGTTTCTTGTTTGTATATGTTAGTTTCTAGTTGATGATTTTATAGTGTGTTTAAGTTATATTCAATAAAGAGTGTGTGAAATAAGTTTTCAATCGTTAAAATCTTTAAATTTCAAGGGTTTTTTCACTTTGCCGACTTGTAGCCGATTCACCATTCGAGTCGGTCTTGCCAATTCCAATCTGATTCCAAGTTTTGGTTCTTTTGTATTATACCCTTATTAATCCCTCGGTTTCATACAATGAACATTACAAAGATTGGGAACAAAATTGGTGGATCACAAAGGTGTATGAAGAGGCTAAGGACATCCAAATGTTCACCACAAACCACCATGACTCAAGGAATTTTCAAACTATTCTCACATATGTAGCTATTGGAGGTAAGTGAACTATAACTTGAAGTAGTAATTTAATTTTTAAAAAGTAAAATTACTATTTTACATTTTCTGGTTTTCATAATTTGGTTGTGTAATGTGTATTCTTATTTGATGTTGTCTCTAATAGTTGTATTTTCTATGCTCTAATTTTTATTGCACTTTGTCGAGACCCATTTTGCATCAAACTAAATTGTCTTGAGAGAACTTGCGCAAGTGAAAGTGGCACTTTGCAATATGTTGATCAGCAAAAAATTGGTTTATATGGAGGCAAAGTAATAATGAGAGGGCGACGAAAATTAAGCAAAGGATATTGGATGACTCATGGTGGGAACGTGTGGAGATCTCCTTAAGTTCACTGACATCATTATGAGTATACTTCGCTACATTGACATGGATAGCCCATGCCTTTGAGTGGAGTACTATGGCATAGACTCAATGCTTGAAAAGATGGAGTAAATTTGAAATGAAAAAGAGCAAGATTCTGAGGAGAACTTCAAACAATTGCAAGCAGTTGTAGTCCACTCCTCTACATATGCTTGCCTATGCATTGACACCAAAATATTATAGCACCTAGTATGTTGATCTAATAGGAAGGCTGCCACCATATAGAGATTTATAAGTGTCTGATGGGTACAAGGAAGAATTTGAAAGACTAAGATTAGTTCATAAAGTTTGTGAATGCAAGAATTCTAAGTAATAATGTTCTTTGTCATTGGTTTAGGAAGGATCCTAATAGTTGGTGTCGCCTCCATGGCTAACGATTTCAAAGGATGCAACCCCTTGCAATCAAAGCTATGTCACAAGTTTTATTTATGAAAAAATTGTTTACTTTATCTTCATGAGTTGCAAGTAATTTGTATTTTATAAGATTGATAATTTTCTTTTAATTGTTTCTTTGTTTTTCTTCATAAGTTGCTAGTTCATCTGCATCCAAAAGAAGTTGGAGCATATATTCTTCATCCACTTAGTAAAGTGCAATATGTTGCAATCAATAAAAGTCTTAACTTAGTATACGTGTATTTCAATTTGCGTCTGATCTCGCATGAGAATAAAAAATACAAAGAAGGGAGACGAAGTTGTGGGATTTAAAACCAGAGCATTTGGACTTGGATGCTTCCACTTCTCAGCTTGCAATTGCTGATTTGGAAGAATTTCACACCAATAATGTTATTGGAGCAGCTGATCCCATTGGCCTTAGCACTATTTGTGAATCAACTAATGCCAATGAAGAAAAGAAGATGGTGATGAATAAATTATTAATCCATTAAAGTCAAACTTCTCAGCTTGCAATTGCTGATTTGGAAGAATTTCACACCAATAATGTTATTGGAGCAGCTGATCCCATTGGCCTTAGCACTATTTGTGAATCAACTAATGCCAATGAAGAAAAGAAGATGGTGATGAATAAATTATTAATCCATTAAAGTCAAACTGGAAACTTGAAACTTGAAACAACAAAACTTGATGTTATGATTTATCATTTGACATTTTAATATTTTTTTATTGAGCTTGAAATGTATGATGGTATGATCATGATGCTGGGATTGCAAGTTTATGGTCTTTTTGTTCTTTATATGATAATGTGTGACATTCTAATCTTAGTTCATGCTTGCAAGTTGCATATATATAGATATATATCATTTTTACATGTTTTTGTAGTAACAAACCCAAACCCGACTTCAAAATTTTGCCGTACCAGCAAACATTCTTAGAACCTGAACCAGCAACTTAGAATTTAGTTTAGGTTTAGTTAGGTCTTAGGTAGTTTCCCCCTATAATTTGAATAACAGTTATACCACAAATAAAGTTTTAGTTTTGCTTGTCCTGAAAAGGAAAAATCAAACGCTAACAGTCTTCTTAACATTTTCTGGGTGAGCATCTATCACTATTTCTTATATTGCTGTTATTTTGGGCTTAAGATATACATAAACAATCAATTCTATGAGACAAACACCTTTTGACATCGTGTGAAAAAAGACAAATACAAACTCAAATTCTTTGCGAAAAGACACAATTGGCCTATCAAAAAAAATCTCCATGAAAATGTTGCACACGAACAAATCTTCATAAACCATTTGTATAAAATTTCATTTGAATTAAACTAAAAAGCCGGAATCATCCTCTGCTGACCGGATTTGTGTCCAGATCTGCACAGGTCCAGCTTTGTGTCCGGGTCCTTGCTAGAGCAAACCGAGGCAAACCCATGGCAAACCCCGGAGGACCTGGGGCAATAGAGTCCAAAATGTGAAATAAAACAACTTTAAATAGTGGTTTTTTTAAATTTATTTAACTCTGGAAGGAGCCTAATATAAAACATTTCACTCATCCAATCTCTCATGTTGAGAAGGAGGATGAAAATATAGCAGCATCTGGGACTAGTGGAACCGGTTTGGGTTCCAATGATGAGGATCTAGATATAGCTGCAGCTAGGGATGAAGCCATTGATCCCTCATTTTTTGATGATCCATTTGACCCTTGAAAGGCATTTGATAAATGATCATTGATAAACTACTAAACACTATTCATCTATCATTATGTTACAAACTTTATTATTTGATGAACAGGTCTATGTTTTGCAATTTAATAATTCAATATATGATTTTCTTTATAGTCATGAAGATAGATTAATGAGTGAGTATTCAATGTTTATCGTTAACATTTGGCATTGATCAATGATCAAGCAACAATTATTCAAAAAGTGAAAAGACTTTGTTTTGCAACTATGTCTCTCTCTCTCTCTCTCTCTATACATATATATATACATACACACTCACGAACCCAAATGGAAATTTTGTTTTTTGCCCGAACCTTGAACCCGAATTGGCAACTTACGAATTAAATAAAGAATAAAATAAAAATTTCAATAAAACTAAAAATAAATTACTCTTGGAAAGCAGAATCACTTCCAGGGCAAGAAAAGACAATAACAGCTCCATAAACCAACTGAACAAGAATACAAAATGTAACTAGATTAGATTTCCAGTCGAAGAGTAGAAAATCATTTTGAACTTTGAAGAGTAAAACATACCATCTGAAAATCTTTTTAGTATGTTGAGTATTAATTTTCCCTGATCAATCTGCAAAGAAACAAATGAAAATTTCTATTATACAATATCAAAGATAATTTTCACATCTATGGTTCACATAGACAAAATCAAACTCGCATGTACAACTAAAACTATTAAAGGTACGTACATCAGATTTTGTAACTTCCCCATAGGAAGCAAGCTCTTTTTTAACACTTATCAACTGACCATGTATTTCGGCTCTCAAATCTGGTAACATGAATTTTACATGCTTTGCTAAAATCTAAGTACAAAGAGGATCAGAGATTATTCAATCAGAATCGCATAATGGTTAATGTCAACACAGGCAATGTGTGATATAATCCAAATTATTCTCAAATTCAACACCAAGATATCGGCTACCTGATTTAGCTTCTTTGCTAATTGGGGGATACCACACTGGTCAGCTAATCCATGAAAACCCTAAGACTCAAAAATGCAAACTTGTTTAGCACAGGCATAAGTCAATACCATCCATGATCAACAGTTGAACAAGGAACAAATAATCATCAAAACACAGGTATGTTATCAAGTGAAATAAACCTTACAGGATGATCATAAAAAAAATTCTTCTCATATGCAAGTGCATCTCTAATGCTTTGGTTTGCAATAATGTCCTGTATGCAAACAACCACAGTTCACATGTCAAGCTTCTGCAACTTTATATTTGATTATGTGTAAGAAATCAGAAAAAGACTAAAATAAAAGGATAAGGCAAAAATAATTTTTCTTTGTATAAAATAACTTAAGCTTGGTTATATAGAACCTGAATAATTCACGGAGACTAACTAATAACAGACATTAAGCTTGTACTCAATGCAATAAGAAATACTCATGACCAAGTGACACTGCCTTGAATGCATGCATAAAAGATTTACATCACACTGTTACCTGTTCACTTTGATTAACCACCCCAATATACCCGAGACGAAGAGGAATTACATTTCCAAGAAGAATATTACAAGCATCAGTTGCACTATCCATAACATCCAACTGCAACATTATGAAACATAAAAGAAGAATTGATGTCAGTTATCTGAACCATTGTACAAAAAATACACAAAACTAGATACAATATTTTTACATTAATCTTAAAAAAGGAAAAGAAATCCCTCACAATGTCACTCAACCTTTCACAACAATTGTTACAACTTCATTTTTAAAGCATAATACCTTTGTGATTACACCTATTGTACGAGATCCTGTTGCAAAAAACAAAGCCCCATATGTGGGTATCACCATGGACCAAAAGAAATCAATACATTTTACTATAATTCAAATATATTCACAGTGAATATGAACCCAAATCAGTCACCTGCCTGTACAATTTCAGAAAATATCAAACCACACGTACCATCAGTATCGGCAACTCTTGCAATATGAAGTGCATCAGAATTCACCAAATCAGAATTAGCTGGAGAAACTGCTAGAATAATGCATGAAGGATGCTCTATGTATGACATAATCATTGCTCTAGTCTGAAACTCAATATCTATTGGCTGATCACCAACTGGAACTTTCATTATGCCAGGCAAGTCCACCAATTTTATGTTCAGTACATATGGAGAAAAAAAAATTAAGCTTATCTGCTTATCTGAGATGCCATTGTTTGCTCCAGCTTCTCTCTCTGTTTCAATCTGCAGTAATATAGCATCAGGAAATTTTTTGACTGTTCTCTAGCAGGTTCCAAGAGCATGCTTTCTTAAATATTGACAGCTAATGACAATTATGTCTAACAAGATGAGCAAGATTAAATTGCAAATTTGATTGCATGCTTAAAGGGATTAGTACAAAATTGAAGTATGTAATACTTTCCATACAACATTTATAAACTAGAAAATAAAATGAATGTCATAAATATTAAAAAAACTTAAGCATACGAATTATACATGCACTCTAAATACCCTTGCATATAATAAAACTGAAGAATGACACAAATATTAGTGTTGGCCACAAACTGCAAGAACACATTATGAAAATAGAAATGCTAACAAAACAAGTGTCTGTATGTTCTTGGGCAAGGATACTACTCTCTTTTGCTGGCCATGTAGCTGCATAATTGCAATTTAAAACCCTATTGGCCTTTAAAAGGTGAACAAGGGCATTTTCTTTCTGTTTACTGCCAAATAATAACACTATCTGTCATAATATAAATTGGATATAACAGTCCAGATGAACAGCAATGGTTTCCTTATTGAAAGGTAGTGCTTGTACAGTTACAGTTGTAGACCAGCGACGATTGTATCTCAAATCAGACTCTTTTATATGATCATAAGAAGCCTGTTTATATTCCCCAACAGTTGCTTTGCAGAACACAATTGTCAGCAACCATTAACAACAGACTCCTAACAAGTACCCACAAAATGAAAGAAGATGCTAAGGTAAAAATAAATCAACAACACATTACAAAGTCATTTTAGGCTAACTACGTCGTCCCCCACAAAAGATAAGTTAGATTTCTAGCCAATGAGCGAGAAAATAAAAGTAATCAAATCACTTAAAATTAAGGAAATATTTCCAGATTTTTGGTGTCATTGTAGAGATAACATAAAGATAAGATAAAATTATTAATGTGCAACAGAAGATCACAAAAGATCTACGGGACTGAGAGTTTACAACCAGGCCGCTAACAACAGCAGGAGTACCAAACGGGGTCCGAGAAAACTGAACAACAAGAAACAAGAAGAGAGAGACCAAGGCGAAGACTAAGAGTCCATCCTTGGCAAAAAGAAATCAGTCACAAAAGGATAAGACTATGAGTGGACAAGAGCCCTGAACTGTCTGTGTGAACTTGTGGAGGAGTGTCGCTGACGTAAGAAACCACTGCCGGGTCTAATAGATCTGGAATGACCAGTAGAACTGGTAGAACTAGACGGCCTTTTCACACCCCGTAAAGGAGATAAGGGTGCAAAAAAGGCAATAATAAGTTGATCAGAGCTATGTTGGTGAGGAAGTAGCGACTGTAAAGTACTATAACGGAGCAAAGTGGCCTCCTAAAGATAGAGCGCTAGACACCGCTGGTCGCAATAACTGGAAAAAGCTGTAAGAGAAAAACAGTCCCAGAACAGACAATAAAATGTCCCTCTGATCTCATAAAAGATAGGGCAACAGAAAATAATGTGAGTCTTTGTCTCGATCTCAGCTAAAGTACACAACTTACAGATCCATTCTTCTCTGTCAATATGATGGTCAGTTTGAGCTTGAAGACGGTGAGAACCAACTCTAAAAGACCCCAGAGATATATGCAGGGCATGACACCACTGTCGAGAAAGGTAACTAGGACGAACAATAATCCCATCACTGATCTCTGGAAAGTGCTTCACATTGAAGGCCATCCTCGAATGTAAGCCACAATGAGGGTTAGTCCAAGTAGTGATAAAATACTATATGTAGATATCAAGTCTGACATGCTCATTTAACTCCTGTCAAGAGGGGAGGAGATGAGCAGGGGCATTCAATGAGAACTGATAAGAAAGAGACGATCAATATCAATCACAATCGAGGTTTAAAGAGAAGATGCTCGTGCATACCAGTAACAAGCACGAGAGCTAGTATCAGAACTCGCAGTAGCAACAGAAGAACAATATGCCATGTATCACGTTCTCCAACCAAATCCACAAAACCATGCAGGCAATAAAGGAACCAAATCAGATCAAATATGGCTGCAAGACTGAAGGAATGAGCACCAAACTCAACAAGAATGATATTATGAGGAGTGAACCTGTGACATCTAATGATGCGTCGTAAAAGCAATGTCTGAACCCACTCGATCGAGACCCAGTCAAAACCAAGGAGAGAAGGCCCCCAAACCATTGAGCCATAAAAAACAATTGGTTGAATAAGGGAGTCCAAGAGGGATAAATTGGACGAGGTATCCTGGAAATGGTGTTTGAAACATTGTTTCTCAAACATCGCAAGAGAACCCATACCCTTACTAACTCTGGACTGTATCACCGATCTCATACTGAAGCGGGGTCCAGAAAACTTCATTCCTAGATACATATAAGAAGTGATCTCAATCTCCTGTCCCTAAAAAAAGAAGTGAAGATGTTAAGTCTTTAAGCAATTAAAGATCATAACCCGAGTTTACACAGGTTAACCGCAAGTTGTCTCTGAACACAAAAGGAAGCCAAACCATCTAGAAGCCTTTGTAAACTCTCTGGAGAAGAAGCGAGAAGAACCACATATCCGCAAAAAGAAGAATGGAGATCAAAACCTAGTGTAAATAGCAACCGCCACCTGGGAGCAAAGACTTCAAAACGAAATCCTCAAGTTCATCAATATACAAACCGAACAAAGTGGTGAAGAGAGGACAGCCTTGTTTAACCCCAATGGTGCTATGGATCGGAACTAAGAATCCATCAAGAGTCCTAAATCTACCCACCACAGTTTAGTATAATCTCATGATAGCAGTTAGCAACATCTAAAATCCCAATCTCCCAAAGCTTCTCAAATAAAGTCATCCTAGGAACAGAATCAAAGGCCTTCCGAAAATCAACAAAGCAGCAATTAACTTTCTTTGATTTGTGTCTAGCCTCCTCAATAATAGCCCATAAAGTGAAAATGTGATCCATGGTCTATTAGTCAGCCCGGAAACTAACCTGTCCTCTAGCTCTACAACCTTTCCTATCAAGCTCTCTAGATAACATAGCATTGAGGATTGTAGCATATAGTTTGGCAAATGTGTGCCCAATCATAATAGACCTATAATTCCCAAGATCAGAGACAAGACCGGTGTCATGTCCTCTCTTTAGCTCTGTCTAGCAGTGACATGAGAGTTAGCCTATTATGGGGTCTCGTAGGTTGGTAATGGTGTTTAGAGACTCAGTCAGGGTATACAATGTTCGGATCTGGAGTTTCAGACAGTAGTAGGGGAACTAAGAGCAGTTCCTTAATTGTAGGAGTTTCCTACATTTTAGGAGGTGGAAATGGGTTATAGTCTTGAGTCTCTAAAAGATCATTCTATGGTTTCAATTTCGAGAGATTCAGAGATGTTCCTATTTTTTAGGAGTATCCCTATTTTTGAGGGATGAGACTGTCAGTTATTTCAGATTATCCGGCATCAGTCACAAGAGGTGATGAATTCAGTTTCACATTGTAGAGGTGTTTTACCTATCACTTCGCTATTTGGGAAATATTTAAATATTCTCCTAAGTTAGCATTTTAATAATTTAAATAAGGCTAAGTTTTTAGCCACTAGGGAATAATAAGGAGTTCTCTAGCTCCATCTGGTGAGTTTTGCCATCATGTGATAGTCCGTTGGAAAGACCTCGGCCTCTTTTATTTAATTATCATCTTCAGGGACCTGTTTGACACTTGGAACTATTCTTATTGGTGAAATAATGATTTTCAGGCACTTGGGCGCCAATTATTAAACAATATAACTTTATATTATAAAGTTCTCAAGTATTACTTTTAGGGTTCGAATTATATGAGAAGATGATATAAGGCCAATGCAAGGGAAGGAAAAGTATCTTTGAACATTTGGAAAACATAATTTGGCATTTGGCTCTGATTTGAGCATTCCCTCACTAGGACATCAAACGCTAGGCTGAAAGTTGATTGAGTTGGGACGTAGTCCTCAACTAGATCGGATTTGCTGATTCTTGCACAAGGTTTTGACATTGGAGTTCCTACAGCAGCTCATATCATTGGCGTGGGAAAGTGAAGACTATCTTTGCAGCATTCCGCAAATTGCATCATTCTGGGCGTTGATCATTGTGAGCAGATTTGTGCAGCAATTTATACCAGCTGGGCGTTGGATTTTGTGGGCATAATTATTGAAGATTGCAGCTCTTAGTAGCTTCTTATTTCAGACGCTGATTGTATTTGAGGTACCAAACTTTATCAGTTTTGATATCAAACTTATTGTTACAAATAAAAGCATTTCCAGAATTTCATATGCTTGTATCAAGCTATTGTTATTGTTATATGTTTGCTGCTGTTACTACCCTTACAATGTACCAAGTTATTCTGAAAAAATCAAATAAAAGCATTCCTTCTACAACTTCCATCTAGTTCTGCAAGATAATTAAAACACTTACAGGAGAACACAATTATTTAAATAAAATTTATAGCAACAGCAGAGTAAATATCCACTTGGTATATTTCAACCGCTCTTATGGATTGGGTAAATCAAATGCCTAGACCAAGAAACGAGAAACCCACTACAAACCACTCTATTAAAGAGTATAAAGAGATGGGGGCCCAAAATGGAAGGACCAAACTTAAAGAGCTCAGCTTGGAACCCCTCCTCATCTGTCACTCTGTTGCATCTCATGGATCTAATGGCCTCGTAAATGTAAGAGGGGGTTAACAAGTGACAAAAAGGAGGTGGAACGGGATGAATAGAAGGCTGCCTAAGAATGTCATAAAGAGTCGTGGTGTGGGAAGTTAGGGAGCGAAAGTCAAAGATGGAAGACGAAGGGGTACAATGGGGGAAAAGGGTGCACCAAAAAAGCTAGGGATTGCGGATCAATGTGGAACAAAGGGATTTACACTGGGAAGTAGTAAAGGATCATTTCTTGCAGCGAAGAAAACGAAGGTAAGACAATCGAAGGTTAGCAAAATCAGGGGAGTGAGCCTCAAAAGCGAAACGCGCTGAGCGATGAAAAGCTTTGTAGTCAACATCGAACCATTGGTTCATTGGGCATGTATTACAGCATTTGCTACAAAGGGAAAGTGAAGGACTGTGAGGTATGAAGAGGATGGCGAACTTCCAAATGGTCATCGCAAGCAATCAAACATGGAGGAGGCCTCACAAGAATCAACAAAACACACAAGATTAAGAAGTCTCAAAAGATGAGAGGAAAAGAGCTTACTGTCACCGTCGAGGAAGCAGAAGCGAGCGAGGGATGGACAATGGAAGGGAAAAGATGAGGCGCCTGAAGAGGAGGCGATGAATGTGGAGAAAAACGAATATGAATACTAAGGAGAGCATGGTCCGCAAGAGGAAGGTGTAAGATGGTGAAGCTATGGATGAAGGGGATGAAGGAGGGAGAGGTGAGGACATAATCAACCACACTAGCATCCCCACAATGAGGCTAGCAAGTAAAGAGCTCAAATCCAGGAAAGTAGGAAAGATCGTTCAAGATCACAAGTCTAGAGGATGCACAAAGCTGCAAAAGATGGCAACCATAGCAAGAAATCAGTCCAAGAACATCTCAGAAATACGCTGAAGTCCCAAAGTAGTCAAATCACTCTCAGTGGAGCAGATGGAATCTAAGCATCAGTCATAAAGCAAAGTCTAGAGTTCTCTAGTCATCACATTGAAGTCACCGAGAATGATGATGTCACCTAATGCAGCAAACTGAGAGACACTCTTGCTAAGGTCAACAAAAGGGTCTCCATCCTCGATACCATGGATAGCATAATGGGAGGAAGTTGGTAGGAAATAACAAACAGCAATAAAGAAATCTCTCTGTCGGTGACTCTTACAGTCAATATGGACCCACATTAACCTGGCAAACGTATCGGAGTGTACAATAGAAGTACAGCTAAAAATAGAATCTCTAATCAAACAGGCAACGCCACCAGACCCACAGACCCCACCAAATGCACGAACCTCCTCTCTACATACAGATAACAAATGATAACCTGTAAACCTCGGAAGAGGACGCACAAGACTCTCGTGGGTCTCAATGATGACAAATATATCAGCGGACCCCACTTCATCACGTAAAAGACTAGGTAATGACCATAAAGAACAACTACCATTCCAACAGTTAACAAGAAGAGAGCAAGTGGGGGTCTCCCTCTTGTTCAACTGTTGGCGAGACCGTCATTTGGTCTTGGGGGCCTATCTCACTTCCCAACCACTGGAGGGAATCCCGAATAACTGCCCATTTACCAACCCATCTAACCTCCGCCCAAATACCACGAGCATGTTTCAACTCTGCAACCTGAGCCCTTGTGAGATCTTCATCTAGGAAAATCTTAGAAGGGAGAGAGAACAACTTCCTCTTAGCTCTGAGAGCATGGAGCCTGTTTGTAAGTGTGAGAAACTAAATGAACAAGATGTCACCATGGCCAATCCAGCATTTATCCAATATGATGTCGAAGAGACCAAACTAATCACATAGGAAAGAGTGTCCAGCAGAGAAAGGGTCAAAAGCAAAGTAACGAGACTCGGACTTGGCAAGGGTAACTTGACTCGTGACCCAGCTAACTCGTGACCCGGCTCGGCGGTGACTAGGCAAAGTGAAAAAACCTCAAAATTTTGAGATTTTTTAAGATTTAAAGAACATTCCATGCACCCATTATTGAATAAAGCATAAAGACACAATAACATCATTAAATAGAAGATAATTTGATCATAATGCACATACTTAAAGTTAAAACTTAAAAGTCAAACATCGATTACATAAGTACAATACTACAAAGGTAGATTGCTAAATACTATATTACTAGTAATAAAGTTTAAAGTTTAACTTTAAAGTTTAAACAGTAGCTGAAGCCTAAAGGAAATATTATAAAAGTAAAAGTGTAAAACATAGAATCATTTATAAAATGATAAATCCATGCAAACCATCAAAATGTATATGTATTATGTATTATGAAATCCAACAAATCAAGATTCAATAGTCATCATCAAATTCAAATGTTCCAAATTCTGATCATATATTAAGTTAAACAAAAAGTTAAAACAAGACTATAAGTCTACAGCTATGGCTCCTAGTCGGAGTCCTCATCATCATCCTCATCCTCATCCTCAACCTCAAGCTCAGTATAATCTATAAAATGTCTCTTAGTAAGGCGTCTAAGGTAGGTCCTGGATGTCTCAGTAGCCATTGCATCAGCCTATGAGGTGCCTTTAGGATCAACTATAGTCTCTACCTCTGGCTCAGCCAATGTCTGTGAGATGCCACTAGGAACAATTGGAGCTCTCTGGTCCTCTGCTGCCATAGCCACAGCCTCAGCCTGGCCCTCTCTATCTGCCTAGTCAAGCCACTGTAGGTCCTCATCATCAAAGACAAGATCAAAAGCCTCAGCGATCCACTCAGACTCTGGATCAACCTCCTCTAGAGTAATTGGAGAGGTGTCACTATCCAAAATCTCCTTGATCCTAATGCGCAGGTTGTAGTGCACAAAGACAAGCCTATTCATTTTCTCCACAAACAACCTGTTACGCCTATTCGAGTGGATGTGCTCGAACATGCTCCAATTGCGCTCACATCCAGAAGCGCTACTTGGCTAGCTCAAAATGCGGATGACGATTTGCTAAAGGTTTTTGGTTGAAGGCCCAAACATTTGCCACCATCTATCTGAATTTTGAAAAAAGGAAAACAAAAAAATATTAGTCTCATTTCAAAATTTGAACTTTAAGTTTAAAGCTAGAAATTTAGAAACTAGAGTGTATAAGGCTTAAGCTGCAATTTTTACCTGGCTGCAATTTTATACGACCTTCTTTGCAAATTTGAATTGAAAAAATGGCCTCTGATGCATTATTATAGGCATCCATCTCAAGCAATATCTGTGGGATTAGGGGACATCTTCGATATCACCGTGTATAGGCCACTAAGAACTTGCTCATCTGCCTTGAAATCATCACGGAAGCGGTATGCCGGATTAAGGTAATAGGCTGCTGCATGGATGGACTTATGAAGCTGATTTTGCCATCTCCTATCAATTATCTCCCAAATAGGGCCATAGTTTTCCTCAACTCCTACATATTTGGCCTTAATAGCCTCCTTGGCCCTATCCATGCCCTCATAAATGTAGCCCATAGAGGCCTTCTTGCCATCAGTAACTAAGAGGGATACAAGGGGCTCAATGATCTACAAACCAATTTAGTGAATGATGAAACTTTGTAGAGTTGCACAATGAAAATAAAACAAAAATATGTATGAGATAAATTAATTTATAAAATTTTAAGACTTAAGCTTTTAAAATTTAAAATTTAAATTACCTCCACAATCTTCGAACACGGCTCCCAAAAACCTTCATCATCATAAATGCATTTTGTTGCATCTATCCCTGCAAGGCTGGTAACAAAGGAGGAGGAACTCCATTTTGGACCAACAAACATGCACCTCAACTCTAACCTTGAAGTCAACAAGGATTTTAGTGTGATAAAGTTACAGGCAAATCTTGTGATACCAGGATGAGCCAACTCCTTTCCCTTCGTGTATTGCCTCATAGTGTTGAGGACCAAGGCATGCTTGTAGATGAACTTGCAAAGATTTTTGGCCTTGGTAACACATGATTTCACCCATACAAGCTTGCCAATATCCTCTGACATGAGGTCGATGTAATGGGCCGCACATGGAGTCCAAAAGATTTTTGGGTGTCTCTTCATCAAAAGTTTTCCTGCAGCAATTTTAAACTAGTTAGTAAACGATGAAAATTTTGAATGTATTAAAAGACTTTTAATTTCCAAATTTTAATGAAAAACTAAAACAAATTTTTTAGGAGTAGAACTTAGAAAGTTAGAAGTTAAAATTTTACCTGCAGCAACATAATTAGCTGCATTATCAATCACCACTTGGACAACATTCTCTTTCCCCACCTCCCTTATGACCTCCTCAATAGTCTCACATAAGAATGTTGCATTTTTCACACCTAAGGAAGCATCTATGGACCTCAAAAATATAGTGGATCCTGAAAGTGAAAATTAAACAAAATAATTATTATTCAAGAATCAATAGTCAATAAAACAAAATTTTCGTTATTCAATAATAGTATACATTAAATTTTAGACTTCAAAAAGTAGAGCATGATGAATTACCTCCACTAGAAACAAGAAAATTTAGGAGGGTTCTATTCCTCCTATCTGTCCATCCATCCATCATAATGATACACCCCTTTTGGCTCCAAATCTTTTTATGGTCCCCCAACTCAAGTTTCATCTCCTCAACCATATCTAGTAAGAGGGGGCCACTCAACTCATCTTCAATGGGGGCTTTGAACCCCGCACCACAGATGTAAACTGCATCAATCATCCCCTACCAATAAGGAGTCCTGTTACATTTATAAAAACATTTTAATTAGCATATTTCAAATTTTCAACATCAAGTTAAAAGTATAAAATTGAATATAAATTTTAAAACTTAAAACGTAAAACAATCAAATATCAATGAAGTTAAAGTACCTGGCTGCTATAAATGGAATGTTGCAAAAAAACAAACTTGCAAATTACTCTTACTCCAGATTCATATATCTCCCTATTCCAGCCCATGCTCTCAAGTGAGGGTTGTGCACTAGGAGTGGTACATGGTACAAAAAAATTGTCCAACCCACTAGATTTTCTAACTCTAGGACGAAAGGCAAAGCCAGTACTACTAGAAGGGGCAGCAACCGTAGCACCGCTAGAAGTGCAAGGAATAGATGAAGAAGAAGAATGAGCAACAAAAGCACTAGGACGATAGGGGGGACGGGAAGAACCTTCTCCAACACAGCCTACTAACTCAGAAACATTTGCAGATGAACGTGGAAGGGAACTAGAACCAATCTGAGCTAACTCTTCTAATTGTTTTTTTTTTAATTCTTTTTCTTGTTCATATTTTTCCAAGGCTACATAACAAAAACGTTGAACCTCAACAGTTGCAACTCCACAAGGCTCAGTATCATGACCACATATACCAGCAATATGGTAGTTTAATCTATTTATCCCCCCACTATTAATGGTTTTGCAAAATAGGCATTTTGTTTGAGTTTTCTTTCTACCCAGAAAGTCTATGGTGAACTTCCAACACTCATCTTTTTTATTGCCTTTAGAGAGCTTGGGTTTTTTACCTCCAAAAGCCATTATGAGTAAGGAAAAATGTAAAGGTTGCTACAATAAGACATTTTAGACCAAATATTACCATTTCAGCATTGTATTTTATGAAGATCTTAAGTAAAAAAAAACTCATAAACAAACAATAAAAATTCATGCAAAAAACCCATAAGCCTAGAGAAAAAAATCATCAAAATCTAAACAATCAACTCTTACCTCTTTCAAATGCTTTGGGAAGTGTTGAGAAGAGCTCCTATAAACTCCTTGATGATCTAAATGCAAGCTCCACTGTCACAAATGCAAGCTTTTCTCCTCTTCCTTTCAGCTGGTTGCAAAATAAGAAAACTCTATTTCTCTTCTACCTCTCTCTCTCTTTCTTCTTTTCACTATAGAGTGTTATGGGAGCCCTTTTAGGGTTATAAGAGTGAGAAAGATTTTTAAAAATTAAAATTATAAAGTTGCAAAAAAATTATATTTTAATGGTCGGATTTTTGCCTGCCACGGCCGGGTCAAGCTCTGTCGGGTCAAGCGAGTCACAGAGAGTCGCGCAAATCACAGTCAGGCCATGTGACTCGCCACTCACGAATCACAGGTCATTGTGACTCAGCAGGGTCAATGCGGCTCGCTGACTCGCGTGACTCACCGCGAGTCACGTTACCATGGTCAAAAGTGGGAGGGAGACCGTGGACCCGTAGATTGAGTTCACGAGCCCGCCTCACCCACTCATCATCAATCTTCCCCTGAATCATCTTGTCGAAACTAGCTAAAGGCATAGTAGCAGTTGTATTGTTGCAGAGAGAGGCCCACAATTTCACTTTCTGTTCGGTTTCAGAAATTAGAGAAAAATGCTTCACTGCAATTTCTGATTGTTGCTCTTTGATGATATCCAACCCATCAAGTTGCTCAGTAATGGACTGAATATGGGTTCGTAAACTTGCAGTCTCAGAGGTGAAAGTATCAGAGAAACATTAGATCTAAGACGAATTGGAACTTGTGGTAGTTTTGAGTTCTGAAATAGTATCAAGTTAAAGAGATAATTTTCTCTTTTAGTTGTTGGTTATCCATCTCCAGCTTGGAAATTCTATCACAGAGCCACTGGTAGGTCAAAGGTTGTTGACCTTGTGATTTGCATGAATCAACTACATCAAACATTGTTGAGAGCCAGCAAAAACACCAGTGAATAGCTACGGGTTCGCTAAGATCATATGCAGAGAGAATAACCGAGAGCCCTCGAGGATTACCACCGAGACAAGAAAAAGTAGAAGCCAGAATCTGGAATCCGCAGACCACAAATGGAGGAAAGATGCCCACACCGAACTAGCATACAAACAGACAATCTTCACATGAGGAGGGAGTCCACACTAAACTAGCAAAAACGTAGGGCCAAACCAACCCACAAATGCCAGAAGAAGCCATCACAAATCGAACAAAACAAACAAGAACGGAGCCACAATCTCACAACCGCATGAAGAATACCCTGCAAAACAATATGTTACATCCCAATTTTTGCCCTAAGATTTATTTTTTAACCGTTGAACCAAAAATAACTTTTCATGTTCAAGTGAAATTAGTTCATAATAGCCGTTGTCTATTTATTCATGTTCATGTGAAATTGAAGCAATTATTTGTTTTTTTTTAGCCGTTGCATCAATTTAATTATCCTATGAAAAAGAACTAGTTAAATTTAGCCGTTGTGTTCATGTGAAATGAAGTTAATTAAATTTAACCGTTGTACATTTACGATGAATCAGTTAGTGTTTATGATGAAATTTCCTAACGATTTTATCTAATAAATTATAAATTATGAATTGCTGTTTTGGCGAGACTGTTGTTTTAAAGGATGCAGGATGAAGGCCGGAGAAAGAGGGGAAGCATTACGAAATGAGGTCCTCAGAATGGGATGGACATAAGATCCAGTCATCAGGAATCACAGGTTTGACCTAAAAATCGCCTTGGCAAGTTTATTAAGACTCGACAACAAAATATCTTAGTGGAATCCACATGAGCTAAAAAAAATTAAAGTTTTAAAAATATATATATAAATAATAACTATAAACAAACATTCTCACCTTAAATTAAATTATCAAATAATAATATTATCTTACGTTATCTTACTCTCTTAATTAAAATCATAAATATATATACACAAGATGGCATCGTTACATTAAAATGCTAATCCCATAAGCCACCTTATATGTACATATTTATAAATTTAATAAAGACAATAAAATATTACTATTATTTGGACCCTTCATTTTCTCTTTCCTTCTTTTCCTTCTAGTTCGTCTTCTTCCATATTCAATCTTTAAAAAAATATATATTTATAATGTGATCTTGTAACGGCAGGCAGCCGTAAGGACAAGCTTAGTCTTATATATAGTGCTTGTTCTTGTCGTATTTAATCACTCTCAAAAGCGACTACCTTTCCTCCCATTTTTTCCTTTGAGAAATGCATGTTCCGATTTGCTAAGGAGCCGTCAGTCACTGTATATCCATCCTTCATATTCCTTCGTCTTTCTATGCTCGTGGAAGTTTGAGCAGGACGTGTAAAGCTCAGGAGTATCAATCACTGCAGAATCTGTGTCACGTAAGAGACAGATTGCCATTTCCTTGTTTCTTTTCCTCTTTTCTTATCACTGCTGAGTCGGCTTTGTTTCCTTTCCTCTTTTCTTATCAATGCTGAGTTGGCTTTGTTTTATTTGAAATTATGCTTTCCAATAATGAGACAAGCCGTATAACTTAAGTCAAAAATTTCTTTGAGTAGTCAATTTCCTCAAAGATTATGATTATATTTTAACCACTTAAAAACAGTAACAGTACAAGCCATAGGTAAATATAAATGTATACTCAGTCCAGCCGTATGACTTGATAAAGTTTGTCAATTGATTAAGAATAAAGTCTGTAGATTCAACTAAAATTTCTCTTATAATCTCTGGATAAAAATTATAATGACTAAGATAGTATCAAGAAATACCACCGGCCAATGCCAAAAAAGTGATTAAGGTGCCAGCTTTACAAATGAGGATAAAGGAACAAGCACCAGTGAGTCACTAGCTGATGGACCGGATTGTGGTGTTGAAATGAAGATAAACCTATTAGAGGAAAAACAAGAATATAGTCAGTAAATAAAATTTAATGCATTTTTTATTTAGCTCATGCAATTCCACTTTGATAATTAATTGTCGAGCTGAGTGGTGGAGATCGGGTTATAAAAACCCACCTCTAAAATCCCTGGCCAAGGCGATAATAGGCAAATTTGCCACAACAAAAAGATCGTGTTGTTGTCCTGATGCTTCAGTTATTCAATTGAATAACTGTTGGGACTTCAACCCACCTAAGTACTCCGATGACTGGATCAATGAACATCCCAAGCCCGACCTCAGGGTAGGGAGGGTCGTTCTATTAAATTAGAACCTGTGGGGATAAGTAAAAAAGTCCGCGGCTAGGAGGTTAAGCCTATGATAATGCTTCTCCTCTCACCAAAGTCAGAGCTTGGACAATTAATTGGAAAAGGTCTCTCAAGTAAATCAGTATGTTTCTTTTTCTTTTAAATTAGTTTTTCTTCTAAAAAGATTTTTTCTTTGGAAAAGATAGATGTTATCATAAAAATTCTAGTTAGATTTTGGTAGCATGTTAAATACATCTTTTCATTCCAGCATTTTAGTTCAGAATCAAATTCAGCAATAGAATTAAATTTATTTTCAGTTATATTTAATTTCAGAATTTAGTTAGACTTAATCTCAGCTTTTAGTCTAGATCTGAATTGTTTGAATTATGATGAAAACTCAGTTAAGTGAAAAAAAAAAATTACAAATCAGTTAGTTAAATGATGAAAATAGTTGTAGAAAAACCTGATGTTACACAATAACTAGTAACACCCGCGATAGTTGAAAGGAGAAGAAACCCAAGCACCTGTGGAACACAATCACCCACGGCAAAAGAGAGCACACGGCCGCCGGCAAGAAACACTTGGACACCAGCAGAATCATAGCAAAGAAAGTAGCGATGGCCATGAACACAGTCATCACGGGAAAGAGGAGCACAGGAAAAATCGCAGGAGACATGGTCGCGGGTTGCAGGAGGAGAATATAAGGTAAGAAGAAAACCATTGAGTCAAGACTCAAGAACCAATGAAAAGGAAAAAAAAAAAAAAGGAAGGTTCTAATTGTTAACGTGTTGCTCAATGCTCATAAGGCAGCAGAACATACCCTGAACAATCCACGACAAAATACTGACAAAGATCATTTGAATGCTAAGTTTCTGGTATACCCAGCCTTAATCCGCAGCATTTATTTCAATGGGAAACAAAAAGGGTACCTGATTGATTACCCTATAGGGAATATATGAAGAGTTGTGGAAGGCAAATGGTAAATGTGTCAGCACCACCTTCTTTTCAATTCTTCTACACATATCAGACTTCCTCCACATTGACTTTACATCTACTGCTGAAATCCCCCGTGTTCAGTTGTGGACGTTGCAAAGATGGGCTAAACCTGTATGGGCATAATGAAATCCTCATTTCTATCAATATGGATGGTGGTTAAATTAATTAAGCAAATGGGTAAGGAAGCAGCAAACACTACAACAGAATGATATCTAAAATCCAAACAGACATAGAAGACACCCGAAGAAATTTGGCCAAATACTTAGCAATTGCTAGCAAGTCTACACTGTACTGCAGGTCTTTATGCAGCCTCATTTTGTAGGTTGTAAAGTGCTCATTTAGAGGTGTACAGCATCATTGCACTTCTCAAAACTACCAAAAGGGCATATGGTGATGAGTGCTTCAGTCAGAGTCACACAATACCAAGTATGTACAAGAGTGTTTAAATTTGCAAAATACATACAGGGTTGTACAACTTGATTAGAACAATTTTTTGCTGCTTTTGAAGACCCTATCAAAAAATCCTTCCTAGGTTGTACGAGATGAGCAAATCCAGAGAAGCATACAGCAAAATGAAGTAACAGAGTGAGAAATTGCAGCCAAACATCAGATGAAGGCACAAAGTTATGGCTGCTGTACACTCAACGAGGCATGGAAAACTTGAGACACCTGTACAACAAAAAGAATGGATAAAATGTGACTATGGAAAGATATAGAACATCGGGCCATATGGTGATGTCTTCCAGATTTTGGCATATCGTGGACTTGATGCAATAAACTCTTTTGATTCTATATTACTGATATAATGGGAACAAATTAGTTCCTTCGCTTCCTTTTGTATTTTTATTTCATCCTTGAGTAATCCATGTTCTATTTCACTACACAACGTCACTAAGTTGCATTATATTTCATTTCCACTTTCTAGCTTTCTGGATTCACATCCCCTACCTAAATATCATGGTGTGGATGCATTTGGGTCCTGATGCACACATGGATATGCCCAGATGTCCTTCAGATGCGCATCAAATGTATCCAGGCACATCCAAAGGCATTGATGAGGACTCAAAGAGCATCTGGAGTGCATTTGGAGAGCACTCGAGTGCATCCAGACTTGAAAAGAACTTTTTGAGTTTAAAAACTCATTTTAAAATGTTCTTTAAATATTTGTCCACAGAACCCTAAAACGGCCCTTTATGAGGCCATTCATTGTAAAAACATATCATTTTGTTTGTTACTTTGCTCTCTTCTCATTTAGTCTCCATTTTGGCATTGCAAAGGGCAAGTGATTAATTTTTTTGGGTTCATTTTTTGAGGTACCAAATAGCTTCCACAAAGGAGACATAAGCATCTAAGGTAAGCATTTGGCCCTATTCTTGAGTCTCTTCATGATTCTTTTTAGATTTTGATGAAATTTTCAAGTTTTTGATGAACATATTCAAGTTTATTTAACTTTAATTTTAAAGAAAAAAGAAACAAGTTTAGCTCTCCATTGTAATGTTTTTTGTATCTGTATTTTGTTGTAATGTTCCCCACTACTGGAGTAGATGTTAACTATCTCCTTGACAAATAAAACTGCAACATATGTTAGTACTCCAGCAAGAATACGCATTTAAAATTATTAATAAGACAAATATTATCTAATTCACAAGTTATATGCTGGTATATAAAATAAGATTCTAATCCCAAGTTAACCCCTTCTTAAGGAGAGGTTGTGATCAATTACTAGTTTCTAGGGGAGCACTTCATGGGTTTCTAGTTGTCTTTCACAACTTGCAACAACTCTCTAGGTACCATCTCCTCACTGTAATTTCTCTCTTACCTTATGGATAATCAATGATATATCCATCCTTCCTAGGCAGAGCTCGCCTCATCCTAGGCCTTGCGGATACCCACTCTAGGTGTAACCATCCTTATATATTCATATGTCTTTCCTAATAGTATATACTGACCTTCAGTTTTAGCACATAGGGAGTTTGCACAAGGGAATGAGTAATTCGATCACTTTGGGGCAAAGGCGTCCCAATATTGGTGAGAACCATGAGGAAGCCTCAAGTTGATTGTTTACATCCTCGAGCAGCAATAAATCTACCATCCACCTTAGGGTTAGTAATTAAAAGAGGATGAGAATTTTAATTTCTGAATTTGATTGTGTAGAGTTTTTTTACCATCAACGTTTCGGATCATACTGCATGTTCTCTTGCATCCTGATGATGGATCATGCAGTATGATCCAAAACATTGATGGTAAAAATCTCTACACAATCAAATCTAGAAATTAAAAATCTCATTTTCATGGATTGTGGAAATCTAATAGATCTAATTAAGAGAGGGTTAAGGAATCGAGACTTAAGTATGTACTATAAGTCAATGATTGTTCTAAATATGATGATGATAGGAAGTTGAAATTCTCTTGGTATGAAACAAATGTAATCCAAACCCTAATTGGGAATTTTACCACAAAGTAAAAAATTCTAAGAGCAAAACAAAGTGCTTACACTAGCAGAAAGAAAAAATCAATCACTTTACCAAGAAACACCCCTTCTTAGCTATACCCTCTACAAAGGTTGAAGATGAAGTAAAAATTACCACCCGCAGAAGAGGTCCACTAGACAAGACATTTGAAATGAAGGCAAGAGATATTGCTGAACAAAAAATTGCAAGTTGTCTCTATTCCAATGGTCTTCCTTTAAACTTGGTGAGATCACCATATTGACGGTAAATGGTGTTGGCAATTAATTGTGCACCTCCCGATTTCACAAGTCTTAGGTTTGAAAAGGTGTGTACTACCTTATTGCAAAGAGAGAGAGGGATGCTACAGAGACCTCCCTTCATCCAATTAGAGATTCTTGTATTGAATCAAGTGTTTCTATTGTTTCTGATGGATGGAAAGATATCAAACCGTCCATTCACAAATGTTATTGCAATGTTTTTTAAAGTAGTTGATTGTGAAGGGGAAGTAAAAGATGTAGAGTTCATTTCCAGAATCCTCAATGAGTTCATAGAGATGATCGGTAATGCAAATGTGCTCAAGGTAATTAAGGGCAGTGCAAAAAATTGGAGGGGTGTAAGTGCCTTTAAGGCAAGATATGAGTGCATTTTGGACACCATACACTATACACTCCCTCAACTTGGTGATGCAAAAAGTTGGCATCAAATAGAGTGGGTAAAACAAACATACAAAGAGGTTGAGGAGATCCAGAACCACCAAACATCACAAGCAATTATCAAATATTTCTCGCAATTGGAATTGTTGAACGTAATTTAAGTTATTTATTTAATTTTATTTATGTCATGTCAATACCAATTTGTACATAAATTTGCTTGATATTTTTTTTAATGTGTTATTTGCATATTGCTTACTATTAACATGATCCTGGCTTGCTGGGTAACGTCTATGATGGCATGGACACAATGGTAGAGAGAGCAAAATTGGCAATACAAAAAACATGAGGATGTAACCTTATGGAAAAGGTGGAATCAATCATTTGTCATCGTTGGAAAGAGATGACCACACCATTGGATCTCCTTGTATATGCCCTATCTTTGAGGTACCATAGCAAGAAAGTACATCCTATGCAAGGGATATTACCAACATGTAGAAATGTTGAAATTGCTAATGAGTAAAAGTGGCATTTACTAGACTCTTCCAATATGAAGTAGAGAAAGAAGTTAGGAAAGAATTTGGCATGTTTATCTCAAGAAGTAATTATAGTCCAACAACTATTAATGACCAATTCGACATGGAAGTTGTCGCATGGTGGTACGTCCATGGTCAAAATTTCGTGTACCTCCAAGCTCTTGCAATTAAGATCCTTTCACAAGTTTTTTTTCTAACACTTGTATTCTACAATTTAATATTTAACATTATTTAATTTGCTTCGTATTTTTCCTTTTGATTTTGCTGGTTTTCTATCCAGATTACAAGTTCTAATATTGTTGAACAGAATCAAAGTACATACTCCTTTATCTAATCAGTGAAGCGTAACCGACTGGGTTGAAAAAAAGATGAAGGTGATGGAGCCCAAAATTTTGGGTCTCCATTTATGCATTATCCTAAATCTTTTGTTGTCTCAAGAGACATTTGATAAGTCAGATGATGTACTTGGTCTCTTCTGAGATCTATGAGTTATTGAATCAGAACATATTACAGCATACTGTACCTTCCATTTTCATTTATGAGTTCACAGCAATGTTCAAACTGTAAATCTAAGAGAAAAACAACTATCATCAATCTATTGCAGTCCTATGTTCGTATTCAACCTCTGATGCAATCTCTCAGAGATATATGTAGATGCAGGACAAATTCTACAGATAAGATGGAAGCATACTAAGAATTGAAGATTGTCAAGAAAAATGAATGCTGATTTAATGGCATGTTTGGCTAAGTAATTTCATCAGGATCCTGTTCTCATGCATATGTACGGAACAACACAATATTCAATCAAATGAAGGAGCTATATGAATTTTCATACTTGCTGTAGATATACCTGCATCCATGAGGGGCCAGACATGTTTGTTATTGATTCAGTTTAATATTTGCAGATTGGCTTAGTCAAGCCCTAGCACTGTTGGGATGTGCGATGATTTCTCAAATCATATATTATGTAATAAGGGAAAATGACCAATAGAAGTATTGAAGGCCTTTGATCTTTGACGTCATTTCTGTGAGTACAAACAACAGCAATCAAGACACCATTTTTAAAGAGTGACAGCTTCAGAAGTTTATGTTTGGAATAGCGGCATGCAGGGAAGATTCAATCCAAGCATCCGGAAACATATCAGGGGTCACCGTGGACGTTTGCAGGAGAAAGCATATTTTTATTTGTCACGAAAATAGTTCTGAATAATATATTCATATATAAATTGTTTTAACTCTGCATTTTTGTGGCAGGAAGAGCCATTAGAAAACAGGAAAAATATATGGAGGGAGTCGAGCACAAGGAGACTATACGTCAACAGCAGATATATGCATCGAGTGTACTTTGGGTGTGAAATGAAGGAAGGCTCCATGCAGATACTATGAGTCAATATTGTAAAATATGGCTCGCAAATTAATGTTCAACAGATGGAATCAAACAGAAAAGGTGACCACGGGAATGAGAGAATGCGTCAAATAATTCACACCGATGAAGAATACAGGGAAGGAATAATTAAAGCCACCAATTATCTTTGGATATAATTAAAATCATATCAAAAGCTTAATATTGGTTAGTTTTTATTCATGAAGGGTTACATCATTATGAAAGGATTAGGAACTGAATGGGTATGTCTATTCACCCATGCACCTTTTCACATTTATAAATAAATATGAGATGTAAAACAAAGACAAAGGGGACAATATTCATATTTGTATTTTAAAATTTTACCTATCCTATGCTCAATGATATATTTTTATTCTTTTATTGATAAAGAAATGATTTTTTGAACTAAGCCTGTGGATGGTGGATTATCAAATGAATTCTTGTGCGATCTGGAGTCGAACTGTATTGGATGGATCATCCGTAAGGAATGTCTCCAGTACAATTTTATTTCCGGATCAGTAAGAAATATCTATTTAATTTATTTGCATTAGAGTTTTAAATTATTATTAAGTTGTGTCCTTTATAAATGTTTTTTTATTTATTTTCTATAAATATTTTAAAATTCCGACAAGTGGACTGGGTCATTATTGCATTTTAAATTTGATAAACATAGATATTGTGAAATATTTTAATTGTTTCCCTATTTATGTCTAGTTTGTCTCTGCAGGAGTTAAAGTGCATCCTAGACTAGTTTTAAATTGCATTTATATAATTGATCCGTCACATCTGAATTGTTAAAATTGTCTATAGTTTGAATATATTGAATTTTATAAAGTTGTACGTTTCAACTTATAATATTGACTCTAATTGCCCATTTAATTAAGCATTGGTCTTTTATTCTTGATTCATAATCCATATGCTGGCAACTGTTTCATTTCTTTCCTTTGAAGAATTAATATATTCATTTGTTGCAATCATTTGTAATAATCATTTTTATTTAAAAAACTTTCATATATTCATTTATTATTTTCAATTCATGATTTGCCAGTTCTAAAGTTTTTCTATAATTCTTGCCGTTTTGAAAAGTTTTTGTTGCATTCGCATTCTAATTTATCTGCTCTAAGCATCTTGGATTTAAAGTTGTTGTCCGAGATTAGGTACGCCTGCCTCGATTTTGCAAAGCTGGAAGCGCAAGGGATTTGGATCGCATCGATCAATCCCGTCAAGTTGGCCTTAACTGGTTGGACAGCCCAGCATCAAACAGGCAAGGCTCGTAGGATTCCAATCTGTAGTTTTGGGAACCAACAAATTGGCGACTCTGCTGGGGACAGTTGTAAAATAAACCCTAAGAGTTTTTTATTGCAGAACCCTAAGAGTTTCTGATTGCAGACTAGTAAGAGTTAAATTCTATTTAATTTCTTAAAACATTTTGATAAGTTTTTTTACAGTGCATTTATTTTTTTTGAAGATTTCAAACTCTCATAATTATTTTATAAATCTTGAATTGCTTTATAAAGATTTGATCTTGTGGGGGCATTCTATATTTTTCTTTAAGCTTTTTCTATAGATTCGATCTTTGGTGAATTATACCCTGTTGGAAGGAAGAACTCAGATTCTTGAAGATTATTGATTTCCTCCATTTGGAGGTGGCGACTCTATTGTATTTTGATTGGTACTTTAATAAAAGAAGTACCTGGATCATCACTGACTTTGTTGAGGGAGAAGACTCAAAAGGAAGTGTTATACATTTTTTTCAAATGCATCGATCATTTCAGAGAAAGCCTTCTATTCCAGGTGGCGCCAGGCCATTGCATTTCAGCAATTTTGATTGTGAATCTAGCAAGTTATCTCCAACGCTTTCACAACTGGTACCGAAGTTCCATGGAGAATGGGATGAATCGGCAATTCAACATTTGGATGCATTCGACACGTTTATAGAAGATTCTGAGATTTGTGTGGAAGATCAGGTAATGAAATTGTTTTCCAGGACTTTGAAGGACAATGCAAGACAAGCATATGAATCATTACCCACACAATGTATTTCATCTTGGAAAGAATTTGAAGGATGGTTCCTATCTGAATTTGATGATGCAAGCCATGAAGAAGAGATGTGTTATGAACAATATGAAGACCAATGTTGCAGCATGGAAGAGGATCCTGACATGTCTCCACTTGACACCTTTTTCAATATAGAAAGATATGAAGGCGAAACTTCAGCACATTTGTTTTTGAGGATGCTAAACGCTTACCATGAGATTCCATCAAACCTCAAGCCTCCTTACAAGGACTTTTTGAACAGAATTGTCAAGTTGAGAATCTCGCCAAAGGATCCTGATGTGAAGCTTCTTCTTCAGATATGGGATCAAGCTATTAAAGATGAAGAAAAAGATACTAAACTAATACAAGAACATAATGATGTTTCAGATTCAAATGTAGAAGAAATCGAAGAAGAATCCGATCATGATGAGACCAGTAAGGAATTAGACTATGAAGAACATGGAAATGATGAAGAGGATTCTCTCAATGTGGATGATATTTCGATCTTGTTAGATATGGAATATCAAAAGTATGTTGAAAAGGGTGGTAAAAAATTTCTTCCTGTACACAAGGAAAATCAAATCAAGGAGAAACAAATTGATGTGTCCTATGAAACATTTAATGAACAAGAAAATCTATTCATCTCAACAAATCCATATCACTTTCAAAAGGAGGAAAGCAATGAACGAGAAGGATAATACACTCCTCAGAAAGATGATATATTCGTTGAAGATGTGCATTGTGGTCTAAGTGTAGAAACAGATCAATTTGGACACAATTTCAAAGAATTTTCAGATCCCATATATCATGAATTAACACAAGAGAATGAAGAATTTAGTTCTTATATAGATTTTGAAGAAAATGTGAGCATTCAAGAAGAAGAAGATGCATCCAAGGGGGACTTCTAAATCATTTCAGATCTTTTATGCAATGAAACAATGGAGAATCCGGACATAATATCTAGTGAAGATGAAGTAGAACAGCATGTGATATATAGGCATGAGAAAGTTTCAAATGTAGGTTCTCATGAAAATATTCCAGAGGTTGCTTTCTTGAGTCCATTATTTGAAGAAGAGTTTTTATATCAAATATATCAGCACTATGATAATATACCTAAGAATGATTATGAAAATAATGAAAATCATAGCATATGTGGAAAAATATATCCAGAGAAAGAACTATTTTCCAATCCATTTTATGATCAATCTTTGCATTTAAAAGGTGAAGATGAGATGGAATCTAATGTACATAATAGGGAGGACGTGTTGGAAGTTAATCCTGATTTTAGGATTAAATTATACTGTTAAGCGAATCATTTTCTAAATTTCATTAAAATGTCATATAATTTAAAAAGATGATCTGCTCACAGTAAAGAATTTGATCAAATTGAAACCTCCCACAATTTTGAACTACTGCCAAAGAAAACGTTCAGAAATTCAGAGGTTCAAAAGTTACTAGCAACAAGAGTAAAGCAAAAAATCAATGCAAAATCAATTGCAAAGACTAAATATTGATCTCTTTGCAGTTAAAAAATATTACAGGCGGAAAAAAGGTTATTTGAGGCTACTTGACTACAGTAATGATGTTACAAATGTAAATGGCGGAAAATTTGAATGAATTAATCAGAGATCAAACTGATCTATATATACAAAGAGGAGAGTCGAATAGAATAGAAACATTCTATTCTAGACTATACTAAATATTAGAAACATTCTAATATTTACAGAGATATAATAAGATACAATAGTGAGCATTAAAAGGAAACATGAAGGTTATGTTAATACCCCCCCTTAATGCTCAATCTATTTACTACACCAATAGATCCCCTGAATTTAACAAACTTGTCAGGACCAAGGGGTTTAGTGAAAATATCTGCTGATTGCTCTGAGGTAGGAACATAGCGTAACTGAATAGATCCATCTTTTACTAATTGTCGGATGTAATGGCAATGAAGCTCGATGTGCTTGGTTCGTTCATGAAACACCGGGTCTTGGCAAGTTTTAGTACGCCCTGATTGTCTGAAAACAAAGAAGTCGGACCTACTTGAGGAATATGCATATCTGCAAGCATCTGCCGGAGCCAAACTGCTTCACAAGCTGCCTTGACAGCTCCTCTATATTCTGCTTCTGTAGAGGAGAGTACATGTGCCTGTTGCTTCTTACTGGTCCAAGTAACTGCTGCAGATCCGATACTAAACACATAGCCAGAAGTAGATTTCCTATCATCAACTGAGCCGGCCCAATCAGAATCAGTGAATCCACTGAGCTGAGGAGTAGCACTCCTTGTGTAAAGAAGACCATAATCTGAAGTACCATGTACATAGCGTAACACACGTTTCGCTGCAATCCAATGATCAGTCTTGGGGTCTGTCATGAACCGTGAGATGTAGCTGACTGCAAAACTGAGATCAGGTCTAGTAGTAGTAAGGTAGATGAGACTACCTACTAGCTGCCTGAAGAGTGTTTCATCTACAGGAGGAGAAACAGATTGTGCAGACAATTTCAGACCAGTCTCCATAGGAGTGGAGGCAGATTTGCAATCCTGCATTCGAAACCGATCAAGCAAACTTCTGGCATACTTGGACTGAGGCAAAAAAATGCTGTTGTCAGTCTGCCAAACCTCAATACCTAAACAATAATGAAGCAATCCGAGATCTGTCATATCAAAAGTTCTGCATAGATCCTGTTTGATTTCTGAAGTCAAATGTTCTGAATTTCCAGTAATGATCAAATCATCCACATAGACAACAAGAAAAAGAATATCATTACCAGAGTGTTTAATATACAGATTACTGTCTGACGGACTACACTGAAATCCTTGAGTAACCAAGTAATGATCAATCTTTATGTACCAAGCCCTAGGGGCCTGTTTAAGACCATAGAGGGCATTCTGGAGTCTACATACTTTGTGTTTTGAACCAGCAACCTTAAAACCTAGGGGCTGCGTCATGTAGACTTCTTCCTGTAATTCACCATTGAGAAAGGCGCTCTTCACATCCATCTGATGAACTTTCCAACCATACTGAGCTGCAATTGCAAGAAGAATGCGAATAGTGCTCATTTTGGCTGTCGGTGCAAATGTCTCCTCATAATCAATGCCTTCGCGCTGGGTGAATCCTCGAGCAACAAGTCTAGCTTTGTATTTGTCCAAGGTACCATCTGCATGGCACTTGACCTTATAGACCCATTTACAGCTAATGGGTTTCTTCCCAGGAGGAAGATCTGAAAGAACCCAAGTGTGGTTCTTTTGAAGACTCTGAAGCTCAGAATCCATTGCTTGTTCCCATTCTGGAATTCCTTAGGCCTCTGCATTTATATCTGGGGCTCAGGGATACTGTGGATGTTGGCCATAAGAGCTATATTAACTGTGTTGTGCTGAAGGCTCTTATTTCTGGAGGTTCTACCCTCAATGAGTTCATCAGGACAAAGATCGCTAAGCGTTTGAGCCCACCATTTTGGCCGAAGAGTCGAGGAGCTAATATCAGATGCTGTCGGAATAGCTGGAGGAGAAGCAGGAGCAGGAGTTGTATTATCTGGAAGTGACTGAGGTGGTGTATCAGTAGCATCAGATGACTCATAAAATAGAAGAACCTAAGTCAGAGATTGTTGAAGACTGAATCTCGGAATGTGGTGGGGAGTCAGAGAGCGGAAATGGTCCAAATTCCTCATCAAACACAACATCACGACTGAAGATTAAACGATCAGTATTTACATCAATCAGTCTGTAGGCCTTATGTGTGTGACTGTATCCTGTAAACATAAGTTTCTGGCTTTTGGAATCCAACTTAGTGCGTTTGGCATCAGGAATCCATTCATATGCCAGAGAGCCAAAAACTTTCAAATGGTTGATCCTAGGTTTGCGACTAGACCAGGCTTCCTCAGGAGTCTTATGATCAACTGCAAGGGTGGGTGACCGGTTAAGAAGGTAGACAGCTGTGGATACTGCTTCTGCCCAATATTTTCTGGGAACATTTCTATGTTCTAGCATAGCCCTAGCCATTTCTGTGATGGTACGGTTTCGACGCTCTACAACACCATTTTGCTGAGGGGTGTGAGGTGTGGTGAACTGACGTCTAATGCCATGAGTAGTACAGAAGGCAGAGAAAGCAGAAGAACAGAATTCCCCCCCATTATCAGTCCTAAGAGTACGGATGGAGGAACCAGACTCTTTTTCTACCAGAGCTTTAAACTGCTGAAATACAAGAAAGGCATCTGATTTTTGCTTAAGAAAATATACCCACATTTTGCGACTGAAATCATCCACAAAGAGTAAAAAATACCTGTTCCCAGTAATAGAAGGAGTATTCATAGGACCACATACATCAGCATGGACTAGCTGGAGTACTCTGTATGCCCGCCATGTTTCACCATTCTTAAATGGTGTCCTATGTTGCTTCCCTGCTTGGCAAGCTCCGCAAACGCGATGGTTCTGGGTCTGAATATTAGGTAGGCCATGGACTAAATTATCTCGAGCAAGTTGTGCTAGATATTGAATGTTCAGATGACCGTATCGCTGATGCCAGAGATTGCTGAGAGCGGATGATTCGGCGATGAAGGCATGCTTAAGGGAATCGCCTGAATCTACAAGCCTATAAATACCATGATCCTCAAGACCGGAAGCAAGGGTAGTGCGAGAAGCACGATCAATAATCAAACACTTATTTCCACTGAGGGGAGTGCTTTATAATCTGACTAACAGACAGAAGATTATGTTTCATGCCAGGAACATAACATACATTGAGAAACGTGAGTTTTCTTCCTCCAATCTGAATCTGAACATTGCCCTTGCCGAAAATATTGTATTCTTCACCACCTCCAAAGATTACTGAGTCAGAATAGGGAGTGAATTCAACAAACCAATCACGCCTATGAGTGAAATGTCGGGAGGCACCAGAATCGATGTACCAGGCAGAAGATTTCACATGATTTGCAAGTATGCTGGCCATAAAGGCATGGTAGATAGATTATTTCTGCTCTGAGTGTTGGGTAGCATTGGCGTACTGTTTAATTGAGTCCGACTTCTGATGCTGCTGATACAGATGCTTATAATATGTGAATATTTCAAATGGCACAAACTTCGAGGTGAGAAAATGAAAGACCCAAAAAAATTGGAGAAGTACCCAGAAAAGAGCTCGAAAAACCTAGAAATAAAGTGTTGTCAGAATTCGGATCCGCTGGCTCGAAAATCGAGGCACAAAAAACGAGGCACCCACAAAAATCTGATGAAGACCCATTTGAGATTTCAAAAAACCCACTAAGAATATGTGATCAGAAAATTTTTGGAGGTCAAAAAACTAGGGTTTCGAGCAAAAACCTAGTCGCCAGCTTTGAAGGTCAGATTTGCAGGAAAAATGGCAGATATAGGCAGATTTTGGAACAAGCGGATTTGAGATAGACGGATCCAGGCAGATAAGGGCGGATTGAACACGTTTTCACTCACACAAAATGCCGAGTTGCAAAAAAACGGCGAGTTGCAGAAAAACGACGGTAGAAACCCGCGATTTGTAGAAGATCAGACGTGAGCCAAAGAAACCTGCGATTTAAAAAACGTGAACTCGGGATTTGCAGAATTTCAGATTTCTCAGAACAGAAACCCTAGACGGGTTGTAGAGAAAATGGCAGAAATAATTTCGAAATTTAGAGCAGATAATTTCGAAAGAAATTATAAACTATTCAAAACCATTTGAAGCAATAGCTCTGATACCATGTTACAAATGTAAATGGCGGAAAATTTGAATGAATTAATCAGAGATCAAACTGATCTATATATACAAAGAGGAGAGTCGAATAGAATAGAAACATTCTATTCTAGACTATACTAAATATTAGAAACATTCTAATATTTACAGAGATATAATAAGATACAATAGTGAGCATTAAAAGGAAACATGAAGGTTATTTTAATAAATGAGACATAGAGAACAGCTATAGAAACTATTACACAATGCTTCAAATACTCCTAATGCTAATATAAAACATTATGAGATATATAAAAGTTCCCTACAAATTAGGACTACGCCTAATTGACTTGAAACACTTATCATGTTTTATTCCTAAAGTTCGGCAAAAGGTATCCTCCTTTTGTTGGTCCCCAAAACAAAGCTAGTTTGTGCATGCTAACACTGCATACTTCAAATTTGCTGATTTCAATCTACTTCAAATCAACAGTTGGGCGGAAGGGAAAGGAAAAAGAGCAAGCGGATTTCAGACCTAGATATTCTATTATTGATCATTGTGTAACTCTTAAGCATTTGATAGAGAAAATATGAGACAAACAGTAGGGAGAAGCATATTACTGTTTTGTGGACTTCAAGAAAGCATTTGATACAGTACCTAGAGACGAGCAATGGGGCAGAATGGAAGAATTAGGCATTCCAGATGTGTATAGAGTAGCTATACACAAGCTTTATGAGAGAGTTAGAGCCAAAACCAGAACGAAGGAAGGAATGCCCAAGTGTTTTGGGAGTGACATTGGTGTGAAACAAGGGTGTCCATTATGCCCCACTTTGTTTGGCTTATATATTGATAAATTTGAATCTAGGTTAGACAAAATTGATGATGAGGGGGTCCAATTGTTTGGGTTTGTGGTGAAGCTTCTTTTATACGCCAAAAATCTTATCTTGATATCAAAACCAACTCAGGGATTAAGAGATCATTTAGAGGCTTTGGAACACTTTTGTCAAGAAGTGGGGATACAGGTGAACATTACCAATTCAAAAATCATGATTTTTTCTTTGAAAAGAAAGGATAAACACACTGAATTTATTTTCTAAGGCAATTGTAATGTTCCTCCAAAATTATCTTTATAAAGATAGAGAAATAAGAATAAAATATTAATTATTTTATATTAGTTCCACAATTTCAAAACTAATATAAATTAATTAATTATTTTTAAAATAATACAATTTCACTGTGTAGTTGTTAATTTTTTGGATTAGTTAATTCCAGTTGGTTGGTTTTGGAAGTTCACGAAACTTCCACCCCATTTCTTCCAAGATAAATAATGGCCATGGACGATGAGGAGGGGGCAAAAGAATTGAGCATTTCATCAAAGTTGGTCAGTGACCAAGAGATATATATTAAACTCCTTTCATTAGGATATATGTCTGGCCTAGTGGAGACAGATGGGTGAGAAATATTCATTGACAGTCAAGGATTGTGAAGATTGATGATTGGTAACACAAGAATCCTATTGCAAGTATATGTGTCAAGTCGGTCAAGCAGAATTTTAAGATTTGGTGTCGTTGGTGAGAAATACCTCTATCCGTCACTGTGATTCATCACGTATGCTAGGATGGAGTAAAAATCATATTCATGGAAATAGAATCCCTATCAGCATAACACCATGAAGTTTCATAGTTTCTGCAATGAAGATGGTATTGTGTTTTGAAGGCCTTTGACGGAGCGGTCAATTCATCATATATGGAGTAACCCAGATGGAGACACATCATGATCACAGAAGTCCAATAGCCTAGGAGATTAGTAAAGCAGAGGATCGTAGAGTTTGAGCATGTATTGATTTTTGGTGATAGAAATATGAAGCAATAAAGCGACATTTGATATCAAACTGGAAAAAGTTGACAGAGAAGCTTCCAGGGATGCTTCCGATTGCAATTAGAGCATTGGTATCAAGAAGAATTCCTACTCCTGGGCCATGGTAAGGACAACCCTATTTCGTCTAAAGAAGCCATAACATAGAAGAGCGACAACCTTGTATTATCGAGCATTTCCAATATGCTTGCGTGATTCTCCAAGTGCATATTTCTGAGTTAATATGTAAATTCAATTATTAAAAAAAATCAATTCAATACAGATTCAGGATTCAATTGACTGCTTTGAAGTTAGAATAAAACTGCATTTTGTTGAATTTATAAATTTTGTCTGGAGTGAATTACGGGTAATTCATTCAGAGTAGAAATTGAACCTAGAACAACATTGAAATTTGTTCTATAAAATCCGCATTTTCACATTGGTATCAGAGCCTTAGGTTCTGCCAGCCTGTGGAATAAACACATAAGTCAGACTTATGCAAAAAGGGAATTATAACTTTTGTAATACCCGTGTCAGACAAAACAGATTGATAGAATCATCTAGTTCTTCTAAACAAGTTGACATTGAAGACAATCATACAGAGTCAGAAGAGGAAATAATTTTTGGAAATAATATGGGAGACATAGATGACATTAGGGATCTCATAATTGCATTACTTGGGAGTCAACAAGATATGCAGAATAATGTAAATCGTATGGCAGATTTGATGGCACAATTCATGAACAATAATATGAATCAAAATCAGAATAATGTAAGCGAGTTAGGTGGACAAGAGAACCAATCAGTAGATGGACAACCTGAAAGTTCAACTTCAGCAAGACCCTTCATGCCAACCTTCACTCCTAGTGATCCACAACCTGAAAGAGAACCTACCATTAGGGAACTCCAGGAAGAGGTATATCAGAATTGGATACAATCAAGTGATGAATTCAGGGCATCAATGACTTTTAGAGAATATTTGAATGTTAGGATGAAACATAAGAATAAGGGGCAAGGGGGAGATAATAATGAATTACAAAGGAAGATTGGTAAAATGTTCATTCCATAATTTGATGGATTGGGTAAAACCACTGCCAGAGCTTGGGTACAAATACTTGACACATACCTACAATTAAATTCAATGATGGAGAATGAAGCCATTAAATATGCAGCATTACATTTAGAAGGAATTGTAAAAGAACGGTGGCATCAGGGACAAATCAAATTGGATCATAATCAGATTAGCACTTTTGTTGTTCTCACAGAGAGCCTTATTGACAAGGTTGATTTTAAGGATCCTGA
The DNA here is from genome assembly GCA_028749045.1 of Cupressus sempervirens. Classification (NCBI taxonomy): domain Eukaryota; kingdom Viridiplantae; phylum Streptophyta; class Pinopsida; order Cupressales; family Cupressaceae; genus Cupressus; species Cupressus sempervirens. The sequence continues at coordinate 3,066,968 of CM053783.1, forward strand.
ACTTCACCTCAAAGATTTGACTCTACTTAGACTAACAGGTACGGTGGATCAATATATCTCTGAATTTGAAAAATTAGCAGTATTAGTAACACTAGGAGACAGAAAATGGTGATATTTATAGATGGATTATCTGATACTATCAAAGGGTGGGTTAAATCTTTAAACCCTCCTTCCTTGCAGTCAACCATAAAAAGGGCTAGACAACTAGAACCTCCTTCTAAAGGAAAAACATTTAACAAAGGGCCACTCTCTAAGCCAGAATTTGATAAAAAGAACTTTTCCAAACAACAAACCACCTAGAAATAAATTAGAAAAGGAAGAGTGTGATGAACTCGGAAGAAAAAAATTGTTTTCCAATTGTAAAGAAGCATGGGCACCAAGTCATAGATGTTTAGGAAAAGGGAAAATTTATTACATTGAAGTAGTATCAGATAGTGAAGATGAGGAAAACATAGATCCAAATCAGGAACAAGATCCTAAAACTCCACAAGAGGTTTAGGAAGATCCACCAGGGAACGGTGAAAAAGCAACAGTGATAGGAACTCTGCATTATAATATTTTCAGAGTAAGAGGGGTTTTACAGGGGCAAAGAATCATTGCTATGATAGATAGTGGTGCTACACATAACTTCATTGATATCACCCTAGTTAAAAAACATTGTTTACATACAAAGAAACATGAAGGTTTTAGTATTTGAGTAGCAAGTGGTACTACTTTAGTAAGCACTCATAGGGTTCCTCAATTAAGCATTACTCTAGGTAATTATACAGTAATAGAAGATTTTTATGTGGTTGATCTAGCTAACTCCTATGTCATGTTGGGCATTCAATGGTTGATAACTTTGGATAAATACTCACAGAGTTTCAAGCGTATGGAGTTTTCTTTCTAAATTAATGGAAAATAAGTAATTCTCAGAGGAATGTCAAATGGTGGACCCTAAGTTGTGTCTGCTAATATAATGGAGGTCATTTTTTGTCATGGTGATATAGCCTGGTAAGCACAATGCCTTATCTCCACTAAGGTAACAAGTTTTGAATCTAAACATTATCAAGATGATTTGTTGCAGATTTTAGATTCACATAGTGTGGTTTTCAAAGATATACCTCCAATAGAGGTTTTACGCACAGTATTGAATTAGAAGAAGGGGCAAAACCAGTTATCACTACTCCTTACCAACATCCTAAGGCATTCAGAGATGAAATAGAAAAGGTTATTAAAGAGTTGTTGGATATGGGACATATCAGGCCTAGTTCAAGTCCATTTGCTTCTTCTATGGTGCTCGTCAAGAAGAAAGATAGGATTCTGTGCATGTGTATAGAATCTACATTACCATGCCCTCAACAAAAAGACCATAAAAACAAGTATCTGATTCCCTAAATCAATGAATTGTTAGATGAAATAGATGGTGTTGTATATTTCTCTAAAATTGATTTAAAATCTGACAACCATCATAAAATTGTTTTTCGTTGTCATTATGGTCACTAATTTTTACTTATGACATTTGGACTAACAAATGCTCTAGCAATATTTCAATCTTGTATGAATCATATTTTTAATAAACTAAGGAAGTTTTGTTAGTTTTCTTTGATGATATCCTGATTTACAATAAGACTTGGGAGGAACATTTGTGACATATCGATGAGATTTTGGGTATAATGCAAGCACGGTCTCTCTATACAAAAGCATCTAAATGTGAATTCGGTATGACCGAAATTTTATGCTTAGGTCACATGATCAGTGCCAAAGGTGTACAAGTACATCAAGAGAAGATTAGAGCCATTCTGAATTGGCCAGCTCCACGGAATTTGTTCGATCTAAGAGGTTTCTTTGGTTTATGCAGTTATTACAGAAGATTTGTCAGAGGGTTGGTGCACCATTGACAGATCTTACCAAAAGGGGGCCATTCAGGTGAACTGAAGCAGCACAACAGGTATTTGATAAACTCAAAGGGGTAATGAGTTCTTGTCCAGTTTTTGCACTTCTAGATTTCAATCAGCCTTTTGTCCTAGAATGTGATGCTTTTGGTGAAGGAATACGAGCAATTTTGATGCAAAATAACCACCCTATAGCTTATGAAAGCAAGAAACTGAATAGTGCTAAAAGATTGTATTCAATATATGATAAGGAAATGTTGGCGATTACGCATGCCTTAGCTAAATTTTGGCAATATTTAGTTGGTGGCCGATTTGTAGTTAGAACTAACCATAATAGTTTGAAATATTTCTTGAACCAAAAATATTTGAATGACATGCAGCAAAAGTGGATTAGTAAAATCCAAGCTTATGATTTGGAGATCGAATATGTTAAAGGTAAGAACAATGTGGTTGCTGACGCGCTATCCAAGAAACCTGAAATTAATGCTATATCCAGGGTAATGGCTGATTGGAAATCTCTATTGTTAGTGGAATATTCTAAGAATGACTTTGCATGTGATTTATTGGATGGGAATGTACAGGACGACAAATATAAGATTGTGAATGATATTATTTACTACAGGGATAGGATTTTCCTTGTACTTGGTTCTAAATTAAAATTGAGAATTATGCAGGCATTTCATGATCTAACTTTGGCAGGACATCCTGGTTATTTAAAAACTTACAAACAAATACGTGAACGGTTCACATGGAAAGGACTCAAAAATGATGTGTTACAATATGTAATATCCTTACTAGGACTATTATCAAAGTCTAATGTGTGACTACTCAAATAAATTTATTCATTCTCTAAAGAAAGTTTTTGACCCAAGAAGAACATTATCCTTATATTGATATTAAAATTCTATTACAACCAGTAACATAAATTTCTAATTGAAATGAAGAAGTAACAGATTGGAAACGTGTTATTCATTCAACAACAAAATTAAATGAAGCAACTCCTAACTCCCTTAAAGAAGACGTCTTACATGCAAGAAAGGACGTGATAGAAGAGACCTGAAAATTGGTGTACCAATTCCCATTTTCCATGATATTAGTGTGCCACGGATGGGGAATATCCACGTCTGCTCCTCTTGCTCCAGCCCGTAGCCTGTCCTGCAGTTCTTAGAATGCTCTCCACCTTGCCTCAAGTAACCCGCACTCTATCACCACCCGAACATGTTACTCATACATCCCTATATCCTACAGGTGCATCAATACTGGAATTATGTACAATTGCTTGTCGTGGAGGATCAGATTGTGGTAGTAGATGTTGGCTCACGTAACAGTTGTTGTGGCTCCTGAAAATCCACTACACATACTTCTACCAATGCTCCCCCGCAAGTCTGCTATTAATGTCTACTCTTCCCATAATTGTGGTATTTCGTCCACGGTATAGGAATGTCCCACACGACAACCACACACCCTTCTTCCATGCCGGGAGTACTCCCAACTTCCCTTTCGTTGTGAGAGAGATGGATAATTGGTGCCCTAAACACCATGCATTTGTCTAGACTGTCATGTTTGTTACTCACTCGATTGTTGACCCTTACGGCTATACTATCAATTGGCCGGGCCAAATACTGAAAATTGATTATGCTAATATTCCATTACGATCAGAATTTCACAACTGTTACTAATCGTTATTGAACTTACTTCTTGGAAGCGGAATCCCATACAGCAAAGACGTCTCACAATGCAACTGCACTTCTGAAATGAATAAAGACTCCAATGAGAGGCTGGGACTACATCCAACTTCTCAAACTGTCTCAAGGGGTTTCATCCTCGAGAGTAACCAGTCACATTTAAGCAGCCTTGTTTTTTTAAATATAAGTATATTTCATGGTACCTATCCCAAGGAAGCTCATTGCTTTAATAACCTTGATGTGAGGGGAAGTACAAACAACTAGGCAATGTGGGATAAAAGTCATTTTCGTCTTTTAGTCACTTAAGTTACTTTTGTTATAAAATGACTTTTAAGTCATAAACTAACTTTATAAATCCACTTTATAAAATAAAGTGACTTAACTATAAAAAAGCTCATCAACTTAATATTTCCCTAACGAAACCAAATTAACCCTTGTGACTGGTTGGCATCCTCAAAATTAATGTCATTAGCCTATCTGAATGGAAAGATAGACTAACAAGGCGCCAATAAGGCCTAGCACGGAAAAGGGGGCATTGCACAATATGTGAAGGAATGTCTCACATGCCAACAAAATAAAGCAGAGTATTCCTATCCAGCAAGACTACTCTAGCCTTTACCCATTCCAGCACAGAAATGGGAAAATGTTTCTATGGATTTCATTACCGGATTGCCCCGAGTACAAGGTAAAGATTGTATTTTTTCGTAGTTGATAGACAGACAAAATTTGCACATTTCTTTGCTATCAATATAGAGTTTACAGCAATTCAGGTTGCTGAATTATTTTTCAAGGAGGTGTTCCATTTACATGGTTTGCCAAAGAACATCATCAGTGACAGGGATAGCAGATTCCTGAGCATCTTCTGGGAAGAATTATTCAAGTTAACCAATATAGAATTGAACCATAGCACTAGCTACAATCCACAAACCGATGGACAAACAGAGATTGTGAACAAGTGGGTTGAAGGTTACCTCCGTAATTATGTGGTTGGGCATCAAAAGGCTTGGATCAAATGGTTGTACTTAGGAGAATATTGTTACAACACATCATATGTCTATTGGTATGACTCCAAACAAGGCTTTGTATGGATATGATGTTGTGTCTTTTATCGATCTTGCTTTTGACAATAGTAATGTGCCCAAAGCTCAGAACTGGCTTTAGGGAAGTCAAGATATTCTAAAGGTACTTAAGGAAGCTTGCAATTTGCCCAAAATCAACAAAAAATTTATGTAATCAGGAAATGTACAAAGCACAATTTTGATGAAGATGAATTGGTGTATCTTAGGCTATAGCCCTATCGGCAGTCGTCTCTAAAACGTAGCAGCGCTGAAAAGTTAAAACCTCGCTTCTATGGACCTTATTAGATTGTCAGAAAAATTGGTAGTGTTGCCTATGAATTGCATCTTCCAGAGGGTAGCCGCATACACAATATGTTTCATTTTTCATGCCTTAAGAAAAAGCCTTGGGCACACAGGTGACACTTTCAGAAGAATTGCTACCTTTGGATTCAAAGGGAGAATCGGAAACCATTCCCTACAAAATTATGGATGTGTCTGAAAGGTGTTTGCGTAATAGTTCCATCAAGGAATATCTTATTCAATGGAAGAACTTGTCGATGGACAATGCGAGATGGGAAAACAAATAGGTGCTCCAATATCCTAATTTATAGTTGCTTGTGGGCAAGCAACAAGAGGGAGGGGAGATTTGTAATGTTCCTCCAAAACTATCTTTATAAAGATAGAAATATAAGAATAAAATATTAATTATTTTATATTAGTTCTACAATTTCAAAACTAATATAAATTAATTAATTATTTTTATAATAATACTAATTCACTATGTAATCAAGTTGTTCATTTTCTAGATGCCAATAGTGGCATGTTGTGATGGTTAAGTTGTTATGTTGTTATCCTTGCCATCAAGGTTCAAATCTCATGGGGATGAGGTCCCCCATTTGTGGCCTCACTGGTTCATAGCTCCAGGTCAAAGCGTTTACCCCTTCGTACCAAGTTGTTCATTTTCTAGATTAATTAATTCCAATTGGTCGGTTTTGGAAGTTCACGAAACTTCCACCCCATTTCTTCCAAGATAAATAATGGCCATGGATGATGAGGAGGGGGCAGAAGAATTGAGCATTTCATCAAAGTTGGTCAGTGACCAAGAGTTATATATTAAACTCCTTTGTCAGGATATACACGTTTGGCCTAGTAGAGAGAGATGGGTGAGAAATATTCATTGACAGTCAAGGTTTATGAAGATTGATGATTGGTGACACAAGAATCCTACTGCTAGTATATGTGTCGAGCCAATGAAGCAAAATTTTAAGATTTGGTGTCGTTGGTGGGAAATACCTATGTTTGTCGTTGTAATTAATGACATATGCTAGGATGGAGTAAAACTCGTGTTCATGGAAATAGAATCCCTGTCAACATAACATCGTGAAGTTTCATAGTTTCTACAATGAAGATGGTATTGTGTTTTGAAGGGCTTTGATGGAGCGATCAATTCATCATATGTGGAGTAACCCAAATGGAAACACATCATGATCACAAAAATCCAACAACATGGGAGATGAGTAAAGCAGAGGATCGTAGAGTTTGAGCATTTATTGATTTTCGGTGATAGGAAATATGAAGCAGTAAAGCGACATTTGAGATCAAACTAGGGAAAATTGATGGAGAAGCTTCTAGGGATACTTCCGATTGGAATTAAAGCATATGTATCAAGAAGAATTCCTACTCCTCAGCAATGGTAAGGACAACCATGTTTCATCTAAAGAAGCCATAACATAGAAGAGCAACAACCTTATATTATCAAACATTTCCAATATACTTGTGTGATTCTCCAAGTGCATATTTCTAAGTTAATATGTAAATTCAATTATTAAAAGAAAAATCAATTCAATAAATTCTGTCTGGAATATGTACACAGTGCCACATAACAAAACTTGGGACAGAATGGAAGAGTTGGAAGTTCCTAAAAAACTTAGGTCTGTTGTTCATAGATTGTATGAGCAGGTCAAAACTAAACTCAGAACGCTGGAAGGGCTATCAGAGGATTTTGGCAACAACATCGGGGTTAAACAAGTGTGTCCACTATCTCCAACATTATTCGGACTCTATATTAATAAGTTGGAAGAATGGATAAACAAGACCAATGGTGAGGGGGTACAGCTGGCCCATTTTGTGATAAGATTGCTCTTATATGCAGATGATCTCATAATACTTGCTAGAACGGCTAAAGGTTTGAAAGAACACTTGAAAGCACTAGAAAGTTTTTGCCATAAAGTGGGAATGCAAGTGAATACTAGCAAAACCAAAGTTATGATCTTCTCGCTGAAGAAGAATCGAGGTATACAGAAGGAGTTCCTGTTTGAAGGTAACCCTCTTGAGATTGTGGAGGAGTACAAATACTTGGGCATAGATTTTCATAACAAACTCAATTGGGATACATGCAGATCAATAAGGATCCAAGGGGTCTGGAAGGCGTTATATTCTTTAGATAACAGGTGCAAGAACGCAGAATTATGGGATTGGACGACCATGAAAACTCTTTTTGGTTTGCTGGTCACTCTGGTTATTCTATATGGATGTGAAGTGTGGGGTGGTAGTATGTCCGAACAGAAATGGCAACAGGTAGAAAGAATTCAAAAACACTTCATCACATGCAATCTTAAAGTCAAGACTACGGTGTCGTATGAGATCTTATTAGCGAAGGTGCGCTCCTTTCCGTTAGAAGCCGTCGCATTGGTCCGGATGCTAAGCTATTTAAAGAAAACCCAAGGTCTAGAAACACATCGCTGGCTCAAGCTAGTCGTAGAGGAAAAACTTGTTAGGCGCAAAAGCACATGGATGAAACAAAATGACAAATGGATGCGAAAATGGGATATCAACATCCATACTTGCTCGGATAACATTAAAGAAATAAAGAAGTTTGTCATGGAAAAATTTCGCAATAGTTTATGGACAAGGCACATAGGGCGGAAAGAATCTTAATACATTAAAGAATTTAACCCCACTTCTAGTCATGATGAAAAGGCCTATATAAGAGCACCTATTAATTGGAAAGCAAAAATGTTGATGGCACGACTCAAAACTAGTTCACACTGGCTACGATGTGAAACTAGTAGATGGCAAGTTCCAAAGGAAGAGTGGGCCGACAGAACATGTTTATTCTGTAATATGGGAGCAGTAGAGACGAAGCAGCACTTTGTCAAGGATTGTCTGGCATACAATGACATCAGATCTGGTTATACAGAGATATTGCAGAACAAGGACTTCAACTACTTATTCGAAGAAGATCAAGTGAAGAGAACAACGGCTCTGATTATCAAACTTCAGAGAACGAGAGACAAGTTAACCAAAACTTTGCAGCTAGATTAGGTCCACCCCTGCCTTGGGGGGGTGATCGTGTAGGTCCCATAGGCTACTTTAGCCTCATGGACGTAATTAAAATCTATCATATCATATCATATCATTCAAAGTAGAAACTGAACCTAGAACAATATTTAAATTTGTTCTATAAAATCCGCAATTTCACAGCAGTCCTTTGAAATAGTGAAAGAATACAAATATTTAGGGATTGACTTCCATTATCACTCTGGAAATTGATCCTCATTTGTCAGTCCCCAAAAAAAAGCTTGTTTGTGCATGCTAACACTCTGCATACTTCAAATTTGCTTATTTCAATCTACTTCAAATCAGCAATTGGGCAAAAGGGAAAGGAAAAAGAGCAAAAGGGCAAGCAGGTTTTAGACCTAGACATTCTACTATTGATCATTGTGTCACTCTTAGGCATTTGACAGAGAAAATATCGGACAACCAGCGAGGAGAAGCATATTACTGTTTTGTGGACTTCAAGAAAGCATGTGATACAATACCTACAGGCGAGCAATGGAATAGAATGGAAGAAGTAGACATTCCAGATGTGTATAGAGTAGCTATACAAAGGCTTCACGAGAGAGTTAGAGCCAAAACCAGAACTAAGGAAGGAATTTCCGAGTGTTTTGGGGGTGACATTGGTGTGAAGCAGGGGTCCATTATCCCACACTTTGTTTGGCTTATATATTGATAAATTTGAATCTTAGTTATAAAAAATTGATGATGAGGGGATCCAATTGGTTGGATTTGTGGTGAAGCTTCTTTAATATGCCAAAAATCTTATCTTCATATCAAAAAGAGCTCACTGATTAAGAGATCATTTAGAGGCTTTGGAATGCTTTTGTCAAGAAGTGGGGATACAGGTGAACACTACCAAGTCAAAAATCATGATTTTTTCTTTGAAAAGAAAGGAGAAACACACTGAATTTATTTTTGAAGGCAGTCCTTTGAAATTGTGAAAGAATACAAATATTTGGGGATTGACTTCCATTATAGGCTCAATTGGGAGACTCGCAAAGCAAAAAGGATACGAGGAGGATGGAAAGCATCCAAACTGCTCCAAAAAAGATGCAGAAATGCTGTGCTTTGAGACTGGCAAAACAAACAAAACTCTCTTTGGTTTACTGGTCATGCCAGTTGTTCTTTACAGCTGCGAGGTTTGGAGGGGGGAGGGGGGCAGAATGACAAAGTGTGGGTGAACATTATAGAGGATGCAGAAGCACTTAATCAATAGTAGTATCAAAGTGAAAGCCTCAGTGCCATATGAAATTCTATTAGCAGAAGTTGGTATTTTCCCGTTGGAGGTGCAAAGAAAACTTGGTTAATTAACTATTTAATGAAACTAGAAAACACGGATAACCAGCGATGGCCCAAGATTGGGATGAACAAGGCTTTGGCTAGCGACTTGGATTAAGCAAAACATAAAGTAGTTGAGCGTATGAAGCATCAAGCTGCAAGGTTGTCCTAATACCACTGTGGAAATATAGAAGTTTGGCATGGGAAAATTTTAGAATGCCATGTGGTCTAATAACATGGGTTGAAAAAAGACACATTATATCAAAGTGTTCAACCCATCCCATGAACATGGGTATAAAGCTTGCCTAGGGTCAGATATTAAAGCTAAGGCTAGAGTGTTCACAGCTCAGCTGAGGACAGGCTCACATCATCCCAGATGCAAAACAGGTAAATGGAAAAGGCCCAAAAAGGAGTGTGAGGAGAGGATTTGCAGGTTCTGCAAAAAAGGTGGGATTGAGACTAAATGGCACTTTCTCATTCTGAAGGCTGGCAGCATGCACAGTTTATTTGAGGAGGCTAAGATAAAGCAGACTGCTAGTTTGATTGTCAAGATTCATTGCAGGAGATCAGAAAGGAATATGGAGTTAGCGTAAGGCTATGATTCATGGTCCCTCAGACTGATGGCCTGTGGACGTCCTTAAAATCTCCATTCATTCATGTGTGCAGTACACTTAAATGTCTATTTAGCATTTGAGACAAGATTTTTGGATATTTCGCCACATTACAACACTTCAAAGGGTGTAAAATGTGAACAACACGGCTAGATTTGCAACAGCCCTGACTTGCAATTGCATAAATAATGCCCACTGTATTTATGATTGGATCAGACAAATTTAGATGGACAAACTCCAAATCCAATAGTTTTCTAATTGCGTGCTATTATTCACTATATCTTCTAAAAAAATCGTAAAATTGGTCCCAGTGGGGGGGATTTGAAATACTTCTTACTATGCAATCAACCTTGTAACCATCTACATCCCTCACGACCATTCGAAATTGAAGAAAACTAATCAGGCCTCAATTTTAATTAAATAATAAATGGTATGTCCTTCAATGACAATATTTTGACCATTCAATCCCTTAAACTTCAATTCTAAAAATATTTAGTATCCAGTGAGAACAAATCACCTGAATTTCGTGGCGAATGGCCGAAAAATCAGTGAAACGCTGCCCTGGGAGATGAGAGAATTCACCCCACTCCTCATAATTCAAATCGTTATCCTCCGGTAGCGGAGTTTGAACGAGCTGCAAAACGAGAGGCCTCCTCGTGCAAATATGCGAACCCCTCGGAAGAAGATCACGGCCAACTAGGGCTCCCAGCACACTTGATTTCCCGCTACTCTGACTTCCTACCACCGCCACCTGAGGGAGATCGATCAGGGAATCACCTCCAAGCCGAGACAATATGTCCTGCAGTTTGTTGATTGCAGGAATCAGTGACTGCCCTAAACTCATCGTCTTGATCATATTATCTCCCTTGGCCATCGATTTTGCAGGATCAAATCCAACTGCTATTAAATCAAGTAAACCGTCTGCTGGGGGTTGAATTGTTGAGTTGGGCCTGTTCCCTGATACACTGTAACATCGATAGCTTGCAAACTGCCTTCACGTAGCGTTCGTTACCACGACATCAATTGACGGAAAACCGATACCTTTTAGTGTGGGGTCAACAACTTCGCCGCCCGCAAAAGAGAGATTTATTCAGAAGAGGTTTTCCAAATTTGAACTCGACGAGTGATGAATTTTTATTAGCATATTAAAAACCCCAAAAAAAAAAAAAGTTCAGCGGGCATATTGATAAAAATCTATATTTATGTGGAAATAGATTATTAGATTTAAAAAATAATTAATTTTTGTTTCTATTATTAAAGTTTTCTAATAAATATTTAACTATCAATGATAAGGTATAATAGGTATGCTGAAGAGATATTTAGGATACAATATATTGATTCAAATTGTAAACAATCCTAACCTAAAATCATTATCCTAATCCTAACAATAATTAAAATTATAACTTTGATCATAAAAGTAACCATATTCCCATATTCCTAAATGTAACCTCAACCCTTACCTTAACACTAATCCTAATCAAAATTGTAATCCTAATGTGACCCCTTACTCTAACCATAATTGTTACTCTAAACTTTATTGACAACCATAATCTCAACCCTAACCCTAGTTTTAACCCTACCATAACCCAAATATTAAACCCTAATCCAAAACAAGATCCTAACCTAAATGCTTGGCCTAATTGTAACCCTAACCATGACATTAGTGACTAGTATAAATGATTAATATTATTTTAAAACTATAATACAACACATTGTCAAAATAATTATCTCATATAAATAAACAAATGTAAGCTATAAGATTAAATAATTAAATTATTGTTTAACTAATTATATATTTTTTATTATATTTATTATTTTGAAATATTATAATGTTCATGTGCAGTGAAAGTGTGGCATGTCAATTGTTGATCTCAGATTGGTTTTGACAAATGAGTGTCCACACACTTAAGTCATTTACTTAGTTCATGTCGAACAAGTAGTACATGTCGAGCACAATATGTATATAATAGAGCATGTCGATTCCACAATGAGTGTTGAGCCACTCATGTGCCAAGTAGACAGTGTATGCCGAGTGATTCAGGAGTCAAGCAAACAGTGAATGTCGAGTGATACAGATGTCAAGTCATAGTATAGAAATCAACATATGTCAAGCATCAGAGACTTCAGATGCTGAGCGATATTTTGAAGATAAGGACAAATCTTAAGTTGGATTCCCAATGTATTACATGCAACCAATCAGGTAAAGGGAAGGATTAAGTGAGAAAATGGATGAATCACATCTATTGATTCATACCTAACCCTAAGTCACCTAAGTCTTCATAAGGAGGACAAACCCTAAACTTTCTAAGGAGAAATGAAGGAGCAAAGAGAAAAGTTTGCATGCACAAATAGAGCATTCATGGTTGCTAAAGAGTTATGATTTGATATTGCATTACAAAATTAGTTAATCCTAAAAGATAATGACCTAAAGCAATTTATTGAAAATTTTGAGCAGCCACCGAAGGGAAGTGATGAATTAAATAAATGGGAGAAGGATGACACTAGAGCCATGAAATTGATTGTGGATGATGTTATAGATCATCTACTTCCTATTATTTTGAAATTAGACACAACACATTAAAAGTTTAAAGCACTCAAGAAATATTTAAGATAAACAATACCACTAGAATTCAAACTCTGAAAGACAACCTCTCCAACATTAAGATGAACAAAGGAGAATCTATCGCTTCATATTTCATGAGGATAACTTAACTAAGGAACCAGCTTTCGATGATTGATCAAATCTATGATGAGAAAAAAAATTAGTCATGATTTCTCTAAAGGGGTTAGCACCGTAATGGAAAACTTTTAGACAAGGAGTATGCACTCGATTCAAGCTTCCTAAACTTGCTCGACTCGAGGATGACTATATACAAGAGGAGTGCATGTTAATGTCTCAAGATGATACTTCCACTAGAGGTGATATTCAAGTTCTCGCAACCCAAGTTGATAAAAGAAAAAAGTTAAAGGGAAAAGGAAACAAAAAGATTACTCTATAATGTAGTGTTTTAGATGTGAAAACTATGGTCACTCAACATTTCAATGCCCTGATAGACTAAAGCATCAAGCATCATTTGCCAAAGTCAACAATTCAAATATAGATCCAGAAAGATGTCCATTCTAAAGAACTTCAAATATCCATAACACATGAAATACTGGGATTAAGAGGGAGTTCTCTATTGTATTATCATCTTCATGAAATTGCAAAATAAAAGTGAAATGTTTTTAAAATGAATTTGGCTTGGTAACAATTTTTGAGATGGAGTCCCAGAACACCAACTTATTATTTATATATATATATATATATATATATATATATATATATATATATATATATATATATATATATATATATATATATATATATCACATGTATTTGTTTGTACATACTATTGAAGAGTTATTTCCTTGATCTTTTCCTCTGAGAATGTTATTGCAGGAAGAGGGAGATTGAGATTCAAAGGGAGCCTGGCATTTCATTGAAGGCAACCCTTAAAGAGAGGGAGTAGATAGAGGATATGAATCACTCAACCTTTGGTTATCTCAATCATATTGATTTAGAGGGAGTAAAATATGTTGAGATGGATTCTCTGGTGATCAATAAATTGTAGCAATCAAGAAGACTATAATTCATGAATATATCTCATGACTATGTGATTTTAATGGGCCTACCCTCTATGTACATCATGAGGAAGTGACGACTTCCAAATGATCATCACTTCTATTTGCAAAAGTTATTGAAATGTGGTGAACTCACAATAACCTAATTTTCTATTATCATAGATATCTTACAATGTATGTGCAGATCATAATAGATTATACTTTGCATAGTGATGTTTATATGACAAGCATTATAAGAATGCAACATGTGCGCATACTTTTTAAACAATTTTTTGAGTACATGGTGAATGTTATGCATATTGATATTCTGTAAGGCCATTATATGAAGTTCTTGGTGAATATTACATGTCCTGATGTTTTGGAAGGCCATTACTCAGGGAGTACTTGGTGAATATCACGCGACTTGATGTTCTAGAAGGTCATTACTCATAGTATTTGGTGAATACCTTTTATCTCAACATTCTAGAAGGTCATTACTCAAACATTATTTGGTGAATATGATTGATATTCTTGAAGGCCAATACTCATGATATCAAATGTGATATCAAACATTTTTTTAGTAATTGGTGAATATCATGTATTCTAGGAGACCAATAGCCATGATATTAAATGCAATATTAAATGGTGAAGTTCTTATGAGATATTAGATGTGATATGTGTTAAATTGTTATTTGTAATATTATCTTGCAGCTATATTTACTCTTGTGTTTATCCTCCCTGGATAAGAGGGAGTGTTAATGTGTTGTAGCTTCGCTCGGATAAAACATAAAGAATAACTCCTTGATATATATATATATATATATATATATGTGTGTGTGTGTGTGTGTGTGTGTGTGTGTGTGTGTGTGTGTGTGTGTGTGTGTGTGTGTGTGTGTGTGTGTGTGATGTGTTAAATTGTTATTTGTAATATTATCTTGTAATTATATTTATTCTTGTGTTTATCCTCCCTAGATAAGAGGGAATGTTAATGTGTTGTAGCTTCGCTCGGATAAAACATAAAGAATAACTCCTTGATTGATATATATAATCAATCCTATGATAATTAAATTATAAATCAAAGTTCTATTTGTAGTTGTCATGTCCATCAAGCATATGGCTTCAAGGTGATCAAGCATGTTTTCCATTATTAAAGGCAACATGTGCTTAGTTGATAAGGATGACTTGGGTATTAAAATTGTAGAATATATTGTATTCTTTAGGAATAATATAACTACCTAATACTCTACTCGCATGTGATTAGGCTTTCTTCATACATCTGTCATGCCATGTTGATTTGAGGTGTGGTTGATAAAGCCCTATTGACCGAGCTAAATTATTGTCAAAACATTTACCTTGTTTTGACCTTCTCATATAGTTTGGGCTTATTAAAGTAACGTGTGTTTAATGTCAAACCATGGTGGCAAATGAAAGTTTGCGTCTATCATTGCATCCTTAACAACTAGCACTTGCACCAAAAAGAGGTGCAAGGTGTAGCTGATAGGTTTTTTATTTGGAAGTAGAACTAAAGATCTATATAATATAAGAAATCATATAAAGTGGCATTTTATGAACATACAGATTGTAGAATTACAACATGTACATAATAGAAACCTTTAAGGAGGACCTTAAATTATAATAGTAGAATATTGTATTTTATCTATGACATCTTCTGTTAGTTGATTAAATGGGAGGTGAGTTAAGTGGGAGGATATTTCTTCAAAACTGGTTGGTATATTGTCTTCAACTTTTTATTTAATGCAAATTGATGAAAGTGATTGGCTAGATGACTCATCATAAGGTTCTAAAGAAAGTATCTGAATCATGGATGTTGGCCAAATTTGTTATCATGGAAATGCATATTCATGAAGTTGTGCTTTTCTAGCTCAAGATTGCATGGGTAGTGCGGTTCTATTTGGGAAGAGGGTGGTAAATGTCATGTCAAACGAACCCTCAATAGTGTACTTGTTAATGGTGGTTGAACTTATAGATGGCCATACAATCATCTCATCAATGTCCTTTCCTATTTGTAAAGATCCTTTAACGATTTTTTGTTAATGCCATTTGTTTGGTGTGGCAGTTTTTTAAATTTTCAATTGGGAGGAATTTTATATCATGACTAAGTATTTTGTAGGACCTTTTATTCAAAGAAAGTTTTTTTTTTTTAATAGAATCATATTGATTTGAAATGGTTGTGCTATGAAAATAAACCATAGAGGTTAGATAGGTTTGCCCTCTATTTTTAATATAGTAATGTAGAGGTGAAGGGGAAGAGAAATGAGAAATTGTTGAAAATATAAACAATGCATATTGTACTACACATAGAACTGTATGTTTACAAACTAAACTTGTATCAACATTGGGTGCACCATAGGAGCAAGGATTGAGGCTTCTCAATAACTACAAGAGATCCATAACTCCAAAAACCTCTATTTTTACAAGAGTAGTATAAGAGATGCCATTGATAAACAAAAATGGGGGCCCACACAAGTGGGGCATGTACTATGTACTATTTAGATAGGCTTAGAATGAACAACGAATTTTTGGAGCATTTCCTTCTTCGTAATATTCATCCGCGTACATTTCCCTAGAGTAAGTACAAAAGCCAAAAAAGTTTGAATAGTTTGCATGGTTCTCATTCAAATTTTATACCATTGTGACACTTTTGAAATATTTAGTATCCTATATCTCTATGTCATCTCAAACTTATAAGGAAACATCCATCATTGATCAAGAATCGCTCACCTCCTTCTACTACTTGTCAAGAGACTATAATGCACATATGTGTGCAAACCAACACTAGTCATTGTTTGTATTCTCTAGTCCTAGATTTAAGAAAGAATATGAAAACTACTAGGGGATCCATCACTCATTATACTTAGATGATATAAGATTTAGTAACATCAAATTAAAGACCATATGCATCCCAATACTTTAGCCATTGGATCTTATTATAATGATATAATGGAGGTATAATGCTTTTGTTTTGTATCATATGTATTTTTATTATACTTAGATTCTTTCTCTAACTTGAATGTGTAAGCACTATTTGAGTTTAAGTAATATTTTTTAATTGTGTAGTTAACCCTCATAACTCAAATTTGACATTATTTCATTAAAAATCCATCCAATAGAATTATTAATAACTGAACATAACATAAAATCTCCCATAATTAAGGGGGGTTTTGAAAGTTACACCCAAACTAGGCATACCTTATAAGGTTTGGTAATAAGGATGAGAGAATAATTTCAAGGCTTGGAAGAGAGCATTCTCTCCTCAAGCTCATAAATTCCTTGAGATCAAATTATTGCCATCTAAAGAAGAAAATACAAACATATAAAAAAAACCTTTAGTACAAGAAAAATGCTCAATCTTACTATTACAAGAATAAACAAAGAACTTATAACCCAACAGTGAAGATCTAGTAGAGGCCACTGACCAAAAAGTCTATCCACCAAAGTTGTATTCTAGCAGAATCTTTGTTCTCCACCACATCTTGACGAAAGGCCACCATAGGAGGGGTTACTATGAGGGAGAGGAAGAGAAGAACTACAAGAGGAGGAATCTAGAAAGCCCTAGAACATGTGGAAAACTCTTAGCACCCCTACGCCCTGCAACAAAGAAAACAACCCCTTTAGAGATATCCACCAAAAGAAGGTCATTAAAAAACAAGAACATCCAAACCCAAGATAGGGGATGAAGGAATATACTTTCTAATAGCTGCAAAAGAGTTGAAATATTGGGTTAAAGGAAAGACAACAACAATATAGGCCCCAACAAATATCATGAAAACATCTATTAATTCCCACAAAATGTCATCCTGACACTAAGAGAGGCATTAGATAGAATAGGGATTGAACTAGATAGTAGAACATAGGGGAAAAAAAACCATGCGAGTCCATCCAATAATCCACTAACAGCCATGAGGACTACAAAAGATACACAAAATGGAGGTGGAAACATAATAGAGCCACAGTAAGATTCACCAACAGTGCAAGATGAGGAGTTCGTCAATGGACATGGATGTATAAAGGATCTTCTTGTTTGATTGAGGTCTACTTGGCCTTAGATGAATTATTACAATGGAGAAGATTTCCTTTAAAGGATGCCTTATATGCTTGAAATCTTTTTGAGAATGCTTTGATGTGAATTTGTAGAAGAAATTGAATTTGAACTTCATGATTGTCTAAATGAGGAGAGATGGTTTGTTTTTATATCTCTCACAATATTGTGGAGCAAAAAAATCAAAGAAAGTTTATGAGATTTAAAATTTCCCACTTATCATTAAGACGGGCCCTTATTTGAATTTTACAGAAAACCTTGGAGAATATATTCGTTAGGCCAACCTATTAGAAGGAATGGGTTGGCCAAGCCAACCTATTCCCCCCTGAATGCACTAAAATTTGAATTCCTTTTCTTTATTAAATCATAAGTGGTTGTATTAAAAAAATAGTGGCACCTCTCATTAAAGGGAAGATGAATTTGGATTCATTTGAAGTGAACTCAAAAAATGTCTAGAGACTTAATGAATTTCATTCTTCCTTCTAAAAATCTTGGTATATCATTGAAAAATTAGTTCTAGTGACTTGTAAGAAAGACTAAAGACTCAAAGGGTCCTAAACTGCCTTTAACTATATATTTATTACACTAACCCCCAAATTGATTCCCTTCAAACTTTAATAGATTTCCAAAAAAAAATCTCTATTCAAATTTTTTTTGGATAAAATCTTATAAAAATAAATGAAGAACTATCCAAAGATACTGACATAGACCTTCTTGTTGTAGCTTCTTTGAAGATGATTCTAGTAGGGTTGTGAAATGATTAAGAGCATTACATTTTTTTATTAAGTAATGGTGTAGCTTCTTTGAAGATGATTCTAGTAGGCTTGTGAAATGACTAAGACCATTACATTTCCGATTTTGTAACCTAGATGCCAAGTAGTCTTTATGTATGATGATATTCTACACTGAGACCCACAAGAAAGGTAACTCAACCTCTAATGGAAATGTAGCTTTTACATATCCTTTTGTCAAATGGTTTTTGGAGGCATTATGTCAAACGATTCACATTCCTTTTTTATAGTTTGACATTTTGCATACATGACTATCAGGGCAGCTTCAACCACAACATTTACTAAAGTTTTTTTCCTTATTGTGTGATAGATTTATATACCTATTCCAAAACTCCCATTACTGTACAAGCTATGAGAATGCTATCAGAGGTTGCAGAATTTAGTTTTACACCTGCTAATCACATTTAGTTGACATTTTCTAAATCCTTCTAACATAGTTTGTGCATATCTTACAATCATGATAAAATATTACAACCTAGTCACTAATAAGGTAGCCTGTCATAGTCCTTGTTGATTCCATGAGAAGGTAGTGAGGAGGTCCTTGTCAATTTGTCAGAGACAAGGTCACCTTCTAAGGAGGAAGTTCAATGTTCTTTTGATGTTGATGCCCTATTCTAAAGCTCCCATTTTGGCAGAGGCTAGGAGACCGTTGAAAAATAAGAACTACCCACGCGTTCCAATCAAACATTTATGGACATCTACCAAAGTTCACATAGGAGAATTTTTTAAATTGAAGTATTAATGGAAATTAGAAAGAATGGATCAAACCTTGCTAAAGATAATGAGCCTACAAACAACCACCTAAGCGGTAAAGGGCTTAGTGTGTGTTGTTTATGAGAAACCCTATAGTATTGTTTGAATAAAACTAAAAAGAACTATTTACAAAGAGAGCAAAAGCAATGAGTTAAAGAAGATTAACAAGAAAATCACATGTTAAAATGGTAAGAATCAATTATTTATTCATAATCTATCACAATTTTATGGGTTTTCAAAGATCTAGCTTGCATTTTTGCAAAGTTCACATCCATAAATTAAAAGAAGCATTACAAAAAGGATATAAGAAGAAACATTTAAAAGAACAACAACAAAATCCAAACTTAATGAAATACCCTCTAATTCACCCATATTGCACCAACATACCAACCTAAAATCCAACTTTTTAAAATTTTGTGCAAATTATTATAGAAGACAAGGTGACGCTTATTGAATATTGGACCTTTTATTTTGATATCAACATATGACAACACAATGCACAAGATAATCAATATTGTGGATGGGCCAAAGTATAAGATAAGGGCAACCGCATTTGATTCAAACATTGGCACATAAGTAAACTATGAAGCACATCATTTAACCTCAATTACCTGCATTAAAAATTTATCTTGGAAGCAACCACAAAACTATACACTGGAAATGAAAATAAGAGGCAGGTGTACATAAATTAGCATGGAGAATGGGGTTCATGATGTATGCAAAGACAACTATAAACCAAAGTGTAAAGGAATGGAATAGCATGAAGATAAATGAGTGGTTATGTTCATGCCTTGCACCTTCCATCATGACAATTCATGTTAGGTGGCCAAAGAAGTATGCATTGGAATAAATTTACAATCTCCTCTAACATATGTATTTGTATCTACACAAAAATGTACTTGGAGCCTGCAAAACCGTTGTCTGAAAACTATTTTTCAACGATGGTTTATTAGCGTGAGTCAAATTCTAGCTGGAGGCAACTCCAAAAGGAAAGCCTATCGGCTAATTAGGAGGCACATCACCAAATGGACGTGCCTCCAATGAAAAGTCTTTCCTCCCACATATATTTGTAGTCGATGAGTTCTAATATGACATCAAATAACACATTGAAAGTTTGTAAAATTCTTTAGTCTCTCAACTCCTTGTGGTTAGTGCCTCATTCATTGGCTCATCATATTACAGTTAGTCTCTCACATCAGAGCTACGATCTTTCCATGTGCAATGAAAGTGTGGTGGGTCGATATCCTATGGTTTGTTAGATTAAAATAGACAAACAAGCTCCCTAGTGTAAAATGATAGATCATGATCAATATATGTATTGATTGCAAATATATCAAAATTTCACATAAGTAAATATAAAACATTTATACGTATGTGTGTGTGTGTGTGTGTGTGTGTGTGTGTTAAAAGGGCTTAAGAATCCTTATACAAAATTCAGTAAGTTGAATAAAACTGATCACAAAATTAACACAAAGTAGCTCATCAATCAGGAAATAAATGCTTCATAATTTTGCCCAAAGTTTGCATCACGTATGTTCTTCTTATCAAAATTTTAATAACTCTTTCACTAAATACATCTTAAATCACATTCAAAATCTAACATAGATATTTCTTAAATATCTAGTCCAATAATCTTAAATCTTTTCTATAATATTATAAGATTTCCTTGTTAATTATGGTCTGAATCTTCCAAGCTTTGATTGTTGGGCATTTCATGAAACTCTTTGTTTTGTGAAATCCCTTCTATATCATCCTCGAAATTGACAATGTTTAATTCAACTATAGACTCGAAATTACATACATTAGTTCATAGATTTGACATCAAGTGTAGAAGTTTTTGATGTAAAAGAATATGAACAAAGAAAAATAAATATGTTGAGAATTAAATACTTTAAGATTGACTATTTTTCGTAAAGGAAATACTTAAAAATGTATATTGTTTAGTCTTGAGAAATTAACAATACAATTTGCCTATTCAGTAGCAACCAAAAAAAGGCAACCCCTTTCAATGTTACTAACAAATTATTGAACACCTAGAATTGAAAATTTTCTTAGCAAAAGCCTTTGTTCATGAGACATGCCCTTAATTTTTGGCTTGATATGGTGTTAAGTATGCAAATAGATGGATTTGTTTGATGCAAGGGAGTAGAACCCCATGACGCCAACATTTATACACAAGTAGTGGATGCTCAGCCGATACTCCTCACAACATATGTGAGTGATAGATATGTGCAACTACATATTGCCAATTTAAGCCTGTAAAATTAAGGATACCTTCTGTTATTCATAACAAAAGGATGTCTCCAAGGCATTGTAGCCAATTCCCTAGGTTTCCATGCATGTAGGCTACCTCTCTTACTTGTGAGTTGAGACTAGAATTATTTTTTATGAACACTACAACTAGGTTGATTCCTCCTGCTACTTGGTGTAAACCTAAGGAAACTACCTCATTTAGTCATATTTTTAATCTTTGCCAAGGTTTTAGAGATCAAGCATCCAAATTAATGCAAGTTAATATTTAAGTCCTTAGTTCCACTAGCTCAAGGTTTGAAAAAAAGAAGTATTAAAGTTAGAATGTATCAACAAGAGGAGTTACCTAGATCATAGGAATATGAAGTGAAATCTCAAAGTAGATGAAATTTGAAAGAATATTCCTCTTAATATCATTAAATATTTTATTATTATTTTTAAATAAATTCAACAATCCTTTATTAAACCCTAAAACTTTAGCCCATGACAAAACCCTATTTTAGCATTAGCCAAGCATTTATTGAATCAAACCCAAAAAAAGTCACACATAGAAAAAATATTATCAATCAAACACTTGAAACTTTAAGAAATGAAAAAAAATGCCTAATTTGATCAATACCTAAACTCATCATTATTGCAAAACCCTAACTTAATCAAGAAAGTACCATTGCAACCAATGTGAAATGAGATTGAATGTGATTTACTAAATGCTATGCTACACTCAACAAGGACAAAAATCATTTCAATATGTGCAACAAATATACAAGAAATTTTCATTATATTTTGTGCAAATTATTTATCTCCAACAACCATATTCATAGTTGCTAATCCCATTATACTTGTAATTATTTTCATTGCTCCTTCGTGCAATATATCATATATACTATGATAACACTTCAATAATTTAAGGTAGTTTGGATGGCTACCACAATGGATAGATTAATTTTGAATGTTGAATTGAAAGGGCCGGGCTCTAGATATGATCCACTATAAAATGATAGAGAAGTAAAGTTTGGTTGAAGGAATAAGATTGAATTTTAGATAGACAAAAAGTAGATAAATCCATAGCCTCAAGTCATTTAAGATCGATAGACAAAGACAAGAAATTAAGATCAGTCTCATTTATTTTCCTCCCCCTTTATTTATTACAATCATGGTGTATTTAAGATCCTAGTCACTTTAGAGATACCATGCCTCGAAAGAGACTTTGGGTCTTTATAAGAGTAGTTTTGTTGCCATTTTTCTTCTCTAAGATGTGAGGTACTTGAGGCTTATCTATGGTTGTAATTAGGTAATATTTACCACTAACTTTGGATTGATCAAATATTAGATGATATTATTTTTTCTAGAGTTCGATGTTTGAATTTTGAACACCATTAACTATCCATAGCCACAACTTTGTCTTCATCTTTCTTCTTCTATTTAGTTACATTACATAGCCTTATTGATTGAATTTCATGTTCTCTTTTTCAACCCTCTGACTTCTTCATTTAGGATATTGTTCTTCTCTAGTAGGTTTGCAATGGTTGAATCACTTTCATTAGAATTTCTAGTGTCAAACAATCCTTGTGTATCAACTTCTTCATAAAGTGTGGCATTTTGTTGGATGGCCATATCCTTTCTCTTTCTAAGGGATTTCCTTAGTTCCTCTCTTGCTACTTCAAGTTGCTATAGTATGAGCTAGATGTCAATCACTTGATTTTCAATAACCTTTCCCAATTTATAAGCCTCTGTCTCCAAGATCTGGAGTCACAAGCTATTAGACTTCCTTCAAGAGAACCAAATGCTCTAATACCAATTTTTGGAAGTTTAATTGGGAAATTGAGATACCGAGAGAGGGGGTGAATCAAGATCTATAATACTTTTATCATTCAAAACAACTTTATTATATTCACCATATTAACCATTTCATGTCTAATTTATGCATAACATGAATGAAATGTTGTGATGAATCTAACCATGCATCATATCCATCAAATGTAAACACATAACACAAAAGATTTTGTAACCCAGAAACACTTCAAGTTGAAGGTAAAATTGGGGTGGAGATGACACCCACAAATCTTCACTACTGTAGCAACAAAATTAACCTATTAGGGTTACAATTTTGATCGCTTCTGATGATCTACCCTGTGAGGGGTCTGCCATGTTAAAATATTTTAAGACTATTAGGTCTTACCTTGATTAAAGGATTTTACACTTACAATGAAGTAAGGACTCTTTTAGGAGATTTACAAAGGTTTGTTAAAACCACTCTGTTAAGAGATTTGCCTTGATTCAATCTGTTAAAATTGACTTAGTACTTGATCCTTTGGTCTAGACTTATAATTGTTGATTACAGATCTCCTCCTTCCAATCTCCAGTTTTGATATAGCTTTGCTCAGTCCTTCACTGCTTCATTAGGTTGTTAAACTTTGTTCTTCACAACTTTCACATTCAACATCCAAAACTTAACTCCTTCGCAAAATACTATGCCTCCTTCACACACTTTGCAATATATTTTGAGATAGCTCACTCCAAACTTGTTCAAAATAAGGTTTGGATCTACCTATTTAAAGACATCTATAGAGTCTTCTAGATGCTTCCCTTTTTTGACTCTTCATCTGATTAGTTGTTCTTTCCTCATATGGATTGATGATCTATGCCAAAATGCATAACAACCTTTGTAACAAACTCTACAATCATTAAATGTCATGTTCATGTTGACTCAAAACAATTTACCTCAAAGTTTGTGTCATTCCAGACTTTTATGTTCTATCTGTGTTACTCAACACTCATTGTCTTTGATGTTTAGTCATAACTGTTTTTTCTATTGTTGCTCAACCTTAACTGTACTCAACTCCTTCTATATAACTCCACATCAATGTGCTCTGTCTAATCAACATGTTGTGATGTGGATCCCCCAAGATGGGGTCAAGGGCTAGTGACCCTGTAGGGTCCTGGGATAGTACCCCAGGTGTGCTCCCTGTCATAGTACAAGGTGGGGTTAAGGGGCAATATCCCTGAAGCCAAAAATGACCTTATATTGTAAAAGTTATCAACTATTGTTTTTCTATTGGATGATTTATTCTAGCCTTAATTTTGCAAGTGACAAAAAGCTTGTATAAAAAGGCTTAGGGTTAGGGATTTCATAATGTATGGTAATATTGTAGCTTCTCGCAATGGTATTGAGTTGTAAGGGATTGCAGATTCTAATCGCTGAATAATAGTAATATTGGACTTGTTGTTGGTGGACATAGCCCAGGGATTGGGTGAACAATGTTAAATCTCTGTGTCTTATGTTCTCTTTTGTACGATCTATTATTTTCTAATATTGGTTATATTTGCATGTAACTATTATTTATGTCTATGGTTCATCCTAACAAGTGGTATCAGTGTTTCCAAATGTCATTTAAAAAAAATCCAGATCATCATCATTTTTTTAGCTAACCTCTATAGGAAGGCTTCACAGTTGAATGGGAGCAATGGTAGACGAGGGTAAGATGAAGGTTGACAAATTTAATGGGCCAATTTTTTAGTTATGGAAACTACAAATGGAGGACTATCTTTATCAAAAAGATTTATGAAAGCCATTGGAAGGAAAAGTAAAGAAATAGGGAATTGTGACAGAGGAGGACTGACATATTCTAGATAGAAAGGCACTTGAAAGCATTCAACTATGCTTGACACTATCGATAACATTTAACATTACAAGATCAAAGACAATGACAAACCCTAGTAATGTTGTATGAAAAGCCCTCCGCTTCAAATAAGGTATTTCTCATGAAGCCTTTATTTAATATGGAGATGGCAGAAGGTGGATCTGTTGCATATCATTTAAATGAGTTTAATATAGTTACTAATCAGTTATCTTCTGTGAATATTAATTTTGATGAAGAAATTAGGGCTCTCTTGATTTTGTGTTCTTTACCGGAAAGCTAGAATGGTTTGGTAATGACTGTGAGTAATTATGTTTCTAGATCTAATACCCTAAGATATGATGATGTGATTGTAGTTATTCTGAGTGAAGAAACTCATAGGAAAACCTCAGGTGGATCTACATCAGGAAGTTCTTTGAGTGCACAACGTAGAGGCATAACGACTAAGAGAGGAATTAATTCTAAAAATCATGGAAAATCAAGAGGAAAATCAAAGGGGAAGAGGCCTCAATCTAGAGGACTGAGAGATTGCTGGTATCGTGGGAAACTAGGGCATAAGAAGAAAGATTGTTGGACTTGAAAAAACAATAAAGGAGATAAACCAGATGGTAACTGTAGACACCTAAAAACCTTTAGAAAATAAAGTATTTTTATTTTCTGAAAAAGTCCTGATGACATCATCATTTATTAATTAATTATTTAATTAATAAATTAATTAATTTTTATGCCATTAAATCCCTTTATCTTAATTAAAAATATTTAATTAAGGAATCCCTTCCAAAAATGTTTAAATCTTATTTAAACATTATTTCCTTATTTATTAATTATTTAATTAATAAATTGACCAAAAAACCCAAAATAAATAAAAAATTTAGTTTTTGCCCAAAACTTGGCCAATTTCCTTATGACCAATAACCTCTTCCAAAATCTTCTAGTCCTTCTTTAATTTCGATTAAAGGCTAATCCCATCATTTCCTACCCATAATCCCAACTCAAAATATTTAATCAAGATTAAATATTAATCCTCATGTTTATTAAAAATATTTTAATAAATATCTCCTCAACCCAAACCCTTGAAATAAATAAAACTTTATTTATTTCCTAAAAATCTAATTTATCCTCATCCTAAGAAGTTCTAGACTATTCTAGAAAGTCTTCATCCTCATCCTAGGAAATTCTAGACTATTCTAGAAAGTCTTTATCCTCATCCAAAGTCTAGACTCTTCTAGAAGATGTCTTTAAACTTAATCCTAATCCCCTCCTAACCTTGTCACATTCTCTAAAAATGGGTTAAGACTTACTAACCCAAGCCAAAGTTAACAAATATCTCCTCCTTCACCCACCCTCATTAATTGCCATCCACTTGCCTATCCCTAAGCTAATCCTAAACCATCCTAATCCATCCCCTAATCATTTGCACAAGCCTAAACAAGCTTAAAACCTTCCTAATCAAGTCCAAGTCGAAATCGCTCTCATCACCCTCAAAATATCTCAACCATAAAATTTTATGAAGTCCACTAGGTCATAAATGACTCTTACAAGCCCTTTTATTGCTCTTACAAGTCATTATGAGGGTCTTTATGAAGATTTTATCCCTTGAGCCTCCTTTGTTGACTCATCCTTCCCCTTTCCTCCATCCTCTCACCATGTGACATGTGTCACTCCTTGATTGGCTATAAGGAAGCACAATCCATGTGCTCTCTTCTCATGCAATCTGAGCCCTCCATGAGCTTTTTCCCATCCTTGCATCTTAGCCCTCAATCCCTCAAGCCTCTTGCCTATAAATTGGATCCTTCCCCTTTGCAAAATAACACAATCCATGAAGTAAAGTCATAATGCCATTTTGAGAAGCCATTTTACATCAAAACCATACACTCACACCCAAATTCCAACTCCATTTGAAGCCATTTTTGAAGCATAAAGCTTGAGCATACATCCTATCTATTTAGACAAAGCTACTCAACAAGAGAGCTTCTCATTGAGAGAGCCCATTAAAGGCTCATATTCTCAATTGAGAGCTCATCTTAGTCTATCTTGAAGTTTATGAATTTTGTTTAGTTTGTAGAAGCTTTATTTAAATTTGGTTTCTATTAGCATACTAACATTGCTCATATACAGTAACAAGGAGGTAAATGTGGTAAATAACAAATTTGAAGATGATGCTTTTCTTCTTTCTTTAGAAAGTATTGATGATTCTTTGGTTTTAGATTGTGAGGCTTCATTTCATGCTACACCCCATAGAGGTTATTTTATTGATTATGTCTAAGGGAATTTTGGACTTACTTATTTGGGGGATAATGAACCTTGTCAGATTGTTGGAAAGTGAAAGGCTAAGATTATGTTGCAAAATGGGAATCATTGGATACTACATGAGGTAAGACATGTTCCAAGGCTAAGTAGGAATTTAATTTCAGCAAGGCAACTTGATGATGAGGGTTGCATAGTTACTTTCAATGATAAAAATTGGAAGGTTTCAAAAGGTTTCCTCATAGTAGAAAAAGATGTGAAAGTAGACACCTTATATCTTTGTACAAGTCATACCGTTCCTTCTACTTTGATTGTTTCAAAGAAAAATGAATGTTTAGGAACAACTGTTGCAGTTGAGCAGGGGGAACAAATGATTGTTGTAGATTCTGATACATTGCTATGGCACAACAGACTTGGGCACATGAGTGAGAAATGTATGAAATTAATTCATTCAATTTTTTTTTACAAAGTATAAAATGTGTTAATATGGATTTATGTGAAAGTTTTGTGTATGGAAAACAAAAGAGAGTGAGTCTTGTGAAGATCGAGAAGGAAAAGAAAAATGAGAAATTAGAGCTTGTGCATACAAAATGTATGGGGACCAACTCAGGTATCTTCCCCTAGTGGCTCTCATTATTATGTTACATTCATCGATGATGCAACTAGAAAAGTATAGATTTATTTCTTTAGATAGAAATTTGATGTATTTCAAAATTTTAAGAAATGGAAATGCTTGGTTGAAAATGAGACTAGTAAAAGATTAAAATTGTTGGAAATATAAATGGAAAAGTAAGTTCTGAGGCGGGGGGGGGGGGGTGCGGGGTGTGAATCAACACTTAAAACTTTTACCATAAAAATAATTCACCATACATCCATTTAATAACTTAAGATGTAAACTAAAATAACTAACCATGCACCACATCCATAGCATAATGTAAATAAACACATAACATAAAAAATATAGTTACTAAGAAACCCTCTAATAAGAAGGTAAAAATGGGGTGGGGATACCCACAACTCTTCACTACCATAGCAATAAAGTGTGGCTAATTATGGCTACAAAGTTTTGATCATAAACTATGATCTACCTTGTGAAAGGTCTACCCTGTTAAAGGCTTACAATATTGTTATATTTCACCTTGACTAAAGGATTTCAACTCAAAATTAAGTAAACACTTTGTTAGGAGATTTACAAAAGTCTATTAGGACTACTTCATTAAGAGATTTAATTTGTATCACCTATCAAAATGATTCAACATCTAATACTTCAGTTAACACCTTGCTGCTTTATGTTAGATCTCCTCTAGACTGGCTATCTTTTGATCCTCCTAATCAGATCTATCTTCTTTATCCTTTCACTGCTTGTCTTCGTTCTTCTCAAACTGATTTTGCCTTACATAGGTATGTCTTAGCCATCTTCTTCACTATGACTACCCTCTATACTCTTAGCATTTGTCTCCTTCGCGCATGGTACTCCACCTTAGAGTTTACCTCTTTAAATAGGCATTATGGAGATGGGATGGGTCATAATCAATGACTATCGATGATCCCTATTGCCATCTAATTGTTTCCCTTTTTTTGATTGGCTGCATGTAACACCTTGGGATGCATGATATGACTTGATCCTTATCTCTTATAATTGAAAAATCATGTTCATGTCAACCAAAAATAGTTTACATAGGATTTTATACCATAACAAACATCTATGTCATTGACTAGTTACTCAACATCAATAAGCTTCTGATGCTCAACCTTCACTGTGCTCTTTTTGTTGATACTTAGCTTCTAAATGGCTTGGCACATACTATTGCTTGGTACTTGAATCACTTGACACACATTGTTTGATTGGCACCTTTTGTTTTCTCGACACCTGAGTGACTCGGCACACACTGACTACTCGACACCTACTAGTGCTCAACACTAACTATCATATCACTCGGCATGCACTATGCACTCAACTTGCATTCTTCTTTGCTAGAAAATGAGTGAGGTGTTTTGTCACTACCTTGTCAAAACCAAAATTAGATCAACA
The DNA here is from genome assembly GCA_028749045.1 of Cupressus sempervirens. Classification (NCBI taxonomy): domain Eukaryota; kingdom Viridiplantae; phylum Streptophyta; class Pinopsida; order Cupressales; family Cupressaceae; genus Cupressus; species Cupressus sempervirens. The sequence continues at coordinate 3,096,184 of CM053783.1, forward strand.
ATCTCCCCCTTTGACATGAGTGGCAAAAACACTTTGTCATGGCATATACTAACTTGTTTCATGCATAATTCAGACAATGTGTCATCTCTATTCGACTTCTATACAAAATTTAAAAATCATAAATTTTGCAAAAAAATGTTGTTTATATCTTGTTACTCCACCTGAGTAAATAATTTATTTCAGTTTTGTAACTCATGTTGTCTACCTTGATAAAAATTTCCACAAAATTTACAAAATATCCCTTGTATGACACTTATGTCATTTGGGTGGTACACTTATAATGTGTTTATCCAAAAATGACTTATGTACTTGCATTATGATTCCCAATGTAGAATCCCAATTATCTCTAGCTGCATCTAAAGATGGGATTTGTATATCTAAATTTTCTTCTGTATCAACTAGACCTTCATGTGTTGAAAGATTAGAATCTTTCTTAATCAATATATCTACAAAGGCTAGTTCTTTCTTCAAAACTTCCATGTGTAGGGTCAACATGGACTGTATACTAATCAAAGTTGATCTTATGTTTGCATCCTTTGCTTGCAACTCAAGAAGCCTACTCTATGTCAACATTAGTCTCTGAAAATGTAATTGGCTAGTGCCAGGAGATATATGCAATGAGTTTCTAGTAGACTTTAGATCTCCTTGCAACTTTTCAATGGCTTGTTGAGTCTCTTGTGTAAAGATATCAACATCACATAGTTTAGTGCACAGAAATAAATGTTACCCAAAACTTTCCTCACATTCTCCATCTTAGTTGATAAATCAACTTATCTTAGTGCAATGGCACTAGATATCTTGTCCATGATCATTCCAATAATTTAACATTTTTTTTTATGTCCTCATCCTTTATCCTATCAACTATATGTACAAGTTGCTCCATGATAGGTTTATTGGAAAATGAATCTAAAATATCAAAAGCATCTACAAAAATGTCTTTAATGCCAAACTTGTTTTTTCTTATGCTCCCTCCTCAAGATTTCTTGCTTTCTCTTCCTTTGCAGAGCTTCTTGAAGAACAACCATTTCTTCAAGTGTGATTGTTGTTGGGTCAAACTGGGGTAGAACAATCACTTCATCTAAACTCACATCATCCAATGATGTAGTTTCAGCACTCTTAGGTGTGCTAGTACTCAACCTTGATATATGTAGTGGTGTTTCTTGAGTAGTTTGCCTCTAAAGAGTCTGGCTGTTGGGAGGAGGTGTACTGACTAGCAAAGTGACTAGTATCTGTATTGCTACCTTCTCCTCTGTCTCAACAATCATTTTATCCTCTTCTCTTTATTCATCCTTCTTTAGATCTTCAATAGGTTTCAATAAGGTGGGTGTATGATTCTCTTCCTTATCCTTTGTCTCTTCATTTTCATCCTTGTCAATTATTACAAATGTTGGTAAACCTAAGCTTCGTAGACTAGGTAGTGATGTAATTGGTGTTTATGCCTCTTTCTCTTTCATCTCAATGACAATTGTAGGCATTGCAGATGGTGCATTTGTAAGCTCATTTTTCTTCTCTAGGTTTACATCTTGATCTTTTGTCTACTTTTTTTCCTTATCTTCTGCAACAATGAGTGGCACTGTAGCTGTATCTTGTTGTTGTTCCTTAGTGAATGCAATCTCAGCCTTTTGAGATTCATCAATCCTTACCAATATAGGATTTGTGCATGGGATAGTTGTATTGGTGGATTCCTGCTACAGTTTCTTTATATCATCCTCACTAAGTGGATTTACATTCTATGTAGTGTTATTAGGGATGTCCTCAATAGTCGCAGAGTCCTATTGGCTCTCTTTCTCTCCATGTGGAGGATTGGTGCTCGACATATGAACATCTTGTGCACCTTATGTTTCTTCCTTTGTTGTTTCATCCTCTTCTTCAACCATATCTTCCTTTTCTTGTTCTCCCTTCTCTTCCACAACTTTGGAGGAGAACCCATAGATAACTTTCCAAAGTATTGTGCTCTAGGTTACTACCTCTTCACATTGTTTTCTCAAAATATGAAAAGCTCTATATTTGGGGGCAAATATCCCTTTATTATTCTCCACTACTTTTGCTATCATGTGCTTATCCAAAGAAGGCATAAATTGGGCTAAAGTGGCCTCTCTAATCTAGTTTTCGTCAAACTGAACTTCCACTTCTTCTCAACTCTCTTGTTGGTGTAAATACATATTTACTATTTACACTTACTTAAGTTTACTTAGGTTAATACATTATTTTAATAGTTTGCATTATTTTATTATTTTATTTTGTGAGACACTTAGGAGTTTGTGCACCTTTTTGAGTTTTCATTTGACAACATAGGAGTATGCAACTTTATTTTAGCACATGGTGTCTACAACACTGATTTGTGTGTCACACCCTTGTAGGCTTATCCTCTCATCACCGCACTTCCTTTCGTGCTTAATGGAGGATAACCCATATCTGGTGGACATGTGCCTAGTTGTATGACTTATCATGATGCTGATTATGAGGCATTCTAGATGTATCTCAGAGAACTTTATATACAGGCACTCCTAGTGTACTTTCATAATGCATATTGAATGAATATATCATCATTTTTATCACACTCTTTCTTTCTGGTCTACAGTTGTGCTTATGTTTGAGTTCTTAGTTCCTAGGTGAATCTTTCCCTTAGGAAAATTCTTACATGGTATTAGAGCTTGGAGATTTTCTCATCACACAGCCATTTTGAGGCCATTGTTGCTTCAGCACCGTAGCTCGAATCTGGAGTACTGTAGAAATTGGAAGCGTCTAGAGCAATATCTGACCTTGCCATTGCATTTGGAATGCTGAATCGGTGAAGATCAACTATAAACTCAACTACCTTGGCCCAAAGTTGACTGTGAGGCAATTTTTTTTTGCAAATCGAAACCCGGAGGCCCCAAATTGCAATTCAAGTATGGTCATTTTTTGCAGATTTAAATGATTTATTCAGATCTACATTTTATTTATCTATTACTTTTTATTATATTTTTGGAAATATTTTCGCCCTTTGGGCAATTAGCAGAGATTTTTTTTTAGTAGAACCGGGCTGTCAGATCTCAGTCCTGCGCAGGAGAATATTCTTCTGGTACAGAGAATATTTGACTTTATTTATTAAGTGGGCTTTATATTTTTCGACTAGAACATAGTCGAAGGTTGTACTGCAAACAAATTCATCGGGCATTGTCAAAAATCTGACCAATGGATATAGCACCGACAACCCCCAACTACCACTGGTGGATGGTCAACAAGACACCAGCGGCTAAGCAAGTCCACACATTTTGGCAGATTCAGGCCTAACCACCCATCGACTTGACCACATCAAGACTAGTGGGGCTTCCTTTGTTTTATGTATTATGCAGCATTTACTTTTAAACAAAACTGCAAGTTTTAGTGTGAATGATGTGGGATTAAACATATAAAGTTGACACCACTTTCCTATTTAATGGTCCACATTCTGACTTCCTATGTTGTGGCTTTTCGATCTTCGCCGCCATTTTTTGATGCCTACTACTACGATTACCAGTGACGAGTTGAAGGTTTTCTAGCCATAATAGAGTTTAAATATTCTGGCTCATAAAACTTTTTGGTGTACGCATTCTAGCGAACAACAGAATATACTCAGGCATCTGTGCCTACACATGCGGCATACCCTTATTCGACCACGTGGAGGCACAGTCAGCACACGTGGACATGTTGTCACCCCACCACTTGGTCCCAGCCATATTGCCCCAGGTAACTATTGGCATGTCAATGACTACAACTGTCAACTGCCCACTGTACACTCCTGCCACGTGTACAGACACATCGACACGTGTCGCAGACCTACCTGCCCATGTCAACATCTGACGTCAACCAAAACACCTTGTTGTTTAAAATTTTATCTGACATGGTGGACTGACTGGACATTACCGTACACCCACGTCACTATTTTCGTATGGATTCGTACATTCTGTATCATACGAATGACACAGCAGCCTGACACGTCAGCAGGGGGCCTAATTTTTTTGGCTGACGTCAACAAGTCACTAGGTTAAATTTGACTATCAAACCTAGGCATTTTTTTAAATGGTACAATAACCATTTGATTGTAAAACTTAAGCACGCAGTTTTCCTTCTAGACCCCTCTCTAGATTGCTTTTCAATTTGATAGCTTGACTTTGCGAGCCCATAACTTGGACATTCGAACTCCGATTCAGGTGCCATTTTTTTTTAATTGGGTAGAATTTTCTAAATTTTCCAGTGGTGTTGTTGTTTTCTAGTTTTGGTGCAAGGAGTTTTTAGAAATTGTGTTTTTTGGTGATTGTACCTACATAATCCTACGTTTTGCAACTTCAAAGGCTCCGTACAGGCACATCTGGTCACTTTTTCAGGTTCCTTTTTTTTGAAAGTGTGTTATTTTTTGTCTACTTTCTAAATCTGAAGTTAGATTCTAGGGTTGTTGGACAAAATTCTAACTTTCATAATTAGGGCTATTTCTATATTCTAAAGCTTTGATTACTTTTTAGAATTGTTATATATTTGAGCCACAGTGCTTAGTGACAAATTTGGGCCTCAAAAGGCAATTGTAAAAGAAAAATCAAAAAGTCCACCTTGTTCATTTTGACAAGTGGCCCATTGTACACACACTACTTATAAAGTGCCAAAAGCATCATTTTTTTTTTTTTTTTTGGGGGGGGGGGGGGGGTTGTGTACTTATTGTGGTGTCCACAACACACGCCTCGTTCCTCACTAGGAACGGGGACCCCCTACCTTTTTTTTTCAAACTCTCAGACTCATAGTTCAAGAGTCAAGAGAAAATTGTTAAAGTCTTATAATCGTTAAAAATTTGAAAAAAAAATTTAATAAAATTTTTCAATCACGCACGTGTGGGTGGAGCGGCCTGGTGTGGGGGGTTATAAAACCCCCCAACACTTCATTTTTTTTGCATCAAGCTTGGTGTAGTGATCTCTCGCACAAGGTAAATCTCTTGCATGGCGACGCTTCTCTCTTGCCCGCACTCACTCTCGCACGGAGGCATTTTTCGACACACCTGCACTCAAACCCACGCGGCAACATTTTGTTGCCCGCCCACGCTCACAACCCACGTGGCAGCATTTTTTGGCATGCTTGCGCTCAAACTTGCGTGGCGGCATTTTGTTGCACGCCGACATTCACAAACCTGCGTGACAACATTTTGTTACCCGCCCATGCTCACAACCCATGTAGCGATGTTTTCTCGCGTGCTTGCACTCACTCTCGTGTGGCGGTGCCTTTTATGCATCTGCACCCTAACTCGCATGGCGACGTCTTTTTTGTGCGCCCGGGCTCACACTTGTGTGGTGGTGCTTTTCGGTGCTGTGACCCACAACCTTTGGTCGTGCACTCATGTAGCGTCATGTGCCCTAAAATGGCACCGCATGCCCCAAACTTGGCACTGCGCATTCTTGCACCCCACACACTTTTTCTTTTTTCTTTTTCTTTTTTGAAAACAAAATAAAAATTATAAATTTTCAAAAAAAATAAAATTTATAAAATAAAAAAAACAAAAGAATAAAAAAATAAAAAAAAATTAAAAATAATAATAATAATAAATAAAAAGGGATAAAATGAAAAAATAAAGATAAATAAAATGCCCAAATAGGGCATTTTTTTAATGCTTATTCATAGCTTTTCCATTGTCTTTGGACTAATAACGTTTTTTTCTCATGACGTGCAGGTGATCAAATGGCACCCACATCCAGAGCAACTCCTAAACTTGTAGTCTTCAAATTCCAAAGTGTACCTACGAAGTCTAGATTCCATGATGACCATGCAAAAATAAGAGATACCGACCTCAGACACACAAACTTAGGCGAATTCTTGAGAATTTGTAACAAGCCAATAGAGAGGTCAGCCATGATATCTGCATTGATCCGTTATGGATTGGTGAACGCAGCATCACATCTTGTGTCAGTACAATCAGTAAAGCTAATCATGGCCCTATCACAACACTTTGTTCCTGATGAAAGAGTAGTCATGAGTGTCACTGGAGAAGTGGTGTTGGATCTACGACTAGACAACATTGAGAGGGTCTTCCATCTTCCTAGAGCCAATTAGTTTATTAGACTATTATATGAAGCAACTGAGAGATGGTACAAGGAGCATCAGCAAGAGGCCATTGACATAATACAATCTTCATATCTTATTGAGAAGCCTCCTTGGGGAAGGATAACCAAAAAAGTGGATATGACCTGAGGATACATGAAGGAGGATATCAGTTATTCCATCATTCTCCTAAGTAGAGTCATGGAATTACATGCAGCCGGTCACCTCAGTAATTTCATGGTCAATTTCATTGAGACCATCAGACAGGCAAAGATGCCACTAGACTAGGCCACCACACTAAGTGAAAACTTGTGTGAATAGTTGAGGACAGTGAAGGACAAGAAGAAGTTTTACATGACTTCTTACATGGTGTACCTGCTTGCAACAAGGGCAACAAACTATCCTGATTTGTACAGGAGAGTCAGTATGCAAGATCCCAATGCCTAGCCATACATAGTCTATCCTCAGCTAGTAAAGAAGAAGCTCTCAAGGTAAAGCAAAGAATACAGAATTGTGAATGATGCATTCATCTTTGCGATCATTCGATTCATTAAAGGAGACTATGGGAAGAGGTTATTTGATGAAGCCAAAGCACAAGTCACAGCTCTCGAAGTCTACTTCATCTAGTTCAAGACGTTTACCTATCTATGGGTAGCTGGTGCATCCATCAATCCTAAGAAGCTCCCGAGATATCCAAGTGACAAATTGGTACTGTTAGAGATATCCCAGCAAATCGAGTCAGCCTATGAGAAGATAAAGAGACAATGAAGGCCTTGTTGGGCATGGCCATTGGTCATTGGACCTTATCAAGTGAAGAGAAAATAGGATATTCCATCCTTCGAGTGGGAGTGGGAGAACTATCCTCTTGAAGAATACAACTTTCCCTGGCCATAATTTGATAATGTTGGGAGAGTGGAGAGTTTGGCAAGAAGAGACTTCCATCATGAGGATGTTGTTGAAGATCACTAGATGAATGCCACAAATGACTACGATGTATACATTAGAGACTATTGTAGGATGACTTTGTATCTAGCAGAAAAGACTCTCTAGTTGAATATCTCGAAGGAGATAAAGCAATAGGATTCTAAGGAGTTATTGGATCCCCTGTTCAACGCTAACAAAATTGGTGAAAGCCATATTTTGAATGTAGAGGTTGATAGGGAAGAAGGGAATGATATTAATCATCAAGCAAGGCATGCTATTAGAATGACAAAAGATTGGATCAAGAAGCCTTTTCCACTTGATCCAATTCTTGATACTGTAATCTTCCATGCACATGCTTGCCCAGAAAGAGGTAGAGGAAGGAAAGTAACAATTCCTACCTTCGTAGCTCAGTCTCCTATCAGGCTAGAAATAGTGTACTAGCTTGATCGCTCGGTTGGATATTATCACCTTCTTGAAAGGAAGGGAAAGAACAAAAGGAAGAGGACCTCTCCTCAGAGGATTCAGACAGAACAGGTGTCTCCCCAGCAGTAGCAACAGAGTCCACTAAGATCGCAAGATACTGGAGCTACCCAAGTCTAGGATGAACCGCAGCTGCCTCCTATTGTACCTAGCCAACCAGAAGAGGGAGAGATTCTGCAAGTCTTCATTCCTCCTATGCAAAGTGAGCCAGCTTCTCCTTTTACCTCCAAGAAATAGAAGAGGATTAAGATTTAGATGAAGAAAAGGCAAATGATAAGTAGAAGATTAGTGCCTAATCCATCTATTCCTGAAAGCATTCCAGAGGGAGATGAAGAAGAAGAAGAAATAGAATTAGAGGAGGAAGAGGAATAACAAGTGCCTCTACTAGGAAGAACTCGGCTAGCTAGAGCCACAGAGTTGCAAAGGAGAAAGAGTGCCACAGGCACCCCGTCATCTACTCAAGCACAACCTTTAGAGCTCTCTTCTTTGGAAGATGAAGTATAGCAGTGGGTAGATGAGCAGAGTGAAGAGAGTGATGATGTTTTCTCAATGTTAGATTTTGATTTCATGCCCATAGGTATAGAGTTGATTGGGGATAAGATAAGGGACACCCCTATAGGTGAACCTCAACAGGAAGACTAGAACAGGACTTGTTGAATCCTCTACCTTAGAGTTTAGAGGCAGAGCATGTTCAGAAGGAACCATTATTAGAAGAGAGATTGGAACAAATGGCGATCGGTGAAGCATCAAAAGGACAAATGGTGGAATATTCTCAACCACTTTCCCAAGACACTGAGGTTTAGGCTACAAGGTCTACTAAGACTGAGGCTACAGAAGGGGAACCCTCACAACAAGATACAATTCCCAACAGGAGTGACAAAGGGAAGGAAGTTGCAGAACATACTCCTTCATCCTCAAGAGCCAGGTCCTTGGTAGGATGCATCCCTAGATGGATCCAAAAGGAGATAATGAAGAGTACTAAGCCTCAATTCCATGCTTTGGAGGAAGACATTTAACAAACCTGAGTCTCCATCACATGAGGCAGCCCCATTGGCATTTGTCACCACCATACAGAACTAGGATTTATTTGCACAAGTGGCTCTCCCTTTTGAAGGTACAGATTTGGAAGGTTTTAGTCTCGAGGATTATGAATTAAAGGATGTTATGTTGGGAAGGCCTACATGGGATTCAGCCTGACAAATGATGACTATGGGAGTCAAAGAGGTCCTCAAGTACATGGAACAAGATGAGATTGAACTACAAGCACTTCTAAGGCAAGTTGAGATCCTAAAGGGATATCTAGCTGAGGTTGTTGGTCCTCTTGATCCTGAACACCCTGAACATACTTTGAACAATGTACTTAGAGAAGGGGGAGGTGTACAATTAGACCCATTTTTGAGAGCTTTTCAGGAATGGTGAGAAATTTTTGAGGAGAAAGATGTTACCATTATCAAAGGGAATTTGAAGCTACTACATGCTACACAGGAGAATGTGAATAAGATCATAGCAATTTTGAAGCAAGACTTCAGTATCATGGATGAGGTACGTGCTTGGAGTAAGGATTTGCAGACTGTACAAACCATAAAGGGCCAAAGATATCATTTTTTGATTGATGTATATAATGGGGAAGAATTAGATATGATCGATGGTTGGATAGAGAAAATAGCGGATAGCAATAAAGTAATGGAGACATTACATGAGGAGATCCATCACCTCAAGGACCAAGCCCGAGAGTGGATTTTGGAAGTAGAGAGACACTACAATGATGCATGCTTGGATATTTTTGAAGATTTAGAATGAGAGAAATTGTTACCTATAGAGACAATAGTGGGGAATTTTAGAAAGATTTTTGTGGAGGTTGCTAATGATGAGGACATCCAACAAGCCCTTAGGATAGAAGAAGCCCTATTAGAGTTAGATACCAAACTCAGAGATTTTGTAGAGACACAGATTGAGGTGGATAGCTACAGATAAAAGGTCAAGGATAAATATGAGGCTTTAGATTTATTGGATGCAACTAAGATTAATAAGATGATAGAGAAATTCAAGGGCAAACATCCAAACATAGCTTTGGGATGAAGAAGAACAAAACCCAGATGTCAAAATTTGAATTTTGACACTTAGTAAAATTTTGAGATTTTGACCCTGTCGAGGTCCGCAGCTTCGTAGGTGCGCAAGTCTATAGGTATGTAGGTCCACAGCTCTGCAATTTAGAGGTGCACTAACAGTTAACTACTTGTTCCAAAAATAATGCTTTCCATGCATCGAAAATGCATTCTGACAATAGTTTAACTTTGACACACACCTAGTGAAGGACCAATTTCTAATTTTGGCACCTCCAGACACTCCTACTTCAACTAAAGGCTTCCTCCTATTTCTTCTCTTATGTTTTCTTTTTTTTTTGACATGTAAAGGGCTCATGCATCCAATTAATGAATAAAATATGGATGAAGTCCCTCTAAGCACCAGATTAGTTGTTAGTTTATATATATTTAGTTTGTTTTAATGTTTTTAAAAGAATTTTATTGCATGAAGATATCTCTCACTCTCAACAAAAATTGAGGAGACAATTTCTTATAAATACCCCAATGTAAAATGTAACAAGGGCCACCGTTATTATGCAATAAAATTATGCTTTTGATGCTTGCATTTGGAGTGTAGTGATTCTTGCCTGAATGTGTCATTGTTTTGTGAATTTTGTTCATGGAATTGTGATTGAGCCAAAGGTTTATTGCGTTATTTCTAGTTGTGCGATCTTTTAGTTCTAGTGTTTGCTACAGATTTACAAATTCTACTAATGTAACGAGCTTGAGAAGAGATCATCAAATTGTGCATGCATAGCCTTTTGTCTCACATGAGCACACTTTCCATGGCCTTGTAATTTGATGAAAGGTGAAATATCATACGATTGTTAAATTTTTTCAATGACAATTGCATTAGTGGATTCTAAGAAGTGTTGCTCCTATTTTCATTGGTTTCCTACCGATTTCTTCGAAAGTTTAACTTACAGTGTGTTGTTTTCTATAGATTATGTCCATTTAGGATTTCAATTTCAAGTTATTTCAATTTCATGTTATTTTCTTTCAGTTTCATTATTTGCTTTGCTAACCCCTTGATGAATGTGGTTGTGGTGAAAAGAGGGGGGGGGGGGCTTTTTTTTAGAATAGAAACTCATTTTAGTTGCATTGTTAGAATTGCATTCATTGAAAAATTAGAAAATACAAAAAATATTGTTCTTTTGTGTGTAATTTTGAGACAATAAATAGATTTACTTCATTTTGAGATCATAATAGAACCAACAAAGGCCTCCTCATGAACAATCACATTTATCTTCAACTGAGCAGATTTTGGTACGTCGCAAGACAAATACTGAACCTTGGAGTTGATCCCAAAAGATTATCTTTTCAAGAGAGGAATTGCACAATGAATTCCTACCATTGACCTCGTGCAAAATGACCGCCCAATAGTACTATGTTCTTGTGTCTCTTTTTTGTGCTCTTTTCATTTCTGCATCATGGGTTTTAAATGTCCACCTCTAACTTCACACAATTATTCTACATGGAAAGATATTGCACGTAGTAGATCAATGGAAAAAGAATATAGTCTTTATGTTGATGGTACAATTGCTAAACCCACTGATGCTAAAGAACTCATTAATTGGAAGGCTCAAGACCGACAAGCTTTAGGAGTTATCAAGAATTATGTTCATAGAGATCTCTTGTTTCACATTGCCAGTTTCACTAAATCCAAACCAGCTTGGGATAAACTTGAATCATTGTATGGTAAGGTGGATTAAGAAAAGGGATTTAAGATTGAGGATGATCTAGTTCTCTTGGATCCAAAGAACTTTGGCATAATTCAAGATTACATCATCAAAGCCAACGAGTATAGGGCACTACTTAAAGATTGTGGAAATCCCATAAAGGATGAAAATTTGATTCATCACATCCCGAAAAGGCTACCTTCAGAGTATGCTTCCTTTGTGTTGAGTTTCAATACTCATAGGTTAACCATGGGATCTGCTTACCAGAAGCCTTCATTTGATGCATTCGCAAAAATATTGATTGTTGAACAATCTCACTTGATGGATTTAGGACTTCTCAAGTCATCAAAGACCAAAGCCTTGGTGGCTAGTGATGAGCACCAATCAAGTCAAGAAGGGAAAAGCAACAAGAAGAAGAAGCAGTGGAAGTAGAAATCACAATCTGAGACACAACAATCCTCCTCTCAATAAGGCAGTTCTTCTTCCAACAAGAGGGGAAGAAATGGAAAGAAGGACAAACTTTTTTGTGCATACTACAAAAATCCAAATCATGACGAGCATCATTGCAATACTAAAATAATTGATGAGTTAGAAAACCTACTCAAGAAGAACAAGATTCAAGTGCTAGGTACTTCAAAGGATTCAACTCCAACCTCTTCGAAGGGTAAAGGGCAAGCACTTATGGAAAATTCAAGTTCTTCATCAAAATGGATACTTGACTTGGGTGCCTCCTACCATATGGGATCTTTAAAGGGAGACTTTTCTTCGTTGAAGCAGTCAAAGGTACCACACATCTTCGTGGGAGATGATACTAAAATGGAAGTTGAAGGAAAATGACATGTGGAAATGGAAAATGAGGAATTCAAAGATGTTCTCTATATTCCAAACCTTAGCTCCAATCTCCTATAAGTTTACCAAATCACTCACCTTGGAGATGGTCATAAATTTGAGCTCCTTCTAGATTTAGTGATGGTGCACAGTCTTAAAGATGATTCATTGGTTGCAGTGGGGAAAGTCACTGATGACAAGAGGCTTTATTCCTTCTCCCACTTTGTGCCTAAGTCTCCTTCTCAAGGATTTTTGACTCGCTCTAATCCACACATCAACTTATGGCGTCAGTGATTTGGTCACCTTGACTTTCACTCTCTTCAACAACTTTGCTCAAAACATATGGTCAAAGGTCAACTTAACATCAAATTTTCTGAGGGAGAATGTTCATCATGTTTAGTGGATATGAATCTCAAGGAGAAGTATGATAAAGGGAAGTCTTCTAGAGCTCCAGTTGTTCTTCATTTAGTTCACATGGTTTTAGCAAGACCCTTTGCAGTGACTTCAGTCAGCCAAGGCCGCTACATCCTCACATTTGTTGATAACTTTTCAAGGTTCACTTGGGTCTACTTCCTTCATCATAAGAGTGAAGTGATTCATAAGCTTCAAGACTTTAAGACTCATGTTGAACACAAGTCAAGGAAAGCTATCAAGGTCCTACAAGTGGACAATGAGAACATATATGTAGATAGAAGACTTAGGGACTTTTGCAAACTTGAGGGGATTGATCTTCAAAACCCACCAGCATTCAGTCTGCATAAGGCAGATGTTGCAGCTATGAGGATTAGGACTCTCAAAACCATGGCAAGTTGCATGATAAAAGCCAAGTCTCTTGTGTAGACACCTAAAAACCTTTAGAAAATAAAGTATTTTTATTTTCTGAAAAAGTTCTGATGACATCATCATTAATTAATTAATTAATTAATTAATTTTTATGCCATTAAATTCCTTTATCTTAATTAAAAATATTTAATTAAGGAATCCCTCCCAAAAATGTTTAAATCTTATTTAAACATTATTTCCTTATTTATTAATTATTTAATTAATAAATTGACCAAAAAACCCAAAATAAATAAATAAATTATTTTTTGCCCAAAACTTGGCCAATTTCCTTAAGACCACTAACCTCTTCCAAAATCTTCTAATCCTTCTTTAATTTTAATTAAAGGCTAATCCCATCATTTCCTACCCCTAATCCCAACTCAAAATATTTAATTAAGATTAAATATTAATCCTCATGTTTATTAAAAAAAGTTTTAATAAATATCTCCTCAACCCAAACCCTTGAAATAAATAAAACTTTATTTATTTCCTAAAAATCTAATTTATCCTCATCCTAAGAAGTTCTAGACTCTTCTAGAAAGTCTTCATCCTCACCCTAGGAAATTCTAGACTATTCTAGAAAGTCTTTATCCTCATCCAAAGTCTAGACTCTTCTAGAAGATGTCTTTAAACCTAATCCTAATCCCCTCCTAACCTTGTCACATTCCCTAAACATGGGTTAAGAATTACTAACCCAAGCAAAAGTTAACAAATATCTCCTCCTTCACCCACCCTCATTAAATGCCATCCACTTGCCTATCTCTAAGCTAATCCTAAACCATCCTAATCCATCCTCTAATCATTTGCACAAGCCTAAGCAAGCTTAAAACCCTCCTAATCAAGCCCAAGTCGAAATTGCTCTCATCTCCCTCAAAATATCTCAACCATAAAACTTTATGAAGCCCACTAGGCCATAAATGACTCTTCCAAGCCCTTTTATTGCTCTTACAAGCCATTATGAGGGTCTTTATGAAGATTTTATCCCTTGAGCCTCTTTTGTTCACTCATCCTTCCCCTTTCCTCCATCCTCTCACCATGTGACATGTGTCACTCCTTGATTGGCTGTAAGGAAGCACAATCCATGTGCTCTCTTCTCATGCAATCTGAGCCCTCCATGAGCTTTTTCCCATCCTTGCATCTTAGCCCTCAATCCCTCAAGCCTCTTGCCTATAAATTGGATCCTTCCCCTTTGCAAAATAACACAATCCATGAAGTAAAGTTATAATGCCATTTTGAGAAGCCATTTTACATCAAAACCATACACTCACACCCAAATTCCAACTCCATTTGAAGCCCTTTTTGAAGCATAAAGCTTGAGCATACATCCTATCTATTTAGACAAAGCTACTCAACAAGAGAGCTTCTTATTGAGAGAGCCCATTAATGGCTCATATTCTCAATTGAGAGCTCATCTTAGTCTACCTTGAAGTTTATGAATTTTGTTTAGTTTGTAGAAGCTTTATTTAAATTTAGTTTCTATTAGCATACTAACATTGCTCATATACATTTTGGCACGCCCGGTGGGACCCCGCATGGGTCATCTTCATTAGCTTTTTAAAGTCAAGTTTTGTATGTCATTTGCTAATTTTGGCTAATTTTTCTTATTTTTGTGATTGGTAGGATTGTATAAATTGGTTTTGTAGGTCCACATGAGCATGAAGAAGACAAAGGAACTCATAGTCTATCTCATAGTGTTTGTAGATTTTTCAAGCTTATAGGTGGACAAAGAACTTGGAATTCTTCTTCCTCTTCTTGTCTATATTCTTCTTATTCCATCTACTTCTTCTTCTTCTTCTTGTGGGAGATCTTGGACATTTTTTTTAGGAAGCAAAATCATACACACTTCTTTTTAGTGCTTAAAATGAACTCCCAAATCATACTTAAATCCATTAAAAAATTAAAAATTTGCAAAAAAAAAAAAATCTTTTAACAAGAGAAACTAAACCAATCCAATCATTTGCATCCTTGCAACATCAAGGTTTTAGATGCATTCATGCAAAGTTAGGAACACTTCATTTTTGAGAATTTAAAAAGAACTTCAAGTTTCCATTTCAAAAGGTTCAAAATCAACATTAAGTGCACACTAAAATCTAAATCAAACTCAAAGCATCAATCAAGGATAAAATGAACCTCATGAAAATTAAGAGTCCTAAATGGTTGCCAAAAATTGTCCTAAAAGCTTTTTTATTTGTTCCAAACAAATGTCTTGTTGCAAAATCTTGAATGTTGCTTAGGTTTTTCATGCATCAAAACAACCTAGGAATATCATTTTTGGGCTTAAAACATGCAAACTAGAACACAAAATCTTGAATGAAAACCAAAGTCCAAAGAGTCATTTTCACTTTTGAGTCCAAAACAATCTTGAATGATCTAAGGTTAAAAAAAAGCACTTCAAAGTTCTTAAAACAACATACAAAATCTCAATCTTGAATGCTCAAAGGAAAAAACTTGAATGTTTAATCACTTGTCTTTGAATGCATGTTGCTAAAATCACTCTTGAGTGCCATGGATTAAACTCAAGTTTTTTTTATTTTTATTTTATGAATGCATGATTAAAACAAAAAATCTCAATCTTGAATGCCTAACAATCAATGAACATTGCATGGTTTGGATGCATTTTCAATGATGCTTGCATTTCTTATGTTGACGATCTCTCGACTTTCATTATGCTGACGACGCTGTCAAATTGGAATGAACATTGTATGCCATAATCACAAGTGTCTTCAATCATAGCTTACAAAATCTAAATCATCAATTGGAATGAACGCGTGTCTTTTAAAGCCCAAGATCATGTATGTGGTCTTGTTTTACACATTTTAGGAGGCTTGCTTGGGGATTTCATCACCCCTTGGGACGATCTCAACTCCAGCGTTTCGGCGGAGTATAAAGATCGGGAGGTGAATCGAAAGACACCTCCCTTGGGATCAAGATTTTGTCACTTGGGCTAAGCCTCAAGGAACTTTATACCCTTGAGAAGTGAAAGAGGAGAAGTGGGTTACCGCTCCTCTCGGCTGTGTGACATCTTTTTGGTTTCATCTACGGATTTGGGCCTCACGTACCTTGCGTATATCGAGGACTCCCTAGTTATAAAAAATTTCATCCTTGTAGAAAGCTTCCTAGGATGTTGGTGTGTTTGATGTGCTTGCTCCAAAATTTTGTTTGCTTGTTTGTTCATAGATTTTGAATGAATGTTTGCCAACTTTGGTCAAAATCCCAAAAAAGCAAAAATCTCCCAGCTCAAGGCATACTTAGTGTAGTCACTGCCTCATCAGAAAATCATCCAAGCTCCTTTGCTGCAACTGAATCTATCTAGTTCCTTGCTTTAGAACAATCCCAAATCCAAAGTCTCTCCAAATCATCCCCCCCTAGCCAGCTAGCAACCCAATCCAAAATCACACCCAAGCCTTTAGAGAGTTGTTGTCATTCTGATAGAATTTTCTATCCAATCAATCTGACCAATCCACCAACCTCACCAAGGTTATCCCTTTGACAAAGCTTTGTCTAGGGTAATCTAGCTTTGTCACTTGTTATCCCTCATCACCTTGAGCTAAAGGTTGGGATCCACAAGTGGTCAATCTCGTGTCATGCCCATAGGATCATTAGTCTATCCTTAAGTTGACACAATCTCCACCAATCTAGTGCATAGGAAAGCAAAACTCTCACTTTTTGACAGCATGCCCTTGAAGTCTTCCATCTATAGGAAAGCCAAAAATCTCCAGCCAATCCTCCTCAGGTCTGTCATACAGCTTTGACTCTCCCTAGGAAATCCTTCATCATCCAATCCAAAATCTGTGCTTAATCCAAATCCAACCATGAGCTTCCATGTTCATCCATATGCATGACCCCATCCCCATTCGACTCATCATCAAAACATGAAATCCCAAACCTATCATGATGTGTTCGGTCGTATTGTCCTTGCTCCCGCCACCTCCTATTCCAATGATGATGAAAATCTTGTTGACTATGATGGGTATATTGAAAGCCTTAGAAACATTCCCCCAAGCATCCCACAAAATCCAAGAGTTATTCCAAACTATCTAGTCATGCCATCTGATATCCTAGCTTCTCCTCCATCACCCAATCGACCAAGCTTCCAATCTTCCACCCTCATCACACTAGCTATTCCTATCAATCCACCACCTCCACCTCCGACACACGAGTCTCCAAGGAATCTCTTAGAGGAACTACAAGGAAAGCCACCTCCAACAGTCGATAAGCCATGTCATCTAATCCAACCATGTGAGGTAGTCAGGGATGAAGCTTCCCCATCTATAATATCACCCCCATCTCCCACAGCTATCATCCCCATACCATCCATCAAATCGCTTAAAATCCTTCCACTTCCCGCAAGCATCAAATTCCCACCACCCATCGAATCGCTCCAAATCCCATCCACATCTCCTCCTCCAAGCATTATCCAAATCCCATATAATGAACCTCATGCATCCACTCCCATCCATTCCTGTCAAGATCTTTTCCAAAAACATGTTGAAATATCCTCCGACAGAATAGCAGATCCTGCCACCCCACTTATTCCCCTATATGATCTACTTTTACCATCCCCTCCATATCTAAATCCTACCATCTTACTTCATCTCAAGATCCCTTTCCCTCAACTCACCCAACTCAAGATCCTATCCTCCCATCTCCTCTGCTTCATGATCATACATCTCCCATAATCCATGATGATAGATCCATCAAAAAAGAACTAATTATCATATCCGAAGCTCCAACTCCTTCAGCTAGTAATGGACTCACATCTTGTGTTCCAAATAATGAACATCATATTGAAAAAAGAAATGAAAATGTATTTCTAGATGTTGGTATCCCCGCTATTCCTGCATGGTCCCAAGTTCTTCCATCTCCACCCCAAAGTTCCCATCCATCATAATCCGCATCTATTTTGGGCCCTCATCCTACTCCTTATCTCCAACCCTCCATTTTGGGTCCATATATCCCTTATCTAAATCCCACACCCTTTCCATCCATTTTGGGTCCTTACATACCTAATATGAATCCTTTATCACCTCCATCTATTTTGGGACCTACACCTTCGCTGTTTCCATCTATTTTGGGCCCATATCCTTCCTTCCCTCCATCCATTTTGGGCAATTATATCCATCCATATCCTATGTTCCAATCTATCCTTCCATCCCCTCAAATCCACCAGCTAGATCATCAAAGGCACTCACCCTGGAATCCCTTCCAACCTTTAAACCCTATCACTCCATCAATTATCCCTCCATCTCCTCCATGCTCTTGTTCCCATCCCATCGCTAATAGAAGCATATTGGATGCCAAAATACAAAAGCATAAATCCAAAAATCCACAAAAATCCAAGTCTCAACATGTCCCTTCTAAAATACATGTTCAAAATGAGAAACATTTAATCCCAATCAAAGAAAAAGTCAAGAGGCCACAAAAGCCCAAGCTAAAAAAGTCAAAAATCATGTGGATACCCAAGATGCTCATAAAAGAAATGCATCTCAAAGAAAAATCTCAATTGACATCCATTCATGCTACTCAAAAAGCCTCATCCATCCATCCTTCATCCAAATCCCCATATAAGCATCCTTTCTCCCCCCAATCCACTTTTAGTCCATATGCTTCTTATTCTAAATTTCCCATCCTCCATCTTCCAACTCTACTTTTAGTCCTTATCTTTCTCTTCCTCCATTTTCTCCTCAACCTCGCTCAAAACCATCTTTCCCACTACTTTATCACCTCTCAAGGTGTGTGCCAATGATGATCTTTCCATTTTCCTCATCCATTTACCCACAAGCCTTATGTCTTCGCATCCATTATCTATCAAACTCCCACCCACCATTCCACTTGTTCAATCCAATCCTTTTTCATCCATCCTACCAACATCTATGAGCCAAAAATAGCTGAAGAAAGCCAAAATCATTCCAGCTAAGTCCAAAATCAAAAAGTCAAAAAAAAGTAAAAAAAAAATAAAGCGTCCACTGGTGAAAACTTGGCAATTCAAGCGCCTTGGACAAGTACCATGATGAAAACTTGGCAAACAAGTGTCATGCGTAATCCCGCCATCCCCAACTTAGCCTATCACCCTCATGCTTTTGGTCATCTCTTGACATCCAACTCCATCTTCCAATCTATCCACCTATCCTCCACCCTCCATCTTCCATCTGACACCATCCACTTATCTCCTGCAGCTTCAGCCAACCATCCCAGCTATCATCCATCTCCCTCACCCCTTCAGCTTTTTCCATCCTAGCTTCAATCCTATCACATCCATCATAAGACCCCCTTCTACATGTTATCTTCTGATTGGGGGCACTATATTCCTTGGAGATCTTGTCTTCTCCATAATCCCTTGTCATTGGTATCTAGCTCTAGGCTATCCTCATGCAAACCCAATGTCATCTCTTTATATCCATCATAATCCTAGCTATCTGCCATCCTATCCAGCCATCTCATCCTACTCCTCTAGATATCCTTGGTCACAAAATCTCTCATCATCATTAGATGCATCCTGCCAAATCCATATCTTTCGCTATCACCCCACCCTTAGCTTTTGCATCTTGCACAACATCGAACCATCCCGCTATCCTATCATCCTGAGCTTTTGCCCACTTGTAACTATCTTGGTTAGCTTCAGCTTGTAAATATCTTGGTCCGTCAGCTTGTACATTCTCTTTATCTTAGTACCATTGTATCTATCCAACGTTCGTGTCAGTTCATCCTTGATCAACATTTTGCACCCATCGCACATCTTGGTTAGCTATTCCAATGCATCCTTTAGCTAGATTTCCTATCACCAAAGTGTTATCCTTCTTAGTTCAGCTTGCCAGACGCATCACTCATCTAGATCCATCAACTTAGGTACTCTCCGATAGATCCTTGCAGGATATAGCTTTCCTCATGTCTGATCTTGGTCCGTTAGTACCTTGTCCTACCCATCTCGTTGGCAAACAATTCTCTTTTGAATTTTCACTTTCTTTCGATTTGGAATCTTCCCTTTTGGGTCTTGAAGTATCTTTTCCAAACAATCTTTTTGTTCCCTCCTCAAAGTTGCCACGATCTTCCATATCATGGTATACTGTGAATGGGGCAATCTGGGCGTAAGGTCTTGATCAAGTCTTTTGTTTGTTTTTCTTTTCTGCTTGTGGGTTACCCAGTGTCGGTTCCACTCTTATTCTTTCAAGATTCATGTGTGATTCTGGGGCAATCCTTGCGTGTTTGTTTTGAGTCAGTCCGTCAGTCCTTTGGACAGTTGGTGAAAAGGCCTTGATGTTCTTGGTAACCTTGGCAATTAACCAATAGTCCTATAGCAAATCTAATGCTCAACTACATGGTGGTACTTCTTTTTGAAGTATCCCCCCGCTCAAAAAGCTTCAATGGTTTTCCTTCATCTCCATTATCCCCCATCCATATCCAGCATCCGTCTCTCCTACCCCAGCCTATGCATCAGTATCTCTTTGAATCACTCCTCACCTTTAGCTTTAGGGATCCACAATCCTAGTGTTAGTGATCCACCAATCCAAATCAATCCACCAAGCCTCATCTTTCGAGATCCACAATCCTAGTCCTAGGGATCTCCGAAACCCATCTTCCGCAAATCTAACTCTTTGAAATCCTATTGCATCAGCTTTATAATCCCCTCATCCATCTCCCTCTCCTAGATTCCTTTTTATAGCACTCCGCTCCTTCATCCTCCACCTTCCCTAAAGTCTTAAGCTTGCTTCCTCTTATGCATTTGATTCTCCTTTATCATTCTCCCATAGTGAGAGTTTGAGCTAATTCAACCCCTTCTCTTTGCCAATCTGAGTTTCCTTGCTCATCCGAGATTCTTGTACTTTTCAAGAAGCCATCGAGCTTTGTTTTCTCTCTCCGCTGCCTTCTTGAGGGGGCATCTCACAGCCCATTCTCTCCTCTTCTGCTCTAGCCTTGTGCATCTTATTTTTTTATCTTTGATGCCATGCCACTTGCGGCATCACATCAAAGAGGGGCAAAATGTAGACACCTAAAAATCTTTAGAAAATAAAGTATTTTTATTTTCTGAAAAAGTCCTGATGACATCATCATTTATTAATTAATTATTTAATTTTTATGCCATTAAATTCCTTTATCTTAATTAAAAATATTTAATTAAGGAATCCTTCCCAAAAATGTTTA
The DNA here is from genome assembly GCA_028749045.1 of Cupressus sempervirens. NCBI lineage: Eukaryota > Viridiplantae > Streptophyta > Pinopsida > Cupressales > Cupressaceae > Cupressus > Cupressus sempervirens. The sequence goes on from CM053783.1 coordinate 3,117,182, forward strand.
AATCTTATTTAAGCATTATTTCCTTATTTATTAATTATTTAATTAATAAATTGACCAAAAAACCCAAAATAAATAAAAAAATTATTTTTTGCCCAAAATTTGGCCAATTTCCTTAAGACCATTAACCTCTTCCAAAATCTTCTAATCCTTCTTTAATTTTAATTAAAGGCTAATCCCATCATTTCCTACCCCTAATCCCAACTCAAAATATTTAATTAAGATTAAATATTAATCCTCATGTTTATTAAAAATTTTTTAATAAATATCTCCTCAACCCAAACCCTTGAAATAAATAAAACTTTATTTATTTCCTAAGAATCTAATTTATCCTCATCCTAAGAAGTTCTAGACTCTTCTAGAAAGTCTTCATCCTCATCCTAAGAAATTCTAGACTATTCTAGAAAGTCTTTATCCTCATCCAAAGTCTAGAATCTTCTAGAAGATGTCTTTAAACCTAATCCTAATCCCCTCCTAACCTTGTCACATTCCCTAAACATGGGTTAAGGATTACTAACCCAAGCCAAAGTTAACAAATATCTCCTCCTTCACCCACCCTCATTAAATGCCATCCACTTGCCTATCCCTAAGCTAATCCTAAACTATCCTAATCCATCCTCTAATCATTTGCACAAGCCTAAGCAAGCTTAAAACCCTCCTAATCAAGCCCAAGTCGAAATTGCTCTCATCTCCCTCAAAATATCTCAACCATAAAACTTTATGAAGCCCACTAGGCCATAAATGACTCTTCCAAGCCCTTTTATTTCTCTTACAAGCCATTATGAGGGTCTTTATGAAGATTTTATCCCTTGAGCCTCTTTTGTTGACTCATCCTTCCCCTTTTCTCCATCCTCTCACCATGTGACATGTGTCACTCCTTGATTGGCTGTAAGGAAGCACAATCCATGTGCTCTCTTCTCATGCAATCTGAGCCCTCCATGAGATTTTTCCCATCCTTGCATCTTAGCCCTCAATCCCTCAAGCCTCTTGCCTATAAATTGGATCCTTCCCCTTTGCAAAATAACACAATCCATGAAGTAAAGTCATATGCCATTTTGAGAAGCCATTTTACATCAAAACCATACACTCACACCCAAATTCCAACTCCATTTGAAGCCCTTTTTGAAGCATAAAGCTTGAGCATACATCCTATCTATTTAGACAAAGCTACTCAACAAGAGAGCTTCTCATTGAGAGAGCCCATTAATGGCTCATATTCTCAATTGAGAGCTCATCTTAGTCTACCTTGAAGTTTATGAATTTTGTTTAGTTTGTAGAAGCTTTATTTAAATTTAGTTTCTATTAGCATACTAACATTGCTCATATACATCTTGATCCTACATTATAAGTTGAAGCCATTAACAATGCTACTCACATACTTAATAGGTCTCCTCATGTTGCCTTAGAGGGGAAGACTCTTTTTGAGGCATGGTGCAGTAGAAAACCAATTGTAAGTCATTTTAGAGTCTTCGATTGTCTAGCATGGGCAAACCTATCTTCTAGAGGTTGCAATGTACCAACACCTAGGCCTTGTACTTTCATAGGATATGAAGACAATGCTAAAGCTTATAGACTTATGGATCTAGAGACACATGAGATCTTTATGGAGAAGGATGTTCACTTTGAGGAAAGTTCACCCAACTTATCCTCTAATCCTCTCCACACATCATACATAGTAGAAACTGATAGTGACACTAGCGATAGTGCTTCAAAAAATTTAGACACGTGGGGTTCTATTGACAGTTGTAGTGTGAGGTCACATTATCAGTTTAGTCCACATGCTTACATTGCCATAGTGAAAGGTCTAGCATAGCATGGTACATCTCATCTTCCAGCTCCAGCTTCAGTTGATTTGAGAGACAGCTTTGAGGACTTACATCTTCTCTTTGATGAAGGTTATCCTTCTATAGTTGTTGCGAGGGCTCACTCTGACCCTCATGTCCATTCTCTACATGATCAATCTTCATAGGTTGGGGTGATTGTGGATCCTTATGAAAATTAGTTGTCGGAGGTCTCTTTGTCAGTTGAGAAGATAGATGGTTCATTGGAACAGGTTCAACAGACATCCTTGCCAGATCTACATTGATTCTTTTCAGCACAATTGGAAGGGGTGAACATCAAAATTAGCACAGGGATACTTCAACAGGTTTCAGGGCCACCATACATCTTTAGGATTGTACCTTTGCCTTTGTTTCTTCCAAAGGGGAGGAACGTCATTCAACACTCTTGGACTAGCTTCTTCCTTAGAGTAGCTTGGCATTCTTCATTTTGGGGGGGGGAGACCTACCTTGTCTCTCTTCCTCTTCTTTCTTATGGGGGGGACTTTTGCCTCTTATGAGGTTTAGTTCTTCTCCTTCTTCACTATTGTAAATAACTTCTTCAATATTATTCGTATCTCTACTTCCTAACTTATCAAAATCAATATGCTGAAAACCTGGTAAATTTACATTGTTCTTTACATTCTCACATAAATTATCAATGTCAGATGAGGGATTGTGGCTTACCACATTGAATTGATTTATGTCATCAAATTCAGTCTTCTCATCATCCGAATCCTCTTGAGGTTTATACTTTCTTCTTAGTTTCTTAGTAGGTTGGCTTGTCTCTATTGTATCAGACTTCCTTGGTTCCTTTAGCTCCTTGAGTTTCTTTTGCTTGAATAGTGGTAGCCCTTTGTCAAAGGTACAGTTGGCTTTTGTTCTTTCTTCTTTGTTAGCTTCTTTTGTTTTTGCACTGACTTCTATTGTGCCTTTCTCTTCTTTCCAATTTCTTTGAGTTCTTTCTCGACATCTTCTTCATCAACATCATGATGTTCACCTAGTCCTTGTGTTAATTCCAAAGGCCCTTTACCTTCTTCTTCTTCTTCTTCTTCTTCTTCTTCTACTTCTCCTTCACCAAACTTCTCTTTAAGTTTCTTCACCATTTTATTCTTCTTCCTAATAACTATGGCAATTTTCAAGTTAATGGTGATTCTTGACTTTACTTCTTCATAATTTCCAAAATATGTAGCATCCTTGTCAATTTCTTTTGCCAATAGTGCAATAGTGGTTGTTGATGCTTCATCAACATTTATCTCATAAGGTAGAGGTCTCAACCATCTTACCCTTGGAATAACTGCATAAACATATGTGTAGTCAGAATCTTCTAAGAAATAAACATCATTATAATGTTGCTCCACTAGAGATATGAGAATTCTTGATCTTTGCTTCATAGACTTCTTAAAGTCTTCAAAAATAACTAGTCATTACTGAATAAAAATTATCTCCTAGTTGCTTAATGTACTCTCTTATCTGTTGAGTAAACGATCTATTTTTCTTCCATACTACCTTGCTAGATGTGGTAAATGTGTTTTGCACATAAAAGAATATGAAAATGATGAGTGAGATAAACTTACATGAAGAACTCATTCCTTTTATAATAGCTTCCAGGTTTTAGATAATTATTGAAGTTGTAGCTCGGCTAGGTCATAGCTATGATCTCTCTTGACAATTTTATAACCTAGGTTAACAACAATTGAGTTGGCTAGACTGGAAGAATCTATGTGCTATCATACACATTGCAAACACTATAATAGGGTTTATGATTGTATTAATTAATATTCCCCTCGTGTTCCATACGACTCCAGTATTCTTCTCAATTGCTTCCTTAGAATCACTTCTCAAGCTCTTTGGTCTATCTAGGGTAGGATTCCCTGTCACTCTATGAATGATTCTCTTTGATATTATAATAGGGCTATTCTCCAACCATAGTTGATTGTCATGAATTCTGCTCAAAACTATCTTTATCCCTTCAATTTTAAATACCTGGGGAAAATCTAAGGCACATGTTAACCCTTTCTGCTCAATGATTTAATTTTCTTCCTTCAGTATCCTGTTTTCACATAACCTCTGGTAGGTCTATCTAATCTCTAAATCTCCCACTTCACCAATGTTGCATGTATAGAAACACCTAACATCTTGAATCATCAAAACCTTAGGTGGGATCATTGATAAAGTGCCTAAAGGATCACCCTTGTACGCGATCTCAAGAATATCATGGAATGGAGGTTGTCGCATGTCATTACTGATCAATTAAACATTGAAAACCTATTTTCCTTCCTTCCTCATTGCTACTGAAGAGCTTGCTACTGTAGACACCTAAAAACCTTTAGAAAATAAAGTATTTTTATTTTTTGAAAAATTTCTGATGACATCATCATTTATTAATTAATTAATTATTTAATTAATTAATTTATTTTTATGCCATTAAATCCCTTTATCTTAATTAAAAATATTTAATTAAGTAATCCCTCCCAAAAATGTTTAAATCTTATTTAAATATTATTTCCTTATTTATTAGTTATTTAATTAATAAATTGACCAAAAAACCCAAAATAAATAAAAAAATTATTTTTTGCCCAAAACTTGGCCAATTTCTTTAAGACCACTAACCTCTTCCAAAATATTCTAATCCTTCTTTAATTTTGATTAAAGTCTAATCCCATCATTTCCTACCCCTAATCCCAACTCAAAATATTTAATTAAGATTAAATATTAATCCTCATGTTTATTAAAAAAGTTTTAATAAATATCTCCTCAACCCAAACCATTGAAATAAATAAAACTTTATTTATTTCCTAAGAATCTAATTTATCCTCATCCTAAGAAGTTCTAGACTCTTCTAGAAAGTCTTCATCCTCATCGTAGGAAATTCTAGACTATTCTAGAAAGTCTTTATCCTCATCCAAAGTCTAGACTCTTCTAGAAGATGTCTTTAAATCTAATCCTAATCCCCTCCTAACCTTGTCACATTCTCTAAACATGGGTTAAGACTTACTAACCCAAGCCAAAGTTAACAAATATCTCCTCCTTCACCCACCCTCATTAAATGCCATCCACTTGCCTATCCCTAAGCTAATCCTAAACCTTCCTAATCAAGCCCAAGTCGAAATTCCTCTCATCTCCTTCAAAATATCCCAACCATAAAACTTTATGAAGCCCACTAGGCCATAAATGACTCTTCCAAGCCCTTTTATTGCTCTTACAAGCCATTATGAGGGTCTTTATGAAGATTTTATCCCTTGAGCCTCCTTTGTTGACTCATCCTTCCCCTTTCCTCCATCCTCTCACCCTATGACATGTGTCACTCCCTGATTGGCTATAAGGAAGCACAATCCATGTGCTCTCCTCTCATGCAATCTGAGCCCTCCATGAGCTTTTTCCCATCCTTGCATCCTAGCCCTTGATCCCTCAAGCCCTTTGCCTATTTAAGGAATCCTCTGCCAAGCCATTTTAACACAATCCATGAAGTAAAGTCATAATGCCATTTTAAGAAGCCATTTTATATCAAAACCATAAACTCACACCCAAATTCCAACTCCATTTGAAGCCATTTTTGAAGCATAAGCTTGAGCATACATCCTATCTATTTAGACAAAGCTACTCAACAAGAGAGCTTCTCATTGAGAGAGCCCATTAATGGCTCATATTCTCAATTGAGAGCTCATCTTAGTCTATCTTGAAGTTTATGAATTTTGTTTAGTTTGTAGAAGCTTTATTTAAATTTGGTTTCTATTAGCATACTAACATTGCTCATATACATTTTGGCACGCCCGGTGGGACCCTGCATGGGTCATCTTCATTAGCTTTTTTAGTCAAGTTTTGTATATCATTTGCTAATTTTGGCTAATTTTGATTGTTTTTGTGATTGGTAGGATTGTATAAATTGGTTTTGTAGGTCCACATGAGCATGAAGAAGACAAAGGAACTCATAATCTATCTCATAGTGTTTGCAAATTTTTCAAGCTTATAGGTGGACAAAGAACTTGGAATTCTTCTTCCTCTTCTTGTCTATATTCTTCTTATTCCATCTACTTCTTCTTCTTCTTCTTCTTATGGGAGATCTTGGCCATTTTTTTTTTAAGGAAGCAAAATCATACACACTTATTTTTAGTGCTTAAAATGAACCCCCAAATCATATTTAAATCCATTAAAAAATCAAAAATTTGTAAAAAAGAAAAAATCTTTTAACAAGTGAAACTAAACCAATCCAATCATTTGCATCCTTGCAACATCAAGGTTTTAGATGCATTCATGCAAAGTTAGGAACACTTCATTTTTGAGAATTTAAAAAGAACTTCAAGTTTCCATTTCAAAAGGTTCAAAATCAACACTAAGTGCATACTAAAATCTAAATCAAACTCAAAGCATCAATCAAGGATAAAATGAACCTCATTTGCAAATATTTTAAAGTTCTTTTAAAAATCTCATGAAAACTACGAGTCCTAAATGGTTGCCAAAAATTGTTCTAAAAGCTTTGTTATTTGTTCCAAACAAATATTTTGTTGCAAAATCTTGAATGTTTCTTGGGTTTTTCATGCATCAAAACAATCTAGGAATATCATTTTTGGGCTTAAAATATGCAGACTAAAACACAAAATCTTGAATGAAAACCAAAGTCCAAAGAGTCATTTTCACTTTTGAGTCATAAACAATCTTGAATGATCTAAGGTTAAAACAAAGCACTTCAAAGTTCTTAAAACAACACACAAAATCTCAATCTTGAATGCTCAAAGGAAAAAACTTGAATGTTTAATCACTTGTCTTTGAATGCATGTTGCTAAACACACTCTTGAATGCCATGGATTAAAATCAAATTTTTCTTGAATGCATGATTAAAACAACAAATCCAATCTTGAATGCCAAGGATCAATTAACCATTGCAATATCAAACACTTCATTTGGAGCTTTTAAAATTGAACAAAACAAATCTCTTTTCCACATGCAATTTAGATAAAGTTTGATTTTTGGACATTTAAGAAACTTTGTTAAGTTAAATACAAATTTGCAAAAATCAATTTGAGTAGTTCTTTGGACTCACCTCTTTTCTAATCACCCATCAATTCAACCATTGGTTGCAATCTCAGCGCCATTTATGGGGATGGGTCTACTTGAAAAAGGTGTTAAATGTTTCACAATCTAACTCACTCGGTCTTTGAACGTTTGCTTTAACTTTATCAAAAATTTTAAATGACCAAAACTCTAGATTAAATCGATCACACTTCAAGTTTGGGCACTAAAATTGAACAACTATTGACGTGGAGGGCCTCCGGGCGCGCGCTTGACAAATCGAGTCTCACACATCTTTGCTTTGGGCTTAAAACAAAATCACACCAACTCTTGAATGCTTTAAAGGAAATTAATTGATACTTGACGTGGAGGGCCTCCGGGCGCGCGAGTTTGCTTTTGTTGACCCTAACTCTTCTTCTTGTTTGCATTCTTTGATCGATTTACTTTTGTTGGCGCTTCAAGTTGGAATTGAACATTGTCTCTTAAACATGAGTGCTTGCAAAGTCTAGATTAGCACACATAAGAGTCAATTGGTAAAGGAACAAGCATATTTTTTTTTTAGCCCAAGGTCATCCAAGTCTTCTCTCCCCTTGTCGTCTTTCGAGGCCATCTTGGGTGCATAAGATTAGGATCCAAAACCTTGTTTCTTTTTAGGAGGCCTGCTTGGGGATTTCATCACCCCTTGGACGACCTCAACTCCAGTGTTCTGGCAGAGTATAAGAATCGGGAGGTGAATCGAAATACACCTCTCTTGGAATCAAGATTTTTGTCACTCGAGCTAAGCCTCAACGAACTTTATACCCTTGAGAAGTGAAAGAGGAGAAGTGGGTTACTGCTCCTCTCAACTATGTGACATCTTGTTGGTTTCATCTACAGATTTGTGCCTCACGTACCTTTGGGTATATCGAGGACTCCCTAGCTAAACCAACTATCAGCCTTGTAGACAACCATCTAGAGTGTTAATGTGTTTGAAGTGACTGATCGAAATATTTGTAAAACATACACACTCCTAAGCGCAAGTATCACATTCTGAGAATCAAAAACTTCTATCTGGTTGTTCCTATCTATTGCTTGCTTTTTTATTTGTTGAATGAATGTTTGCCAAACTTGGTCAATCCTAGCTTAGGGTACACTTAGCATAGTCACTTCCTATTCCAGAAGTTGAACAAGTTGAAGCAAAATAACCAAGGTCTCTCAAAGCCAAGCAGATTCAAGAATTGATGTCAGAGCAACCCAAACCCAAACAGAAGTTCCACAAAGTTAAACTCAAACCATCTCAGGCATACCAAGAACTTTCAGCTAAGAGAAAGCAACTAACACCAAGTCCTTGAATTGCCAAACTCCACAAAGCAGAGGATAAAGCTGTCGACGAAGCACTTCAAGAGGCCTGGTTAGAGCGCACCATCAAATTTAGCCAACATCCAGGAGTTAATCCTGCTTATGCCTTACCAACTAGGCATGATTTCTATGATTAGACACCCTTGTTTCTCCACACCTTCTTGGATAAGCTTCACCTTAGAGTCATCTTTGTAGAAAAGTCAACCATCTTAGGTTATCCCCTTAAGCATTATTAGCTCATCCATCTCATTTAGGACCAAACAATCTAGCCAGCAATCCAAAATCTTCACATCCAAGCCTTAAAAAATTGTTGTCACCTTGCTAAAAGTTTGCCATTCCTAAAATCTTTCAAAACCACCAATCTCACCAAGGTTATCCCTTTGACAAAGCTTTGTCTATGGTAATCTAGCTTTGCCACTTGTTATCCCTCATCACCTTGAGCTAAAGGTTGGGATCCATAAGTGGTCAATCTCGTGTTCTTCCTAAAGGATCATCAGTCTATCCTTAAGTTGACACAATCACCATCAAGCTTGCACATAGGAAAGCAGACCTTTTGTGCTTTGGCAACATATCTTTGAAGTTAGAATCCCCAACCGAATCCTCCTTAGGTTTTGTCATATAGCTTTGCCTCAACCTAGGAAATCATTTGCATAGAAAAGCCTTCCTCCCTTTTGCATCCACCAACATTTGTTGCATCTCATCCCTAGGAGCATTTTTCATGCCACCCGTCACTCGCTTAGCCAAGAAGAAAGAAACAATGGAGCCCTATCATTTGGATCGAACAGCCTCACCCCCCTTGAGCACTCAGCCATCCTTCAGCCCAGAGAAAGCTATGCCATCATCTACTGACATTGAAGCTTTCATGAACCAACCAGGAAATGCAGTATTGGTAAACGCCATTATAGACAAGAACAAAGAGAAAATCATAGCTAATTTTTGAAGGAACAATGTAGGAACCTTTGACTTTGGAAGACCCCCTCCATTATCAGATCCATCTCACCCGTTGTTTGGGAAACTGCCACCACCCATAGGCTCTTATGATCCAAATTATCCTCAATATATGCCAAAAGAAGAGCCTCCAGCCAATCCATATGATCCAACGGACCCAAACATACCATCATCCACCCAAGTTGAAATCTCCATGCTGCAAGCCAACCCAGCCACCACCACTCCATCCTTGGTTCATACCTCTCCACTCCAAACCCCCTTTACCCAAAACACCTCACCGTTCACGCCCTTCACTATTGTTGTTGTTGCTCCCCAACCCAGCCTTCCAAATCCACCCATCTCCCAAATCAGTGCTAGCATCTTTGGCCAACCTCAGCAATATACAACAGGGATGCCGCCCATGGGGCCAAGTAATCAACCTTTCATCACCCCCAGCTTGTTCACCATAGCCCAAAGCACAATCCCATCATTTCCATTAGGTTTTGGGAGCTCAATGCCATCAGCCACAAATCCACAAGCTACTACCCTCACTCCACAAAGCTATCAAACCCCACAAGCTACTACCAATGTTCTGCTCAGCTCTCAAGTGACCCAAGCTCCCGCCACCACTCTACCAAGCTTCCAAATCCAGCCACCAAGCTATCAAACTTTGAATTCCCACCACCTCCACCACCAACTAATCCATTACCTCCTATTACCAACTACTTTTCAATGCCACTTCTAGGAGGTAACCCACCAATCTAGCCAACCACCAATTATTTGCAGGTACCATCCCAAATGGGGGCACAGCGCACATACCTTGGTCAAACCCCACAAGCCCGCCGATCCTTTCCCGAAGCTTCACAACCATCTTATACCTTACCTCCACAAAGCAATTCATTTATCCCATAGCCAGCTTATGTTCCTGAATCCCAACCTCAAATCCCATATCAACAGCAAGCCTCGCAGCACATGCAACACTATGCACCACCTCCCCCTCAGCAAACCGTCATCCACCATGCAGCTGCCCAAACAATGTACAATCCCTATCAGCAAATCCCTCACAGCCATCCATATTCAGTGGCCCCATCTAGTGCATACCTACCTCAAGGCACTCCTACATTGGGGGCACCCCAACCATCACCCATTAATTCAGAATGGGAAGCATGAAAACAACTTTGAAGAACATCCAAGAGGGAAATGATCCAAAAACTTTCAAGTTTGAGAATGTGTTTCCTTACCCATTTTACAGAGCCATTACCATGACACCATTCCCCAAGCATTTTGAGACACCCAAATTTGACAAATTTAGATGAAAAGGAGACCCTGTCACACATATCAAAGAATTTTACATGCACTACCAAGAAGTGGCATACGATGATGTCTTCCTCTTGCATCTCTTTCCCAAAAGCTTGGCCGGACCAGCTCTTGAATGGTTTTATAGAATCCCCTATGGCACAATTAAAATTTTTGCTGAATTATCTGAGGCATTTGTAGCCCAATATGCCCATCTTGTTGAAACAGAGCTATCAGTAGTTGATCTTGTCCACACCAAGCAAAAAGGTGGAGAAAGCCTTCCCGAATATCTGCAAAGATGACAAACCCTTACCACCCGCATATCTTGCACCTTGCCAGAGCGCCATTTGGTGAAAATGTTTATTGAGAATGCCCATCCTAGCTTGGCTCACCACATGAACATGAACTATTTGTAGACCTACAAAGATATCAAAGAGAAAGGAATGATCCTTGAGCAAGGACTCATTAGAGATGGTGTGGTCAAGATTTACAAGGAAGCCAACCAAAATCAATCACATTCCAATGACAAGTCTAGGTATTGGAATAAAAACAAGCATGTTGCAACAAATGGCGTCACTGACACCAGACATGTGAATATTGTTGGTCCTTCTCACAACCAGTCCAACCCACCCTATCAACCAAACAATCAGCAAGCTATCAACTACCAACAACAGAATAACCACAGCTATCAAAACCACAATCCAAGACCAAACTTTCAAGGGTCTAGTAATCAAGCTAATGCCATCAATGTAGCTGCAGGACAAAAGCCTAGATTCCAACCTACATCTAGAAACTATACACCCCTTGGTGAGCCATTGGATGTCATTTTTGAGAAATTAGTCAAGGAAAACCTCATCAAATTTCCTCCTACCCAGCAAATTGACCCAAGCCAATCCAAAGCTGCATGGTACAAAGACAATGAGTACTGCAAATTTCATAGGGTAAAAGGTCACACTACCCTCATATGCATGAAATTGAAAGACTATGTGGAGGACCTAATTGATCAGAAGGAAATCACTGTTGGTGCCCAAACCTCTCCCAATGCAGGCTTACAGATCTATCAAAATGCTTTTCCTCCTCACAACAATCAAAATCCTGGAAAAGCACCTATCCAAATGAACAACAACAACACCAACAACTGTCAGCCAAACCAACAGCATGGGAAGAACAATGACCACACTTCATCCTATATAGACTATGGTAGCCTTATAGGTTGTATATCCGAGAAAGAGCCTTTTGTCAATGTTATCAATATCCAAGGACCAAATAGTGAGTGTGCAGTCACCACTCGAAGAGCCCAATTTAACATCACAGGCCCACCCATTTCACCAACACCATCATCTCCATCAAAAAGCCAGTACAATATCTTGGAACACCTTGGGAACATGCTAGCCCAAATCTCCATTTTAGACCTTCTTCGCACTAGTCCTGTGTACAAGAACATCCTTGACAGTGCTCTCATAGAATCCCGTGTCCCTTTTGATATCAATGCTACTAATTTTCGTAATCTTGTTGGACACCTTTCATCCTCATGTGCTCTATTGTTCAAACCCACCGACATACCCATGGTCGAGCCAAATCACACCCTTCCACTTCGCATAGCCATCATGGTATCCAATTTTGCCATGAAAAGAGTAATGATAGATAATGGATTAGCCTTGAATATTTGCACCCTAAAATTCATAAAACAAGCTGGGTATACTGAGGCAAATATCATCAATGAGGTTATCACCATCAAAGCTTATGACAACTTGGAAAGAACCACAGAAGGAACTATTTTGCTGCCAATCAAGGTTGGGCCAGTCATCCAATAAACACTCTACCATGTTATTGATCTAAACTTACCATTCAACATCCTCCTCGATTGCTCATGGATTCATGCCATGAAAGCCGTTCCATCCACTTACCATCAGTGTGTCAAATTTTTGCATCAAGGCACTGAGGTAACCATCCATGCCGATCCAGAACCCTTTGCTTACTGCAATGCGGTTGAAGCTTCATATACAAACCATTGCCCTGGAATTGATATCGGCACATCCATCGCCAGCTCATCCCACACTTGTAATGACCTAGAAACCATCCTCGCCTCTACCCTGTCTACCGTGAAGATCAATAACAAGGGCTGTGGAGAGTATAGTCTGTCGGATGCATTTGTTGTCGGGGCACTCCCACTTGATCCACATGCCCATGGACAATCGACATATCACAAAGCTAAGGAGATTCCACCTCCTTGATACAAACAGTTTGGCCCAACAACCTTTGTATCCTCAAAAATCCCTCTTCATGAGGAGCTCACTCCAGATATCAACAATTGGTTACATAAGGATGCACCTCAAAGGAATCAGGCACACCTTGATCACTTTAGCCAGAAGTATCCCCAAGAACATAAGCTCATCACTGACAAATGGAACTATGAAGGTGGTGGTCTAGGACCAGAAGAAAGAGGCATGCAGTGCCCCATCGACGCACACAAGTGGGAATCGAAGTCAGGTCTTGGCTTTGGCATACCCACAATTGAGGGCACCAATATGGATGGTCATGCTTTTTTGAACATTCACCGCGACCTTGTCGAAATCGAAGACATTCCTGAAGAAGTTGAAAAGAGAGCCTACGACGATATCCTAGACCAAATCTCCCTCGGAGACTCTGTTCTGCAAGAACTATCCATCCACCTCATTGACCTACCACTCACCCATCCACAACTCATAGATTGGGACCAACCAAGCGTCATACACATTGATGAGTTCACATCAGAGGAAGCACTTCTGAGATTCATGGGAGCTGAAACACCTCACAAGAAAACAAAGCCAGATTCTGCCTATATCTACAAGCTAGATCCCAAGGGGTATTTTGGAGAAAATCCCCAACCTAGTTTCGATACACCCAAAATTGGAACTAAGGTAAATCTGAGACTAGCTAAGGCAGCGAAGAGAACCCCTCAGCAAGAACATCTAGAGCCACAAGCAGAACATGAGGATTTAGCATTACCTCCTCAAGATAATCGACCAGAGATATCTTCTATTCTAATTGAGGATACTAGGGAAGTCAACATCTGTTCTTCAGAGATCCCTAGGCTTGTTCACATTACTGCATCCCTATCACAAGACCAAGCTGATCTCCTCTTTGAGGTCTTAAGAGAGAACATTGGCCGATTTGCATGGTCATATCAGGACATGCCAAGGCTTGATCCAAAGCTTGTAGTTCATTATCTTGTAGTCAATCCACAGATCAAGCCCATCAAACAAAAGCTTAGAAAAATGCACCCCAAGGTGGCATTACTGGTCAAAGATGAGTTAGAAAGAATGTTAGCTGCTAAGGTTATCTGACCTATCGACTATTCAGAGTGGATCTCCAACATGGTCCCCGTCACTAAGCCTTTTGGTGACATTAGAATCTGCACTGATTTCAGAGATTTTAACAAAGCTTGTCCAAAAGATGATTTTCCCTTGCCCAACATAGATATGATTGTAGATCTTACAGCTGGACATGAAATTTTGTCCCTCATGGATGGATTTTCTGGTTATAATCAAATCAAGATTGCAGAAGAGGATCAGCATAAGACAACATTCACTACCCCTTGGGGAACCTTTTGCTACAACATGATGCCTTTTGGCCTAAAGAATGCTGGGGCTACCTATCAAAGAGCTATGATAGCCATTTTTCATGATCTCATCCATAGCATTTTGGATTATTATGTGGATGATATCTTGGTCAAGTCTCATACCTTCATGGATCATCTTGCTGACTTGGAGAAAGTCTTTGATAGGTTAGCCAAATACCATCTCATGCTGAATCCCAAGAAATGTGTCTTTGGGGTCACATCTGGCAAGCTTCTAGGCTTTATACTTTCTAAACGAGGTATAGAGATTGACCCCAAGAAGGTCAAGGCTATCTTAGACATGCCTCCTCCCCAAACATTGCGACAGCTTCGTTCTCTTTAGGGAAAGCTTCAATCTGTTCGGCGCTTCATCTCCCAGCTTGCAGATAAGTGTACACCATTTTCACATTTACTGAAGAAGGTTGAGAACTTCAAGTGGGATCCTTTATGTCAGCGCAACTTCGACCATCTCAAGTAGTATCTCATCAATCCCCCTATCTTAGTTCCACAAGTTCCTGGTCGTCCCCTGATTTTGTACATATCAGCAGCACCTACTGCTCTAGGGGCACTTCTAGCATAGCTCGATGACTACAGTAGAGAAAGAGCCATCTACTACATCAGTAGAACCCTAGTTGGTTATGAACTCAATTACACTCCTATGGAAGAAAGCTTGTTTGGCAGTTGTTTTCTCAACTCAAAAGCTTTTCCATTACATGCTAAGTCATACCATCCAACTAGTCTCCAAGATTGACCCTCTCAAGTATATGCTCTCCAGAACAGCACTTACAGGCCGTTTGGCCAAATGGGTTATGCTCCTTAGCGAATTTGACATCTAGTATGTGGATAGAAAGGCAATCAAAGGGCAAGCTATAGCAGATCACCTAGTTGATGCACCTCTAATAGATGCTTATCCGTTGATCACATAATTTTCAGATGAGCATATCTGTCTAATTGAAGAACAACCCCCATGGAAACTTTATTTTGATGGCTCATACACATCTCATGGATCAGGGGTAGGAATATTGTTGGTCACACCTCAAGGAGATTACATTCCAAAAGCCTTCAAGCTACAATTCCCTAGCACCAACAATATAGCTGAATATGAGGCCCTCATAGCAGGATTAAAGATAGCTGCAGAATGGAACATTACTGAGCTACAAATCTTTGGCGATTCTCAGCTCATCATCAAGCAAGCCCTAAATGAATATCAAACCAAAGATGAAAAGCTATTACCCTACAAAGAGCTATTTGATCAGTTAACCCAACATTTTACAAGGCTTCAGTTTACACAAGTGCCTCGAATACAAAACAAAGTAGCAGAGGCTATGGCTACTATAGGCTCGCTCTTGAAAATTCCCCAAGTAGCTACACAGTATGAGTTTTTAGTGGAGCAGCTCCTCACACCCGCCTATGTGAATAAGGATTCAAACCATGTTTGTATCTTGGTTGGTCCCCAATCCCCTTGGTACCATGAGATTCACGCTTACCTTAACGATGGTATCATATCCCCTCACCTCACACGTACCCAACGCCAGAACCTCATTCGAAAATCATCCCGCTATGTTATCATAGCCAATACCCTATATCGTCGGGGTTATCACGATACTCTCTCTCGATGTTTAGACCAAAACGAGGTCGCGATGGTGTTAAAGGAAGTACACTCTGGACTTTGCAGTGCCCACACGAGTGGTATTGTCTTAGCACGACAAATCCTTAGAGTAGGCTACTATTGGCCTACCATTGAAGAAGACTCCTGTGACTTTGTCAGAAAGTGTCTCCCATGTCAGCAACATGCAAATCTTGTGCATGCTCTAGCACAGGATCTACAACCTATTGCACCACCTTGGCCTTTCTCTTGTTGGGGCCTTGATCTAGTTGGAACTATCACACCCCTCTCATCTGATGGACATAAATGGATAATAACAGCTACAAACTATTTCACTAAATGGGTGGAAGCAGTCCCCCTAGTCTCAGCTACAGGAGTTCAGGTCTCCAAGTTCATCTTGTACCACATTGTTTGCCGCTTCGGCATCCCATCCACCATCTTCACCGACCACGGAGGTAACTTTGAAAATATCAACATGGAAGAATTATGCACTTCCCTCCACATCCATCACCACTTTTCTAGCCGATATTTCCCACAAGGTAACTGCCAGGCAGAGGCAACTAACAAAACCCTCCTCAAAATCCTAAAGAAAGTTGTCAATGATTCCGGCCGTGATTGGCATCTACAAATAAATCCAGCCCTATGGGCCTATCGAACTTCCTTCCGTACATCCATAGGTACAACTCCATACTCCCTAGTCTATGGTGCCGAAGCGGTACTACCTATAGAGTTGAACTTCCCTCCTTGCGCATATCTTTGCAAGGGCAAATATTAGATGAAGAATATAGAGTAGCTCGACTCACCCAGCTAGATCTCTTAGACGAGAAGTGACAACAAGCCTATGATCATCTCACAGTCTATCAAACTCGTCTCAAAAGGAATTTCAACAAGAAGGTGCTTCCACAACACTTTCAGCCAGGTGACATGGTCCTCAAAGAAAACATGAAAGTCCAAGTAGATCGAGAAAAGAAAGGCAAGTTTGAATCTACATGGATTGGTCCTTATGTTGTCACTGCTTCCTTTGGCTCTAGAGCCTATCAGCTATCTACACTGGAAGGACAACTCTTGAATGATCCTACTAACATCATTCATCTCAAGAAGTTCTATGCTTGAAGATCCTTGGTATACCCAGCTTTTGAAAAATACAAAAAAAAAAAATAGTAAAGAGAAATAAGCGTCCAATGGTGAAAACTTGGCAATTCAAGCACCTTGGATGGGTACATTGGTGAAAACCTGGTAATTCAAGTGCCTTGTGTACTAAGACTAATCCATTATCTATCACTATCCTATCCCTCATCCATGCACCCACCATCCCATAAAACACCTGCTTGTTCCCTTGGTGTTCCAACCAATTATCCAAAATCTAATGGAGCTTGTAAATACCTCCTGTACAACTTGTAAAATCTTGTACCTCAGCTTGTAAAATATTGTACCAAAGCTTGTATTATACCATGTAAATCTTGTACCATACCTTGTATATCCGAATCTTGTCCAAAGTTTGTACCATATTCTAGCCTGTAAATAATCTTGTATCCTAGCTTGTATACTATCACGTGCACACACAAAACCCCATTTTCACTTAAGCTTTTCGCAAACCATCTACCTATCCACCTATCACCTATTATAGACATCCCATCCTTCACAAACATTTCCATTTGACAAAAACCAAAACATGAACAAACTTGTACATTTGTAACATATCTTGGTCCATCAGCTTGTACATCCTCTTTAGCTTAGTACCATTGTATCTATCCAGTGTTCGTGTTAGTTCATCCTTGATCAACATCTTGCACCCATCGTACATCTTGGTTAGCTATTCCAATGCATCCTTTAGCTAGATTTCCTATCACCAAAGTGTTATCTTCCTTACTTCAGCTTGCCAGACGCATCACTCATCCAAATCCACCAGCTTAGGTGCTCTCCGATAGGTCCTTGTAGGATATAGCTTTCTTCATGTCTGATCTTGGTCCGTTAGTACCTCATCCTACCCATTTCGTTGGAAAATGGTTCTCTTTTGGATTTTTGCTTTCTTTTGATTTGGACTCTTCCCTGTTGGGTCTTGAAGTATCTTTTCCAAGCAATCTCCTTGTTCCCTCCTCAAGGTTGCCACGATCTTCCATATCATGGTATACTGCGAATGGGGCAATCAGAGCATAAGGTCTTGATCATGTCTTTTGCTTGTTTTCTTTTTTGCTTGTGGGTTACCCAGTGTCGTTTCCACACTGTTTCCTCTGGGATTCCTGTGTGATACTGGGGCAATCCTTGCGTGTTTGTTTTGAGTCAGTTCGTTAGTCCTCTGGACAGTTGGTGAAAAGGCCTTGATGTTCTTGGTAACCTTGGCAATTAACCAACAGTCTTATAGTAAATCTAATGCTCAACTACATGGTGGTACTTCTCTTTGAAGTATCCCCCCGCTCAAAAAGCTTCAATGGTTTTCCTTCATATCCATTATCCCCCATCCATATCCAACATCCATCTCTCCTACCCTGGCTTATGCATCAGTATCTCTTTGAATCACTCCTCACCTTTAGCTTTAGGGATCCACAATCCTAGTCTTAGGGATCCACCAATCCAAATCAATCCACCAAGCCTCATCTTTCGAGATCCACAATCCTAGTCCTAGGGATCTCCGAAACCCATCTTTCGCCAATCTGACTCTTTGAAATCCTATTGCATCAGCTTTATAATCCCCTCATCCATCTTCCTATCCTGGATTCCTTTTTATAGCGCTTCGCTCCTTCATCCTCCACCTTCCCTAAAGTCTTAAGCTTGCTTCCTCTTGTGCATCTGATTCTCCTTTATCATTCTCCCATAGTGAGAGTTTGAGCTAATTCAGCCCCTTCTCTTTGCCAATCTGAGTTTCCTTGCTCATCCGAGATTCTTGTACTTTTCAAGAAGCCATCGAGCCTTGCTTTCTCTCCCTGCCACCTTCTTGAGGGGGCATCTCACAGTCCATTCTCTCCTCTTCTGCTCTAGCCTTGGGCATCTTTTTTTCTTATCTTTGATGCCATGCCACTTGCGGCATCACATCAAAGAGGGGCAAAATGTAGACACCTAAAAACCTTTAGAAAATAAAGTATTTTTTATTTTTTGAAAAATTTCTGATGACATCATCATTTCTTAATTAATTAATTATTTAATTAATTAATTTATTTTTATGCCATTAAATCCCTTTATTTTAATTTAAAATATTTAATTAAATCCCTTTATTTTAATTTAAAATATTTAATTAAGGAATCCCTCCCAAAAATGTTTAAATCTTATTTAAACATTATTTCCTTATTTATTAATTATTTAATTAATAAATTGACCCAAAAACCCAAAATAAATAAAAAATTTATTTTTTGCCCAAAACTTGGCCAATTTCCTTAAGACCACTAACCTCTTCCAAAATCTTCTAATCCTTCTTTAATTTTGATTAAAGGCTAATACCATCATTTCCTACCCCTAATCCCAACTCAAAATATTTAATTAAGATTAAATATTAATCCTCATGTTTATTAAAAAAGTTTTAATAAATATCTCCTCAACCCAAACCCTTGAAATAAATAAAAATTTATTTATTTCCTAAGAATCTAATTTATCCTCATCCTAAGAAGTTCTAGACTCTTCTAGAAAGTCTTCATCCTCATCCTAGGAAATTCTAGACTATTCTAGAAAGTCTTTATCCTCATCCAAAGTCTAGACTCTTCTAGAAGATGTCTTTAAACCTAATCCTAATCCCCTCCTAACCTTGTCACATTCTCTAAACATGGGTTAAGACTTACTAACCCAAGCCAAAGTTAACAAATATCTCCTCCTTCACCCACGCTCATTAAATGCCATCCACTTGCCTATCCCTAAGCTAATCCTAAACCTTCCTAATCAAGCCCAAGTCAAAATTCCTCTCATCTCCTTCAAAATATCCCAACCATAAAACTTAATGAAGCCCACTAGGCCATAAATGACTCTTCCAAGCCCTTTTATTGTTCTTACAAGCCATTATGAGGGTTTTTATGAAGATTTTATCCCTTGAGCCTCCTTTGTTGACTCATCCTTCCCCTTTCTTCCATCCTCTCACCCTATGACATGTCTCACTCCTTGATTGGCTGTAAGGAAGCACAATCCATGTGCTCTCCTCTCATGCAATCTAAGCCCTCCATGAGCTTTTTCCTATCCTTGCATCCTAGCCCTTGATCCCTCAAGCCCTTTGCCTATTTACGGAATCCTCTGCCAAGCCATTTTAACACAATCCATGAAGTAAAGTCATAATGCCATTTTAAGAAGCCATTTTATATCAAAACCATACACTCACACCCAAATTCCAACTCCATTTGAAGCCATTTTTGAAGCATAAGCTTGAGCATACATCCTATCTATTTAGACAAAGCTACTCAACAAGAGAGCTTCTCATTGAGAGAACCCATTAATGGCTCATATTCTCAATTGAGAGCTCATCTTAGTCTATCTTGAAGTTTATGAATTTTTTTTAGTTTGTAGAAGCTTTATTTAAATTTGGTTTCTATTAGCATACTAACATTGCTCATATACATTTTGGCACGCCCGGTGGGACCCCGTATTTGTAGACTTCCATCTTCAAGATCTTGCCTCTCAAGTTGTCAAACTTTTCTTTCTAGAGAACTTAGCTTTGATACCAATTGTTGGAAATATAAATGGGAAAGTAAGTTTTGAGAGGGGGGGGGGGGAGGTGAATCAACACTTAAAACTTTTACCATAAAAATAATTCACCATACATCCATCTCATAACTTAAAATGTAAACTGAAATAAGTAACTATGCATCACATCCATAGCATAATGTAAATCAACACATAACACAAAAGATTTGGTTACCTAGAAACCCTCCAATGAGAAGGTAAAACTGGGGTGGGGATGACACCCACAACTCTTCACTACTATAGCAATAAAATGTGGCCAATTATGGCTACAAAGTTTTGAACATAAACTATGATCTACCTTGTGAAAGGCTTACAAGACTGTTAGGTCTCACATTGACTAAAGGATTTCAACTCATAATTAAGTAAACACTATGTTAGGAGATTTACAAAAGTGTGTTAGGACTACTTTGTTAAGAGCTTTACTTTATATCACCTGTCAAAATGATTTAGCACCCGATCCTTCAGTTAGCACCTTGCTGCTTAATGTCATATCTCCTCTTTACTAGTTATCTTTTGATCCTCCTGATCAGATCTATCTTCTCTATCCTTTCACTACTTTGTCTCTGTTCTTCTCAAATTGATTCTGCATTACATATCTCTATCTTAGCCATCTTCTCCACCATGAATGACCTCTATACTCTTATCATTCATCTCCTTCGTGCATGGTACTCCTCCTTATGGTTTACCTCCTTAAATAGGCATTGTGGAGATGGGCTAGGTTATAATCAATAAATGTGGTTGATCCTTATTGTTTCCCTTTTCTAATTGGCTACTTGTAATACCTTGGGATGCATGATATGACTTGATCCTTATCTCTTATAATAAAAAAATTATGTTCATGTTGGCAAAAAATGGTTTGCGTAGGAGTTTGTGCCATAACAAACATCTATGTCATTAATTGGTTACTTGGCATCAATAAGCTTTTGATGCTCGACCTTCATTGTGCTCTTTTCACTGATACTTGGCTTTTGAATGGCTCGACACATACCTATTGCTTGACACCTAAATCACTCAGCACACACTATTTTCTTGACACCTTCTATTTTCTTGGCAATTAAGTGACTCAACACACACTGATTGCTCGACACCTACTAGTGCTCGACACTATCTATCATATCACTCGACATGTATTGTCTGGGCACTTATGCTTGACATGCACTATTCTTTGCTAGATAACAACTTAAGTATTTTGTCACTACCTTGTCAAAACCAAAATGAGATCAACATAAAATGTCTCAGATCAGATCTAATAATGGTGGTGAGTATTGCAGTAAATAATTTCAATATTATTGCTCCACTAATGGTATTCGTAGATAGAAAATTGTTCCAAGGACTCCACAAGAAAATGGAGTGGCTGAACACATGAATAGGACAATAATGGAGTGTGCAAGGAGTATGAGGTTGCATCTTTGGCCACCCTTAAACATGTGGGTGAAGGCTATCAATATAGATGTATATTTGATTAATAGAGGTCCCTCTACTCCTTTGGGTTATGGTATTCTAGAGGAAGTATGGACTAGTAAGAAGGTGAGTTATTCTTTTCTTAGAACCTTTGGTTGTGAAGCATTTGCACATGTTGATTATGAAAATAGAACCAAGTTGGAAGCTAAGTCAAAGAAATGTGTATTTGTTAGATATGTCATTGATGAATTTGGTTATAGGCTTTGGAATTTTGAAAATCATAAAATTGAAAGAGACAGGGATGTTATATTCATTGAGAAAGTGTTGTACAAAGATCTGTTGCAGCAACATGAGAAGAAAGAAAATGATTATGTAGTATTGGATGATACTCCAAAAGATGATGTTCCAACAGTTCCTCATGATATGCAACAACCACAACAACAAATACCACACACCCTAGTGAATGTTAGATGGTCAACAAGGCTAACTAGACCTCTAAAAAGATTTTTTCCTTATTTGTATTCTATTTTACTTACTACTGCTGCTGAACGTGAATGTTATGATGAAGCTGTGTAGGTGGATACAAAGATTTAGTGGGAGTCTGCAATGAAAGAAGAAATGGACTCTTTGCTGAAAAACCACACATGGGATTTATCCAAGTTGCCTACAGGTAAAAGGGATTTATAGAATAAATGGGTTTACAAGTTGATAGAAGAGGATGGAGGTAAGAAAAGATTTAAATCTAGGTTAGTGGTAACAAGATTTGCAAATAAAAAGAGCATTGATTTTGATGAGATAATTTATCCTTTTGTTAAAATGACTTCTATTTGCACTATTTTAATTATTGTGGCTACTGAAGATTTGCATTTGGAGTAGCTTGATGTTAACAAAGCCTTTCTTTATGGTGATTTGGATGAAGAGATATATATGGCACAACTATAGGGATTTGAGGTCAAAGGTAAGGAGAACTTAGTGTGCAAATTGTAGAAAAGTTTATATGGCTTGAAGCAAGCACTTCAATAATGGTATCTAAAATTTGACAATTTTATGCATGAGCATGGATATAGTAGGTGTCATTCAGATCATTGTGTTTACTTTAAGAGGTTGGATGATGACAACTACATTATTTTATGTTTATATGTTGATGATATGCTTGTAGTTGGGTCTAACATGGATAACATTAAGGGGTTAAAAGAACAGTTAACACATTCATTTTCTATAAGGATTTGGGGGTAGCAGAGCAAATCCTTGGTATGAAACTTTGCAAAGATAGAAAGAACAAAAAATTGACATTCTCTCAGGTTGATTATATTGACAAGGTGTTGCAATATTTCCCTATGCAGAATGCCAAAGTTGTCAACACACCTTTACTTGGTCATTTGAAGTTGACTAAGGAGATGTGTCCAAAGACACACAAAGAGGAGGATAAGATGTCCAAGGTACCCTGTGCTTTAGCTGTAGGAAGCTTGATGTATGCTATGGTATGTACAAGGCTAGATATTGCACATGTAGTGGGAGTTATTAGTAGGTATATGATTCATTCAATGATCAAGAATTAGAATACAATTAAATGAATTCTCAGATATTTGAGAGGAACATCTTGCAAGTGTTTACATTTTGGGGGCTCTACTATTGATTTACAAGGCTATGTTGACTCAAATTTGGAAGGAGACATTGATACCAAACAAAGTACTATAGGTTATGTATTTACTATTGGTGGGACAATAATGAGTTAGATTTCTGGGTTGTAGAAGGTTAATGCTTTATCCACTACAGAGGTAAAGTATGTTGTTGCTAAAGAGGCAACCAAGGAGATGATATGGCTTCAATTCTTCATGGAAGAATTGGGACACCCACAAAGGGATACTTATTTATTTATTTTATAGATAGTCAAAGTGTCATTCATCTTGCAAAGAATTCTTTTTTACATTCAAAGACAAAACACATATAGTTGTAGTACCATTTCATTTAGTTAGTTTTAGATGATGGACAATTAATGCTAGAGAAGATACACACATATGATAATCCAACATATATGTTTATTAAGGTGATAACAAGGGAGAAGCTTAACTCCTCTTCAGCTTCGATTGGTCTTTTAGACTAAACAAAATAAAAGAACAAAAAAGTCTAAGGTGACTTGATATTCCAGTGGGAGCTATAGGTTAAGCATTTCTATGATCATTCTCCAAGTGGGAGGTTATTATTGTGGAATCTAATCATTCTCCAAGTGGATTTTTTGTGTGATGTGGATCCTAATTAGACTTGAATATTTATTCGATGTAGTTTCCCCCCAGATTATTTCTATGGGGGTTTGGGGGTAGCGCCCTTGCAGGGTCCTAGGGAAGTGCCCTAGGTGCTTTCCCTATTGTAGTATAGGGTGGGGCCGAGGGGCAATGCCCCCGTGGGGGTTTTTGTGGGTAGCGCCCCCTAAGCCAAAAATGACCTTATATTATAAAAAGTGTCGACTACTATTTTTCTATTAGATGACTTATTCTAGCCCTAATTTTGTAACCAACAAAAAACTTGTATAAAAAGGCTTAGGGTTAGTGATTTCATAATGTATGGTGATATTGTAGCTTCTTGTGGCAGTATTGAGTTGTAAGAGATTGCAGATTGTAATCAATGAGTAATAATAATATTGGACTTGTTGCTAGTAGATGTAACCTAGGGATGGGTGAACCACATTAAATCTTTGTGTCTTGTGTTCTCTTCTGTGCAATCTATTATTTTTTGATATTGGTTATATTTGCATGTATTTGTTATTTTTTTTCATGGTTAATCCTAATATGACATTCACTAGGCTCAGCTTATAGTGAAAGTACTTGGTGACCAAAGACTTGTTTAGCTCTTATAGAGCTCAACATATACATGATTATTTACAAGTCCTTACATGAGTCAGTGTATCTAGAGTAGCTTGGTCGCAGTGATGACCTATCGACTCTGCCTTATATATGACTAAGTGTTTGACACTAATAGACAAAAAGACTTAAAGAAACCAACAATCTCTCCCTTTTTCATTAGTGGCAAAAACTAAAGGATTTGAGCAATACAAATCCACAAAGCCTGAAGAACACCTGGATGTAAAAACCTGTCATTGAGAAGAAAAAGACAAGAAGAGGCAAGGGTTTGCTCTGACAATATGCAAATTGTATTCTTAGAAATTAAAAAGATAGATCATCCTTATAAAGGAGATTGAAACCCTAAAAAAGTCTAACCTAGGTTGCATAATAATAATTAATAAATTAATTAATTATTATATGCCTAAGTTTAGCTTAAGTAGAGTAGAGTTAATTAGAAAATATTTAATTACTCTAAAACCCCCCATTAAGATAAACTTAGGCAGTAGCTAAAAACCTAGAAACAACTACAAAAAGTAGATCTGGGTCCCAGTAGCAAAGCCTAGTGAGGTACCCAAGTACAACCAAATCTCTAAAAGAGGAGAAATAGAGAAAACCACATGTAAAAAACCCTACTCCAAAAAGAGATGGAAAATATGTTGAAAGAAACTAGTGAAGGACTGAAGAAGCCTAAAACTAGGGAATGTCCCAGAAGATAGAAAAAAAATGATCATGAAGAACATCATTGAAGCATTAGAAGCTGCAAAGCTCTATCAAAAGTAACTATTGATTTGAAGAATCTCCACTGAAATAGAACTTGACCAGGTAGAGAAGACTATAATCTACATCAAATCAGCAGGCACACAAAGGCAAACAACTAAACTCTAAGATATAGATGGCATGAAACACCAAAGCCTAAAGAGATGACCAATCAAACATGGAAGGCTACAACCAAATTAGGAGAAAAAAGAAGAGTGTTTATATGGTAAATGACTCATCTCACCAAAATGCATAGGTACCCAGCTACTACATCTGCCTAGTACATAGGAACACATACTAAATACATAGCTCACTCCATCGAACCAAGGAAGCATGAGAAACAATAGAATGATGTAATACAAGGTAGGAGAATCCCCAAAAGAGATGTCCTAGCCCCTAAAAAATAACCATAGAATGTAAGATAAATGACAATGTAAGATTTGAAGTCAAGTCACAATAATTTATTCATAGATATAACTGATTACATACAATGTGTCAGGCTATAAGGCCTTCTTGGTTATGGCCAAATACAAAGCAAGTAATAGTTTTGCAAGATCCCTCAAGATCCAATCCAAACCGTAGCTATTCTAGATCCACACTTTGGTAGAAACCTCCAAGGAAGATCCAACAAGCACTCACAAACCCACCAAGCAATTTCCTTGTTTCCCCAGCCTCGGCTACTAGCCTTCTCAAAATTTTGCTCTTGTACCACTTCCTCTTCTCCAAGATGGATGAATAATGACTAAAGAATTCACTACAACCCCTACTTATACCAATCTAAGTCACAAGTCCTCCCAGTATGCTACAAATTAAATATCCCTTACATTAACTACTTGAAGAGCCACAAGTTGGCATCCAACAAGAATTAAATACCAAATGCCTTTAAAGGCCTACAAAAATTACTAAATACATCAAAATTAACTACCCAAGACCCAAATAGGTCCACTCAACCCCACCAAAATCCTATAATCATGCAAGATAGCCAACTACCCCAAGATGCTCCTGCATCACAGAAGAACCCCCCTAATGTAGACAAGGGTGAGATGACAGGCAACTAGAAAAGTGGGCCAAGAGAACTGCATGTTAAGGAACCACAATCAAGATGCACAAAATAGTACATATGTATGTACTGAGGTGATCAATCTCAGTCAAATCATGAGTTTAATGTCACATAAGGGAAGTTCACTGGATAAATGAAGATGGAAAACAAAGGAAAAACATCAACTTTCCATGACACTTTAATCAGAGTAGTACATGTACAGTAAGGCACAAGATATAGTGAATCCCAAGAATATAATAATCTGTACGGGTGTTCTTAGATGATACTCCTCAAATCAGAAGGCTAAACAAGACAAAACTACTGAAGTAATAATATAGATGAAATATGACACTTTATCGCAGTGTGTTTGCAAGAATACATATAAATGATGTCTAAATAGACCATAAGAGACATAAGACTAATACAATAGATAGTACAAGTCATGACGCATCATTTGAAGCAATGAAATTGATCCTCAGACTTGAAACAACCAAGATATCTATCGGAATGCAAAAATGCAAAAGACTAAATAAAATATGCCTGGAGCAAAATCTGGAAAAACAACTAGCATCACTAGAAATAGCTTGGAAAGACCTATCCAATGATATAAAGAATTCCCAAATTGGAGATTGGATGCTTAGGATATGTCTTTGGGAGTGCAAAATGGAATTCCTAACTTTGACAGTAGAAAAAGCTATCAAAAAATCATCAAAACTGAAATCTAATGTACCACTGTGATGGACTCGGAACTAACTTTTTGGCAATCTCTCGTTTGCAAAAAATAGAGTCCATATGCTCAAGATATAAGAAAAAATGTGAAGGTAGGTCCAAAAAGAGCCTAAAGAGGTGACAAGAATACATGGTGTTGATGTCAGAAAGTGATGAGCCCAAATTCGATGGGAAAATGGTCGTCAAGGCACAAAAATGCCATAAAAGTGACCAATTTGCTGGAAGTACTCGTTGGAAAAAAATATCCTAGTTGGCTAGAGAAAATGAGCAAATAGATAAGTCAGTGTTGGAAAACAAAGTCTGGTGGCATAAAAGAATAAAATAATAAAAGAACAAAAACACTTTATCATGATCACATCTTTACAATAAAAGAATAAGAATACTCTCCCTAAGCCTATGACTCGATTCTTATAGAACTTCAAAACTTTTTCTTTATACTACAATATACAATACATACCTTACATGACTCAAATTAGTTTTGTTGTAGCTTTGTCATTTTCAGCTCTGAATCTTTGTATCTTTTCCATTATATCCTCCTTATAACTCATCATTCCCCTTTGATCATTTCACTTCATTAAATCCTCTATCCCCTTTAATTTCTTTCTTATTAATCATCATTCCATATTAATCATCCATCCCCTTATTTTTTACACTTATATCTGTAGTTGGGGTGCTTTTTGCTATTGCCTCATCTCTTCTTGTTTTTTTCTTTCTTGCAAGAATGTCTTGCAAGATGACAGTTTGCTCAAAAGTGAGATTGACTAGATCCCATCTTGTCATATCAATTACTTCATTCAGACTAATAGTACTAGAGAACTATCATGTTTCTTCTTTCCTTTACTTTTCTTAGGAGTGTTATTGTTCGAAACTGCTAGAGTAAGAGTAGGTGATGGGGTGTCACCACTTGGTCTTGCTTGTACTTCAATATCTGGAACAATAATGTTAGAACTTGACACTACATTCTTTGTTTCCTCTTCTTCTTGTCTAGTATCCTTATCTCCCTCATCTTGAGGGCTTGAGAAATGTGGTCATGTATGACCTATAGTAGAAACTTCTACAATTGTTTCTTTTTCTAGTTCCTCTTTCTCTTGTTTCTCCATCACGGATTCCCCAGCTTCTGAGGTTTTCTTTTGTTCATCAACATAGGTGTCAAGTGTGGTGACATGAATAGGACATATGTTGCCTTGTGGGATTGACACACCTAAACTTTCTAAATCACTTTGATCATCCTCTATGGTTATTGTACCCATTTTTTTAATCTAGTTCAACTCCTATTGTAATTAATAAAAAAATGTTCTTCCATAACAATGCATTTTTCTCTATAACAACCTCAATCTTATTCTATAGAATCATAAATTTTTTGAATTTAGGAACAAATCAGTTCCTATACTTCTCCAAAAATGTTGTCTTGTTCTTATTTGACAATTCAGGCATAATCTTGGCCAATGTGCCTTCCCTAAATTTGCTTCTTTACTTCTGTTGCATGTTGCCACTTTCCATCTAGTCTACTATACAAATAATTTGGAATCTTCTTTTCAAATTCTATAGGGACAAGCTTATTGTTAGCCATTGGATCTACCATCATTGCTTAATGCATCATACTTTACATATTTGAATCCTGATATGCCTGCAGAGTTTTTGTTGTTGGCACATACCTCATCAATATTTCTTTGATTGGTAAATACAATGACTCAGTGATGTCTAGGTTCATCAAACTCGGTTGTTTTAGCATCTTCCTCTTTAATGTCTTTCTATTTTACTAGACTTCTTCTCTTTGTTTGGTTCATAGTAGCTGACACTTTCCTCTTTTCTGCACTTGTGCCACTAGGTTTGGTGATTTTGATCACCCCTTTCTTGACTGGTGGTTCAACACTTACTGTTGTTGTTTCCTTGGTCTTTGGTCTTTGAGGTGTAGGAGGAGAGAGGGGCTTAGATGCCATCTTCTCTATAATTTTCTTCATTGTAGGCTTAGTAGATTTTACTATTTTAGCCTTCTCAACAAGTGGGGTGACCAGTGCTAGGGCTTTGCCCTATTTCTCTGTACTTTCTTCCTCTTCCTCTTCATCACTATCATTTTCTTCATCTTCTCCAAGACCTTGTGTTAGCATCAAAGGTTTTTGTCCTTTTATTTGTTTGCCTAGCTTTTCTTCTAGGTCTTCAATATTCTTCTTTCCCTTCTTATCTGTACAAGCAATCTTGATATCAATAATTATTCTAGCATTTTCTTCTTCATACTTGCCAAAGGGCTTGACCTTTGCATCAATTTCTTCCTTCAGTAGCGCAACAATATTTGCACTCACATCCTTGCTATTGATTTCATAGCCAAAAGGTTTAAGTCAAGCTTTCCTCAGCTTAAATACCTATACAAATGTATTGTATGTATCAAATAGATAACATACATCATTATAATTCTTCATAACTAATGATGTTGGGATCCTTAGTCTCTTTCTCATCTTGTGTTTGAACTCTTCGAAATATCGATCTAGAATATCTTAAAAAATTTCCCCCAACCAGGTTATATACCCACTAATCTACCTTGTAATAAGTTTGTATTGTTCCCATACAAATTTCCCAGTAGCAAGAAAATAATTTTGGGTGTAAAAAATAAATACACATAATCAATCATCTTAACTTGCACATTGAGTTTTTCACCTTCTTGATTGATGTCAAGTTCTCAGCTTTGGTATTTTCCTCGATAGATTCCTTGGTTTGGCACCACATTGTCTTCTTTTTGTCAAAAATAGGGTAATTAGCAACAACATGGATTACCTTATTTTTAATCTTTACTAGTCCATTCTCTAACCTTAACTCCATATCATGAATTATGTTTAGCACAACTT
Source organism: Cupressus sempervirens (assembly GCA_028749045.1). Classification (NCBI taxonomy): domain Eukaryota; kingdom Viridiplantae; phylum Streptophyta; class Pinopsida; order Cupressales; family Cupressaceae; genus Cupressus; species Cupressus sempervirens. The sequence continues at coordinate 3,147,032 of CM053783.1, forward strand.
TAATCCATTCAATTTTGAAATTCCTTGGAAAATCTAGGGCACGAGTTAACCCTTTCCTTTTAATGATTTTAAACTCGTCCTTCAATATTCCTTCGTCACACAATTTCACATATGCCACATGAATTTTGTAATCTCCAACTTCACCAATTTTGTACATGTAGCAACTCCTAACATCACAAATCATAATGACTTTAGGTGATATCGATGATAACACACCCATTGAGTCTTCTTTCATGGCAATATCATGTATAACATGAAACTTAGGTGGAGGACAAGTTCCACTCTTCACCAATTGAATATTTCTTACCTCTTCACCTTGATTTTTGATTGTAGATGATGAAGATGCCATATTCTTGTGTTAGGGTTCTAAAACTTCTCTTCTTAAATTATTCAACACATCTAAAAATTAATACTCCATCACTCTTCTTCTTTAAATTTGCTAATTCACTTCCAATCGCCTTTTGAAATTGGTTTACTAATTTCACAAATCACTCTATGCTCTTGAAATATGAATGCAAGGTGTGTAAAATACCTTCAAAATCTCGATATATACCTTCATTCATTCAAGTTAGGGTATCCATTACTGTTGTATCCTCTATTAGGTGGAATCCAGCTATCTTGGTCGATATAGACACTTTTGAACTCGGTCTCCACTACACACCTCAGTCAATTCCATCTAACTTGACCTTTACATCAATCTAACATTGGGGCACTCAGTCCATATTGCAATGCTCGATCGATATAGATAATTTTACTGATGTTTGACACCCAATAGGTAAATTGCACTATCCTTTCCATAGATTTGTTATAATGCATCTTTTCTCATGTAGATATGAAATTTCACACATTTTATGTTAGGAATTGATGTAAGATAAATCATCAAGTATATAGTTCCTTACATACCTTTCTTTGATCAGTTAGAGGTAGCATGATCACTTTCTCCATTGGATTGGGTGATCTCGACTTCATTTGTTCCACTATTTTCTATATTCCCCTTTTTCTTCCAGGTTTGATTCATCTCCTTTTTTTTTTGTTCAACATCTACTTTGCATTTTCCCTTGTTGTGTTCATTGTTTCATACTAGTTCTTGGGTTCTACAGTTCTTACTCACATGTCCAATCTTGTGACAATTTTAACAAACTTTCTTCGGTGCATTATTCTATCTTCTAATTTTCTAGTTGGGTTTTTCTTGTGATCTGCATTCATATGCTTTGTTTATGAACTTTTGACAATTGTAACAATATCACTCAAATCTAGGTGTAGTAGGTGTATTGTGCATTCTTGATCTACACTCGTGTATTTGATGATCTTGCTTCTACTAATTAAAATAATAACCAATAAAATTAGGTTTAGGGTTTTGCATACCATTTTTTCCTCTACAAATGTTTGTAGTGTGTCCAAGTATACCACAATAATAGCATGTAGGTTTTCCTTTTGACTTTGTATTCCTTAGCTCTCTACTCTTGGATGATTCTTATTGTTTAGTAGATGAATGTTGCTTTGTATTTCCTAGTCCAGAGGTGTTGCTATATGACCTAGGTAATCTCATCAAATCTTCAAAGTATCTTAGCACTTCAATGAGATTTTTCATTCTTTCCACATGTTCTTTCTTAGATCTTAACTCATTCCTTAGTAGAGCAGTTTGTGATCTCATATTTTCTATCTCCATTTCTTTCCTGTTCAATTCTTGATTTGTAAGCATTAGTTGATTCATCATTTCTAGCTAAGTGTTTGTACACTTTTACACATCAAATGAGCTTTCTTAAGTTTGATAGCCATTTGTATTTTGTCTTCCACAACTACAACTTTTTCTTCTTCATCTTTCTTCTTCTCTTTGGTTACTTCACATACCCTTACTGACTGAATTTCATGTTCTCTTTTCAATCCTCTGACTTCTTCATTTAGGATAATGTTCTTCTCCAATAGATTTGCAATGGATGCATCACCTTCATTATAATTTCTAGTGTGAAATAATCCTTGTGTATCAAATTCTTCATAAAGTGTGTCATTATGTTGTATGACCATATCCTTTCTCTTTCTAAGGGATTTCCTCAGTTCATCTCTTGTTACTTCAATTTGCTGCAGTATGAGTTGGATGTCAATCATTTGATTGTCAATAACCTTTCCCAATTTGTAAGTCTCGATCTCCAAGATTTGGACTCACAACCTCTTAGACTTCGTTTAAGAGAACCAAATGATTTGATACCAATTGTTGGAAGTTTAATTGGGAAACTGAGATACTGAGAAGTTGGGGGGGGGGGGTGAATTAGGATCTATAAAACTTTTATCCTTCAAAACAACTTTACTATATTCACCATATTAACCATCTCATATCTAATTTATGCATAACATGAATCAAATTCTATAATAAATCTAACTATGCATCATATCCATGAAATGTAAACACATAACACAAAATATTCGGTAACCTAGAATTACTTCAAGTTGAAGGTAAAACTAGGGGTGGGGATGACACCCACAAATCTTCAAAACTACAATAACAAAGTTAACCTACCAGGGTTATAATTTTGATCACTTTTGATGATCTACCCTTTGAGGTGTCTACCCTATTATAAGCTTTTAAGACTTTTAGGTCTTACCTTGATTAAAGGATTTTACACTTACAATAAAGTAAGGACTTTGTTAGGAGATTTATAAAGGTTTGTTAAAACCATTGTGTTAAGGGATTTGTAATGATTCAATATGTTAAAATTGACTCAGTATCTGATCCTTTGGTTTGCACTTATAATTGTTGATTATGGATCTCCTCCTTCCAATCTCTAATTTGATATAGCTTTGCTCAGTCCTTTACTGCTTCATGAGGTCACCAAACTATGTTCTTCACAACTTTCACATGCATCATCCAAAACTTAACTCCTTCACACAATACTACACTTCCTTCATAGACTTCACAATCTCTTTTGTGATAGCTCACTCCACACTTTTTCAAAATAAGGTTTGGATCTACCCATTTAAAGACATATGTAGAGTCTTCTAGACACTTCCCTTTTTGGCCTCTTCATCTGATTAGTTGTTCTTTCCTCAATGATCTATGTCAGAATGCGTAAAAACCTCTGTTACAAACTCTATGATCATTAAATGGCATATTAATGTCAGCTTGAAATGGTTTACCTCAAAGTTTATATCATTTTATACTTTTATGTTTTCTTTGTCTTACTCGACACTCATTGTCTCTGATGCTCGGTTATAATTGTTCTTTCTGATATTGCTTGACCTTAACTATACTTGGCTCCTTCTATATAATGCGCCATCAATGTGCTTTATCTACTTGTCATTCACTAGGCTTGGCTTATACTAAAATTACTTGGCGACCAAATAATTATTGGAATATATAGTCCACTAATATAACTAAGAGGGGGGGGGGGGGGGGGTGAATCAGTTATACAACTATTATCATAAAAATCAACCTTAAACAAACTTAACCATATGATTAATATAAACTAAAATCACAAGAAGATACTCATACACAATTAACACTAGATATGTTAACTAGGGAAACCTTGGTGGGAACGGTACCCACAAGATGATGTACTAATATAAATATTCCTTGTTAGAGGATAGACCCTATTAGAAGTCTGTTACAACCTTCAGTACATATGAGTCCCTATTAGGAGACTTTGAATCTTTGCTATGAGATTTCAACCCTATTAGGAGTTGTGCCAACCCTGTTAGGAGTTGTGGAAGACAATTGGACCTAATGCCCAAACAACTTCAAGGTTAAGACCAATGAACCCACTGTCCAAATGATCTATGTATTATTCCTTGTAGAATAATAGAACTAGATTATACTTGCTTCCTCTATCTCTATCCTGTCAACTGAACTTCTGCTCCTTCAGATCTTGTAATCAGATCTCACAATTCACATCCAATAATCCCTTGGATCGCTTACACGCATTTAGTAAGCATTCTACTCCTTTTTGCACTTTGCATTTCACTTAATTGTACTTCATACAACTCATACCCTTTTACAAACAAGGAAAACATCTTTCCTTTATACCATATCTTCATAATAATTCCTTGAGTCAACCTTAGGGCTTTCCCAATTAATTATAATAAGATATTTAATTAAATTACAATTACAATAGCAATATTGACTCATAGTCTATAGAAAACTTCACATGTGTGATACCAAGGCTTGTGCACTTGCTGACATCACTACATGACTATCCTCTATCACTGTGTGGCTGCACACTTATTCATGACATTTTAGGTGCAATATAACAATCAAACATCAGAACACTATTTTTCAATAGTTTGTTTCTGCAGTGATCTTAATAAATTAGGTACAACTACCTTACATCATCAACTTAGACTCTACATACTTAACCACATCATTAGGACATAGTCTAGAACATGTCCTTAATTGCGCATCACCAAACAATCAAACTATTGTCCATACTCGAAAGATCTCCGATTGTTGTTCTCCGAGTCTTTATAGAAACACTGCTATGTTGACATCAATGACAAACACAATCATGAATGTAACATGTCAATACTCTCCAATGCCTAGGATACTCCCCCAATGTAGTATCATCAACATATTGATGGCAACATAGATGAAAAACATCTAAGTTCCAAAAATATGAAACTATACTCTGATGCTACTGTTGCTACTGTCAACTTTTCAAATCCTCTTCATCAATCTAAAATCCTTTGGATGCTAGAACTGGCATTAGTTGTTCACACGATAAAAGATCTCAACACAATAGGTGCATATCCTATTTCTGGATAGACATCAATTGTTCACTTCACACTATACAATACATCATATGCACATTAGGTGCATACTCCTGCTTCTTTACATGAATCTTTCTAAATCTCCCTAAAGAGATATCTCTTCCTCATACATACTCATGATTTCTTCTCCCTCATAGATTAGGAGATGCTTTTCATTCAAATTCTCTCCCCCATTTACATCAATGTCAAAGGCTTCAAACATATACAAAAATACCAATTGTTACAACTACATCTTCAACTCTTCAATCAACTCAAGTGTCCAAAGACACTGTTCAATACCAAATACCAAATACCAAGAGTCCTCAATGACTTAGTACATACCAGATACTCCCCCATATAGGAAGCATCAACATTCAATCCAATCTAACCATAGTGCTATGTGCCACTGGATTGATGCATTTTCTGCATCATATACTCAGAAGTAGGCAGGGGCATAACCCCAAGCATACCTCTTAGGTACTCAAAAGTGTCTTTAGGCAAAGGCTTTGTAAAGATATCTATAATATGATCTTTAGTATTTACATACTCCAATTTGATTTCCTTTTCTGCTACCTTCTCTCTCAAAACATGATACTTGATAAATATATATTTCTTCTTAGAATGCAATACATGATTCTTAGACATACTCACTGTACTTGTGTAATCAAAGTAAATGATAATAGGTTATGTAAACTTAATTGCAATATCCTTCAACATTTGCTTCATCCACATAACTTGACTATAGTTATTTACTACTGCAACATACTCTTCCTCAGCCATAATCTGTGAAATACAATCCTATTTCTTGCTCATCTAAGAAACCAATCTTCCTCCAAGAAAGAATGCTCCACCACTAGTGCTCTTTCTATCATCCATACTACCTACCCAATCTACATCAGTATATGTACACAAAGTGAGATCACTTGATTTGTCATACCAAATCCCATAATCAGGCATTCCTTTCAAATATCTGATTATTCTCTTTACAACTTCATAATGATACTTTTTAGGATCAACTTGAAATCTAGCTACAATCCTCCAATCATTGATCTATACTTCTTTTTCTCAACTGTAGGTGTCTCATCTTTGCTAGATAACTTATGACCAATTATCATCTGTGTACCAATAGGTTTACAACTCTCTAATCCAAATCTTTTCAACAAGTCTTTTAGATACTTGGATTGTGAAATGAATATCCCATCACTATTCTGCATAATCTATAATCCTAGGAAAAACTTCATTTCTCCTATCATGCTCATTTCAAACTCATTTTTCATCTCTTCAACAAACTTATCACTTTCTTTATCATTTCCTCCAAATATTATGTCATCCACAAATATTACAATGATAAATAAACCATTATCAACTTCTCTCAAATACATATTTCCATCTAATGTACCTTTAACAAATCCAAGCTTTGTCAAATACCTATCCAACCTTGCATACTAGGTTTTAGGTGCTTTCTTTAGACCACATAATGCTTTTTCAGTTTGCATACAATCTCTTTTTCTTCTATCAAAGGGAATCCATTAGGTTGCTCAATGTAGACTTCTTCTTCAAGTTCCCCATTTAGAAAAGCTAACTTGACATCCATCTGATAGATCTTGAACTTCTTACTCACTGCATAAGCCAAAAAATCCTTACTACTTCCATTCTAGCTATAGGTGCATATGTTTCCTCATAATCTATGTCTTCTTGCTATGAGTAACCTTTGCAAACAAGTTTGGCCTTGTTTCTCACAACTTCTCCTTGTTCATTCATCTTATTCCTGAATACCCACTTGGTTCCTATCATATTCTTTTCTTTAGGTCTAGGAACTAAGTCCCATGTCTCATTCTTCTCAATTTTATCCAATTCTTACTTCATTGCTTGAATCCAATGATCATCCTTACAAGCTTCATTTGCACTTTTAGGTTCCACTTGAGAAATTAGACACAATTTCTCATTCACTCTATTCCTTGTCACTACACCTTTATCTTTACTCCCAATAATCTACTCTGGAGGGTGATTCTTTGTCATATCTCTATTGGAGGTAGGAGTTGACATCTCAACCCTTATCTCATCTATAGGTTTAGACCTCTACTCTTCTCTATGCTAAACATATAGCACATCATTCTGCAAGTTGTTGTTAGTCTCAAAGAAAACTTTAGTATTCTATAAATTGTTCTCTTCTTCATCAGAATTATAGTCTACCATCTTTTCTTTAGTACCAAAATTTTCATCAATTCTTACATTTGAACATTCAACTATTATCTTAGTTCTATAGTTTAAACATATGCATGCCTTTCTCTTTAATAAGTAGCCAAGAAACGTACCTTAATTGCTTCTAGGATCAAACTTACCAATGTCATCATCTCTCTTTATGTAACATTTTCTCCCAAATATTCTAAAATATTTGACTGATGGTGAATGACCAAATCATAACTCATAAGGTGTCTTGCTCATACCTTGTCTGATCTGCACTCTATTCAGAGTGTACATTGTTGTATTAATTGCTTCTCTCCAGAATGTCTTTTAGACATCATTCTCAAATAACATTTCTCTAGCTACTTTTGCTATTGATTTATTTCTCCTTTTAGCAATTCCATTTTACTCAGGTGTTCCAGGTGTAGATAGTTGTCTTTTGATTCCATTCTCTTCACAAAAGATGTTAAAATCTCTAAAGGTAAATTATCCTCCTCTATCTGATCTCAAACATTTTATCTTAACACAAGATTCATTCTCAACTCTATTCTTAAATATCTTAAACTTCTCAAAGGCTTCAGATTTCTCTTTAAGAAATGCTACCCACATCATTCTAGTGAAATCACCAACAAAAATCATAAAGTACCTTTCACCATAGAATCCATACAGTCCTCTTGTTCTTGAAGGACTAGTCAGATCTATGTGAACGATCTCCAACTTCTCTGTGGTAGTGTAATTCTTGCTACGAAAAGACACTTTCTTCTGCACAGCCAAAATACATTCTTTGCACACAACATTAGTAGGCTTTGTTATCTTAGGCAAGTCTCTAACTGCAAACGTGCTACTGACCTTCATAATATTATCAAAGTTTATATTGAAAAATCTTCTATGCCACAACTAGTTGTTATCAAATTTTACAACCAAATAAGTCATTTTAGTAGGATTCAATTGAAATACATTGCCTCTAGATCTAGTTCCAATTCCAATTATCCTACCATCCTTATCCTTGATAATGTAGGTTTTCTCTGTGAACTGCAAGTGATATCCCTTGTCCACCAATCTCCAACACTCAAAAAATTATGTTTCAAACCATTAACAAAATAAACATTATCAGTGTTAGTCCTTTCATCTAAAGTAATGGATCCAATCACTATAATATGACAGGCTACATTATTACCAACCCTATCAATACCTCCATCATAGTTTTTGAACTTTACAAATTTATTCATATCACTAGTCATGTGATGTGAACAATCACTGCCAATTATCTAATCTGACTTCTTTTCAACCTGGGAAATTAAAGCTATTTCTTCTGTAATTTCTCTATCCATATCATATGCCTTGATATCCACAAATCCTAATTCATCATCAGTTTCACTCTAACCTATTTCATCAAATTCTTCATCCTAATTAGCATACAAGAAATTTCTATCTCTATCTCTTCTAGGCTTAAACTTTCCCTTATGCTTCTATCTTTTAAAACATTTAGATGCATAATGACCAAATTCATCTCAAGTCCAACATTTAAAGATTTTCTTACCATATTTCTCTCTTCTCACAAGAAGGGCTATACCTTCCTCAATTTTCTTGTCTTCATTAGATCTGCTGTTGCCAGAAAAATCTCCTCTTGTGCTTGCACTCCTTGACAGGTTTTGGTCAAATGTTTAGGGCACTGAAAGCTGTCTCAACTTTGGCTAGATCTCTAGACTATCTCAATTCTACTTTTGTAGACTCTAATCTTCCAAGCAAAGTTTCCTTTGTGAAATCTTTAGTGTAGGGCATTACTAGCTAAATCATCTGAGCTATTTACTTGAATGGTGGTGTCAACCTTTTCAAGATTTTCCATATAAATTCATCATCTTCTTTAGTTCCACAAAGAGACCAAATTCCTACAACAATTTCTAATATTCTACCAACAAAATTTCTGACAGATTCATCTTCCATCATCTTAGCATCTTGAAATGTGTAAATCCATTTTTGTAATCTCATTCTTTTTGCATGATCATCACCTTCAAAAGTAACTTCTAATGCTTTCCAAATTTCATAAGATGTTTGAAGTGATTTTACCTAATTGTATTCATTCTTTGGAAGAGCTAACAATAGGGCTTCTCTAGCTCTCATGTCACACATGAACATATCTCTTTCTCCTTCATTGTGTTCCTCGAGGTTTCCTTCATCGACAATTGTCTTGTTAGCTTTTGTCAAAATCCAATATCCTAGACCCATACACAATAGATGAGTCTTCATCTTTTCCTTCCAACTATCATAGTTGGCCCCATCAAATCTTGGACTCCTTTCTGAATAAATTTTCCATCAATCTCCCAAAGCTGTTAAGCTTATTCTTCAAGGACTTGACACTTTGATATAACTGAGAGGGGGAGGATGAATTAGTTATACAACTATTATCATAAACATCAAGCTTAAGTAAACTTAACCATATGAGTAATATAAACTAAAACCACAACAAGATACTCATACACAATTAACACTAGATATGTTAACTAGGGAAACCCTTGATTAGAGGGAAAACCCCGATGGGGATGGTACCTATAAGATGATGTACTAATATAAATATTCCTTGTTAGAGGATAGACTTTGTTAGGAGTCTATTACAACCTTTAGTACATATGAGTCCCTATTAGGAGACTTTGAATCCCTATTAGGAGATTCCAACCCTATTAGGTGTTTTGGAAGACAAGTAGACCCACTACCCAAATAGCTTCGAGGTTAAGACCCATGAACCCACTGTCCAAATGATCTCTATATTATTCCTTGTAGAACAATATAACTAAATTGTAGTTGCTTCTTCTATCTTTGTCATGTCAACCAAACTTTTTCTCCTTCAAATCTTGTAACTAGATATCATAATTTGCATCCAATAATCCCTTGGATCACTTACTTGCATTCAATAAGCATTTTGCTCCTTTTCACACTTTGCACTTCACTTAATTGTACTTCATACAATTCATATCCTTTTACAAACAAGGAAAATATCTTTCCTTTATACCATATCTTCATAATAATTCCTTGAGTTGACCTTGAGGCTTTCCTAATTGATTATAATAAGATAATTAATTAAATTACAATTATAATAGCACTGTTGGGTCATAGTCTATACAAAAATTCACATGTGCAATACCAGGGCTTGCACACTTGCTAACATCACCACATGACTATCCTCTATCATTGTGTGACTACACACTTCTTCATTACATCTTAGATATAAGATAGCAATCAAACATCAGAACATTGTTCTTTAATACTCTATTCCTACACTTCTCTCAGTAAATCAAGCACAACTATCTTATGTCATCAACTTAGACTTTGCACACTTAACCACATGATTTTAGAACATGTCCTTAACTGTGCATCACCAAACAATCAAAGCATTTTTCTTGATAAGTAGGAAATGATTTCCACAGCTAGTCAAATTGTGATGTGAATATTAGGATTTAATTGTGTGATTTTGAGTCAAACTCGATGACCCATGTTTCATGAGTAGTGATTCAACATGAATCTATCTCTCATGAGAATAAATGGAACACTTAGCACTCATTGGATCTAGGTGATTCTCACAGGGGTGAAACACCGAGACTTCCCGGGAGGTCACCCATCCCAGTACTACTCCAGCTTGAGTGCGCTTAACTATGGAGTTTCCTCCACAGTTAAACCCAAAGCTTGCAACCCCATTTGCAAAACCTTCACCAAGTGTTGTGCCTTATGAACCATTCATTAGAAAGCCCCTTAAGCTCATCAATTGATAAGTAGGAGATGATTTCCACAGCTAGTCAAATTGTGATGTGAATATCAGGATTTAACTGTGTGATTTTGAGTCAAACTCGATGAACCATGTTTCATGAGTAGTGATTCAACATGAATCCATATCTCATGAGAATAAATGGAACACTTAGCACTCATTGGATCTAGGTGATGCTCACAGGGGTGAAGCACCGGGACTTCTCAGGAGGTCACCCATCCCAGTACTACTCCAGGCTGAGCACGCTTAACTATGGAGTTTCCTCCATAGTTAAACCCAAAGCTTGCAACCCCATTTGCACCTTATGAACCATTCATTAGAAAGCCCCTTAAGCTCATCAATTGATAAGTAGGAGATGATTTCCACAGCTAGTCAAATTGTGATGTGAATATCAGGATTTAACTGTGTGATTTTGAGTCAAACTCAATGACCCATGTTTCATGAGTAGTGATTCAACATGAATCTATCTCTCATGAGAATAAATGGAACACTTAGCACTCATTGGATCTAGGTGATGCTCATAGGGGTGAAGCACCGGGACTTCTCGGGAGGTCACCCATCCCAGTACTACTCCAGCTTGAGCGTTCTTAACTATGGAGTTTCCTCCACAGTTAAACCCAAAGCTTGCAACCCCATTTGCAAAACCTTCACCAAGTGTTGTGCCTTATGAACCATTCATTAGAAATCCCCTTAAGCTCATCAATTGATAAGTAGGAGATGATTTCCACAGCTAGTCAAATTGTGATGTGAATATCAAGATTTAACTGTGTGATTTTGAGTCAAATTCGATGACCCATGTTTCATGAGTAGTGATTCAACATGAATCCATCTCTCATGAGAATAAATGGAACACTTAGCACTCATTGGATCTAGGTGATGCTCATAGGGGTGAAGCACTGGGACTTCCCGGAAGGTCACCCATCCCAGTACTACTCCAGCTTGAGTGCGCTTAACTATGGAGTTTCCTCCACAGTTAAACCCAAAGCTTGCAACCCCATTTGCAAAACCTTCACCAAGTGTTGTGCCTTATGAACCATTCATTAGAAAGCCCCTTAAGTTCATCAATTGATAAGTAGGAGATGATTTCCACAGCTAGTCAAATTGTGATGTGAATATCAGGATTTAATTGTGTGATTTTGAGTCAAACTCGATGACCCATGTTTCATAAGTAGTGATTCAACATGAATCCATCTCTCATGAGAATAAATGGAACACTTAGCACTCATTGGATCTAGGTGATGCTCACAGGGGTGAAGCACCGAGACTTCCCGGGAGGTCACCCATCCCAGTACTACTCCAGCCTAAACACGCTTAACTATGGAGTTTCCTCCACAGTTAAACCCAAAGCTTGCAACCCCATTTGCAAAACTTTCACCAAGTGTTGTGCCTTATGAACCATTCATTAGAAAGCCCCTTAAGCTCATCAATTGATAAGTAGGAGATGATTTCCACAGCTAGTCAAATTGTGATGATTTCCATTGTTCTTACCAATAAGTTCTGACTATTGTTCTCCCAATCTTTATAGAAACACTGCTATGCTGACATCAATGAAAAACACAACCATGAGTGCAACATGTTAATACTCTCCAATGCTTAGGATACTCCAATGTAGCATCATCAACATTCATGCTAACAAGAATTTCTCAGCTCCTATGGAGCTTGACATATACATGATTATTTACAAGTCTTTACATGACTTAGCCTATATAGAGTAGCTCAGATGCAATGATGACCAACTCAATCTACCTTATATATGACTAAGTGTTTGACACTAATATATAAGAAAAATTAGAGATACCAACAAAAATGAAATTAAGGAATCCAAATTTCCATGAATACAAAGAAAAATAAGGAAAATACAACTAGAAATAACCCTCATATTGCAAACATTACTAATGAATCAAACATGAATAACACATATCAACACCCTGTTATAACTCTAGATCATAAGGAAATATTAACACCACAAATGATAAAAATAACTCTAAATCAGGTAGACGGGATTAGTGAAGAAGCATCAAATAATAATATTAATGAGCCTATTGACGAAAACATAGACATGGAAAAATTAACAAATAAAGGGAAATGCTTATTAAAACAATTATGGAACTAGAGGTAGAATCAAGATTACAACAACTCCTAGAAGAAGACATGATTGAGCTATGTAATAAGGAATAAAGTATTTAATGCACCAACTTAGGCATTAATTTTATAGATTTTGATATAAACACCACAGATTCTGCCAAAATCCTCAATAAAAGGGGCATAAAATCCCTAACTAAACTTAGGGAAACGGATGATAATCTTGAAGACAAACTTAAAATTACTACATCGTTTAATGCAAGGAGGGGGAAGTACCCTCCAAAAATGCCATGAAAATCTTATCATGGAACATTAGGGGCATAAACACTTCTAACAAATGATGACTCTTGAAATTAAGTATCTCTCTATATAAGGTAGACTTATTAATTATTCAAGAAACAAAAATAAATTTACATAAATTAGAACATCTAAAAAGGGCATTAGGAATATGGGAAAACCTAGTTGTCCTGCCTGAGGGGCCCTCTTGAGGCCTACACATCATATGAGACCCAAGATGGGTATCCTTTAGTCTAGTTAGTAACAACAAAAATTGGATGGTAGGAATGGTCAAAAGTATCAAATACAAACTAAGTTTTTTTAGGCAATCTGTTGGAAATACAATAGAGAAAGTAAACTCTGAGGAGGGGGGGGGGGGGTGGTGAATCAATACTTAAAAATTAAACCTTTAAAACATTTAAAACAAATCCATCTCATAATTTGCATGTAAACTGAAATATGAAACTAAACATATTCATCCATAGCACGAAAACAAATAAATATTCAACATATGACATAAGATATTTGGTTACCAATGAGAAGGTAAAATTGGGGTGGGGATGACACCCACAAATATTCATTACTGTAGTTGTAAAGTGTATCCAATGAAGGTTACAATTGTTTGATCATAAACTATGATCTACCCTATGACCTTTCTACCTTGTTAAAGTATCACAAAGATTGTTAGATCTTACCCTATTAAAGGATTCCAACAGCCTGTTAGAAGTGTGTTTGGTTAAAGTGCTTCAACTTACAATGGAGTAAGCACTCTATTAAAGGATTTACAAAATCTTGCTAGGACTACTTAGTTAAGAGATTTTACTAATTCACCTGTTAGAATGTCTCAACCTTGATCCTTTGGTTAAGACCTCTCTACTAGATATCAAATCACCTCTTTCTTGATGTAGACTTGATTCTCTTGGATTAGATGTATCACTTATGTCCTCTCTCTTCTTTCCTCTATTCTCTCTAACTGATTCTATAATTCATATCTCAATCACAAATCCTTAGTCACCACAAATGCTTTGTCTATGCATTCAAACTTCTCTCTTTGCTCATAAACTCTTTACGGTTTTCCCTTCTTAAGAAGACCTAGGTGACCTAAGGTTAGGTAGGAATCAACAATTGTGATTCACCCATTTTTCTGCTTAAGTCATCCCTCAATCTGATTGGTTGCATGTACTTCATAGAGATTCTCAACATAGATTCATTCTTATCATCTAGACTCACAAAACAATCCTCAAGTCAGCACAAAAATGGTTTACATAGGAGTTTGTGCCATTACAAAAAATTATGTCAAAAACTATTTACTCGACACTTGAAGCCTCTAATGCTTGACATCCACTATATCTTCAATGTCATAACATGACCTTTGAATGACTTTACATCCATTATTCACTCGACATTTGAATCACTCGACATATATTAACTTGCTCATCACTGGAGTGCCTCCACACTAACTATCTGCTCGACACATATTTGTTTCTTGGCATGCATTATCTAACAACTTATGCTCGACATACACTACTTTCTCGACATGCACTAAGTATTGTTAAGTAAATAACTTAAGTGTGTTGTCAATCATATGTCAAAACCATAATGAGATAAAAAATTTCCCCCTTTGACATGAGTGACAAAAAAACTTTTTCATGCATATATAACCTTAACTTATAAGCATAACTTAGATAATATATAATCTTTACTCATCTCGCATACAAAATTTCAAAATATCAAAATTTTGCAAAACTGATGACTTATCAGTCATACGTCAAAACTTCATAGCTGTATCTAAATCTGATACTCATGCCAAGTAAATTTGCTTCAATTGTTGGCTTACTCTATTTCTACATATACTCCCCCTTTGTGTAATCTCTTCTTTTGTTCAATATCCCCCTTTTTACTCAATATCCTCCTTTTTGGCACTTATATCATGCATGAAACATGAATAGTATGTTTGTCCAAAATTTTTTGATGGACCTCCTATGTAATCTTGAGTGTTGCATCCCAATTGTTGCATGCTACCTCTAGAGATTGAATTTGAACATCTAGCTCGACAACAAGGTCTACTAGGCCCTCATGAGTAGAAAGATGAGAATCTTTCTTCAGTAGTGTTTCTACAAAGGCTAGTTCCTTGTGCAAAACCTCCATGTGTGGGGGCAACATGGCTTGAATATTTATCAAGGTATCCCTTATATTTGCATCTTGTGCTTGTAGTGCAACTAGCTAACCTTGAGTAGATAATAACAATTGAAAATGAGAATTGCTTTGACCACGAGACAACTTAAGAATATTACTTGTTGTTTGTAAATCTCCTTACAACCAGTCAATAGCCCTTTGTGCTTCTTGTGTGAATAAATTCACATCACAAAGCTTTGTGTATAGAGAAAATATATTCTCTAACACCTTCTTTACATCTTCCATCTTGTTGCTAAGTCAACTTGTCTTAGTGCAATTACAATAGAAATCTTTTCATCAACCTTTGTTTGAAACCTCTTTTCAGACCATTCTAGAAGCTTAGTGTTTGTGTCTAGGTTTGAATCACTAATCTTATCCACAATATTAACTAGTTGCTCAATAATAGGTTTTTCTTCATTAGGTGTTGGAGGATGAATGAATCAAGAAATATGTCTTTGATGTCATATAGCACTTGTCTTTTCTTGTGCTCCCTTTTGAGTAACTCTTGGTTCTTCTTCCTTGCTAGAGCCTCTTGCAATATGCTCATTTCCTCTATGGTGATTGTTTCTAGATCAAAATTTGGAAGTTCAATCACCTCATCTATGTTGAAATCTCCATAAGATGTGCCTTCACCAACCTTAGATGTATCAGGACTAGGACTTGATGACTGTAATGGTGTAGCATCTACACTCGGCCTATGAAGAGTTTGACTAGGAATAGGAGATGCAAAGATTGGTAGGGTAACCAATGCTTGAATTGCTATTTTTTCCTTTGGTTTCATAGTAAAAAATGACTCTTCAATCCTATTAGCTTCCTTCTTTATTTTGTCTTCTTCACCTTGTGCTTGCGAGTTAGGTGCAGGATTGCCTTCTTGACCTATATGGATTTGTGTCCCATCCTGCTCAACTATCAATACTACTTGCATTGAATCATTTGGCACTAATGTGTTGACATTTGATGTCAATGTGTCCTTTCTTTGATATACCACAATGTGCATTGAAACATGAGTATTAGTGGCGACACCTTGTAGTGCTTCTAGCCCTCATGTCTCTATAGATGAAAGGGGTACACTAGATGTGTCATTTGTCCTCTCCTCTACTGATACCTTGTCAATCTTAGCTGTACTTATTAGTACATGATTAGTGCATAGTTTAGTAGCTAAATTAGAATCCTATAGTATCCTTCTCAAAACACCCTCTATCAAAGGATTGATATTCTTTACTATGTTATAAAAAACATCCTTTATCTTGATTATTTCTTGTTGACTTGCTTGTTCAACATGAGGGGGACTGGCACTTAGCATATGTAGCTTAGGTACATTCTGATCTTGTTATTGCTCTTCATTTGCTATAGCCTCTGCATCTACTTCCTTCTCTGTGCCTCCCTTTTGTCCAACTTTGACAGATCCATCCTTGGTAATCTCTTCTACCTCTTATTCATCTTTCTCTTCACCTACCTCCTCAAGTGCTTGTTCAATGGCCTTGTCTATTGTCAACCCATAGATAATCTTCCATATCTGGGTGCTTTCCTTAACAACCTCATCAATGTTATTTTGAAAAATTTTAAAGCCTCTATATTTGGGAGAAAATCTCCCCTTGTATTTGTTAATAGCCTTAGTCATAGATGACTTATCCAATTCTGGCATTACTTTGGCTAGAGTAGTCTCCCTTACATTCCTTTCAGTTATTAAACTATATTGGCACCTTTGCTCAACTTTGTCATATAAAATTTTGGGTAAAGAGTTGGTAAGCTCAATAAGTGTGTTCTTGAATTTGGCCATCATCTTATATATAGATTCCTCAAGCTTATTCATTTCTACCTTTCCTAGTTTATCAAACTCAACATGTGTGAACCCTAATAATTCTGCATTATTCTTGATATTATCTCACAAGTTGTCTAAATCAGAAGAGGGATTGTGGTTTACCACTTGGAATTGACTATTGTCATCTAATTTGATCCTTTCCTCATTTGATTCATCTCGAGCTATATACTTCCCCCTCTTTGGTTGATCTTGCCAAATCTAAACTGCAGTAGCAGTAGTTCTTTTGCCTTTGGGTTTGTCAGCTTCCTGTTTCTTCTTTGTAGCTGCCCTTGTGCTAGCCCTAGTAATAGGCACTGCTAGCTTTTTTGTGTGTAGGCTTCACAACCTTTTTTGGTTTTCTCATTTCAGGCTCCTTAGCTTTCCTCTTCTTCTTTTCTACTAGTTTAGGTGCTTCATTGGCTTCTTCTTCCTCGATACCTTCATCATGTTCTTCTTCTTCTTCTTGGTCCTCTCCTTGATCTTGTGTTAGTGCAAGTGGGGCTTGGGCAGTTTGTTCTTCTTCATCTTCCTCTTCTCTCCCTTGACCAAATCTTTCCTTTAGCTTCTTCACATTTTTTTTTTCTTTCTCACCATAGAAGTTGCCTTCAAATATATTGTAATTCTTGATTTTACTTCCTCATAATGCCAAATGAGGTTGCATTTTTGTCTACTTCCTCTGCTAGTAGTGTTGTGATGGCTGCTGATGCCTCATCCACATTGATTTCATAGGAAAATGGCTTGAACCATCTAACCCTAGGAACAACTACTTGTACATATGTATAATCAACATTAATAAGAAAACAAACATCATCATAATATTTCTCTACTAGTGATACTGGTATCCTTAGTCTCTACTTCATAGACTTCTTTAAGTGGTGCAGGAACACCTAGGGTAAGGTCAAAACCTAAGTTTAGTTTTTGGTTTGTGGATGGTCTAAACAACCATGGTGTTAATAAGGACTTAAAATAAAGTCCCAAGGTGTTCTTAGGAGGTTTTGAGTTAGTAGACTTTGGTTTATGAGTCTTTTTTTGGTCAATTAAGTCCTGATAGTTAAAAATTGCAAAAGTTGCTCTAGAGGGAAAAATGAAGAGAAATGTAAAAAAATAGGCAAGGAGTGTGTCAAGGTGGCCCTTAGGTGTTGTAAGGTCATCCTATGAGGTTTGGGAACATTCTTTGCAAGTTTGGAGAGTCTAGGAGCAAAATTGCAAAAGTTGTCAAAAAGTTGCATTGCCAACTTTGTAATTTTGAAAAATTGCTTGACAACTTTTCAAGAAATTTTGGAAATCAATGACTCGGGGTAGTTATGGATCAAAATTTGAGATAGGAGGATAGAGGAAGTCTATTTAAGACTTTTCCAACTTAGTTCTAGGAGTTGGACAGAAGGGTGTACAAACAACACTAGTAATAGGATAGTTTTTGAGCATTCTGAGTGTAGTTTGGAGTTTTTGTGTGAATTTTTGGATTGAGTAGAGAACTATTTATAATGAACTATGATATTGTTTCCATGTTTTAATTCTATGTTCATTTTTTTTGGTTCCAAGTAAGCACTCCATAAGGTTTACACAATTATTTATTTTTTTGATCTTGTTGTCCAGTTTTGAGTAGTAAACATGAAAAGGGCTATGGCTTGAGTTTCCTTGGTCTAATAACCATGGATTTTGGAGACCAATAAATAGCCTCTATACATATTTTAAATATGGATTTTGAAGTTTGTGGAAGGCCTTTTTCTATTTTTACAAGCAAGCCCTGGGCAAGCAAACAAGCTTGACAAGATGCAAAGGAAAAGCTTGTAAAGTAATTTTTGAGGAATAGCGGATTGATATGGATCAACATTGACTTGGAAATGTAGGATTAGTGTATGAAGATAGCCTAACTCAAAGGAGGAGGTTGGATAAGGAGTTTGACACCTGTGGAGGAAGAAACACTAACATTGCCCTTAAAACCTTTAAAAGTAGGGTTTTTTTGAATATGTACTGTACAAACATTGCTAGAGGCCAAAACCTAAAAAATATTCAAGGGTTGGTCATGAGAAACAAAATTCTAGTATATAACTGTAGACACCTAAAAACCTTTAGAAAATAAAGTATTTTTATTTTCTGAAATTTTTTTGATGACATCATCATTAATTAATTAATTAATTAATTAATTTTTATGCCATTAAATCCCTTTATCTTAATTAAAAATATTTAATTAAGGAATCCCTCCCAAAAATGTTTAAATCTTATTTAAACATTATTTCCTTATTTATTAATTATTTAATTAATAAATTGACCAAAAAACCCAAAATAAATAAAAAATTTATTTTTCGCCCAAAACTTGGCCAATTTCCTTAAGACCACTAACCTCTTCCAAAATCTTCTAATCCTTCTTTAAATTTGATTAAAGGCTAATCCCATCATTTCCTACCCCTAATCCCAACTCAAAATATTTAAGTAAGATTAAATATTAATCCTCATGTTTATTAAAAAAGTTTTAATAAATATCTCCTCAACCCAAACCCTTGAAATAAATAAAACTTTATTTATTTCCTAAAAATCTAATTTATCCTCATCCTAAGAAGTTCTAGACTCTTCTAGAAAGTCTTTATCCTCATCCTAGGAAGTTCTAGACTATTCTAGAAAGTCTTTATCCTCATCCAAAGTCTAGAATCTTCTAGAAGATGTCTTTAAACCTAATCCTAATCCCCTCCTAACCTTGTCACATTCCCTAAACATGGGTTAAGGCTTACTAACCCAAGCCAAAGTTAACAAATATCTCCTCCTTCACCCACCCTCATTAAATGCCATCCACTTGCCTATCCCTAAGCTAATCCTAAACCATCCTAATCCATCCTCTAATCATTTGCACAATCCTAAGCAAGCTTAAAACCCTCCTAATCAAGCCCAAGTCGAAATTGCTCTCATCTCCCTCAAAATATCTCAACCATAAAACTTTATGAAGCCCACTAGGCCATAAATGACTCTTCCAAGCCCTTTTATTTCTCTTACAAGCCATTATGAGGGTCTTTATGCAGATTTTATCCCATTGAGCCTCCTTTGTTGACTCATCCTTCCCCTTTCCTCCATCCTCTCACCCTATGACATGTGTTACTCCTTGATTGGCTGTAAGGAAGCACAATCCATGTGCTCTCCTCTCATGCAATCTGAGCCTTCCATAAGCTTTTTCCCATCCTTGCATTCTAGCCCTTGATCCCTCAAGCCCTTTGCCTATTTAAGGAATCCTCTCCCAAGCCATTTTAACACAATCCATGAAGTAAAGTCATAATGCCATTTTAAGAAGCCATTTTACATCAAAACCATACACTCACACCCAAATTCCAACTCCATTTGAAGCCATTTTTGAAGCATAATCTTGAGCATACATCCTATCTATTTAGACAAAGCCACTCAACAAGAGAGCTTCTTATTGAGAGAGTCCATTAATGGCTCATATTCTCAATTGAGAGCTCATCTTAGTCTATCTTGAAGTTTATGATTTTTGTTTAGTTTGTAGAAGCTTTATTTAAATTTGGTTTCTATTAGCATACTAACATTGCTCATATACAATAACAAGGTTCCTTGTTAAGGTATTTAATGAGTTACAACACTTTCCTTGTTTCTAGGAGGGCCAAAAGTGGTTCTTAGGGCTACAAGGCCTAACTAGTGAATTTGAAGAGTTATGAGGGTAAACCTTGGTAAGTTTTTGCATAATGATGGGAAATGAGCCAAGAACCATAGTGGAAGGTTTCAACCTTGTTCTTGGGGCACTTGGTGCATTTTTGTGAAGTTTTGGCAAACTAGGCCAAAGAGTGCATATTGGGTGAACTTGGGAAATGACATGGAGTTTTGAATTGGTGGAGAGTTTCTTGAGAAAAAGTGATTGTAGAGGCATCCTATAATTCAAGGTTATGAGAGAAGACCCTATAGTAGGCTAGGAGTAGCTTGGGAAGAGTGAGAAGCTTTTAGTAGGAGAAACTCCCCATCATAAAGTCTTCAAAATAGCTTGTCATGATTGACTCAAAGTTGTCCCCAAGTTGCTCTATGAACTCTCCAATTTGAACTGCAATAGATCTATTGGTTTTCCAAGAAAATTTTCCAAATGAAGGAAATGTGTTCTGCACATAAAAGAATATGCAAACTAGTAGTGAGCCAGATTTGCATTGTCACTCTTTGTCTTTCTTATGGTTCCCAATTTTTTTGATAACTGCAGGAGTTGTAACTCTACAAGGTCATAAGAGTGATCCTTCTTCACTATCTTTTAGCCTAAATCCACAACCATACAAGACACACTATTCAATTTTCTAGATTGAAAGAACTTGTGAGCAATTATTCTTATTGCAAATGCAATTAGGGGATCTAAAATTGTGTCTATTGTCATTCCTCTTTTTTTCCATACAACCCCTATATTCTTCTCAATCAATTCCTTAGCATAACTTCACATGGTATTAGGTCTATCTAGGGTTGGATACCATGTTACAAGTGTTACAACATCTTACATCTTCTATCATCAAAACTTGTGGTGGTATCATCGATAATACACCAGTTGGATCTCCCTTGTATGCAATCTTAGGAATATCTTGGAAGGGTGGTTCTTTAATCTCATTACTTATTAATTGAACATTAAAAACCTCTTTTCCTTCCTTCCTAACAATAGTAGAAGAACTAAATGCCATATCAAATAACTAGGGTTTGTAATAATTTAGACAGTGTAGCTCAACACACAATAAATACTTTATGAATCTAATGATTGGCGATGAGTAGCAGCTGAATCTAGTTCACAAACACTTGAATCCTTTACCTTAGTTCACCTTAAGCTCTTTGTGCTCTCTTTGATCTTGAATGAATGAAAATGAGTCAAAAATTGACCATATAACCCTTAAAACTTGACAATAAATGCTCAGTGCTTACATAGCTATAAGCTCAAGTATCATAGCAATTTCAACTCACTCGGATTACACATGATTTCTACTATGCTTGGAAACCACAATGAGCTTGGCCAATACTATTACCTTTAATAGCTCGACATCAACTGAAATTTCATTTTCACTCGGCAACACTATGAAACTTTTCATGCTTGGCAACAACATGAAAACTAACAAAACTTATAGATTTCTTCTAGGTTCTAACCAATACATTGCATCTTAAAGCATGCATATATAATATTTTTAGAACTTATATTCTTGGAATTAATGTAAAATATATCATTGAAATATCAATCCCATTTACCTTTTGATTGCCTAGTTGGAGGTGATGTGATCGCCTGATCCACTGGATGAAGTGACCTCATCTGAATTTGATGTGTTGCAATATTCCTTTTTCTTCCATGTCTTGTTCATCTGCACTTTGAATTTCTCAACATCACTCTTCTCTTTTCCTTTGTTGAATTCATTGCTAGGTACTTTTGACCTTGTTGAATAGTTTCTACTGATGTGACAAGTCTTCAAATAGCTAAAACATGTGGTTTGACTCAACCACCTACTATAATCACTTCTAAAATGTGTTCTGATGCAATTCTCAACAACATGTCCATACTCTTGACAATAATGACAACTATACATTGTATTGTAATCCCAATTGTAGGGTTTTCCATTGTGTTGCACCTTTGTCTGCTTGTTTGATGTCCATTTGGCATTGGATCTGCACTCATATGCTTTATGTCCATACTTTTGACAATTGTGGTAATAACCTTCAAATATTTGTGTGCTTGAAGTCTTAGTCCCGCATTCATGTGCCTGATGTCCTTACTTATTGCACTTATGACAATAACCCATTAACTTCTGCTTAGGGTTTTGATTTTCATTTTTGCTCCTAGAAACATTTGCTATATGACCTAATTTTCCACAATTATGATAAGTGGGTTTGTAGTTCTTACCTTTGTTTCTTCTTTGTTCACCACTTTTAGACGATTCTCCTTCCTTAGTATTGGTGTATCCCAATCCCGTAGTATCATTGTTAGATCTAGGAGGTCTCATCAATTTCTCAAAGTACTTGATGGCTTCACTTGGCTTGTTGAAACTTTCAGCAAATTCTTTTTCTCTTCTTAGATCATTTCTCAGTTGTTCATTCTATAATTTCAAGGTTGCGATCTCAATTTACTTACCATTCAATTCATGATTGAAAATCATCACTTGATTCATTGTTTCTAGTTGCATGTTAGCAATCCTTTGTACCTCTGATGTCTTCTCTTCCAATCTATTGGTTAGTATTCTTTTGTCATCTTCAATCATGACTTTGTCTTCCTCAAATTTATTTTTTAGCTTAGTCACCTCACATAGAAATACTGATTGGACTTCTTGTTCTATCTTAAGATTTTTGATCTCTTTAGTTAGGGCACCATTCTTTTCCATCAGATCTACAACTATTGTATCATACTCACCTGAGTTTTCATTTGCAAACAATTCAATAGTGTCTTCCTCTTGGCAATGTGTGTCATTTTCCTCAATAGCTATCTCTTTCCTTCTCTTTATTGAGTGCTTCAAATCATCTCTTGCTTCATTCAGCTGATGTAGGGCAAGCTAGATTTCAATCTCTGGTTCTCAATGACTTTTCCCAACTTGTAGACTTCCATCTTCAAGATCTTTCCTCAAAGCTACAAAGCTTTCCATTCTAGAGAACCTGGCTCTACTATCAATTGTTCAAAATACAATAGGGAAAGTAAACTCTAAGGAGGAGTGCTATGAATCAGTACCTCAAAACTTTAACCATTTAAACATTCACCACACATCCATCTCACAATTTGCATGTAAACTGAAATACCAAACTAAACATATTCATCTATAGCATGAAAGCAAATAAACATTTAACATATGACACAAGATATTTGGTTACCCATAAACCCTTCAATGAGAAGGTAAAAATGGGGTGGGGATGACACCCACAAATATTCACTACTATAGTTGTAAAGTGTATCTAATGAAGGTTACAATTGTTTGATCATAAACTATGATCTACCCCATAAAAGGTCTGCCTTGTTAAAGGCTTACAAAGATTGTTAGATCTTACCCTATTAAAGGATTTCAACACCCCGTTAGAAGTGTGCCTAGTTAAATGACTTCAACTTACAATGAAGTAAGCACCCTGTTAAAGGATTTACAAAAGCCTACTAGGACTACTCGGTTAAGAGATTTTATTGATTCACTTGTTAGAATGTCCTAGCCTTGGACCTTCAGTTAGCATCTCTCTACTAGATATTAGATCACTTCTTTCCTAATGTATACTTGATCGTCTTTGATCAGATGTATCACTTTTTTCCTCTTTCTGCTTTCCTCTATTCTCTCTAACTAATTTTGTGATTTATATCTCAATCACAACTCCTTAGTCACCATGAATGCTCTGTCTGCACATGCAAACTTCTCTCTGCACTCATAAAATCTTTAGGGTTTTCACTTCTTAAGAAGACCTAGGTGACCTAAGATTAGGTGGGAATCAACGATTGTGATTCACCCATTTTGCCACTTAATTCATGCCTCAATCTTATTTGTTGCATGTACTCCATAGGGATTCTCAATATAAATTCATTCTTATCATCTAGAATTGTAAAACAATCCTTAAGTTGGCCCAAAAATGGTTTACATAAGAGTTTGTGCCATTACAAACAACTATGTCCAAAACTATTTACTTGACACTTGAAGCCTCTGATGCCCAACATCCACTATATCTTCAATGATGCAATACATCCTTTGAATGACTCGACATCCACTATTCAGTTGACATTTGAATCACTCGACATATGTTAACTTGCTCATCATTAGAGTGACTTGGCACTAACTATCTGCTCAGTACATACTGGTGCTCAACACATACTATATATCTTGCTCGACATGCATTATCTGACAACTTATGCTCGACATACACTACTTTCTAAGCATGCACTAAGTACTGCTAAGTAAATGAATTAAGTGTGTTGTCACTCATATGTCAAAACCACAATGAGATCAACACAATGCATATGACCCTACATAATGTCTAGATAAAACATTAGTATGGAATGAAATAAAAAACACCCTAAATACCATTCTTGATCATACTTGAATTTTGGGAAGAGACTTAAAAACTGTTAATGATCCTAGCAAAAAAAAAAGGGGGAATATCCAAATTACCTACTACATCTTGCAATTTCAACTCCTAGATAAACAATGATCAAATTATGTAAATCAAAAGGGAAGAAGGATTCTTCACATGAAACAACATGAGTCAAGGACATAAAAGCATTGTAAAAAAAAATGATAGATTCCCATTCGAAGTGATCTAGGGAAAATTATTGTTTAATCTAATGACATAAATTTTACTTTATCTAGGTTCTAATTGTTTCCTTATTCAACCAAAAATAATGGAGGACATTCACCCTGGTAGATGTGGTTTTAAATTCAAACAAATGTGGTTAAAAGATGAAAATATAATAGGGCTTATTGAACAATGGTGGAAAGATATATCAAGGTGAAGGGATCAAAGTTATTTTTCTTAGTCACTAAATTAAAATCGATAAACAATGAATCATTATTGTAAGAATTTTTATAAGAGAAAAATTCACCCATGAACTAAGAACTCAAACACAAGCACAACTATAGACCAGAAAGAGAGAATATGATCAGAATGATGATATATTCATTCAATATGCCATACTCAAGTACACTAGGAGTGCCTATATATAAAGGCCTTTGAGATACATCTAGAATGCCTCGTAATCAGCTACATGATATGCCATACAACTAGGCACATGTCCACTAGATATGGATTATCCTCCATTAAGTACGAAGGTATGTGCAATGATGAGAGGATAAGCCTAAAAAGGTGTGACACGCAAATCAGTATTGTAGACACCATGTGCTAAAATAGAGTTGTGTACTCTTGTGTTGTCAACATGACAACTCAAAAAGGTTCACAAACTCCTAAGTGTCTCACAAAATAAAATAACAAAATAATGCATTAACCTAAGTAAATTTAAGTAAGTGTAAATAGTAAATACTTATTTACACCAACACCCCCCTTAAGTTCAACTTAGGGGAATTCCCTTAAGCTTACGAAAACTAGGATGAAGTGCATAATGAGTCCTGACTACTAGGTCATGTTAGGTACCCATGTACATAATGAAGATGCAATCTCTCATAAAGCGGAGAAAGAGGAAAAACCTCATGGGAAAAACCCTCCCCCCAAAAGATAGATAAATAGGGATGCATGGATGGATGGAGTAATCAAGACCTCCCCATTACGACATACATCTATTATATACGTAAGAGAATTATGAGAAGAGACAAAATAGGCTCCCCCCCAAAGAAGAATGCTAACAAGTGAAAGCCGCTCCAATGAAGAAGCTAGTCCAAGAGTGTAGAATGATGTTCCTCCCCTTAGGAAGAAACAAAGGAAAAGGTACAATCCTGAAGATGTATGGTGGCCCTGAAACTTGCTTAGGTATCCCTATGCTGATGTTGATGCTCGCCTCTTCCATCTATGCTAAAAATAATGAATGCAAATCTGGCAAGGATGTCTGTTGAACCTGTTCCAATGAACCATCTGTCTCCTCTACTAACAAAGAGACCTTCGACAATTGCTATACAAAAGTATCCACAATCAAACCAACCTATGAAGATTGATCATATAGAGAATGGACATGAGGGTTAGAGTGAGCCCTCGCAACAACTGTAGAAGAATTGCCATTATCAAAGAGAAGATGCAATTCCTCAAGTCTATCTCCCAAGTCAACTGAAGCTAGAGCTGGAAGACAAGATGTACCATGCTATGTTGGACCTTTCACTGTGGCAATGTAAGCATGTAGACTGGACTAATGATGTGACCTCTCACTGTAACTATCGATAGAACCCCACACGTCTGAAGCTATTGAAGCACTATCACTGATGTCACTATTAGTTTCCATTGTGTATGAAGTGCAAATAGGAGTAGAGGATAAGCTAGGTGAACTTTTGTCAAAGTGAACATCCTTCTCCACAAAGATCTCATGAGTCTCTAGATCCATAAGTCTATATGCCTTAGCATTGTCTTCATACCCAATGAAAGTACAAGGCCGAGGTGCCAATGCCTTGCAACCCCTTAAAGATAGGTTTGCCCATGCTGGACAATCGAAGACTCTGAAGTGACTCATAACTAGTTTTTTGCCGCACCATACCTCAAAAGGAGTCTTCCTATATAAGGCATTAAAAGGAGACCTATTAAGTGTATGAGTAGCACTGCTAATGGCTTCAACTTCTAATGTACGATCAAGAGACTTGGGCTTTATCATGCAACTTGTCATGGTTTTGAGAGTCCTAATACTCATAGTTGCAACATATATCTTGTGTGGACTGAATGCTAGTGGGTTCTAAAGATCAATCCCCTCAATTTTGCAAAAGTCCTTAAGTCTTCTATCTACATATCTGTTCTCATAGTCCACCCTTAGTACCTTGATGGCTTTCCTTGACTTGTGTTCAACACGAGTCTTAAAGTCTTGAAGCTTATGAACCACTTCACTCTTATGATGAAGGAAGTAGACCCAAGTGAATCTTGAAAATTCATTAACAAATGTGGGTATGTAGCGACCTCTATTGACTGAAGTCACTGCAAAGGGTCTTGCTAAAACCATGTGAACTAGCTAAAGAATAACTAGAGCTCTAGAAGACTTCCCTTTATCATAATTCTCCTTTAGATTCATATCCACTAAACATGATGAACATTCTCCCTTAGAAAAGTTGATGTTGGGTACACCTTTGACCATGCATTTTGAGCAAATTTGCTGAAGAGAGCAGAAGTGAAGGTGACGAAACCACTCATGCCACAGGTTGATTTGTGAAGTAGAGTGAGTCAAAAAGGCTTGAGAAGGATACTTAGGCACAAAGTGGTTCCCCACTACAACCAATGAATCATCTCTAAGACTACGCACCATCACTGAATCTGGAAGGAACTCAACTTTGTGACCATCTTCGAGGTAAGTGATTTGGTAAACTAAGAGGAGATTGGAACTAAGGTTTGGAACATAGAGAACATCTTTGAATTCCCCATTTTCTATTTCCACATGTCCTTTTCCTTCAACTTCCATTTTGGTATCATGTGGTACCTTGGACTGCTTCAATGAAGAAAAGTCTTCCTTTGAAGAACCCATATGGCAAGAGGCACTGGAGTCAAGTATCCATTCCAAAGAAGAACTTGTGTTTGCCATAAGTTCTTGCCCTTTTCCCTTTGAAGAGGTTGGAGTTGAATCCTTGGAAGTACCTGGCACTTGAATCTTGTTCTTCCTGAGTAGATTTTCCAACTCATCGATTCTTTTAGTCTTTCAATGATTCTCATCATGATTTGGCTTTTTGCAGTATGCACAAAAGAGTTTGTCCTTTTTTTCATTACTTCCCTTCTTGTTGGAAGAAGAATTTCCTCGTTGTGAGAAGGATTTTTGTGTGTCAGATTGTGATTTATACTTCCACTGCTTGTTTTTGTTGTTTCCTTTCCCTCCTTGACTTGATCAGTGCTCATCACTAGCCACCAAGGCTTTGGTCTTTGATGACTTGAGAAGTTTGAAATCCATCAAGTGAGATTGTTCAACAATCAACATCTTTGTGAATGCATCAAATGAAGGCTTCTAGTAAGAAGATCCCATGGTCAACCTGTGAGTATTGAAACTCGAAACAAAGGAAGCATACTCTAAAGGTAGCCTCTTCAAGATGTGATGAATCAACTTGTCATCCTTCATGGGATTTCCACAATCTTTAAGAAGTGCCCTATAATCATTGGCTTTGATGATATAATCCTGAATTGTGTCAAAATTCTTTGGATCCAAGAGAAGTAGATCGTCCTCAATCTGAAATCCCTTTTCTTAATCCACCTTACCATACAATGATTCAAGTTTGTCCCAAGCTTCTTTGGATGCTGAACAATTGGTAATGTGAAAGAAGAGATCCCTATGTATACAACTCCTGATAGCTCCTAAAGCCTATTGGTCTTGTCTTTGCCATTCAATGAGTTCTTTAACATCAATAGGTTTAGGAATTGTACCATCAACATAAAGACTATATCCTTTTTCCATTAATCTACTCAATGCAATATCTTTCCATGTAGAATAGTTGCATGAAGTTAGAGGAGGACATTTAAAACCCATGATGCAGAAAATGAAAAGAGCACAATAAAGAGACACAAAAACATAGATAATAGCCCCTCTTTTCACTCAATCTAAAGGCCCCCCCCCAAAAAAGATGCTTTTGGCACTTTATAAGTACTACGTGTACAATGGGCCAGTTGTCAAAATGGAGAAAGTGGACTTTCTAATTTTTCTTTTACAACTACCTTTTGAGGGCCAAATCTATCACTAAGCATTGTAGCTCAGATATACAACAATTCTAAAAAGTAATCAAAGCTTTACAATGCAGAAAAAGGCCTAATTCTGAAAGTGAGATTTTGGCCCACAAAACTCCAAAATCTAACTTCATATCTAGAAAGTAGATGAAAAAATATGAACTTTCAAAAAACTAGAACTTGAAAAAGTGATCAGATGTGCCCGTACTTAGTGTTTGAAGTTGCAAAATGCAAGATTATGTAGGTATAGTCACCAAAAAATGCAATTTCTATAAAATGCTTCACCAAAACAAAAAAAAAATACCACCACTAGAAAATTCAGAAAATTCTACCCAATTTCAAAAAAAATTACACCTAAGTTGGAGTTCGAATGACCAAGTTATGGGCTCACAAAGTCAGGCTGCCTTATTGAAAAGCAATTTGGAGAGGGGTCTGGAGAAAAACTGTGAGTTTAAATTTGACAACCAAATGATCATCACAGTAGTTGTAAAATTACTAGGTTTGGCGGTCAAATGATCATCAAATTTAACCTAGTGACTAGTTGACGTTAGCAAAAAAAAGTCCCTTGCTGACCATCAAATAAGGTAGATGTCTACTGCCTGTAGAATGTGGAGGGGGGCCGGTCTGGTGTATTAGATGCTGAAATATCTGCAGTGCCCAAAAATGTTGAAAGTTTGCTAGAAATGTGCTGCTCTCATTGGGATGGTAGGAAGTTCGGCCAGTGAGTGTGGCCGCTTGCAGATGCCCAAAAATTGTAGGAATAATGTTGCCCAAAAAAAATTTCTCTGCTGGTTGCCCAAAGGGAAAATTTTTTTCTAAAAATTTTGACGAAAATATGTAGAGAAATAAAAAATGACAAATTCAAAAATTAATAAAATTTGCAAAAAATGACCATACTCGAACTACAAATCGGGGCCTCCGGGTTCTGATTTGTAAATTTTTTTTGCCTCATGGTCAACTTTGGGCCAAGGTAGCCGAGTTTATAGTTAATTTTCACTGATTCAACATTTGGACGCAATGGCGAGGTCAGATCTAGCTCTAGATGCTCCCAATTTCTACAGTACTCTAGTTTTAGGCTAAGATGTTGAAGCAACAGTGGCCTCAAACAATTATGTGATGAGAAAATCTCCAAGCTCGGATACCATGTAAGAATTTGCCTAAGGGAAAAATTCACCCAGTAACCAAGAACTCAAATAGAAGCACAAGTGTAGACCAAAAAGAGAAAGTATGATTAGAATGACGATATATTCATTCAATATGCCGTACTCAAGTATACTAGGAGTGCCTATATATAAAGGCCTCTAACATACATCTGGGATGCCTCATAATTAGCTACATGATATGTCATACAACCAAGCACATGTCCACCAGATATGGGTTATCCTCCTTTAAGCACAAAAGTATGTACAATGATGAGAGGATAAGCCTAAAAAGGTGTGACACACAAATCAATGTTGTAGACACCATGTGCTAAAATAGAGTTGCATAAT
The DNA here is from genome assembly GCA_028749045.1 of Cupressus sempervirens. NCBI lineage: Eukaryota > Viridiplantae > Streptophyta > Pinopsida > Cupressales > Cupressaceae > Cupressus > Cupressus sempervirens. Next base: position 3,177,783 of record CM053783.1, read on the forward strand.
CCTGCGTTGTCAACAATGACAACTCAAAAAGATATGGAAACTCCTAAGTGTCTCACAAAATAAAATAATGTAAAATAATAAAATAATGCATTAACCTAAGTAAACTTAAGTAAGTGTAAATAGTAAATACTTATTTACACCAACAATTATCTTGAAACAAAAGTAGCTTTTGAAATTTATTTGGAACCAAAAGCAATATTGAATTGGAAATTGAAACTTTAAATAAGAAAATCATTAATAATGGAATGGATAAGGAATCATAGTTAAAAGAAAAAAACCTAAAAATTTAGTTGGAAGACATCTTGGCTAAAGAATTATTATTCTAGAGTCAAAAATCTCGCAAACATGGCTAGAAATTAGAGTAAAAAATACAATTTTTCTCTAAAATAGTACAAAAATAAGATGAAATATCAATAGAATCACTAAGATCAAAGACTCCAATGGAGTAATCGCTGAGGACCCTAGATATATAGCAGACTTTGCAATCAACTATTTCAACAAAATTTTAAACAATTAGGAAGGCTTAAACTAAAACATCAAGAAGACATTTTAAAGAGATCCCAAGTATTATTAGAAAATCAATATAGGATGTTCAAAATGAAAATTTCTAAATATGAAATCAAAATAGTAATAAAAAAATACAACTAGATAAAGCCCCAAGACTTGATGGGTTCCTTGCCCTTTTCTTCCAAAAATGTTGGCATTTTTTGGGAGAAGTTGTCGGGGTCCTAGAAAGGGTCATGAACTCTATAAATATACTAAGAGAAGTCAACAATACTTTCCTAGCCCTCTTTCCAAAAAAAGATAAACCAAAGAGTGCCCAATTGAGATGGGTCTTTTAGTATTTTCAATCCTTGGCCTCTAAGGCCTATTATCTATATGAAAAAAAGATAAAATAGAAAACATTGGTTATCAAAGACCCATAACCCTTTGTAATACATTATACAAAATATTGTCCAAAGCATTGAGAAACATAATTCAAAAAATAATCCTTGATATAATCAATTAAGAACAAACTAGATTTTTCCAAACAAGATCCATATATGATAGAGTAATAATAACTCAAGAATTAATACATTATGTTCAACAAAATGGGAATTCAAGTATTCTCATTAAGTTGGACATTAGTAAAGCATATGACAAGGCGGATTATCGATTCCTATGCAAATTGTTGGACAAATTTAGGTTTGACAAACACTAGAGTAACTAGTTTTTGAATGTATATCTACACCTAAATTTTATGTCCTACTAAAGGGTACTCTAGAAGGTTTTTTTGATTCTTCAAGAGGAATTAGACAATGGGACCCTCTATCCCCATTCCTCTTTATAATAATGGTCAAAACATTTGGTGGAATCCTTAACACCACAATAATGTATGGTTGCCTAAATGGAATTAAAATCACTAGCAATATAGATACATTGACTCATTAACATTTCATTGATTATACTATGTTGTTTGGATGCAACATTGCTAATGAGGATAATGCAATTAAGGAAAATCTATCAACATATGCAAAGGCCTTAGGGTAGAAAATTAAATTCTAAATCACAATTTAATTTTTATTAAAAATAAATAGATTGAACAAAATATTTGTAATATCCTTAACTTTAGAAAGGGTGAGCTTCCTTGCAAACGATTCCTTGCAAACGACCATGCCTCTCCCTAGATAAGGGAACTAAATCTACAAACTCATGGGACAACATTATCTCAAAAACTTAAAACAAAAATACAATCTTGGAAAGGTATATAATTATCCTCAATCAAGAAAATTGTCATGCTCAAATTGGTCCTATCAGTCATCCCCACTTTACCTTAGAAAATGGAGAGGATGACCTTTTTTGGGAGTACTCTAAGAAAGGTAACCCACTAATTGTAACACTTAACAACTTTGGAAACACCAAGGATATCCAATTCTATGGGGTAAACATTCTAAAGATTACTTGGATATATTTTAGGTAAATTCTCTACTAGAATCAAAATGGAAAGTCTCTACTAGTCTCAACATCAACTTTAGGGCCAACTTCATCAGCAACATTCCTAAAATTTATTTACTCTCACGATAGCAATTGACCCTCTACCAACTATCTATCTCATTTGATGGAGTGTAGGTACCACCAAATAGGAATTTGTCACATGTATCTTCCTCAAGCAAGAGAAATTCAAGAAGAGAAGTCAAAAGTGGGACACATAGTAGGTCTAAATGAGGGAGATTGACTGGAGGTCAAAAGATTACAAGAAAATAAAATAAATGAATGGAATTTTTTCTTTCTCAAGGGGTTTCTTGTTATTATGATGATGAGAGCATAGGTTCAACATATACATGGTTTAGGCCTATTTTTGGATGACATTAAGGTCTCTTACAACAAATTTGTTGGATTGATGAAGTATGTTAAACCTTCTTACAAATACAATAATTGGATGCAATGTGTTCGATAAAAAAATGTATCCATAGGTATGCACTATAATAAAATTATATACGACAGAAAGATAATGATCAAAGTAAAAGAGTGGATATGTATATTGATGGTAGGCCAAAAGTAGCAAGAAAAATTACAAGTTTTATAAACATTACATGACCTGGGTCAACCAATAAGCAACCCAGTTGCATATTCAAGGTGCACAAGGGAAAATGTACTTATAGGTGTGATAAAATAAATAAGGGAAAGGAAAGAGCTGCTATTTGATCATAATTTGAATCAAATTTATCCAAAAAAAATTGCTATCATGGGGGTGGTATGTAGTACCAATTGTTAGAATTCTTTAGAATAACTGAGAGGGGGGGGGGGGTGAATCAGTTATTCAAGGTTCAATAATGTCTAATCCAAATTTTCTAATAAAATGAGAGTGAATTAGAAGTACTATCCTTTTTCTTCTTTCTTATAATGCATCTAATTAAACATTAAACAATCATGAAAAGTAAACATGCATCACACCATAACACAAAGGATTTTGGTGACCCAGAAACCCTCCAGGAATAAGAAGGTAAAACTGGAGTGGGGATGACACCCACAAAATAACTGCTCAATGGATTTCAACCACTTCTGATGGTATGCCCTATTAAAGGCTACAACACACTATTAAATGTGACCCTATTAAAGGATTTGTACACCCTATTAGGAGTGTGCCCTGTTAGAGGACTTAAAAAGATTCAACTTAGAATGCCACCCTGTTAAGGGATTTACATAGAGCTGTTAGGCTCACCCAAGTCCATGGAATTTATAGTCACCTTCTCAAAAGAATCTTTTATCCCTCTCTAAGGATCTCCTATCCTCCTCCTAAGAATCTCTTATCCTTCTCCTGAGGATCTCCTATCCTTCTCCTAGGGATCTTCTATCCTTTTCCTGAGGCTTATCCACCTAGCTATTAAGCTAACCTAGCAATGTAGGATTTCAATGTCTAATACAATGATAAGAGAGTATTAGAAAGGTTTTGGCCTAATAAAGATTGCAACTTTGACCTTGCAGATTTCATATCACTCTTCAGTTCTTTTCTTTGCTTGGCTTTTCTTCTTTGCAGTGCTGACAGCTTGTCCACCATTCAAGATCTGTCTCCTTGAGTTCTTCCACTCATTATGCCAATGCACTCTATAGTCACTTGATGAACTCAGAGTCTTGATGCTCTGTGCTTACTCTTCACTGTGTCCTCTTCTTGACACTTCACACTAGCCTTCTCTAGGCTTCTTCACACAACCACACTTATGACCAACTTCCTCACACTCTTATGATCTCTGACCTGTAACTCCTGATAAAGAAGTTATGTTCTTCATTTCCTGCTCAAATATTCCTGCTCATCAATTTGATTTGATCTTGAGAAAACAATATTGTTTTCCCTCCAAATTGTTTCTTCTAGAAACTTCATGATAAATCCATTAGCATTCGCCTTGAATTGGTTTGCATGGTTTACATAAAGTTCTATGACATCTACTCATCATCCTTATGATCCAACTAATTCACAAAATTCAACGTAACAAACTTATCGTTACTGGTCTGGCGAATCTTTGACTTAACAAATAATGTAGCAACTCGGCATCATTGGTTTATTGATGCTTGGCTCCTTCTCTGTTACTTGGCTTCTACTACATTTATTGATGCTCGACACCTAAAGTCTTTTCCTGAGTTACTCGGCACTTGAATAATCACTTGACACCTGAACAATCACTCAACACCTAAACAATCACTCAACACCTGAAGGATTGCTCAGCACACACTGAAGTTGAACTTGCTCAGCTTCAACTAAGAATTTGTTCGGCTCTAACTAGCTTTCTTGGCTCTCTCAAATGAACTTAGTTAAACCTTATATCTTTAATGTGTCTCAGTGTGTCCATCCTCTTAGATTATGTCATCAATACACTATTTCATCAATGGCTTAGCTAATCTTTATACTTCATTACAACATCATAACTTCAACCTTTCTCTAGGTGCTCTAGTTACATCTTATTGATTGCCTCCTCCTTGTCAATCAACCAATTGATAGTATTTGGATCACTTAAGCAATTTCTCATTCCTGCAAGTAGAAAGTTTGACATCAATGACAAAACAATGATTGGAAACATTCTTTACCAGTTCCATCACTCTTCATTCATGATCTTTTCAATCATTTCCAACACTCTCCCTCTTTGGCATTGATGGCAAACCAAACTGATCAATTGATTGAGCTCATCAACTTAGTTACCACCAAAATTATATCTTTTGCTGATATAAACTAAATCCTTTGTTCTACTTCTCCCTCTGGACTGCTGCATCCTTACTCTATATTCCTGATCCTTCATAGCTGCTTGTTAATTCTTATCTCTTCTAAATCTCCCTCTCTCATCTCTCCTTTCATACATATACATCTCCCTCTTACCTTTCATTGATCAGTTTCTCATAGCTCCCTCTTTGATATAAATACCAAAGGTGTAGCATCTTCAACATGCTTGATGTAAGCTTTTCATCTCATGTTTTCTCCCTTTGTCACCATGTTTGTGACTGATCTAGATTTTCTATTCCTATTGACATCCTTTGCATCATTCTTCTGATATTTCAATGATCTACCACTATAGATGCAGGGTAGCTTCTCTATTGCTTTAGACTGCTTGAGTTAGGGGCTTTACCCCCAACTTGCCTCTAAGATATTCATAAGCGTCCTTAGGAAATGGTTTGGTGAAGATATCTGTAGTTTTTTGCCTTTGTGTGAATGTACTCCATCTTCACTTGTTTGTCTTCCACCAATTCTTTGACATAGTGATACTCGATTTCAATATGCTTGGTTTTTGCATGCATTACTGGATTCTTGGATATGTTTATAACACTTGTATTATCACAAGTTTGGTTACCTCTTCTTTCATTCCTTTCAATAGATGTTTGAGCCACACACTGTTTGTGCAATTGACTACTGCTGCCACATATTCTGCTTTTGCAGTGGATTGAGATGTGCATGTTTGTTTCTTGCTAGTCCAAGTAACTAGCCTTTTACCTAAGAATAATACTCCTCCACTCATGCTTTTCTTGTCATCAATGTTGCCTCCCCAATCTGTGTCTGTGTATGCATTGAGCTCAAACATCTCATTCTTTTTGTAGTATAGGCCAAAATCATCAGTTCCTTTGAGATACCTCATTATTCTTTTTACTGCCATGAGATGATTTTCTCTAGGATTAGTAGAGAATCTAGCCACTATTCCAACTACTAGTGCTATGTCTAGTTTGCTATGTACAACATATTGTAGTTTTCCAATCATGGATCTGTACATTGTTTGATTGACTTTAGCTGATTCATCATTTTTGGATAGCTTATGTATTGTAGCCATTGGTGTGCTGACAGGCTTGGAGTCTTCCAATCCAAACATCTTGAGTATCTCTTTGATGTAATTTGATTGTGTCATGAATATACCATGTTTTACTTGATGTACTTGCAATCCAACAAAGAACTTGATTTCTCCAAACATAGACATCTCAAACTCATGTTTCATTTTGTCAGCAAAACTTTTGCAAAGTGCTTCCTTTTCTCCAAAAACTATGTCATCCACAAAAATTTTAGATATAAGGATATCCTTACCTTCTTCTAATTTGATGTACATGTTGCTGTTATCATTAGTTCTTTCAAATCCTATTTGCACTAGATACTTGTGAAGTCTCTCATACCAAGCTCTAGGGGCTTGCTTTAATCCATATAGAGCCTTATGTAATTTGCATGCCTTGTTTTTGTTCTTTTCATCAACAAAACCTTCTGGTTGCTCTATGTAGACTTCCTCTTCAAGTATACCATTCAGAAATGTGAACTTTACATCCATTTGATAGACTTTAAATCCTTTGAAGGTTGCATATGCCAGTAAGGTCCTTACTCCCATTCTGGCAACTGGAGCAAAAGTTTCTCCATAGTCTAGTCCTTCTTCTTGTGCATACCCTTTATAGACTAGTCCCGCCTTATTCCTTGTGATTTCACCATTCTCATCTAACTTGTTTCTAAACACCCACTTTGTTCCAATTACATTCTTGTCCACTGGTCTTGAGACTAAGGTCCATGTCTTGTTCTTTTCAATTTGTTCTATTTCTTCTTTCATAGCATTGTGCTAGTCATCATCTTTTATGGCTTCACTTACTGTTTTTGGTTCCATTTTGTTGAGTAGACATATCTCAGTTTTGAGTCTATTCCTTGTCATTGGTCCTGCCTCTTTGTTTCCAATAATTTGATCTGTAGGATGATGTCTTCTTACATACTTTGCCAATACTGGTTCTCTCCTTGTTTGCATGTTGTCTCTTTCAAAATCTGAACCTTCATGTGTATTTTCATAAGATATTTCTTCATTTCCTTCATGTTGAAAGTTCTCTGAATCTAAATGAACATTCTCTATATTCTGCAGCTCGACTTCTGAATGTGTCTACTGCTCAACATTCCCTTTCTGTGACTCGACAGATATTGGATTTTGTTGCTGATTTTCATTCTGAGTTGCAACTTCACCATTATTAGGTATACCTTCATAAAAGTATACAAAGGTCTTGTATTCTTCTGCTTTCTTGGTGTTCTCAACACTTTGATTTTCTGTAAGCTCATCAAATTTCACATTTTTGCTTTCTACTACTTTGTTAGTGTTAAAATTCAAGCACTTATGAGCTTTGCTTCTAGTAGAATAACCAAGAAATGTGCCTTCCTCACTCTTTGTATCAAACTTTCCATTTCTAGACTCTTTATATATATAGCATTTGCATCCAAATATTTTGAAATGTTTTACATTAGGAGAATGCCCATACCATAATTCAAAAGGTGTTGCATTTGTAGTTTTCTTGACTTGAACTCTGTTGAGTGTGTAGACTGCAGTACTTACAACTTCTCTCTAGTACTTGAGTGCAACATTTTTCTCCATCATTAAGGTCCTGGCATAGTTAATAACTAATCTATTCCTTTTTTTTGCTATACCATTCTGAGGTGGAGTCCTAGGTGCTGATGTCTGCCTTTTGATTCCTCTTTCATTGCAGAATTCTTCAAATTCTCTTGATGTGAATTCACCTCCTCTATCAGATTTGAGACATTTTAGGCTCTTCCCAGTCTCTTTCTCAACTCTGGCCAAGTACCATTTGAACATTTGGAATGCATCTAATTTTTGTTTCAGGGACATGACTATCATCATCCCTGAATAGTCATCTACAAATAGGATTATGTATCTATCACCTTTGTAGCTTTGCACTTCAATAGGACCACACAAGTCAGTATGAACTAGCTCTAATACTTCATTAGAAGTATAAGCCTTGCTTTTGAAAGTTGACTTGGTCATCTTCCCTAGTTGGCATTGTTTGCACATGGTGTTATCAGGCTTCTTCAACTTTGGTAGACCCTTGACTTTCTTCATTTTGCTGATGCTTATTAGATTGTCAAAATTTGCATGACATAGCCTCTTGAGCCATAACCATACATCATTAGTTTGAAAAATGAGACAAGAAGCATCTTCCATGTATAGGTAGAACAAATTAATTCTAGTCTGGTCACCTTTTCCTATTAGATTTCCTTGAGAATCATAGATCTTGGCAATTCTATTTTCAAATTCAAAACCTATGTTACCTAACTATGAGACACTTAACAAGTTATAATTCAGGATTTCAACATAGTATGCATTATCACATGATATCTTTTCAGTAAGCTTGATACTACCTTTCCCTTTGATCTGACATGGTGCATTGTTACCAAATCTAACACTATTTCCTTCATATTGAGTAAAGGAATGAACTTACTTTTATCTCCAGTCATGTGATGAGAGCATCCGCTATCTATGATCCATTTATCATTCTTGTTCATGTAGGTTACTAGGGTAGTTGCTTCATCTTCATCTGATTCATATTTCATAGCCACATAGACTACTTCATCATCATTCTTGTCAGAGTCTTCTTGAACAATGTAGCATCTTTTGCCTTTACCTCTGTAGTCCTTGTTGTCCTCTTCCTTGTTCTTGAAGTTGCCTCCATCCTTGTAATTTTTCTTTTGTGGACATCTAGCTGCAATGTGACCAACTTCATTACAATTGAAACAAATGATTGGCATCTTACCTTTGAATTTCCCTCTTCCTCTATGAAATCTTCTTGCTAGTAATGCCTCCAATTGGTCTACATCATCTTCATCAGTGCTGCTGTCACTAGATACATACTTTCCTTTTCCATTCTTTTTCTTTGTTTCCACCTCCTCATTGTCTTTTATTGTCATCTTGACTTTGAATGCAGATTCAAAATTTTTTGGCTTGTTGTTGTCAAAGTTGGATAGCTCAAAGGCAGTGAGTCTTCCAATTATTCCTTCAAATGACAATGCATTGCCTGGTACACACCTTAGCTCTTGGATGGCTGATACTCTTATAGCATAGATAGGAAGCAAAGTTCTCAAGTATTTGCTACATACTATTTCTTCTACTAACTGTCCTCCTAGGCTTCTTATGGCACTTACCACTTCCTTCATCCTTGCACCGTACTAAGCAACATTCTCTCCTTCTTCCATTTTCATGTTATCGAACTTTCCTCTTAGGATTTCTCTTTTGGTTCTCTTGACATTATCATATCCTACATAGATTCTTGATAATGTTTCCCACATCTGATGTGCAGTACCACATTCTTTGATGTCATTATACTCAACATAGATTAGTGCTGAAGCAATATCTAACATCGCTTGATTGTGCTCCTTCTTCTTGCTCATGTCATCTGTAGTGAGGGGTCCTACAGGGTCTACATGATCAATTGTGATTGAGGTCTGTGCATAGTCACCTATTGATCCGAGGTGCAGCTTCATCAGACTTTGCCATGCAACAAAGTTGTCTTTGTTTAGCTTGGGAACTTCTCTCTGGGACATCTTGATCTTCCTGTTGCTAGTACCTTGAAACAAATCAGCAGTGGAATCTGATACTGTATTGCATAAAAATGTAATAAATGAAATAAACATTAAGAAATTAATGTCTATTCTTACATGATCATGCAAACCTCAAAATATGCAAGATAAACATGTAAAAAGCATAAAATGAAATCACAATGACTCAAACTACTAATGCAAACCTCATGAAATCACCAAGTGATTGATGATTTCACATTATGGGATGTGGTTGCTCACAAATCCAATAGCATAACAATGTGGTAGATAGTTCTTGTGGAAATGAGGAGAGAGCTATCCTTTTATAAGAAATGAGATGCAACAGACGGCTGAGATTTAATGCAAGATGAAGGGCTAGGATCTCTCAGGATCGATGAGGTGTCCACGAGGTGGAGGCCAAGTAGACTCCATGTGGATTAGGGTTTTAACCATTCAAAGGGGTGAGCAACCTTTGATGGTGACATGATCAAGAGGTGTGAGAAGCATGGCTTCTCACACATGTGTGAGACAATTTGACTCTCATGCAAGGTGACAAGTGTGCAAGAGGTGTGAGAAGCATGGCTTCTCACACATGTGTGAGACAAATTGACTCTCATGCAAGAGGACAAGTGTGCAAGAGGCATGGAAGACATGAGGGATGAGGAAAGTGTGAACATCTCTCACACATGTGTGAGCACACACTTAGGATTAAAAGGTAATTAGCAAGATGATTAGGAAAAGGTAAGCATGATTAAGGAAGTGGATAGGTTTAGGAGGATGGGTTAGGTAGGAGTAGTGAGGTTAGGTGAGGGTTAAAGGTAGGAGCCATGTGCTCAAATAGGATTAAATGTAATATTTAATTCCAAGTGGGATTAGGCAAGGATTAATTAAGTAAATAAAGTACTTAATTAAAGTCAGTGGATTAGGATTTAAATAAACCTTAGTTTATTTAAATCAAGGAAAGGCTAGGATTTAGATAAACATTAGTTTATTTAAATCAAGGAAAGGTGAACACAATTAAATAAATGTAAATTTATTTAATTAAATGTAGGGTAATTAAATAAGTATTTATTTAATTGGCTAGGAAAAGGGGATTTGGACAATTTTAGGTGTCTACATTTTGCCCCTCTTTGATATAGCATTAGTAATGTTATATCAAAGAAGAATAAAACATAGTGGATGAAAGGATAAGACTAGTAGCATGATGCCCCAATCATGGAAGAATGACGAGGATGGAAGGGTATGCCCCCTCAAGAGGACATGCAGGTTAGGAGAACACGAATGTTCTCTTGAAATGGATGGAAGGACAGACGAGAGTTATGCTGCAATGGTGTGAACAACCTAAGTTTGATATTGTAGTCAACACTATGCACCAAGGTATGAGGAACCAAGATGACAATGTGTCAAGTATATGAAAATATGGGTCTAATACAACCATATGCCTTATGAAACCATGATATGGAAGACCATGATTCCTGGGACAATAGGATGCAAAGACCATGAGAAATGCAAAAAATACTAATGTAGACAAGTAACAAGAAAACATGCACAAAAAACTAAAAGCAAATCAACATTTTGCCCCTAGTCAAGCTGAAAACCCATGAATGGACTGATTGATAATGATTGATTAAGGATGGCAACGCTAATGCTAAGCGTAATGCACATCCAAGGATTGGTAAGGATTCATCCTATGATAATGATTGAATATGGATAATGGATTATCAGCTGATTGGGTCAAAGTGATGAATTGATTAAGGATTGATGTACAAGATTGCAAGATTAGATTGATTGGATTAGTATTGATTGCACAAGTGATACTTTTTTTTGATTTTTTGATTTTGTGGAAGATAGAAGAATGAATATGGATGAGATTGGAAGAAGGATGTTGATAGGATGAAGAATGATGAGAGTAGAATAGAAATTGATTAAGAATTAGAAGAAGGGAAAAGTGATTGAAAAATGAAGTTGATTGAAGGGAGTTGGAAGAATTAGATTGAATGAAGGTGGGATAGAAGGGATAGAATGGATTGGGACCAATGACAAGGGAGAGCCAAGGCATGGTAAATGGATGAAAAGAAATGTGAGTCAGTGGATGAAAAGAATGGTGAAAGGATATGAGGGGCCAAATGATATGGTATTAGAAAATGTAGAGCCAAGGACCATGTTTCGAAGGAGTCCAAATGCCCCATACCAAGGATAGGAAAATGGAAGAAAATATGGTGGGAAAGGATGCATGAAAAATGGAAAGGTGGAATGAAGCCTGGCATATGGAGGAAGAGAAGGCATGTGCTCTTCCAAAGCATGTATGAATGTTTTGGTAGTGAGCCTCTAATAGTGATCACGAGCATGGGTATGAAAGTGGAATGAAGAGGGGATATGGGAGGGAGGGTATGAAAAAGGGATAATGAAATGGAGGGTATGGATGAAATGTGGGATATGAAATGAATGGGATGGAAGGGATAACCAAGATCAAGGACATATGAAAGAAGGATGGAAGTATCTAGGAGTATGGATGGAAAATGGATGAACATGACAAGGACTGTGGGATCCAAGATATGGACAACATGTCAAGATCAAAGATGGGAAAGGAAGATAGAAGTTTGTAGGAGAATGGATGGACAATGTGCAAGGGATATGGATGGATGAAAGGAAAGTGAAAGTCAAGATCAAAGATGAAAAGGATGATGAACGAGAGATGGAAGGATGGAAGAGATGTATGGAAGTTTGGTATGGCTAGAGCTTGCCCCCAGTGTAGAGTGCAAGTGGAAGAGGAAAAGTGAATGGATGTATAAGTGGAAGTGGAAGACATGATAGGAGAATGAAGGGAGGACTCAAGCATCTAGATACATGGATGGGATCCCTTGATATCTTTTCCTTATTTTTTTTCTTTTTTTTTTTTGTAATTTTCAAGGAATTTTTACTATTTGCACATAGATGTTGGTAGGGTAGTGAAAAGAAGGATGAATTAGCTTAGGGAAATGGAAGACTAAGGACCTATGAAAAGGTTTGGATTAAGGGGGTGGTGTGGGTGGGAGGAAGATATGGGTGATGGATGCTATGTTGGAAGACTTGTGAATGGGTGGGTGAAGGAGACGAAAAGATCGTCATTAGCACACACCTTGAAGGGTGATGGAACAGAGGAAATTTTGGAGGATATGTAGGAGAAAGTTTGAATTTTGGGATATATGGACCCAAAATGGATGAAGGAGATGATGGATTTAGGATGGTGGATTTGGGTATATAAGGACCCAAAATAGATTCAAAAAGTGGAAGCGTGGATGGATTATGAATGCAAGAAGCCTTTGGATTAGCAGAATTGGATGTCATTTGGAATCTTTCTTTGAGATTCATGGCTACATTAAGTAGCTTTGGGATCCACAAAATTTTTACATTTTTTATTTTTAGCCTTTGTGGCCTTTTGATTTTTCTTTGGATCATATTTTTCTTTTCTTGGACATGTATTTTAGAGGGGACATGTTGATCCTTTGGATTTTGTGAATTTTTGACTTTATTCATTTTTTCTTTAGCATCCAATGTGCTCCCATTGGCCATGGTATGGGTGCATGAAGGAGAGCGTATGGATGGTGAACATTGGAAGGAATTCAAGGATGTGTGCCTTTGTTGATCTTTATTAGGAGTATGAGGGGATGAAGTGGAAAATATGGATATGGTGGATGGATGTATGTAAGGACCCAAAATGGATGGAAGGAATGAAGGGTTTGGATGTGGAACATAAGGATCTAGAATAGATGGAAGGAATGAAGGGTTGGGAATATGGATATAAGGTCCTAAAATGGACTTGGAAGATGAATGATGGGGAGCTTTAGGTTTGGAAGGAGGAATTGTGGAAGGTGTACCAACATCTTGAGCCATGTGTTCTTCAATGGGATACTTATCATTTTCAACACAAGATGTGAGTCCATGTATATGGGGTTCATGAATGGATTGGATAGGTGGGATAGGATCATGTGGAGGATTAGGATTGCAAGGGGGATCATGAGGGATAAAAGGATCTTGTGATGGAGGGGGATCATGAAAGGAAAATGAAAGGGTGCTTTGATCTTGACTTAGAAGAGGATCATGGAGTGGAATGCTATAAGGAAAATCAGGTACAGAAACAACTTCCTACACTAATCTCTTAAGAGAAGTATGGTGCAAATCCTATTAAAATCTTTTACACTTATAGATTCAATATCATGTAAACAACAATATTTCAGCAAACCAAGCATAAAGAAAATAGATAGAGAAAGAAACACATAACACAAAGATTTTTCGGTGGGGAAAAACCTTTCGGTAAAACAACCCCACCCCTCATGAACCTGCACAATGTATTATCTTCAACACAAGGTTACAATACACTTGCAATGCAAGTTCAACAGTGAAAAAATAAGACTCTAGTAGCAACTCATAGTACCAACAATACACTTTTCGCATACTTCTCTTTGCAACCCTAAAAATTCTTATAACATGCGCTTCACTTTTAGGGTTACACCCAAAGGTAATCGTATTAGGGTTTTTACCATTCTCCAAGAAAATAGGAACCCTAAAATTTTTTTCGGGGTGATGCCCCAAACCCCACTATTGGGGTAGAGTGTACAGTACTCAAATTTATCAGTTGCCACATGTCTTCACCTGTCATTGAATCTTCCTAACATAGCTCTTACGTGTCATAGGAATCCGTCATAACCGTTTTAGCTATGATCTCATTATACACAATTCAAGATGCCGACACATCAACATTATTTGCAAGAAATACATTTTAAAAAACAAATAATAAGAATAGGAATTATCCAAGGTTGAGACACCTTATTCCTAACATTCTCGCACTTTTCAAACACCTTGGAAGAGCAACAGGAACATAACAGGAACTAACCACTATAGGCCAAAAGGCCCATAGACTCTGAACACCATCTGAACTTCTTAGTGCCCACTGGTTTCATTAATGCATCTATAACATTCTTCACAGTATCTACCTTCTCCAAATTTACCTTTCTATCTTCCACCATATCTCTCACAAAGTGATACTACACATCAATGTGCTTCGTTTTGGCATGGAAAGTTGGATTCTTCACAAGGCAAATAACATTCTGACTGTCACACCAAATAGTAATATTTTCTACATCAAAACCAACATCAGAACACAATCTCTTAAGCCTTAAAAGCATGAGTAGCAGCCATGTACTCATCTTTTATAGTGGACAAAGAAACCACAGGTTGTCACTTGCTCATCCAGCTAATGTCACCATCAAACATAGTGAACACACAAGCACTAGTGGATCTCCTACGGTCAATATCACCTGCCCAATCTGAATCCACAAACCCACGAATACAAACTGAATGCGAAAATCCAAAAGAGTTACCATGATAACATATGGAGTAATCTGATGTACCCCTCAAATATCTGAATACTCACTTAATTACATCCCAATGTACTCATCCAGGATTAGAGATAAATCGACTCACGACTCCCACTGCTTGGGCAATGTCTGTTCTAGTAAAGACCATAGCATACATAAGACTACCAACTGCACTAGCATAAGGTACTCTACTCATGTCCTCCACCTCACTAGGAGATTTTGGACAATCATCTACTGATAACTTTGTTCCCATAGAAATAGGAAGACATAGTGGTCTACAACCTACCATGCTGAACCTGTCCAACACATACTTCACATACTTACTCTGACTCAACCAAAGTTTTCTGTTAGACTTGGCTCTATTGATTTCCATATCCAAGATGTACCTAGCTGCCCCAAGATCTTTCATCTCAAACTATGCTGACAACTGAGATTTAAAATCAGAAATCATACCCTTACCCTTCCCAAATAGCAACATATCATCAACATATAATGCAACAATAAGAAGGCGATCATTTTCAACTTTGAAATAAACACAATGATCTAATTTTGATCTTACAAATCTAATTGACAACACAAAGGCATCAAACTTAAGGTACCACATCTTAGGAGATTGCTTCAAACCATATAGAGATTTCTTTAATCTGCCAACTAAGGATCCTTTACCTTTAACAATATAGTGCTCAGGCTATGACATATAAATCTCTCCCTCCAAATCACCATGAAGGAAAGTTGTCTTCACATCCATCTATTCTATCTCTAAATCATATGATGTAACAAGAGATAAGAAAAATCTAATGGATGTCAACTTTGCAATAGGAGAGAATATTTCACCATAATCTATTCCCTCTACCTATGAATACCCCTTTGCAACCAATCTAGCTTTGTACCTTTCAACACTACCATCTGCATAGAATTTCTTCTTGAACACCCATTTACAGCCAACAGATTTTCTCCCTTTAGGCAAAGGTACAAGGTCCCAAGTTTTTTTTTTCTCTAATGAAGCCATCTCATCATCCATAGCCTCAATCTAGGAACCTAAATCTTCCATGCCCAAAGCCTCTTTCACAGATCTAGGCTCATCAGTGTTAGTAATCAAAGCAAAAGCACAACTAGAATCTAACATAGAATAACCAAACCTTTTTGGTTTCTTTCTTTCTCTCGTGGATCTCTTCAAGGGCTGTGGTTGAGGTTGTTCTTCCTCTTCTTCTGAACTATCAGAGCTGCTAGAGCTCTCCTCATCATTGGACCCAACATGGTCTCTCTATTCAGTCTTCTCAAGGGTAGGAGGCAACTGAACAACATCTTTTTCCTTTTCTTTTTCATTTGGTTGTAGCAATATAGGAGAAGATGTTAGCTCTCTGAAAATAACATTTCTACTATACAACACCTTACTAGTCATAGGATCCCAAAGCTTGTATCCTTTCACACTAGCACTGTACCTGATGAAAATACATTTAACAACTTTTTTTTCCAACTTAGATATTTTCTCCTTTGGAACATGTGCATAAGCTTCACAACCAAAAACACGAAGATGTCTAATTGAAGGCTTCTTACTAGACCACACCTCCATGGGTGTCTTACCAACAAGGGCTGATGTAGGAGATCTGTTAACCAGATAGTAAGAAGTGGCCACAGCTTTGGCCCAAAACCTTTGTTCTAAACTAGCTCCACTAAGAATACTCCTAGCCTTCTCCATCAGTGTCTTGTTCATTCTCTCTACAACTCCATTTTTCTATGGGGTATAAGGAGTTGTCTTATGCCTCTCAATACCTTGTTCTTTACAGAATTGTTCAAACTTTGCTGAGCAAAACTCACCACCATTGTCAGTTCTCACACACTTAATCTTCTTACTAGTTTGATTCTTTACAAGGGCTTTAAATTCCTTGAATTGACTAAATACTGGTGTCTTACTTTTAAGGAAATAAATCCATGTCCTTCTACTATAATCATCTATGAAAGATACAAAAAATACAGACTTGGAGATTGAAGGAACTTTTACAGGACCAAATACATCAGAATGAATAAGATCCAAAACATCAGAAGATTTGTGAGAACTAGAGTAAAATTGAACACGATTTTGTTTACCATAGACATAGTGTTCACAGAAGTCAAACTCGAGATTGCAATCATTTAACCCTTCAACAAGATTTTTATTTTTCAAGGTTCTGAGACCCTTTTCACCAATGTGACCAAATCTCAAATGCCACAACATTGTCTTTTCTGCAGGAAGCTTACCTTCCAAAGTGTTTGCATTGCCATCGGAACCAATAACCACAATATTCTTCACTGCTCGTTGAGATGGTGAGGATGAAGAACTATTACATAGAGGAATACATGCATCTAGCTGAAATAAGGTACCTCTCCTAGTACCCCTTGCAAGCACTATCGATCCTCTCATCATCTCGCATCCTTCTTTCGAAAAAACAACTTGCACACCTACATCATTCAACATATTTACAGATAATAGGTTTTGTGCCAAACCTGGAATGTGCATAACTCCATTGATTCCCTTTACTTGTCCATTAGGAAATTTGATAGTGACCCTTCCACGTCCAACTATCTTTAGGTGAGAATCATCACCCAAGTACACCTTTCCACCATCAAACTCTTCATATTTTGAGAACCAGTTTTGATGAGAGGTCATGTGAAAAGATGCACCCGAGTCAACCAACCACACATCATTAGATGCATGGGCTACCAAAGCTACGATGAATGCATCACCATCTTCTTGAGATCTTTCTGAAGCTGAATCTAAACCTTTCTTCTTCTTCTTTGGCTCTTTGCAATCTTTATGGAAGTGCCCAGGTTTATCATAGTTCCAACATTTTGCGTTGGACTTATTGGAAGTCTTTGACTTCCCACGGGATTTGGATCTACCCTTATTGTTAGACTTATTGTCATTTTTCTTCCCTCTTTCCGTGGATCTCCCATGAACAACAAGGGCTTCTTTTTTCTGAAATAGAAGCCTTTCTCCACATCTCCTCTGATAGCAGCAAAGACACCACATCATCCATTTTGAAAGTGACTAATGTGCTTTTGAGAGCCATCACAAGATGGTTCCATGAATCTAGTAAAGAACACAAAAGTGTGTAGCAACAATCCTCCTCCTCTAACTTGACACCAACTGATGTCAACTATGTAGCCAACAGATTAAATGCATTTAAATGATCCGTTAAGGATCCACCTTCCTCCATTCACAGAGAGTAAAAATTCTTCCTCAAGAATAACTTGTTCACCAAAGATTTGGCCTGATACACGGCCCCAAGTCTTTCCCACAAACTATATGCGGTTTTCTCATCTAGAACATTCAGAAGAACTGCATCGGTTAAACAGAGTTTTATGAGACCCTTAGCTTTACGGTCTTTTATATCCCAATCTACTTGAGCTACAGTTGCTGGTCTTGTAGCATTTGAAGTCACTTCCCATAGGTCACGACCTTCCAACATGTCTTCCATCTTGAGTTTCTACAACTCAAAATTAGTGCCATTAAATTTCTCCACCTCCATTCTTCTATATGATGAACTCGCCATCTCAATCTACAAATAAGATCCAGGATGCTCTACACAAGACTCCCACTCAACTTGAGATTAGCTCAAAAAACCCTACCCAACAACTAGGATCAAAAGTTGATTAGGCTCTGATACCACTTGTAAGGAAACTCAGGTGCGGAAACAACTTCCTACACTAATCTCTTAAGAGAAGTATGGTGCAAATCCTATTAAAATCTTTTACACTTACAAATTCAATATCATGTAAATAACAATATTTCAGAAAACCAAGCATAAAGAAAATAGATAGAGAAAGAAACACATAAAACAAAGATTTTTCAGTGGGGAAAAACCTTTCGGTAAAACAACCCCACCCCTCCAGAACCTGCACAATGTATTATCTTCAACACAAGGTTACAATACACTTGCAATGCAAGTTCAACAATGACAACAGAAGACTCTAGTAGCTACTCACAGTACTAACAATACACTTTTCACATACTTCTCTTTGCAACCCTAAAAATGCTTATAACATATGCTTCACTTTTAGGGTTACTCCCAAAGGTAACCGTACTAGGGTTTTTACCATTCTTCGAGAAAATAGGAACCCTAAAAATTTGGGGTAGAGTGTACAGTACTCAAATTTATCAATTGCCACATGTCTTCACCTGTCATTGAATCTTCCTAACATAGCTCTTACGTGTCATAGGAATCTGTCATAGCCATTTTAGCTATGATATCCTTATACACAATTCAAGATGCTGACACATCAACATTATTTGCCAGAAATACATTTTACAAAATAAATAATAAGAATAGGAATTATCCAAGGTTGAGGCACCTTATTCCTAAAAAATGCATGGATCATGAGATGGAAGGATTTGATCTTGACAAGGGGGAGTATTAGTGGATGGAGTGGAAGGAACTTCTGCATGAAGTGGAGGATTGACGAAGGCTAACTCATGAGATGGAATGGAATTGGTGGTACAAGGAATGCCTTGATCTTGATTAGGAGGGGGATCATGAGATTGACTAGGAGGGATAAATGGATCTTGAGGGATAGGGGAACAATGGGATGGAGAAATGCTCATATCTAGAGGAGAAGAGGAATCTATAATGTCATGCTCTAGAGGAAGGCCTTGAGATGGAATTGGATGTATAGATTTGGGTAATTGGCTCTCTTCATTTTGTATTTTACACTTAGCTAAGAGTGATGTGAAAAACCCCTTACGAGGTGCGGATGATGTTTTTGGAGGATTAGGATTGTAAAGGGAATTGCATGGAGGGTTGGGGTTGGATGGGACATGAGGACTAGGATCTTCGAAACATGGGGGAAGAGGACACATGGCATGGAAGGCAGCCTCTTTTTGTTGACTTATTAAGAGATAATTCTTTAATCTTTCCATTTCCATGGCAAGGGTATTTGTGTTTGAGGAATTGTGTGGACTATGAATGAAATTGTATGGAATTGAAGGATAATGAGGTGGATTTCCCTTGTCAAAGGTAGAAGAATAATGAACATAATATGGATTAGAGTTGGATATGAAGTGTTGAGGGTAGATTTGATATGCTGGTTGAACATGAGGTATAACTCCATATTGTCTTTGAAGATTGTCAACCATTTGATTAAGAAAATTTGGATCCATAGATGTTAGATGAAGAGTGATGAAAAATTTGAGGATGGATAGAATATGAACTTGGGACTAGGAGCAATTTAGGACTTTGTGTTGATTTGATTTGAAATGGATTGGACTTGATATGATTTGATTGAATTTGATTTGATATGAGTTGATTGGATTAGGGTTTGATTTGATTTGATAAAAACCCTATGATATCGCAAACAAGTGAATGTGAAATTTGAATGAAAGTCCAATGTTGATGAAAATGCTCCTATGTCCAAAGTAGAAGATTGATGCAAAGTTGAATTAGAAGAAGACGTGAATGAAATTAGGAAGATTGATTATGGATGAAGATGTAAATGGATCGAATTAAGAATTGATTAGAAATGACTGAATTTGACAAGGGATTATATTAGAAGAATGATGATGTGAAGGATTGAATTAAGAATGAAATATGAGATTGGTAGAGGAAATTGGATCTAGATGATGAAGAAGCATGACTATGATGAAAATTATGAATTAGATTGAATGACAAGGGAATGATGTGGATGAATGGTGATGATGAAGGTGTCAAGTAATGATTTGAATGATGAAGACAAGAGATGTATGAGGGTGATGAATGTGATGGAAAGAAGAAGTGACGTGGAAGTGATGTGGACAGCTTGATTAAGAGGACCTAAACCAAGACTTGTTTTGTTGTTTTTGAAATTTTTTGATTTTTGTAATTGTTTTAATTTTTTTGGATTTTTATGTTTTATGATGTTTTTGAATTTTTGGGTTTTAAGATGCTAAATCAAACAAGGAAATATGTATAAGGAAAGTGTGTTTCAAACACTCAAGAACATCAAACACACCAAAAAATCTATAAGGTTGCAACTAGGATATACACAAATCAACTAGAGGGTGTCCTCGATATATGCAAGGTATGTGAGGCCCAAATCTATAGATGAAAGAAAATACTGCCACACAGTCGGGGGGAGACGATAACCCAAATCTCCTCCTTCACTTCCCAAAAGTATAAAGTTCTTTGGGGTTTAGCCAAGAGTGACAATATTTTGCTTCCAAGAGAGGTGTCTTTCGATTCACCTCCCGCTATTTATACTTCGCCAGAACACTGGAGTTGAGGTCATCCCAAGGGGTGATGAAATCCCCAAGCAGACCTCCTAAAAAAAAGAAAAAACAAGACCACTTATTTTTTGTGCACCCAAGATCACCCGAAAGTGCGAGGGGAGAGAATACGTAAGTGGCCTCAAGGTTTAAAAAGACACACATTCTTTCCCAATGAAGCTTTAAGTTTTGTAATCTACTTTGAAGACGCACATGTTTAAAACATATAATGTTCTTTCCAACTTGAAATGATGCCAATGTAAATGAAAAATACAAATTTCTCAACAAGAAAGTAAAGCGAGCATGTGTAATTGAAATGCTGAAAATGAAAGATGATGAAAATAAAGTCAATTTACTTTAGGGCATTCAAGAGTGTGTGACTTCATTTTAAGCACCAAATCCAAAAGTTTTCTAGTCTAGGCATACATGTCAATTTTAAGCCCCAATTCCAAATGTTCTCTAACCTAGGCATACATGTCCATTGTCCCTTAAGGCATTCAAGATAGTGTGAGTTCATTTTAAGCACCAATCCTAAATGTTTGCTAGCCTAAATATGCATTTCAACAAAAAGTGTGAGCATTCACAAAAGTTTTCCTTTAGGCATTCAAGAGCGTGTTTAAGGTTTACTTATTAACTTGCATCATACATTCAAATGAAAGTGATTAAACATACAAGTACATTAACCCCTAAGTTTAAAGTGATAAAAATCACTACAAACTTCCTTAGTCATAAAAATCACTATTGTTTTTATTTTAAGTCTTTCAAGATTAATTCTCAAGAGCAATAAAACATTAAGAAAAACTTGCAAGAAAATATGGTTAGGTATTTAAAATGCTTCAATTTGCAAGAAAAAATAAACTTGATTAGCCTTACAAGAAAAACACCAAAATGAAGGCTTTACTATGGAAAAAATTTATTTTAACTTTTTTTGTTATTTTTTCTATACATAAATAAGCTTAGAATGACCCAATTCCTACGGGACCACAAAAAGTCAAAATTTGATTTATACTTAAAAAAAATAAAAAAATCGTAGATGACAGAATGCTGGTGAAGACAAAAAAATGCGTAGACGATAAAACAACACAGACGATAGAATGGGTCACTGAAAAAGCGCAGATGACAAAATAGAAGGTCGTCGAAAAATTGCAGATGACAAAACAGGTTAAAAGCGTAGATGACAAAATGTTAGAGATGATAGTTTAGTGGAGGCACCCACAACACAGACGACAATATGCAAAGACGACAAAACAAACTTTCAAAGATGATAGAATAGAAATTAAAAAAAAAAAAAGAATTTGCAGAGACGTGAATATGTGCAGACGCTAATCTATGCAGACGTCGATTTGCATAGACGACAGAATACAAACGACACTGCGTTTGGCGTAGACGAAAAAGCGAGGTTTTAGCGACAAATTATGGATTTTTTGGTAGATTTTTGAGATGAAAATAGGGACGTGGGTCCCACCGGGCATACCAAAATGTGTGCTAGAAAATGTGACCTGTTAGGAGCATGAGTTAACAAACAAACATTAGTTAAAAACCTTGAAAGTGTATCAAAGATTCATCAAAATAAAAAGAACAAGCACTAACTAATGCTTGCTTGGATTTTACAACCCTAAGCAACTAACAAACTCAATCTTCCAACCACCTCTACAACTCAACAAAGACACCCATGAGAAGCCTTGTTGGTGTGTTAAGATGGAGGGTATGTTTGGTGTGCTCTCCCAAACACAACAATGGAGTGAATCTCTTGAGAAAATGTGCAAATGTGAGTGATGATGCAATATGAATCCTAAACCATATGAGATGAAGAACACTTCAAGGAATGGTTATGGAGAAAGCCATACTTGAAAGCATTCAATGATGAAAATATGAAATGCAACCAATAAACTAACTAGATATGCAAGCTAAACTAAGATGTAAATGGAATGAAGATGAGAAAATGCATGTAAACTAGACTAATAATGCAAATGAAAAGTTAAATCAGCTACCAAATAGTTAGTATTCAACTAGAAATCTCTATGCAAATTTAAACTACCATGAAAACCCTAGCATGAAAACTCAAGACTCAAAATGGCATGGTAACAATTAAATAAATACTTATTTAATTACCCTACATTTAATTAAATAAATTTACATTTATTTAATTGTGTTCACCTTTCCTTGATTTAAATAAACTAAAGTTTATCTAAATCCTAGCCTTTCCTTGATTTAAATAAATTAAGGTTTATTTAAATCCTAATCCATTGACTTTAATTAAGTACTTCGTTTACTTAATTAATCCTTGCCTAATCCCACTTGAAATTAAATATTACATTTAATCCTATTTGAGCACATGGCTCTTACCTTTAACCCTCACCTAACCTCACTACTCTAACTTAACCCATCTTGCTAAACCTACCCACTTCCTTAATCATGGTTGCTTTTCCTAATCACTTAGCTAATCACTTTTTAATCCTAAGTGTGTGCTCACACATGTGTGAGGGATGTTCATACTTTCCTCATCCCTCATGTCTTCCATGCCTCTTGTACACTTGTCCTCTTGCATGGGAGTCAAGGTGTCTCACACGTGTGAGAAGCCATGCCTTCTCACACCTGTTGCACACTCATGTGGTCAAAATCCACAAAGGTTTCTTACACATGTGTGAGCATATTACCCTCTTTGAATGGTCAAAATCCTAAATCCATGTGGAGTCTACTTGGCCTCCACCTCATTGACACCTCATTGATCCTAAGAGATCCTAGCCCTTCATCTTGCATTTAATTTCAGCCGTTTGTTGCATCTCTTTTTCTATAAAAGGAGAGCCCTCTCCTCATTTCCATCAAGCACTATCTACCCCATTGTTATACTGTAGGAATTGTGAGCAACCACATCCCATGAGCAAGGAAATCATCAACCACTTGGTTATTTGTGAGGTTTTCATAGTGCTATTTTGGTTTCATGTTGTGCTTAGTTACATGTTTATCTTGCATTATTTTGAGGTTTGCATAATCATGTAGGAATATGCATTAGTTGCTTAGTGTTTATTCTGTTATTACATTTTTATGCAATACAGATACCAACTTTTAGAATTCTTTAGAATAACTGAGAGGGGGGGTGAATTAGTTATTCAAGGTCCAATAATGTCTAATCCAAATTTTTTAATAAAATGAGAGTGAATTAGAAGTACTATATTTTTTCTTCTTTCTTATCATGCATGTAATTAAACATTAAACAATCATGAAAAGTAAACATGCATCACACCATAACACAAAGGATTTTGGTGACCCAGAAATCCTCCAGGAATAAGAAGGTAAAACTGGAGTGGGGATGACACCCACAAAATAACTGCGCAATTGATTTCAACCACTTCTGATGGTTTGCCTTCTTAAAGGCCTGCCCTGTTAAAGGCTACATCACATTGTTAAATGTGACCCTGTTAAAGGATTTTTACACCCTATTAGGAGTGTGCCTTGTTAGAGGACTTAAAAACATTCAATTTAGAATGCCACACTGTTAGGGGATTCACATAGAGCTGTTAGGCTCACCCAAGTCCATGGGATTTACAGTCATCTTCTCAAAAGAATCTTTTATCCCTCTCTAAAGATCTCCTATCCTCCTCCTAAGGATATCCTATCCTTCTCTTGGGGATCTTCTATCCTTTTCCTGAGGCTTATCCACCTAGCTGTTAAGCTAACTTAGCAATGTAGGATTTCAATGTCTAATACAATGGTAAGAGAGTATTAGAAAGGTTTTGACGTGATAAAGATTGCAACTTTGACCTTGCAAATTTTAGATCACTCTTTAGTTCTTTTCTTTGCTTGGCTTTTCTTCTTTGCAGTGATGACAACTTGTCCACCCTTCAAGATCTGTCTCCTTGAGTTCTTCCACTTGTTATGCCAATGCACTCTATAGTCACTTGATCAACTCAGTCTTGATGCTCTGTGCTTACTCCTCACTGTGTCCTCTTCTTGACACTTCACACTAGCCTTCTCTAGGCTTCTTTGCACGACCACACTTATGACCAACTCCCTCTCACACTCTTATGATCTCTGACCTATAACTCCTGATAAAGAAGTTCTGTTCTTCATTTCCCTCTCAAATCTTCTCGCTCATCAATTTGATTTGATCTTGAAAAAATGATATTATTTTCCCTCCAAATTGTTTCTTCTAGAAATTTCATAATAAATCCATTAGCATTCACCTTGAATTGGTTTGCATGGTTTACATAAAATTCTGTGACATCTACTCATCATCCTTATGATCCAACTAATTCACAAAATTCAATATAACAAACTTATCATTATTGATCTGGCAAATTTTTGACTTAACAAATAATGCAACAACTTGGCATCATTGGTTTACTGATGCTTGGTTCCTTCTGTTTTACTCGACTTCTACTACATTTAATGATGCTCAGCACCTGAGGTCTTTTCCTAAGTTACTCGGCACTTGAATAATCACTCGACACCTGAACAATCACTCGACACCTAAAGGATTACTTGGCACACACTCAAGTTGAACTTGCTCGGCTTCAACTAAGAATTTGTTTGGCTCTAACTAGCTTACTCAGCTCTCTCAAATGAACTTAGTTACACCTTATATCTTTGATGTGTCTTAGTGTGTCCATCCTCTTAGAGTATGTCATCAATACACTATTTCATCAATAGCTTAGCTGATCTTTATACTTCATTACAACATCATAACTTCAACCTTTCTCTAGGTGCTCTAGTTACACCTTATTGATTGCCTCCTCCTTGTCAATCAACCAATTGATATTATTTGGATCACTTAAGCAATTGTCATTCCTGCACATAGCAAGTTTTACATCAATGACAAAATAATGATTGAAAACATTCTTTACCAATTCCATCATTCTTCATTCATGATCTTTTCAATCATTTCCAACACATTTAACCCAACCTCCAATTAACAAATCTAGTATACCATTCAATTAATAATTTTTTTGGGTAAGTTTGTTGGATTCATTTTGCTAATATTTTTTATAATTATTTATTGTCACAAGGAAACATAGATTTGACATCATATGACACTAACTATTAATTTCTAGGATTGTTTTTGCAAATGTAGAATCATAGCCAATGTTATTGATAATGTCCAAATGTAGATTTGGATCTCATTTAAATATGAGATGAGACATGTCTCATGAAGATACATGTCTCTATGGTGTAATAATCATTTAAATAATATTATATTAACATTAATAATAATTATATGTATAACAATATATATTATATACTATTATATATATATTACATACAATAATATATATATATGTATTATATACAATAATATATATTATTAACATGGATAAATACATATAGGAAATGATGATTACCAATAACAATAATGTATATCAGATCAAATCAATCTGACTAAAGCTACAACTTTAACACTCCCTCTTAGTTAGGGAGGATTGATATAGAACACATTATACTCTCAAGTATATGAAAAAATATCATCTCACCTTTTATAACACACAATTGAAATAAATTCCATAATTTTAATATAAGCTTAAACATCACCTTAAGTGTGGTCTATAATAGTAACTATGTCATGGTGTCCAACAAGATCTAGCCCAAAGAAGCATAACAAGCTGGTTATCATGGTGTCCAGCAAAATCTAGCCCAAGGGACCATGATGAGTTGATTATCATAGTTTCCAGAAAAATCTAGCCCAAAGAACCATAATAATAGGTCTACCATTTAGAAGATTGCCACCTTACAATGGTTATCTTTTGTCTGTTCGTGATCATGACTTCCAACACTTTGGGCAACAATTTAGTGAAGTCTGCCATGATAATAGGTCTACCATTTATAAGATCGTCATCTTACAATGATTACCTTTTGTTCATATATGTCAATGAAAGATCTTCACCTGTTGTTACATATGATATGTGAAATAGTAACCCCCATGAACCTAGTCAGAGGGTGGTTCAAAGGCTTTCACCTTAATCTTGTCTCACAGAGAAGAATGCATTACAAGGAGTTTCACTTAGATCTTCTGCTCATAGAGAAGATATCATTCACAAAGGATTACACCTCAAAAAATTCTCCCTCTAAACAATGACCCTAGGAATTTAGGTCGAGTAGTTACTCCCTTAGAGACTCTCTTCCCCAATGATTCTTATCAAATTCACTCTAAATATGATATCTAATTTTTTGGTGATAAGTCATCACTTCCTCATGATATACATAGGAGTGGGCCCATCGTATCAATCTTCTAAGCTCCTAAATTACCTTAGAAGAAGTGTCATACCACCTCTTAATGTAGAATAATGTCATAATCTCAATCATCAAAGATGTTTTCTTCAAGAGTCTCTATTTATCCATCTTGATCATTAGGGTCTTTGAAGCTACAATCATTAGATTGAGTTTGCACAATATTTGGTAGCATATGTAAAGTATTAACCTTCTAGTATGTATAGAATTACAAATAAGAGAGAGACTAAAAAGAGTAGATAAAAGTAAAAGAATAAATACTTATCTACACATGAAGATTCACAAATGATCTTTTTATATTATTTGAGAATGGAACATTGACTATTATTCCCCCCACAATGTAAATTTTCCACTCATTCTTATACTATTGAACAATTTTGTATCAAATATAAAAACTCTTTTCCAAGTTCCAACTTGCTCTTTTCATCCATTGAAGGTCCAAAAATTCATTTACTTTAATAGTAGAAGCAAACATGTCCTTTGATTTT
The DNA here is from genome assembly GCA_028749045.1 of Cupressus sempervirens. Taxonomy (NCBI): domain Eukaryota; kingdom Viridiplantae; phylum Streptophyta; class Pinopsida; order Cupressales; family Cupressaceae; genus Cupressus; species Cupressus sempervirens. The sequence goes on from CM053783.1 coordinate 3,205,362, forward strand.
ATCAAACTCATCCACAATACCCCAATATCTTGATTAAGTATGATTGTGCGACATGAATGACTCTAAAAGTCATACATCAACTTTCATTCATCAAGAAGAGACTTGTAGATGGTTCAAATGAATTCTTAAAAAACTTCATTAACATATCACAACAACTCAAATTTTCTTACAGTAACTTCTATAAATACAAGTGACATCATTTAGAAGTCATCACTTCCTCATGATGTACACAGGGGGTAGGCCCATTAAAATCACATGGTCATGATGTATAAATCACGGTCCTCTTGACAAAGACAATTTATTGATCACTAGAGAAATCCATCTCAATATTGTTTACTCCCTCTTAATCATTAAGACTAAGATCACTAAAGGTTAACTAAATAAGATCCTCAATCTTCTCCCTCTCTTTCAAGGTTTCCTAAAATATTAACCTCCCTCTGATTCTCAATCTCCCTCTTTTTCTTGCAATAACATTCTTGGAGGAAAAGATCAAGGCATCCTTATAAAAATAATATAAGAGAGAGACTAAAATGATTAGATAAATAAAATACCCAATAATAATTCTGCAAAATAAGATCATTTTAATATAGATAAAATAAATATCTAATTTATATTTAATCATTTTTTCATATTTGAATATTTATTAAATGTTGCCCTTTTATATTGACTAATATTTCAAAATAGTATATATATTTGCATATATTATCACCCATATTCATAATTATATATCCCACAATATTTATTTATTTAATTTTGATCGGTAACATTGAGTATTTTTTATTGATTGCAAGTAGTTGGGGTCACATTTGGGGGACCCCATCCCCATGGTGATATTGACATACAATGCATGATGCGTATCAATCTAGAAACCAAACCAACCAGAAAAACATGACATACAACATCTCCTTATCCCTCCAAGTACAAAAACCACATTATCTCTCCATGCACAATAGCTCCTTATCCCTCCAAGTGTGAAAACCTCCTTATCTCTCCAAGTGGACCAAGTATTGGCAGCACTGAAAGGTAACTGAGTAGACACATGGGAAGTTGTATGCTGACAAGAGTAGAACACCATTGAACTAGGGAAAAGATTTGAACATAGGATCATATTGCATCAATGTGGCTTGCAACGCCATGTTATGTCATTGCACTACAGGGTGAACCCCATATCCCACAATATTCTGTAATGATCTAAATCCACAATAATATCAAACATGGAAAGGAACATTTATAAAAGAAATGCTATGAATAGAATATACATTTATTAAAATTACTTTATCTTATGTATTTCCCCCCTTAAGGTAGGTATCCACGTACCATGCATGATTTTCATCCATTTTGTTCTAGGTTAGTATCTCTATATTCTCCATGTAATGTGGCACTTTTACCTTTTTCTTTTATCATAAATGTCCTTTCATAATATTAGTGATAGTCTCATTTTGATGTGGCTTTTGTTTCTAATGTAAGGGGTCTACGTATTTCCCCTATTAGTTCATAAAATAAAATAAAAGATGGATAAATTCCTACTACCCTTGACCCAAGAAAATATTTTTCTCTTGTAACATTGTAATCAAAGTAGAAACCTAATAACTTAAGTTATCCCTAAAAGTTCCCATTCTTTCTTCGTCAATCCCATAGTCTCACACACTATCTATGAGGCCAATTGAACATGCAATATCAATCTTGATATTTTTCTTTGATCTCTCGACACCTATTGGAAATATGGAAATCTTCTTCTAGTATCGAACCTTGAGGTCCTTCAACATTTCCATCATTCCTTGAGAAAAATGTGGCAATTCTTCGACAACCATTAGATCTCTGCTGGAAATTTTTTTAATTTCTCACAATGGTTGATTTATAGTAGTCATAAGAGAGGAAACATTTCAAACACAAAATGTGTAATAGCCTTCACTTTCAGATACTCTAATGTAACTCTTCACAATGACTACAAATGGCATAATCATTCAGGAAATTCCACTAGGGCCTCTAAGTAGTTGAGGCATAGATAAATATGTTCTTTTAATATTTAGAGGCCTACATCAAAATTACCACACTATGGGCATGGGATTCTTTGATGACAACTTAATTCTACACAATCAAGCCCCACTCAAACAAGCACTTTGTTGAAAAATCAAATTTCAAGCACAAGAAATTTGTGCCATAAGTGTCTCTAATTGAAAGAACTACTCTCATGAAAGAATCAAATTTAAGCACAAGGAATGGGTTCTTATTCATGAGGAATACACTCCAAGTGATCACACTTGAAGAGATTTAGCTTGAGAGAATCTTTCAACAATGAATCCTACATCTATCATTATTGGGCTATTTTATGTAACTGCATTAATGGTTAGAACCACCAATGAAAATGTCTCCCTATCTAATATCCCCTTATTCTTCTTAATTGAAAATTGAGCTTCACTACTCTTCATGGTGTCTAGAATCAATATCACAAGATTGCTATTACATTTGTGGTAGCACACATATAAATTTTGCCAAACCTTTCATTGTCTTTCTGGAGCTTGTCTATGCATACCCTATTCATCTTTTGAACTCAGGTCCCTAAATTCACATTAGTATATAAAAACTATGTTATGAACAATAATGAGCCTAAGCATGGTTTCAAAATAACTTGAAGAACATACTATGATTGATCTTGAAGTTTTAATAATTGTATTTGAATCACAATATTTATCAAAAAAAAAAAATGAACCATCATCCAATAAAATGCTAAAAATACTATTGACATTATTGAGATACATGAATATATGGGACTATATTTTCATCTACATTCAATGCCTCATATTCATTGATACATAAACATATCACCTGCTACATTAATTACCACATGTTCTCATAAAATGATAACTATTTCAAATACATTTATTTACATATCCATTGGATTGATCCTTATACTCAACTATCCAATTTGCATATTGGGTTTTTCCACATGTTAATTTAAATTCTTGATTAATACATTTATAGTCCTACTTTGATACCATGTTAATTTCTAGGATCATCTTTGCAAATGTAGAATCATAGTCAATGTTATTGATAATATCCAAATGCAGATTTGGATCTCATATAAATATGAGAGAAGGAGACATGTCTCTATGGTGTAATCATCATTTAACTAATATTGCATTAACATGAATAATAATATTATGTATAACAATATTTTATATATATATATATATATATATATATATATATATATATATATATATATATATATATATATATATATATATATATATATATATATATATATATATATATATATATATATATATATATATATATATATATATATATATATATATATATATATAAAATTAACGTTGATAAGTATATATAAGAAATGATGATTACCAATAACAATAATATATATTAGATCAAATCAATCTGAACGAAGCTACAACTTTAACACTGACAAGAATGTAACTTTGGGCCCTTCTATCTAGCAAGTAAACCTCATTGTAAGTGTGTGAATTAAATAGAAGAAGAATGTAATATGTGCATTCTATATACCATTTAAATAAATGTCCAATTAGTGACTCCAATATAACATTTGATTAATAATTTGTTTTAGTAAGTCTATTGGTTTCAATTTGCTAATGTTCTTTTTATATTCAATTTTGTTCACAATATGACATGGGTCTGACATCACATGGCACAATTAGGGATGTAGCTATGGCTCCTTCTACTGAGCAGGTAAACCTCATTGTAATTGTACAAATTAGATATAAGAAATTTTTTATGTTCTTTTCTTAATGAATTTGGATTAATTATGAAATTGTTACTAATATTCTTGTCATATATGAATGCTCAGGGAAAGGCACCTATAGTACCTGAGCCCATCCATGTAGAGGTGGACATTATTATGCAATGATGACATTGAAAAAGTTGTAAACCTTGTTGAAGTGATAAAAAGGATGCAAAAGAAAATTCATAAACAAATTATTTCTTTGGGATACACTATCCCTCGTACTTACAAGATAACACAAAGGGCATAATAATTGACGTAGAGAGTACAAAAATTGTAAGTAATTGATCATGAAATATTTAATTATAGCATAAGTTTATTAATAGTTTATTGTTTATAATCTTGTATGTTATGAACTAAGTTGTGTGTGTTTTATTTTTACTACAATTTTTGTATCCAATTAAACATGGTCATGGCCATGATCAAGATGCTCCAAGTGGTTAAGGTGATGACCATGTTCTATGCATACACCAACTCATTTTTTTACATGTTCTCATCCTTTTGTTAGTGTGTTATTTCTCATATATTTAATGCATTTTTATTTAGGCCATTGCCATGTTCTTGAGTAGACACCACCTTATGAGAGATTTATCCCATCATCCTCACCCGTGTTGCTAACTGCAAGGTTGGCAACATGCAACATGTAGAAATTGACTTATGCACGTCATGTTGATCCATTGGTAGATCTCACTGGTGCTCTCTCTCTCTCTCTCTCTCTCTCTCTCTCTCTCTCTCTCTCTCTCTCTCTCTCTCTCTCTCTCTCTCTCTTGTTAGGTATTTATTTTCATTGAATTATTCTTTCTTTGAGGCATTTCATAATGAGTGAGTTATGGTTGAATACCTAAAAGGAACGAGTGCACAAACACAAGATTCTAGTGCATCTGTCAATTAAGTAACTAAGCTAAATAAAAATCATTCAAAATTGAATGTTTGTAAAATCATCTATATTATATTTATTTCCCATATAAAGTGACTATATTTGTTTTAAATAATCAATAACAATGCACATGCCATTGAAATGCAACCTGCTATGGTGGAATAAAACCTGCACATGATGAAGGTCATGCTCATGTAGATCCCTGTACAAGAGGTATTCATGTTCTATTATTATTATTATATGTAATTAATAATACAATTAAACATGTTTAATTGAAATTGGTGTAGTAATTAATGTAACTAGCTTTTTTATTTTTATTTTAAAGCACATCGATCTTGGTGATCAAGTTAAACATGATCCAAGTAGACAAAATCACGAACATGATTTTCCCCCATCAGGTATGAGGACTACTATACTATTATTTCTTTAAAAAAATTTAATTGCAATTGGTGTATTGATTGATTTAACTTGTCATGTGTTAACTTTTAGAGGATTTAAAGGGTGTTTAGAGTAAGGCTAGACAAAATGACCAGGAAGATGATGTGGCCTCGTTAGGTAAAGAGCACCCCTATAATATTCTTTAATTAATGAAATAATTGTAATGATTATAAAAATTATTAATAATATAACCCATTTCTTAGTTATGTAGCATACCCCTTTGCATAGGCCTCAGTGTCATGAACTTCCACCTTCACGTGGTTGGCCCTATTTAGTAGAAAATATTAAATTATTCTTGAAATTGAGAGAAGCTCAATTAGGTAAAGCACTTTTCAATAGGTCATTATGATGCATTGTTAATCTTATTAAATAATACATTTTGAATATTAGTTTTAGGATTTGTTTAAGCAAATTAGTGATATTGATTTACTAGAAAATCCCGTGCTTGCAAATATTGGTGTTTATCTTCATATCGGGTTTGATTCCTGGAAACAACCTATGAAAGTTTCTTTAAACTATTAGAGTAGATGGTTTTTTTACCATTTCACACTTCTATTAAGTTTACTTAGGTGAACTCATAAATTATGAGGAATTGTATATTTTGGATATTATTATTAGGAGGATATTGTCGACTGATCCTTTTGACTTCAACTACTCCTAAAATGTCACATGTGGTTAATTAAAATTTGCACACCACTCTTCTAGATTTTAGGTGGATGGTAGGTGGTTGAGTCCATGAGGACTCTACTTCCTCCAAGTTGAGACACTTGTCTCAATCTTGTCCAAGTTTCCTCCTAACTCATGCCTATATAAACAGGCTAGCTCTTTGTATTTCATATCTCAGATATATATCAAATATATCATACAACACATTAGGAAATATTGATACTATTATGCCTCTGAGCATTTACATCAAAAATTGGTCTTATATAATTATTATGTCAATTTCAATTCTTTTTGTTTGATCTAACTCTTTCATTAGATTCTGGTTTATACATTTGTTTTCACAAATTCTAACATATACATTTTGATTGTTTGAAACTTGTTGGAATTTATGGTGTTTGAACTTTAATAACTACTTCTACACTTAAAAATCCCACATCACTTGAGAGCGCAGGTTTAAACAAGGACAAGCAATACTATTGTAAAAAGGATATTTAGAAACCTTTGGTACTATTGCACCACTCATTCCATGCACCTAGGTAACTATCATCATGTTTACATTTTAACATACATAGTTTGATTTCTACATTTATTGACTTTTTTTTTTCTCTTGATTGTAATTATCTAACGATGTTGCTTCATTCAACTAAGTGAAAAATTGGTTTTACTTTTTACTTTAATACTTTTAATTAATTAAGCCTTTATTTAATTACTTCTCCAAGTCCTCAACATCGCTTGATAGCGCCGATTTTAACAAGGACAAACAATAATATTGTAAAAATATATTTGGAGAGCTTTGGTTCTATTGCACCACTTATTCCATGCACCTAGGTAACTATCATCACTTTTGATTTAATAAACACAGTTTGAATTTTTTATTTATTGAACTTTTTGCTTCATACACATGATTGCAATTATCTAACAATGTTTCTTCATTCAACTAAATCAAAAATTATTTTTACTTTAAGTTTTCATACTTTTTAACAATGAAGCCTTTATTTGATTATTTTATTGTGTGTTATAAGTTTGTTTTAAAAATGGGGCATAAAAAAACTTTAAATCAATGCTGCTTCATTCAACTAAATAAAAAATTGTTTTCACATTTACTTTTCACTTTTGATCAATAAAGCCTTCATTTAAGTACTTTATTGTGTTTTATAAGTTTGTTCAATAAATAGGGCATTGAAAAAGCTTTAAATCCTTTAACATATCTTCTATGCTTTTGTGATTTTCCAAAGTCTCGACACCCAGAACAAGACAAAAATAATCTTTCCAAGCCTGAGTGTTATAACTATGGTTCAATATACATCCAAATTATTTATTATCAATATTTTGTTGTATTGACAATCCCTCAATTTATTCTTTAGAATATGCAATGGAATGCATTATATAATCATGCAAATAGGACATTCCAATATCATAATGTTCTCATAACATATTACACTCCAAATCATTATTGCTACAAGTTTTCTTGTAGGATAAGCACTTACATTGATGCTTCATTGCATGAAATGAAAAATTATTGTAACCAAACATGAAATACCTAAAATTTGATAAAGAATTAAGGTGCTGCAGGTTTGCAAAGTTATGCAATAGTTATTACAGATTTATTGTCATAACATGCATGATTGATAAGCTATGAAAACCATCAACAACCACCTAAATTAATGTTTATGACACCCCAAATACTATTGATCATAACCATGCTAACATAGAATTCTCCAATTAGCTTCTAATAGCTAAGGATGAATAAGGACCATATCTATCATGCAATTTCAGTTATTCACCACATTTGTACGTCATCCTTTGGATATCAAAACCCTCCAAAAATCAACTCTAAACTCTAGCACGCAACCTCCAAACCACCAACACTGCTTTGTGTCTTTTAAATAAAATCTCCAACAAGATTCTTTGTGCCATCCAATTGGGATACAATTTACAATTTACTTTTAGCAAAATTGATAACTATTTTTTCTAACCATCCTCATGAATGTCTACAACATGAAAAGTTATTGACTTGCTGGTATAATGCATGCTAAAATTATAATCAACTACATACATTTTCATCATATTGTGGTTCCAAAATACCTAGATCCATGGAACTATGAGATGATGGTTTTCATCTAAAAGAGTGTGCTCATTTTTTTACTCGTGAGTGGTAAATAATGGGTAAACTATCATGAGCACTTAGAGATGTCTTCATTAATTAACTCAGAGATTTGTCTAAAAATAATAGTTGGTAAAGCTAGAAGATGAAATGAAGAAGTGATGTTAAGAGAGTGAGCATAAATGGGCAATTGATGAATTAGTCTTTGACAAGGTAATATTGGTTTGATTATTTTACACAATTTGATTAAGTGTTATAATGATGCACAAGTCAATTATATTGTTCGGTAATAAAGGAATGAACTTATGAAGTGAAAAGACAAGGATTCAATGTGTGCTATCGAGCTAGAAATGGTAGTTAGTAAGAAAAGACCGTGTTTAGTTGAAGTATCTTGAAAATATGCTACTCTATTGAGGATGTGCTAAGTGTTATTAAGCACATAGTGTTAACCAAGTAAATAAGTCTTGGCAAAGTAAACACAGATGTTTAGTTATATAAGAACAAAGGTCAGTAATGAAGAAAAATTTTGGTAAAATAAATTAAAGGATGAAATTGAGTGATGATCTAAATTAGTCTAGAAGATTATAAGGAAGGAACAAAGTTAGTTAGCAAAATCAATGGATGAAAAATGTTAGGTACAAATAAATGGTGAAGATTTAATGATTGGTTCAAGATCCAAGAAAAGTTTAAGTTCTAAGGTGAGATCAAGTTGACACGATTCATAAAACATTTTTTTTGATTGACATATACATTTTATATGAGTTGATATTTCATCAAATGGATGGGAGTAATTCAAGGAAACCAAAATAAATGTGATTTCATGTTAGAAATTGTCCATATAAAGGATGAACAAGAAGGTTGATGTTGTTGATATCCAAGTGGATATGTTGAAGAGTTGAACAAATAGAAAAGGATATATAGAGTTAAAAGAAAGAGGGAATCAAGTGAAAAAAATTGATGAGATGATGATTGTGTGTTGATTAGCCAAAAAGGAAGAATTTTAAGAAGAGAAAAGAGTAGAAAGGAGATCTGAATAGACAAAGGTAGTTGCACATTTTATCAAATCATTTCATTGTTACTTTTCTAACAATTTTAGCAGAAAATATCTTAACCATGTAGATTTAACAATCCTATTTCTAAGTCCTTTGTAAGGTGGCATTCAAATGAATGTACTAAGTCCTCAAACCATCCAATTCATCATAGGGTGATATAACTAATTGATCTTTCATGAAAATCCCCTATCAGGGTGGCATCTAACAAATGTGTTTGTAACCTTTAATAGGGTTGGCTCTTAACTGAGCTCACTTTGGAAGAGTGAGTTATTTGTGGGTGATAATTCCCACAATGGTTTTTACCCAAATTGGGTTTCCAAGTTAAAATAATGTGTCAAAGTGTGATTGAATATTTTGCATGTTATTTTCTAATTTTCATATGCATACTATTGTGGTTAATTAAATGCTAAAATTTAAATAATAAGTTTAGTTGCTGAAAAGTTTTTAAGGTTGAAATTTTTTTTTGAAATAAAAAGCGACCAAAAACAAGGGGGTCGGCCCTTACAAACCAAAAACTAGTAACCAATGCATTACCAGCAGTGACCAACAACAAACAAAAAACTAACTAAACTTCACAAAACCACAGAACAACTAACTAAAGAACAACTAAAATAAAATAAAAGTTCAAAAGATCTAACAACAATGAAAGTTCAACAAAATAACTATTGGCATAACAAGCCAACCCAAGTCTTAGTTACAGTTGGAAACCAACAAAACTAGAAACAACAAAAAAACATAAAAGTCTTGGATCTAGGGACCCCATTAAACTAAAAAACTTGATTTTCTTTTATCTCCTTGTCCTTCATAGTCAGTAGAATCTAGGACCAGTCTTCGGCAAGGAATTTGAAGAGGAGCTTATGGTCCTCCATATCCATCCTAGTATCTTCCTTTTCCTGTGCCAGCAGCTGGAGGGTGGTCACCACGACATGGGTGACGTTGAGGGCAAATTTAGAGAAGGTAAAAAACCTTTCCTCTAAGATTTTAACCCTCTTATCCAAATTGGCATACACCTTCACCTGCTCCTTGGTCTCTTCCTTGATATCCATTTCCACCTTTTTTGTTTCCTCCTTTTTTTTGTGTACTTGGATATCATCGTGCAAAACACTAGGATTAGTAGAAAAATTAGATTTTTCCTTAGCTAGGGATGAGATAGTTATGGGGGAGGTGTACACTTTGCTGCTCTCTTCACAGAAGGTTATGGGCTAAAGGGTGAAGCTAGCAAAAACATGGGTGATCTCCGTGGTAGTAGTATTGTCAGCTGACACCTGAGTCTGAGCATTTTGAATAGAATTATCCTTTGAGTTAACACTTTTTTCCACCTCCTCCTTTTCATCTTCTCTTTTAGAATTAGAGTTTTCTTCCTCCTCCATTTCTTCTTTATTATTTTTTGAGCTTTTCTCCTCAACCTCCTCAACTCTGAATCTGTTGGATTTCTATTTGCACCTTGCCTAGGATTGGGCGAGTCTTCCAGATCTCCTCCTAGTCTTACCCCTAGCCTCCTCCTCCGAATCCTCCTCTTCCACCTCAATAGGTTTTTCAACTTTTATCTTTTTGTTGCCCTTTTTTTCTATAGTCGTATTAGATTTTTTCTTTTTCTTGATTTCTCAACTAGGGGAGGGATGGAGGGTATGAATTTTAGTGCAAGTACTGGTGCTTGGGGGTGAATTCTGGCAATGGCATTGGTTGTCAACCACCACCACCCTAGTGGGGCATAGGGTAAGGTGGAATTGGTAGAGGTAAAAAATTAGTCCTTGATGGATTATGGTAAAGTTATGCCCTTTATTCCTCTTTTCCCTAACATCAGCTACCATAACCTGAAGAGAATGCAGAAGGAAAAATGAGATAGAAATGAAATCCCTATTTCTAAAATGATTTAACAAAGGGAAATGGTAGTAGTAGTAGTAAACACCAAACCTACCCTCCTCTATCATATATCTCATGAGAACTAGGCACACATCATCCCATGAGGCTGGTAGCTTGTCTCTTTTAAACCCTCCTCTATATCGAACCAGTTCCTCATCTTCCACAAAGAAATTATTCATATTGGCCTCATTAGCAATTTTAGTGACCTTTCTCCATTTTTTCCCTTTCATTGAAAGGCCAGTCACCATGGCAATCACTTCCTCATTCACTTGGAAGGTGATTCTATTAACGGTGACCTTTCAGTCATTCCACTCGTTAACAAATTGGAGGGCATAATTCTCATCGTACCTTGCCATCACCTGCATGTAGGGCAGAAAACCCTCTTCCTTCATTAAAAACCATGTGGCCATCCTATCCTTGAAGTTCTCCATTTTTGTGGGCTCTAGCCTGTTCCCCTACCATATCTATTCTGCCAATATCCCATTCCTCTTCTCCAGTGGTGCACATCTAAACTTCCTTCTCTATGAGATCTCTGCAACTACTTTCCACCCTGATAACTATAATAATAAGAAAAATAATTTTATAGTCCCATGCTTGACAAGTTTCAAAATCCCATACAATTTCATTATGGGAATCGTGATTGTATAGTTTCATAATTTTCACACCCCAAAAATCTCTGATAGTCTGAAAAAAGACATCATTCATACTTTTAATTAAGAAGTAATTTGAATTCCGCAATGGGTAACCATAATGGTGAAAAGACATCTCTCTTAATTTGCATTCACTTATTTTTTCATTTGTGCAACCACGTCTTCTAATCATTTCCAAAAAGCCTTTGTTAAATTTAGCAAACACAAAAACAAAATTGCTAAAATTGGCCCCAACTTTAAAATTTATAGTCATAATTAAATGATATTCCTGCCTCTTTCTTTGGTTATCAATGACTTAATGTCTTCGTTAAGATCTATCATATCTCTCTAGCACATGATTGCCATTGATTTAAACCCCATGGTAGCTGCCGTGTTAGCCACCTTATTTCCTTCCCTGTAAATGTGCTGCAGGTGGACACTTTCCATCCCTTCCAAAATTTTCCTAATATCCATAATGATAGTTCGAATATTCCATCCTAGTTGGGACATTCCCTTAACTAGGTCAATGATTAATTTGGAGTCTCCCTCTATTTTTATTTCCCTAATTTTCATTTCACTAATTAGCTAAAGACCCCAAAACAATGCCATTGCCTCAACTAGATTATTGCTTCCATTTCCCACCTTCCCAACATAAACCAACAACGCATCACCATTCTTATCTCACAACACTCCTCCTACCACTCCTATACCTCCTCTTGTAGCACCATCAAAATTTAGTTTATATTGTGTAAGGGTAGGTGGTTTCCATATCGTTTGCTATCTCCTCAGCATTTTTGAGTTATCAAAGAGGAAAAAATCCTCATGACAACCCCACTTTTCAGAAATCAGTCCTTCTTGTCTACGTGGTTCTTCCTTTGACATTTTACATTTAGCCACCTTTAAATCTTTCTTCAATAATTTCTCCATTATTCCAAAAACCACCTCCACCGATTTATTCTCTTCTCTAAATATTCTGTTATTTCTTTCTTTCCATATATGTCAGCAGACATATGGTGGAATAATTTTTCATAGAAAAAATAATCTAGGGTGATAAAAGGGACAACTCCAGTTTTCCACAAATTGACCCAGATTATCTTTCATAACCCAGTCCAAACCAAATCTCTCCTTGACCCTAGTCCATATTTCTAAAGCATACTAGCATTCTAGGAATAGGTGAGAAATACTCTCCTCCTTTTCCTTGCAGAGATAACAACATTTTGTTATATAAAATCCTCTTCTTTTCAAGTTGTCTAAGGTTAAAATTTTTCCATGCTGAACCATCCACCAAAAGAAATTGATTTTAGGAATAAGGTTACTAATCCATACCTTACTCCACAATGGTGGGCAGGGGTCCTTGCTGAATAGGTGTAAGTAAGCTGATTTTATAGTGAAGCTACCACTTGGAGTTAAGTCCCAAGTTGTAATGTCCTCCTGGAATAGAACTGAAGGTCTTTGTTCTCCTATTAGCTTTTCCAACTCCTTGAGAAGCTGAATATCCTCTTAGGAGTAGGTTTCCTTACAAAGTTTCTTCCACTTCCTCCCCTAATCAATATAGTCTCCAACTTTTCTTCCCACATCTTCTTTAAGCAACTCCATTAATCTTCTAAATTTGCTGAAAACCAACAGTTTCCCTCCCATCCACTTGTCTTCCCAAAACCTGATACTATGACCATTCCCCACAATCCACCTTGTCCCTTCCCTTAATAAATCTCTACTCCTAACAATATTCATCCAAATTTTAGACCCTCCTGGGAGGTCATTATTAAAAAGATTCCAATTGAAAGGGGAATTTGATAGATATTTAACTTTCATAATATTACCCTAATCTGTATTGTCTTCTCCCAACCTCCAGCCAACCTTCATAAGTAGAGCCTTGTTAAGGTCTTAAAGTCTTCTTACTCCCAACCCTCCCTTAACTTTTGGCTTACACACCTCCTCCCAATTGACTAGACTCAATTTGTTTCTCTCTTCAGTTCCTGACTAGAGGAAATTCCTTTGTATTCTCTCAATCCTCTCTGCCATGTATTGGTTAATTTTGAAGAGGGAAAAGAAGTAAGTGGGAATACCCTAGAGAGTAGCTAAGAGTAATTATAGTTTTCTAGCATTGCTTAATGTCTTCCCTTTCCATCCTACAAGTTTCCTTTGAATTCTCTCCACTATCGTATTCTAGAAGTCATTAGTCACTTCTTTAGTGGTTAGTGGTAGTCCAAGATAAGTATCTAGGAGGCTGGCAGATTGACATTCCAGGATATTCCTTATCCTTCTTTGTAATGAGACATGAGTATTAAAGAAATAAATCTTACTCTTATGATAATTAACTTGCTTTCCTAAAATTTCTTCATAATTGTGTAGTATAGTCTTCCAAGCTTTAGCCTTGATAACTGAAGATTCTCCAAATAGGAATGTGTCATCAAAAAATTGTTGTAAGACTTCAGTATGAGTGGTAGTAACAAGCTTTACCCCTTTGACACAACCAATATTCACTAGTTTATAGAAAGACTAATGAAGAGGTAGGGAGAAAGTGGGTCACCCTGTCTTAGGCCTTTCTCCGCTCCAAAATTGCCCCAGGGAGAATCGTTTAGGAGAACAAAATATTGAATTGAGATAATCATCATCTTGATCAGATTTATAACCTTGTTATTAAACCCCACTCTTTCAACCACCTTATAGAGGAAGTCCCACTTAACCTTATCATAAGCCTTGGAGATATCCAATTTGAATGCCATCCTCAATTTTTTGCTTTTTTCCATTGAGTGAATAACCTCATGTGTGGTTATGGCTGCATCTAAAATCTCTCTTCTCGGAACAAATCCTTTCTGAGGGCTACCAATTATTCTATCTAGAAAAGGCTTTATTCTATTTACCAAGACTTTAGAAAATATCTTGTAAATAGCATTACATAAACTTATAGGTTTGAAATGAAGTAGGCTCAAAGGTGTGGGGATTTTAGGAACTAAAGCAATAAAGGTCTTATTGATCCTCTTTAGTATGTTCCTAATTCTGAAAAAATCCCTAGTAGTCGAAACCAATTCAGATTTAATAACCTCCCAGAAATGCTAGAAGAATGTGGGAGGGAACCCATTCAGACCCAAAGCCTTATAAGATTTCATAGAGAACATTGCACATTTCACCTCCTCCTTCGTAATCTTGCCAAGAATGTGATTGTTTTCCTCTGTACCTAGTATTTGTGGAATCATATTAATCAAGCTTCTTTTGATCACCAGATTCCCAATTTTATTGTCCTTAACATAAGCCTTGCTAAAGTATTCCACCGCATATCTTCCCATCTCCTCTTGATCCTTAAAGATCCTTCCCCCTCCACCATCCAACCTATTGATTGTGTTTCTTCTCTTATGGTTAGAGGCTAACCTATGAAAGAAAGTAGTGTTCTTATCCCCTTCCTTAATCCATTGAACTCTTGATCTTTGTTTCCAAAAAAAATCCTCCCTCAAGAGAATATCCTCCCACTTTTTTCTATACTCCTCCTCTTCCTGAGTTGCACTGTCTAGGTTAATCCCTTCATCAATTTCCCCTTGGAGTTTTTTAAGTTTTTCATCCACATCACCTTTGATTTTGAACAAGTCTCTGAATGAACTCTTAGCCCACCCCTTTACACTCCTCATTATGTTATCCAATTTTTGGGTTAGTCTATACATAGCAGTACCATCTATCCTTATATTCCACCAATCTTGAACTCTCTCTTTGAATTTTGGGTGAGACTGCCACATTATTTCATATCTAAAAGGTTTCTGCCCACTTTCAAAACCATTCTCCCACCAGAAAATAATAGGGGAATGATCTGAAGCTGTTCTAGTGAGGTTATCTAGATGGGAATTCCCAAGACTATTCCAGTTCCCTATCACCAACAACCTGTCTAGTCTAACTTGGATAAGGTCCTTCCCCTTTCTATTGTTATTCCAAGTATATGGGTTCCCTCTCAATTCCACATCAATAAAGTCCATTATGCTCATAAAGTCATTAAGGTCTTGCAAACTTTCTAGGCAGTCCCTATTACCACCCAATTTCACCAAATGGTACAAGGGGGTATTAAAATCTCCCATACACATCAGTTGCTTTTCCTTCATTATTTTAGTAATCCTAGCTAGTTTATCATACGTTTCCTTCCTCCCTGATTTGCTATTAGAAGCATAAATATTGATCAGCCCCCAATAATAAATACTAGAATGAAAATTAGCAATATAAAATTTCTATCCTTCCAAACCTCAACTCCCGTCATAGAATTGGATTCCACATAGTGGTTATACCCCTCGAGGCACCATCATCATCCATATGAAAATAATCAGCACCTGGCCAAATATAACTAACTATTTTGTCAAAACTAACACTAGACATTTTAGTTTCTTGTACTAAAACACAGTCTACTTTTTCTTGAAATATGCATTGCTTTTGGGGATTATTTAACCCCCTCAAATTCCAAGAAAGGAACTCCATTTGTTACCTCTAGTAATTGTCTCCAGTGTAAGTTGCTTACCACTGGCCACATCATTTGCTGCTTTTTTTAATCTTGGTTGCTCTACTAGACGGTCTTCCAATTGTCTCATAGGTGCCAACATCTAGTTTCTTCCCCCCCTCCTCTTCTTTTTCTGAACCTCCCATTCCCCATTATCCCCATCTTGTGGTGAGGTAGGGCTAAGCTCCTTTTCAGCCTTATCAATGCTTGCCATAACTTTTGCTGCAATCTCCACTAGGGAGGCATTAACCATCTTTAATGGGGTACAAACTCTCTCCTGAGTATCACAACCTGTGGCCATAATTTTCTATTGGCTGTCACCACCCAGATTTGCTAGGGAGCTAGGAAGAGGGTGGCACCCCTATATTTCACCTTCCTCCAACAACTCACCATCCTTAGTCCCCCCCCTGGGTGGACACAATAGTTCCTCTAAATCCCTTCTAAAGGAGCATTCATCCATTTTTGTCTTATCCTCCACAACTTCCCCATCCCTTAGGACCTTATTATTGTCCAGCATGGAAAGCACTAAGGGAATCTCCATAGTATGAATATCAGCAGACTCCACCACCTTTTTAGAGGCTTCCAATGTTTCTCCTAATGTTTCCATAATAATCCCTAGAGAACCCTCCTTTTGTTTGTCCTTTCGCATTTAGGTCTTGCAATCCACAATAAGGTGTCCAAACTGACCACATTTTTGGAAAAATTGGCCCACATTTTTATATTCTATAGGCTATACTTTCTCTCCCCATTTGGTCTTTAGTGGAACCACTGTAGGGAGTGCTCGATTCAAGGTGACATTCACATAGAACCTTGCATAAACCAACCATGTTTTTTGCATAGCCACCTTGTCCACCATGAAAAAATGACCAGAAGAATTCCCCACCCACCTTAGGATCTTATCATCCCAAAATTCAAGGGGTAGTTTAGGTAATCTAACCTAGACTGGGGCAAGTTTATTTAACTCTGCACTAGCATCAAAGCCCAGATGCCATTTTGTTAGGGCAAGATAGTGCTTCCCATAATACTAAGTACTAGAGAGAATGAGGTTAATATCCTCCTCTATGGTGAACTTAAAACAAAAGAGGCCACTAGGCATTGAAGAAACACCAACGCTGCCCCTGACCTTCCATTTCTAACTCACCCATTTATACACCATCTCTATAGTGGGTCTAAATACCACAAATCTACCCACAACACAAAGTTTGAGGCCAGATGTCACATTATCCACCAAACTGTCAGGGAGGGAGATCACCAGACCATCTTGGCCATGGGCAATCTTGGCATCCTCCGTAGGGACATTAACCAAATTTGTAGGGACATTGTTAAGGGACATGAAGATAACTGATTCACCCCCTCTTTATCCAACAATTGGTATAAGAGCATTTGGCTTATAGAGGTAAAATTTTAAAAGACTTGAGCTAAATATCCAAAGATGTATAAGAGAGAAGTACCTAAGTTGAATAGGGAGCACTTTCCTAGAAGGAAAAGTAGGATGAGGTTATACCTATCTAGAATTGGAGATTATGCACTATACTATTTAGATAATGACTATACTCTGTCATCACTTGAATCTATGACAATTCACTAGATGAGAGATAAGAAGAACATAACACTATAATGATTGGGATATCTTCTTCCCTACCTGATGCAAAATTTGATGATATCAACAATAGTGCTACAACAAAAGAAATGTGGGACAAATTGACACTTGTTTATAAAGGTGATCAACATGTATAGAAGGTGAAGGTTGACATTTCAAGAGGAAAATCTGATGAGATGATAATGTAAGAAGCTGAAAATGTTGTATAATACAATTTTAGAATCAAGGAAGTGGCAAGTGCTATCAAAGGTGTTGGTAGAACCATGAATGAAGATGATGTGATAAGAAAAATCCTCATAACTCTCTTACCATAAAATTTTATTTGAGTCTCTTCTATTCATGAATTGAGATCCATACCAAAGAATGTTATAATCCTTGATGCTTTGATTGGTAAGATGACTACATTTGAGCTTAGTAACTTTGATAATAGTTTACCAAAGGTAAAAACTGCTTTCAAATCATTTCTAACCATTGGTAGCTCAAGAAAAGAAAGAGAAAGAGAAAACCACCATAGTTCAGGTGGATGTAACTATGACAATATTCTATCCAAGGAAAAAGAATTAGAAGCACTATTGGAAAAAAGGTTACCAATAGGAAAATGAAAGTACAAAGGTAAATTACCTTTAAAATGTTTTAATTGCAACAAGATTGGTAATATTGCATCTAGATTTCCTCACAATGATAATATTGTTAAGAAGGACAATAAGGAGAGCTGATACCAAAAGTTTAGAGACAACAAGGACAAAGAAAATAAATCATGCTATTTAGATTAGGAAGGTTAAACTGATGATGAATTTCATGACCTAGATGAAGGTGAGCAAATAGTTTATGTTGCTATGAAGGATGATTCAAAACTAGAAGAAAGGTATGAAGATGAAAAATCCCTAATTTCTCAAGTTAGTAAAATTGATACATGGATTATTAGTAGTGGTTGTTTACATCATATGACTAGTGATGTTGAAAAGTTTGAAAATATAGATGAATATGATGGAGCTTTGGTTAAAATTGGAAATGATGCCCCATGTTCTATAAAGGGAAAGGGATCTATTATGTTGAATGAAAAGATTAGGTGTGATAATGCATTTTGGGTTCAAGGGCTAAAATGCAATTTCTTGTGTGGTACAACTAAATAACATAGGCCATTGACTAGAATTTTAGAACTGAAAGGTGAAGATCTATCATGTTGCAAAAGATATGATTGGCATTGGAGATTAATCCAAAGGTGAAATATTTATCTAAATTCCACTACAAATACATGTTTGATTACAAGAAATGAAGGCGGTTGGTTATGACATAAAATTTTATGTCATGTAAAATTTGATAACATGATCAAGGTTAGTAAGAAGAAAAGAGAAGGAGGTCTACCAAGACTAAGAAAACTAGATAAAGTCACATGTATGGAATGTCAGATCGATAACATGAAAAAAACATATTTTTCAAGGAAATATTACTCAGTTATTGGTATATTCAAGTTATTTCACACTAATCTCTATGGTCCTATGAATGTACAAAGTAATTATGTTCATTGGTATTTCATTTTTTTTTTTGATGACTATTGAGGGATGATGTTTGTAATGTGTCTCAAAGAAAATTTTGATACATTCCAATTGTTTAAATTGTACAAGGCACAAGTTTAAAAGGAAATAGGTAAACAAATAAACTATTTAAGATCCAATAGAGGAGGAGAATTTATCTTGGAAAATTTTATAGTCTTTTGTAATGAAAATAGAATCAAAAGATAACTCTTTGCACTAAGAACCCCACAATAGAATGAAATAGATGAAAGAAGGAACATATCAATAGTTGATTATGCTAGAACAATGTTAATTGAAAAGGGAGTTGCAAAAACATTCTAGAGAGAAGCTATCAATATTGTTGTGTACACCCTCAACCAAGTACCACAAAAGAATGATACAAATAAAACTCCTTATGAACTTTGGTATGAAAATACACCTAGTGTTAGTTACTTTAAAATCTTTAGAACTAGGTGTTACATTTTGAAAGATGCTAGCAATGGAAAGTTTGACTCTAAAGGAGATGAAGGAATATTTCTAGGATATTACACAACAAACAAAGACGATAAATTTCTAAATAAGGCTACTAACAAGGTTGTGGAAAGTGCAAATGTAAGGATTGATGAGTTTGCAAATAAAAATGAAGGAGATAGAAAAAAAGAACTAGAATATTATCAAAGATTTGTATATGTATAGGAAGGAGTTTTTTGTACTTTACCTAAGTAGCAAGAATAAATTTAGGAACTAGTTGAACCCACATTAAGAGAAGAAAATGTTGAAGAATAGAGAACTGAGCCAATACTAGCAAGGTATGTTAGAAGAAACCACTCATTGACTTGAATAATTGGAGACAAGAATGCAAGTGTCATGGAAAGAAGTTAAGAGATAATGCATGTTTTATTTATGAATTTGAGCATAGATTAGTTAACGATGCATTAGAAAATGAAGATTATTAGGTCAGTGCAATGAAATAAGAGACATGGTTGATGGTTTCACGATCTAGGATAAAAATGTTATTGGTACTAGATGGTGATGTAGTAAAAGGTAAGAGAATCCATAAAGAACATGTCCTAGCCCCTAGTAAACAACTACACAACATAATATAGAAAATAAAATTGAGATTTAGATCCAAAATAACACCAATTCTTATAATAGACTCATAAGATTTACACCCAACTTGCCTGGTTGTAAGGCCTTCTGGGTTTTTACCAATTACATCAGCAATTACAATATCAGTTCTACAAGACCTTACAAGATCCAACCACTAGCTAGCCCATATCCATAATCTAGTAGAGAACTTGAAGAAGAATCTAAACTTGTGCTCACAAACCACCAAGAAAGCTTCTTGTTTTCCAAGCCCAAACTTAGCTACTAGCTCTACTTAATTTTGCTTCTCTTTGCTACTCCATGTGGAATGAATGATCCGATGATGTCCCAAGACAAGAAAAGATCCCCCTAATTTTACCAAGCCCCAAGTCATCCTAGAAAATTACCTTAAATAAACACATATATTAAATACACTCTTCAAGCCATAAATTACCTTGGCAAAAAACATAAAATACATAAAATAACTAAATACTTAGGAAAACCCCCAAGTTTACAATTCATAACTAACTCATATGGAAACATAAGAGTACACATGCTTAGACATAGGTCCACATACCATCCAATGATCCAAATCCAAGAGTTCACCTATCAACTCCCTCGAATCGAAGCTCGCAAAAACAATCTCCAAAGTCTGCTAGTAAATTGGGAACACACAGCTAGTAGTCACCAAAATAGCTTTGAGTCCAAGAAAATTACTCTAAAATTCATGTGCACTAAAAAAAAGGTAGTTAAATATGCCTCTAACACACCCCCAACTGCATGAACCATAACTCCACAAATCTGAGCTTGAAGCCCTTGCATACATGATTGCTGACCTCCCTAGGATGCTCTTGCATTAGACACCCTAGGTGCAAAGAAAATATGTTCTTAACAACTAGAAGAGCATATTTTAGGGTTCAAAAAATAAATCCCAAACTCTTATTCACATACATGTCCTCCACCACATCAAATTACATATTCTTGCCTTTGTTCCACTTTTACAAATCCTTTCCACCAACAATCATCTACACAACTATCTTCAGTTTGAAACAAGTCTAATTTCCACGCTGGTCTCTAACCCCTTGAGAATCCTTTAATTCAACTTAGCTACCAAAACTTAGGTTCCTTCTACCATGTTCTACATTCTGTAAAGAAATCATGGAATGCTTCCTATCACCCTTCTCAACAGTAAACACATTCTTGACACAATTGTTAGGATTTATGAGACAAATAATAATTACATGCAAACATAACCAATATAAAATAATAATAAATTTCCTAGAAGAGGACACAAGACAAAAATATTTACAACTTGATTGCAATCTGTAATCCCTTACAACTCACTATTGCCGCAAGAAGCTACAATCTCACCATACATTATGAAATCCCTAAACCTAAGCCATTTTATACAAGGATTTTCCCGCTTACAAAATTAGGGCTAGAATAAATCATCCAATAGAAAAATAGCAAGCAACACATTTTACAATCATAAATTTGATCGAGATTTTGGGGGTAGTGCCCCTAAAAACACTCGCGGGGATGTTTTGCCTCGACCCAACCTTGTACTGCAACAAAGAGCACACATGGGGCGCTGTCCGAGGACCCCATCTTGGGGGTACTACCTCCAAACTCCTGTGGTAACATCTAGGGGGAAAGCATGGCGAATAAAGTGGGGAAACATTAACATCTGAGTTTGGTAAGCTTCACATCACAAGAATCTCCCACTTGGAGACTGATTAGACTCCATAGCAACAACCCCCCACTTAGAGACTAATCATAGCATTGCTAAACCCGTAGCTCCCACTAGAATAGAAAACCACCCTAGAATCAATTGTTCTTTTATTCTCTTTAGTCTAAAAGACCAACCAAAGTTGAAGAGGAGTTCAACTTCTCTCTTTTTATTGCCTTTGTAAACATATATGTTGGATTATGATCTGTATGTATCTTCTCCAACTTTAACTATCCATCATCAAAAAAAACTAAATGAAATGGTACTGCAACTGTATGTGCTTTGTCTTTGAATGTAGACCATAATTCTTTGCAAGATGAATGAAACTCTAGCTATTTGTAAACAAATAATTGTACATTTGAGGGTGCCCCAACTCTTCCATGAAGAATTAAAGCCACATCATTTTCTTGGTTGCCTTTGTAGTAGCACCATACTCTTCCTTTGTAGTGGATAAAGCATTAAACTTTTGCAACCAAGAAATCCAACTCACTACTATCCCACCAATAGTAATTACATAACTTGTAGTACTCTTCTTGGTATCAAGACCCCTTGCCAAATCTGAATCAATACAGCCTTGTTAATCAATAGTAGAGTCCCCAAAATGTAAACACTTATTGAATGTTCCTCTCAAATATATGATAATCCATTTGACTGCATTCCAATGCTCAATCCCTGGATGACTCATATACCTGCTAAAAAGTGCCACTACATGTGTAATATTTGGCCTAGTACATACCATGACATACATCAAGCTTCCTATAGCTGAAGCATAAGGTACCTTGGACACGTTATCCTCCTGTTCTTATGTCTTTGGATACATATCCTTAGTCAATTTCAATTGACTAGACAAAGGTGTGTTGACAAATTTGGCATTATCCATAGAGAAACATTGCAACACCTTCTCGATATAATCAACCCAAGATAATGTCAATTTTATCTTCCTATCTCTGCAAATTTTCATACCGAGGATTTGTTTTTCTACCTCCAAATTGATCTGTAAAACTAGGATTTACAAGTTTTATAACTTAAATCCAAATATAGATTTAATCCCTGATCCAGGCAGTAATTGCGTGGTATGTTATTTAAACCATTGAAATACAAGAAAATTTATGCTTTCAACACAATTAATCAACTATGTGTTTAATAACAATAAAAACTTAAAGAAATGAGAGAATAAGAAAGAGAATAAAGAGACACAAGCAATTTGATACGAAGTTCGTTTGGGTCGGACTATGTCTCTGGGTACACTTCTCAATCGGGGGACTGCTCTATTAATTTTTTCGAGCAAAACACTTTGTTATAGTTTCCAAGCTTTGAACATTCATAGTCTCTTCTATGCACTTGAAAGAACTAGACAACACCTTCGTGCTTACAAATTCTCTCACAAGGAAAACTATTCCTTTACAAAAACTCTCTCTGTAAAAATTGTCCAAGACTATTTTTTTTTCTCAAGGACTAATTTCCATCTCAAGAATTACAAAATTTTTCCCCAAGAATTTACAAAAATTCTCTAATACTCATTGTCCTTACAAGAGAGAAATAACCCCCTTTTATACAAGCTTATTTGCCTATTATGGTTAAAACCATAATATTTGACAAATCTCCCATTTTAAAATAACAATCCCTCCGTTACAACAAATTCTTACAAAATAATATAGTTCCCAAAAATGAATGATCTATAATTTTAATATTATTTGGCTCTCCTTATAAATAGCATTTGCATCCTTAATTATAGGGAAGATATATTTTGAGAGATCTTGCTATTTTATAGGGGTTTATTCATAAGCCTTTAGTAAACAACATATGTTTTGATTTTTGTTTTTTAATAATTTTGTGGCCATTTTGTTAGAAAATATAAACCCACAAAAATAGGGGCACTTGAAAATAGGGAGCTCCTTTTTCTAAGGTAAAAGTAATTCTGCAATATCTTTCACATTTTATCTTAGATTTTGATGAAATAAACACTGTTGGAAAGCTCTTAAAAAACTCTTCGCAATGATACCAATATTTACCATTTTTCATGACTTTATAGTTTTTTCCCCTTTTTTTGAGCCCTTTAATTTGTCAATTTCATCAAACCTTTGACTGAGCATAATTTCTGCATATGAGATCCTTTTGACCTCGTTCAAGTTATGTCAGGTCTAATTTTTTGAGATCTTTGGAATGATGTTAAATTTGAGAGATTCTAAGACTGTGAAAATTTTAGTCTTTCTAGATCCACCTGGATCATTCCTCCCCACTAAGAAGCTTTTGGACCTCTAGGAGTCTATTTTTACATAGAATGAAAGTGAGGGCATGTTTGCCTCACTTGTCTGGTATCACTTGTACAATATGTAGGAATTATGAATATTTGACTCATCACAAACATAATTAAAAATGAGATAGTATTGTGATACAGTTAACCATACATCCACCAAGATTCATTGTTGCATCTGTCACCCACATATTACCAACTAGTAGAGAAAGAAGCAACAACACTAAATAAATTGATGAAAAATGAAAAGTATCAACTCTCTAGATCCCTTGCATAGGAACATCATTAGAAAATGAATCATCCAAACCCTCTTTTACCATCACTGGTTGAAGGCTTGATTCTACTTGCATCTAATCCTCAATTGTTGTGGCAGACATGAGAGTCAGTGTACTGCTTGCATTTACAATCATTTTCAAATGCCCCGTATTTATAATTGATCCTTCATTCTTCATGTGATGAGCCTTTACAATGTATTCAATTCCATCCTTAAACAAATGATATTTATTATGCTCCCTGTAGAAGATAGCTTTTCTATCATACAAGTATGGGCTACCCAACACAATCCCATAGATGTCAAGTGGAACCACATCAAAGTCAACCTCATCTATGTATTTGGATGTAATTGTAAATCTTAACCTACATTGCTTAGTTATTCACAATCTATTATCATTGCAAACCCAACCTAAAGGATAAGTACTCTTATGTGGCTTAGTTTTGAATCCCAATTATTTAACAACTTCCTCTAAAATTAAATTAACTTGGGATCCACTATCTATCAATGTGTCAATTTTAGTGTTCTTTGAAATCACCCTTATATGAAATAATTCACTTCTTTTACTATCTTCAGGAGCATCATGACTTTTGGAAGTAGCACATGAAACATTAGTTGAAGAATCAACAAAAGTTTTACCTTTTAAACCTACAACTAATATCTTGGTTTCATCATCAGAATTTGATCCAAGATCTTGAACAATAGTTGTAGTCTTTTGCTTTCCTTTATGATTTGTCTGAAACAACTTTGGTTTCAACTCAAGATGCAGTTTCCAACACTTTGCATCTGCATGTCCTTTCTTTTGACAATGTGAACAAGTAGGCTTTTCACCTTCCTCTTTCTTCATAGTGGTTTCTTTCTTTCCCTTCTTGTTGGTTTCAAGAGGAACGAATTCCTTCTTTGAACTAGAACTTGTGTTTCCTCCACTTGCTTTAATATGGGTTGATTGAACACATACTTCATCAAAGTTAGAAGGACTAAACATCAATATTATATGTTTCAAATATGAATGCATTCCACCTATATACTTTAACAAAGTATCTTGTGTATAAAGAGAAATTCCAAGAGTTAATGCCTTCTTCCAAAACACTTGTGTATACTCTTGTATAGACTGCCCTTTACCTTGCCTAAGATTTTGCCAATCCATAATGGCTTGTTGAATATAACCCAAAGAATAAAAATGTTTCTTTAAAGAAATAAATTCATACCAAGATGAAATGATTTTACCATGTGCAACAAGATCATCCTAGATCTTACTCTCCCACCATACTAATGCAGTACCTCCCATTCTGAGAGTAGCTAGTTGGATTTTGGAAGAATCATCCAAAATATTTTGAACCCTGCAGTACACTTCAATTTACTTAAGCTAATTATCCAAATTTTTAGCATCCAATTCACCATTATATACAAGCAAATCAAACTTTACATCAAGCTTTAACAAGGGCGTCTTCACAGAATGTTTCTTTTTAGAAGTAGATAGAGAAGAAGAAGACGATGAAGAAGATGGAGATGAAGGTTTAGGAGGGTCACTACCACCTCCTACTCCTTTTTCTTTGCCATCTTTTGCTGAGGATTTAGCTTCTTCTTTTTTCCTAGCCTTATCTCCCTTTCTCAACTGTCGTTCATGCCTCTCTTGGAGAAGAATATCCACCAAAGCTTTCAACTCCATAAAAGCTCTCTGGAAGGGTTTTGCATCAAATTCAGAAATATTTTGTTCAGATGCCATGACTTGCGAAAAAGTTCTTCTTTTCCCAATCTTTGGATTGAACTCTACAAGTTCACCTTCTCCTTGTTTCAACTTCAACCTAGTTAACATTCACCACCTGCAATTTCTCTGCAAAAATGGGCTCTGATACCAAACTTGATCTATAAAGCTAGGATTTACAAGTTTTATAACTTTGATCCATATACAAATTTAATCCTTGGTCCAGGCAGTAATTGCGTGGTATGCATTTTAAACTATTGAAATACAAGAAAATTTATGCTTTAAACAAAATTAATCAACTATGTGTTTAATAACAATAAAAACTTAAAGAATTAAGAGAATAAGAAAGAGAATAAAGACATAAGCAATTTGATATAGAGTTCATTCGGGTAGGACTATGTCTCTGGGTCTACTTCTCAATCAGGGGACCACTCTATTAATTCTACCAAGCAAAACAGTTTGTTATAGAATCCAAGCTTCGAACATTCACAATCTGTTCTATACACTTGAAAGCACTAGACAATGCCTTTGTGCTTACAATTTCTCTCACAAGGAAAACTATTCCTTTACAAAAACTCTCTCTGCAAAAATTGTCGAAGACTATTTTTTTTTCTCAAGGACTAATTTCCATCTCAAGAATTACAAAATTTCTCCCCAAGAATTTACAAAAATTCTCTAATACTCATTGTCCTTACAAGAGAGAAATAACCCCCTTTTATACAAGCTTATTTTCCTATTATGGTTAAAACCATAATATTTGACAAATCTCCCATTTTTACATAACAATCCCTCCATTACAACAAATTCTTACAAAATAATATAGTTCCCAAAAATGAATAATCTATAATTTTAATATTATTTGGCTCTCCTTATATTTAGCATTAGCATTTGCATCCTTAATTATAGAGAAGATATATTTTGAGAGATCTTGCTATTTTATAGGGGTTTATTCATAATCCTTTAGTAAACGACATATGTTTTGATTTTTTTTTTTTCAATAATTTTGTGGCCATTTTTTTAGAAAATATAAACCCACAAAAATAGGGGCGCTTGAAAATAGGGAGCTCCTTTTTCTAAGGTAAAAGTAATTTTGCAATATCTTCCACATTTTATCTCAAATTTTGATGAAATAAACACCATTGGAAAGCTCTTAAAAAACTTTTCGCGATGATACCGATATTGACCATTTTGCATGACTTTATTTTTTTTAAACCTTTTTCTGAGCCCTCTAATTTTTCGATTTCACCAAACCTTTGACTGAGCATAACTTCTGCATATGAGATCCTTTTGACACTGTTCATGTTATTTCGGGTCTAATTTTTTTGAGATCTTTGGAATGATGATGAATTTGAGAGATTCTAAGACTATGAAAATTTTAGTCTTGTTAGATCCACTTGGATCACAAATCGTTCATAGTAAATGAATGTGTTAACTGTTGTTTCAACCCTTTTATGTCATCCATGTTAGACCCAACTACAAGCATATTATCAATATATAAACATAAAATAATGTAGATGTCATCATCCAACCTCTTAAAATAAACACAATGATCTCAATGACACCTAGTGTATCCATGCTCATGCATAAAACTATCAAATTTAAGATACTATTATTGAGGTGCTTGCTTCAAGCCATATATTTTTTTCTTCAATCTGCACACTAAATTCTCCTTACCCTTGACCTCAAATCCTTGGGGCTATTCCATATATATTTCTTCATCCAAATCACCATGAAGAAAAGCTATGTTAACATCAAGCTGCTCCAAATGCAAATATTCATTAGCCACAATACTTAAAATAGTGCATATAGAAGTCATTTGGACAACATGAGAAAATATCTCATCAAAATCAACTCCCTTTTTCTCTACAAATCATTTTACAACTAACCTAGTCTTAAATCTTTTCTTACATCCATCATTTTCTTTCAACTTGTAGACCCACTTATTATGTATAACCCTTTTACCTATAGGTCAATAAATCCCAAGTCTGATTTTTCAGCAAGGAATCCATTTCTTCTATCATTGTAGATTCCCATTGAATCTCTGTATCTACCTGCACAACTTCATCATAACATTTAGGTTCACTAGAATCTATTAATAAAATAGAGTACAAAGAATGAGAAAATCTTTCTGGAGGTTTACTTAGCCTTGTTGACTTTCTAACATTCACTAGGGTGTGTAGTATTTGTTGTTGCAATTGTTGTAGAGCATGAGGGACTGCCAGAACATCATCATTTTTAGTATCATCCAACACTACATAATCATTTTCTTTCTTCTCATGCTACTGCAATAGATCTTTGTACAAAACTTTCTCATTGAATATGACATTCGTGCTTCTTACAATATTATAATTTTTAAAATCCCAAAGCCTATAACCAAATTCATCAATGCCATATCCAAAAAATACACATTTCTTTGATTTAGCTTACACCTTGGTTCTATTGTTAGACTCTATATGTGCAAATGCTTCAAACCAAAGGTTCTGAGAAAATATTAACTCACATTCTTACCAGTCCATGCTTCCTATGGAATACCACATCCCATAGGAGTAAAGGAACGTCAATTGATCAAATATACTACAATATTGAGAGCATTAGCCCACATATTTAATGACATCCCAACATGCAATCTCATGCTCCTTGCACAAACCATTATTGTTCTATTCATGAGTTCAACCACTTCATTTTCTTGTAGAGTCCTTGGATTATTTTTCCACCTACAAATACCATTAGTGGAACAATAATCTTCAAATTCATCACCACAATGCTCACCACCATTGTCAGATCTGAGATATTTTAATCTTTTACCAAACTCATTTTCAACCAAGCATCTCATTTCTTAGAAGTTATAAATACATTAGATTTCTATCTAAGGAAATAAACCCATACTTTCTTAGTTGAATCATCAATGAATGTAACATAATAATAAGATCCATCAAGGGAAGATACTTGAGTTGGTCCCAATACATTTGTACACAGAAACTCTAATTTCTCATTTTTTTCCCCCCTTCCCACTCTTCACAAAACTAACTCTCTTTTATTTTCTATGCACACAAATCTCACAAAAATCCATATTGACACATTTTAGACCTAAAAAAACTTTCTTTGAATGAAGTAATTTTATACCTTTCTCACAAATGTACCCAAGTTTGTTGTGTCACAGTGTTGTTTCAAAATCCACATCAACTGTTTGTTCTCCCTACTCAACTGCAATAACTATTCCTGAACATTCATTTTTCTTTGCAACAATTATAGTACAAGGAACAATATAACCTGTACAAAGATATAAGGTACCTAGTTTCAAACCATTTTCTACTACAAGGGAACCTTTTGAAACCTTCCAATTTTTATCATTAAAATTAACTGTGTTAGTAAACAGATTTTTCCTTCGACAATAATGAAATAAATTGACTCTTAATTCCCTAGAAAGAATAACAAACAAAACTAATAGTTGGATGAGTTATCATAGGCTGATAACTCTCCTTTTATTGAGAGGTACAAATCCCTCGTTGAGGATTTACAATGAATTGAATAATAGGACTCTCCTTTGTATTGAGAGGTACAAATCCCTCGTTGAAGGATTTGCAATGAATTGACTAATAGGATGTATCTTTAACCTAAAGATACTAAGGATTTCTGATATTTGTTCATATGCATGAAATGAATGTGATTGCTAGATTTATAGATTAGAATAAAGAGAGAAAGATCAACAAATAGCCACACAACCATTTATTCAATCCTTCTTTACATTGTAGAGAAAATGAAAGAAAATGTTATTTATTCTACAAATTATAAGTGACCACATGGCTACATCCAAAACATGAAAGATGTGACCACACGAGTAGTATCAATTTAAGAAAGATATATTCAGACCACAAGGTCTAATAAACATAAACTTCTCTTCATTTTATACACAAAACAAAAGAAACCACACGATTTCCCTATCCCTGTGATTACAATAAACTTTTGTAGAAAAATAAATAATCTTCCCTTATTCCCCTATTACAAAAAGAACATATGCTCCTCTCCTAGCAGCCTCACAACATGCAAAAAAAGACCCTTCTACTCCTCTTTCTTTTGCATATTTATCTTGATCGGTCCCGTAGCTTTTCAGTTACAAAACTAATTCTTGGAGATTACATCTTCTTCTTTTATCTTAATACTTTTCATCGCTAATACCATATTTAAATCCATCATAATAGTCTAACACTAGAACCTTATAACAAATTTTAATTATCAAGTCAGACATATCATATATATATTTTAGAAAATCACATAGCATCCTATCAGGCCTACACCATGTTTATGTGTCTAAAAGACTCTGCTACTATCAATGACATTATATGGCAAAGGGGTTGTGTCGAGACGATGTTTTTCTTTTGCATATTTATCTTGATCGGTCCCGTAGCTTTTTAGTTACAAAACTAATTCTTGGAGATTGCATCTTCTTCTTTTATCTTAATACTTTTCATCGCTAATACCATATTTAAATCCATCATAATAGTCTAACACTACAACCTTATAACAAATTTTACTAAATTTTCAAATTTTAATTATCAAGTCAGACATATCATATATATATATATTTTAGAAAATCACATAGCATCCTATCAGGCCTACACCATGTTTATGTGTCTAAAAGACTCTGCTACTATATATGGCAAAGGGGTTGTGTCGAGACGATGTTTGAATATCAAGGAGGCTTAACCACCATGAGCGCACACATGTTCGTAAAATAAGAGTCCATTTTCCATTAATACTGAGCCACCGTCAATACATACAAAGGGTGACCTTTATACAATTTCTACATGCACACAATATGAGTCTTTAGAAATGCACAGATGTATCCTCCTTTGATCTAATGCTCTGAACCATCTGCACTTGACAATTCACAAGGTTAGTTGCAGTCGAGTTTGTTGCAGATGATTCCTTATTGCGGTCAAACATTTCCCAACTATTGCATTCGGGATGCTCCCATGTCCTTTAATCACATTGTGGCTTCACGATGATGGTACTACTCTTTAGATTGTGAGAAAGGTTCTATAGTAGATTAGTCATGGATTATTTATGTCACCATTATAGAGGTGACCAGGATAGTTGGAGTAGTGTCAACATTTTGTCAAACATTTAATGCACGTTCTCCTCTTTTCAAGTCTCTGGCTAGGGACACCATGCACATCTGTATTCTTTCATCAAACATAGTTAGCATAATCTCGACACCAAATGAGCTATTGGGGGTCTTGATCACTGTCAAAGTCTGGATATTGGGATGACTTTCGATAATTGAGGAGTCCATGATGAGATCCTGATAGCTGGCCCTGCTCGCTTGGTGTCTTCATCATCATCGAATCAACTTCAGGCATTTTGTCAAGCATATGATGCACGCATCGAGTTTCTCTTACACATGTGATCTATGATATGGCCCAATTCAGATTCTTTTCAAATATTTGAGGGATGTCGATCACATCGTGGCTTCACCCATTCTAAGAATATTTCTTTGTCATCCTTCTGTTATCGTCTCCAGGCTCGGCTCTATGAATTGGGAGGTTGAGAACAATTGACCATCAATCAAGAGACATGATATCCTATCGAGAAAATATGTATAAAGGCTCCTTAATCGTGCTTCCATCAAGATTTGATTCTAATTGGGACATTTCCTTTTGTTTTTCTCAAACACGTAGCATTTTTTGAATCCCTTTCAATCATCATGTGAGACCCGATTCTCTTGAATGACCAATCCATCCACATCAAGGATTAGATGGTGAAGAAAAACAATTATTTGCGACTTACAACTCACACCAATAGGGAAAATGAGTACTATTCCCCTTGAAACTTTAACATCTACCACCCCAACATATTTATAGGGTAAGTATATGCTTATTTTTTGCACCCCACAAACATTATGAGGCTTAGGGACTCTTAATCAATCTTTAACTGAATGGAGGATGTCTTCACAAATTATCTCTTTATGGTGAATCGCCAGTATCGGGTCTCTTGTGAGGAGCCCATCAATGGAGGATTTTCAATTACAATGGACCAAGGTCATGAAAGGTGAATTCCTAGAGCATGCAATTTTAACCATGTTATTATAGAATTGTAGTTTTGGTCCATAGAGATTCTCAATTGCAAGAAAAATTTAATTGTATGTTGACAATTATTGATGAGGATTCTTGATTTGGACTTCATCTAACCCATACTTATAGGTTTGAATATTGACCTTTCAGGTAGTAAGTGAAACAAGACTTTGATTTCAGGCTTACTATATTAATACCATTCACTTGATTCTACTCCTTGATACTTAATCCCAAATTAAATTCTTCCTTAATTGAACATCACAATCTGCAACTCTGAAGGTGAACTTAAATCTTGGGGCCGAACCACTAATTTGAAATATTTCAACTTCTATTCTAGAGCCGTGAACCAGAACCTTGAACTTTGATTCTACAAATTCAAACTTGAACTGTGGATCAATGGGCTCATTTTGAACTTTAAACTTGAACCTTTGAACTTCAATGGTTCAAAGTTCTGGTTCAACATATCCTCAGAACACTGTCTTCTTCACAAGTCATAGTCTATAAAATCATCGTTAGCAATAAAAACCAACCGAAAACCATGATGATTCAAGGATTCTTTTCATGGGACCAATTTTGAAATTTTGAAAATTGAGTGTTGAAAGCATGCTTACACTGTGCAACCCTCATCACCTAGTTGCCTTGCTGAAATTAGATTCCTACTCAGTCTTGGAACATGTCTTATCTCTTGTAGTAGCCAATGATTCCCATTTTGTAACTTAATCTTAAATTTTCCCTTTCTAACAATCTAATAGGGTTCATTATCTCCAAAATAAACAAGCCCCAAATCCCCTTGGACATAATCAAGAAAATAACCTCTATGAGGAGTAACATGAAATGAAGCCTCTAAATCCAAAACCCATGAATCATCAACACTTTCTAAGGAAATAAGCAAAGCATCCTCTTTAGATTTGTTACTTACCACATTTTCCTCTTTGTACCCTTCTTGTTTGTTTCATTCATTATTCTTTTGATTCCAACAATCTTTCTTCTTGTGTCTTGGTTTCCTGTAGTACCAACAAACTCTTGGTCCTCTTGATTGAGATTTCTTTCCCTTTGATTTTTCTCTTGATCTCCCACGATTTCTAGAATTACTTCCTCTCTCATTCATTTTGCCTCTTCTTTGTGCGGTCAAAATACTTCCTAATGTGGATCCATCTAAGGGTTTTCTATGAGTTTCCTCACTCATAATAACACCAATCACATCATCAAACTTTAGGGTATTAGATCCATAAACAAAATTACTCACAACTATTCCAACTTTTAGGAAAATAACACAAAATCAAGAAGGCCCTAATGTTTTTATCAAAATTAACATTTATAGAAGATTATTGATGGGTAACCATATTAAACTCATTTAAATGATCAACATTGGATCCACCTTCTACTATATTCATATTAAATAAATGCTTCATGAGACATACCTTGTTTGAAGTGGAGGCATTTTCATACAACCTTGCTAGGGTTTGCATCAACTCTTTAGTCATCTTCTCTTTTGTAATATTAAATGCCATCGATTGTACGAAGCATATTCAAATACTTCCAAGTTTCTTTCTGTCAAAAATTTCCCAATCCTCATCTATCATAGCTATCGATATCTTGGGTTTTCCTTCCAATGTCCTTCATAAATCCTTCTCATAAAGGTAGTCCTATATTTGTATCTTCCATAACTAAATGTTTTTCCTATTAAACTTCTCAACCTTTAACTTACCCTTGTCTGCCATCGTTCCCAATTAACCATGAGACTCCCATTAGTTTGTGAGACCTTCCTACAGAGGATAATTGAAAATAACCTTTCTCTGATACCACTTGTTAGGATTAATGAGATAGAAATAATAATTACATGAAAATATAACCAATATCAAAAAATAATAAATTAAATAGAAGATAACACAAGATACAAAAATTTAATGTGGTTCACCCAATCCCTGGGCTACATCCACCAAACAACAAGTCCAATATTCTTATTATGCAGTGATTACAACTTGATTACAATCTGTAATCCCTTATAGCTCATTACCACCACAAGAAGCTACAATCTCATCATAATTATGAAATCCTCAATCCTAATCCATTTTATACAAGATTTTTGCTTCTTACAAAATTAGGGCTAGAATAAGTTATCCAATAGAAAAATAGTAGTCAACACCTTTTACAATAGTAAAATTGGTCATGCTTTTGGACACAACACCCTTGAAAACTATCGCAGGGGCATTAAGCTTTGACCCCACCTTGTATTGTGACATGGAGTGCACCTGGGGCTCTAACCTAGGACCTTGCAAGGGGAATTGACCCTTAACCCCATCTTGAGGGTGTTGCCCCCAAACTATTGTAGTAAAATCTGGGGGTAAATCACACTGAAAAAAGTCAAAAAAAATTAATCTCCAAGTTTGATTGGACTCCACATCACAACAGAAATCATGCACAACTCTGCAATCATTCTACCAAGGTTTACCAAGTAATACGTGACAATTGATCATGTCCACAATATCAGACATCACTTGATCAACATAGTGTCCAATTTAAAGATCAACAAGATATTGATCCCTTACTTCCAAAGCATATCTATCTTGCAATCAACTGATCCTATGAGGACAAGGATGTCTGACTCTTTTCAAACCAAGTTTCTAAACCATCTCCTCAACAAGTAGGTTATCAATACTACCACCATCCACAATCACATTCCAACATTTTTCTCCATAATTACAATGAAAAAATTTCTACTTTGACAAGGTTCAACCATCCTCTTGCTATGCAACACTCTCCAAACTAGCAAGTTATCTTCCACCTTAGGTTCATTCACTAAATCCATATTCTCATTCACAATAGAAACTCTATTGTCACCTGACTTCCTATTAGTATTGGGACATTCAAAAGATCTATGTCCTTCTTCACCACACTTGTACCACATACCTCTAAATACACCTCCATTTGATATTCTCTTTAGCTCAACAAGTTTTGGTTCATCTTCACCAATCTATTTAATTTTCTTAGAGTATTCCTTCTTTTCCTTACCTCTAGAATACATTGATATCTTCTCTTTAATTTCTCTTCATCCCTCAGAGCACACTAATAAGCATCCTCAACTAAAGTAATATTCAACATACCAATTTTATCCTAAATATTGAATCTCAAGCCATTCATATATTTAACCATCTTTTCTTTAGAAAGTTCTCCTTGTCCAAACCAAATAGTCAACTTGTAAAACTCCTCAGTATAATCCTTGACAGTCATATCCTTCTGTTTTAGATTTTGCAACTTCTTAAATAACTCAAGTTCATAATCAATAGGAATGAACTTATCCTCCAATTTTATCACCACTAATCTCCATCTAGTGATCTTCATTTCACCTTCCTCTTCTTTATCTCTTTTCAATTCTTTCCACCATAAAGCAACATGTTCTTTCAACTTAGTTTATTCCAACCTAATTCTAATAGGATCTCCAATATCCTACAACTTAAAGTAGTCTTCCAATTCACCAATCTAATCAATCAAGTCTTTAGGATTCAAAGTACCTAAGAAATTAGAAACATCCATCTTGTGCTTCAGCTTCAAGCGAGCTCTAGACCTACCCAACAAACTAACTCATTTTTCCACAAATATCTCCAGCCAATTAGTTCTGCCTTCACCGGTAGATCCAACAACTTCAAAATTTTCAACAAATTCCTCATAACCATCTTCATTATCCACATTCCTAGGTACACAAACTATGGTTCTCATGATCTCAGTGACCAACTCATTCTTCATCAGCTCTATCTCAAATCTAAAATCTTATTTAATCTTCTCTAAAATCTTAGTGTCCATATCATCACAAAGATCTACAATTTCCCTAGGGTCCAATCTTCTTGGAGGCATCTTCCAATATCTTTGCAAACCCCAAGAAACAAATCCACAAGATCAACTAGACCCAATATTTTCTTTAATAATCTCCATCCATAGCAAACCTTAGCTTTGATACCACTTGACACAATGTAAGGAAAGAGAATCCCCAAAGGATATGTCCTAGCCCCCCAAAAAAACTACATAATAGAATATACACAATAACATAGAGTTTTAGATCCAAAATAACACCAATTCTTATAATATATTCATATGATTTATATCCAAAATACCCATCTATAAGACCTTTTGGGTTTCAGCCAACTACATCAGCAATTACAATAATAGTTCTACAAGACTTTGCAAGATCCAACTAGTAGCTAGCCTAGATCCACAATCTAGTAGAGAAATCCAAGAAGAATCTAAACTTGTGCTCACAAGCCACCAAGAAACCTTCTTATTTCCCAAGTCCACAGTTAGCTACTAGCTTTGCTCAACTTTGCTCCTCTCAACTAGTGCATGCTGAATGAATGATCCCATGATATCCTAAGACAAGACAAGACCTCCATACTTATAATAAACCAAGCCATAGGTAGGCTTATAAAACTATAGTAAATAAAAAGTCATATATTGAATACACCCTTCAAGCCACAAGTCAGCCTGGTAATACACATTAATACATAAAATAAATAAATACTTAGGATAAGCCTCAAGTTTACAATGCATAATTAACTGATATGACAACATAAGAGTACACGTGCTTAGACGTAGGTCCACATGCCATCTAACAATCCAAATCCAAGAGTGCACTTGTTACGTCCCTCAGCCTGAAGCTCACAAAAATAATCTCTAAAGTTAGCCAGTAAATTAGGAACACACAATTAGTAGTCACCAAAATAGCTCTAACTCCAAGATAATTACTCCCAAATTCATGTGTGCTTAGGATAAGGTAGTCCATATGCCTCAAACACACCCACAACTACATGAATCATAACTCCATAAGTTTGAGCTCAAAACCCCTACATACAAGATTGTTGAGCTCCCTAGGATGCTCCTACATGAAATAAATATTTTTAGAAATAAGTTGATCGAGAATAAAGATTTGATAAGGAATAACGCAAGACTAGTGTGAAAATGATATGTTTGGGAGGAAGGTATTGATTATGGTGAGACATTTTTCCCTATCGCTAAATTAGAAGGTGTGAGAATACTACTTGCATATGCAACTTATAAAGGTTTCAAAGTATATCAAATGGATGTAAAGTCTACACTTTTGAATGGAATAGTGGAAGAAGAAGTGTACATAGAGTAACTAGAAGGATTTTTTGACAAAATTCAAAAAATATGGTATGTAAACTACATAACTGTATGGATTGAAATAAGCATCCTGAGCATGGTACAAAAGACTTCACTCATATCTAATGGGAATATGTTTCATTAGAACTAGTGATAACTACAATGTGTACTTGAAGAGTGAATTTGGAGATAAGGTGTTAATATCTGAAATTTTAGCTGATGATATCAATATCTGAAATTTGAGCTGATGATATCATATTTGAAGGAAATGAGATATTGTGTAGATCATTTATTAATAAAATGAGAAAGGAATTTGAAATGTCAATCATTAGAGAGATCAAATTCTTTGTTGGATTGCAAGTTCAATAGACTGAGGATGAAATATACATAATACAGTCAAGATACACCAAGGGGATCTTGAAAACTTTTGGGATGGAAGACTCAAGACCAATTGGTACAATGATGATAACTATATGTAAATTTTTAAATGAGAATGAATCTATTGAGGTGAATGAAACTTTGTATAGATCAATGATCAATGATCAATAAGCTACAATATGTTTTTCATAGCAAGCTAGGCATTTCACATGTTGTTGGTATTATGGTAAGATTTTCTTCTAATTCTAAAGAGGCACATATGAGTATTGTGAAGAGAAAATTGAGATATCTGAAAGGAACCAAAGACTATGGCTTATGGTAAAAAAAGGATGGAGATTTTGGATTGAAAGTATACAATGATGCTAATTGGGAAGGTAATGTTGATGATAGGAAAAGTACAAGTGAATGAGATTTCTTCTTAGGAGAAAGATTAGTGACATAGATAAGTAAAAAACAAAGTTGTATTTCACAGTCAACTATTGAGGCAAAATATGGTGCTGTTATGATCAATCATTCAAACATTGTTTGGATTAAATAGTTACTTGAAGGGATACAAGAGGAAGTAAATGGTATTGTGACAATATATTGTGATAATACCAGTGCTATAAACATTTAAAAGAACTTAGCAATGCACTCAAAGACAAAGCAAATATTAATTAAGTATCAATATTTGAGAGAAAATGTACTGGATAAACAAGTAAAACTAGAATATGTAAAATCTAAGGAGAAAATTATTGATATATTCATGAAGCTATTACCTAAGGATGCTTTTTAATATGTGAGAGGTAAAATAGGTGGCATTCTCCTATCTAATGTTCACGAGAGAAAGATGAAATTTGCACCAATTCATGCTTTATCAGATTATCTACTTGTGAGTTGATGTAGATGTTCACTCTTTAGGAGCAACCTAAAGTCATGAGAAAGTTATGAGGAAACATAAGTAATTGGTACAAGAAAGATACAAGGTTCAAATACAATTTAGGTCAAGTTTTGCAGATACCTTTGGCATTGTTGTCAAAGGGGGAGAGAACTAAGAAAGGGAGAGAAGACCAAGAAAAAAGGAGATAACTAATAGTAAAAATCAATAAAAGAGAGTATCAAGATAAAATCAATATGATAAGCAAGATAAAGGAAGGAGAACAAACCAAGGGAAAGTATATGTGATGACCAAGAGAATGAAGACAATGAAGATAAATAAAGTATATGTGATGACCAAGAGAATGAAGACTGAGAAAGTATATGTGATGTCCAAGAGAATGAAGATAATGAAGATCAAAGAATGGAATAAAATTGATGATGGAAACTACTGGTATTTGATGGTATATTTTAGATGTGTTTCCAGCATTGCCAAAGGGGGAAATTGTTACCACAACTTATATTATTACCCCAAACTAATGTCGATGATGAACAAGGTTAGACATTAGAGAATTGAAAGGTATGTAGGAGAATTGGATCAATTGTTATGTTGTCATTGAAATCAAGACCATTGACTTACCTATTTATATAATATTGCCACATCAATCTGCAATATGTGGTGTTGAGAAATGTTGAGTAAAAGAATGGTTGGTAAAGATTGGAAGATAAAATGAAGAAGTGATGTTAATTATGTGAGCTTAAATGGACAATTGATTTATCAATATTTGATAGGGTAATGTTGGTTTGATTATTTTACATGATTTGATGAAGTGTTACAATGATGCAGAAGTTAGTTATATTGGTCGATAATAAAGGAATGAAGTTGTGAAGTGAGAGACAAGGAATCAATGTGTTTTGTCTAGCTAGAAATAGTGGTTTGTTTAATATCCCAATTGGTTCATTGCCATAATCACCAATTCTAGTCTATTCTAATCAATTCCTTAGTCCTATGTCACTAGGAAATTCTAGTTTTGATTAGCACCACTTGACTTAATTGTCAAATGCAAAAAGCCCTAAATCCGCATTAATCAAGACATCTATTTAATTCCTAAAGTATTGACTCATATTAGTCACATTAAACCTATTGATTAAGATTTAATTTAATTTAAAATATTTATACTTTAATTAAATTAAAATATCACCTAAGGCTATTGTACTAAGGGATTAAATTTATTTAATTTAATAATTATGCTTATTTTAATTAATTGAATATGATTATTCAATTAAATAGAAAATGCATTTATGAGATCATATCTCACTTTATTAAATTAAATAATATCTTCAAAATCTTGTCTTCAGTTCTAAATGGAAACTCTAAGTGAACTACTTCTCAAAATTAGAATCAATCCAGTTAACTTGCTCTCACACTTATGACAAGTTCAATTAACTACTTATCACACTCAAATCAGAAACAATTCACTTCACCCACGCAAGGAAGTTTCCATTTCAATTGAATCTTCTATCTAATCTTAACCGTTCATCAAGGTTGATCCTCACTGTTGATTCATTCTAGGGATTCTATTTAAGAGGCTCGTAATTCCTCATTACAGAGGTTGAATTGAATTGCTATCAAATTGGTACTAAATTGCATACTCATCTAAGCTTATTTTATTTCTATAGACTTTCATTTCTTAGATTAATATCATTTAGATTTAATATTGCATACATTTAGTTAATCTTATTTCATATGCTAATAGCTTAATTGCATAATCATTTAGATTACTTGCATGTGCATATAGATTAATTATTTTAAACCCTTCATTCTAGCATGGCTTGATTGCCTGTACCTCAAATCTGAGAGCATAAATAGGTAAAATCCACCTAGATAGAAGGCAACAGGTCATCTTGCAGGATTCCTCTTGGGTGAACAATTTCATGTTCATTCCAGGATGAATTCACATATAAAGACCATTTTGAAGTGTGTGTGAGGTTTAGAGACCCACAAATTCATGCATACATTTTTGGCACCCACCGTGGGGTCGAGGAAATCAATTTCTCTAGCCTCATCTGCATTTTTTTTTTGTTATTTTAGCATTCTATCAGTACTGTTCTGTATAGTCACTTGAATCTTCATGCGAGACATTCCATTTTTGCACAAGGATTTGAAGGTTCTCGCGTGACGTTTTAAACTGTCGTGCAAAAAAGTACCCCATTGCCCAAGTCTTTGCATGGCACATCATTTTCTTGTGTGACTTGGTGAAAGATTTTGCCTGACCTTGTGCAAGATTTTGTGTGAGATTATGCAATAGAAAGCTTAATTTATCATTTCTTAGCCTTTTTTTTATTTAATTTTTCTAACATGTTTTTCTTTGGATCTTTATTGTTCTATTTCTCTGGTTTTGTGCATCTTAACTATTGTCTGCAGGACATTTGTCGAAGATTCCTTACAAAACACACTCAAATAGAAACTAACCCTTCTTTGTAGGATGATTTCCAAAGATACATTTGATGAAGACTACTTTTAAAGCCCAAAAAATAGTGTGTCTTCTTTCTTCCTTTCAAAACATAGATTAATTAGGGCTTGTGAACTTCCTAGGGTACAAGACAGAAGAATAGGGGATTATGCTCTTCACCACTTGGAGGTCATGACCAAGGGTGAATTAGAAACCTAGACGCTTCTAAAAGACAACATTCTAAAGAAGGAAAGAAGCTTAGTGGTTCTCTAGTGTGAGTCTTTTTCTATAAAGGGATGATGGTTTCCTTTTAGGGAATCAGAATCTTGAGAAAAGACAAGTCTAGATTGATTAAGCTAAGTTGGTAATCAATTTGTTATGTGTGTTTGGATGAGAAAGTAAGGTAGAGGAGTATGCTCTTTCCGCTTGAAGGAAATCAAAAACTTTGACCCTTGCATTCAAATCAACAGTTCGAGTCAATCCTTTAGAGGGCCTGCTAGAGTGATCCAACCTCTAGGAACGACCCAAGTGAGCACACTA
This sequence comes from Cupressus sempervirens, assembly GCA_028749045.1. Classification (NCBI taxonomy): domain Eukaryota; kingdom Viridiplantae; phylum Streptophyta; class Pinopsida; order Cupressales; family Cupressaceae; genus Cupressus; species Cupressus sempervirens. The sequence continues at coordinate 3,246,793 of CM053783.1, forward strand.
CTTTCACCAGAGATTCCAACTCACTATAATCAAGATGCTTTATAGAGCAAAAGACTCCAAAGCCAGATTAATTTCTTTCCCTTGATTCTTGATATCACATATCAAGGGGAAGCTCTATTTGTTGCACTGGCCAGCACCGGCCCCAGTCTTGCTAAGAAATTGTGTGCACTCTTAGATGCTAGTGTGGGCTACCAGTCTCAACTTCACTTGCAAAGCCACTAGGAATTAATATGAACATAAGCCAAGTAAAACCCTCTTAATTAGAAGCCACCTGGTTCACCTTTGAAAGGAGGCATAATCTTTGTGCAAGGAGGGGGAAGAATCTCTCCTATAGAACTCACCATAGGCATGCTACTGGACATTTGAAGGTGGTATACACGCTTGTCCCCTACCATAAGGGTGCTCATTCAACATATACTATTGAGTCCTTTGAATATACCAAAAAAATGGGTAGCCTCTAGGGGGTGACATGGCTGTGTGAGGTACATGCATGCGCATAAGATGTGGGACAAAGGTTTTGCCTTCTCTACCATTTTCTATTTCTAGGGATAAAGCGTGTTTGTTATTGAGTCTTCAACATGTCCAAACTTGATAAAACAAACTAAAGAGTCAAGGCTCCCCCATCCTTCTGAGTTTCTTTGCCCTCAGTTGGATTGTATTCAACTACTGATTGCTTCCCAATGTCTTATTTAAAAATGCTTTGCCTTGGTTGAAACTTAAACATTGTCCAAAATTTTTTCAGAGTTAACCTTGTTGTCTATCTAACAAATCAATCCAACTAGTTTGTCCAATCTATCTAAACAGTCAAGAAATCTCTTCAAAATCAAACACTGTTGTCAATCTGGTCCTAATTTTTGTGCACAGTCTTGCATTTCTTCATGCATGAATTCACTTTTTCATGTGAGCCAATTTAGATCTTTGCAAAAGAACTTGTATATACCTACATGAGATCTTGCTAATTGTCTCTGTTGATCTTGTCACTTCTTTGCGCGAGCCACATAAAGTCTTCACGTGAGTTTAAATTGCTGTTCTGAGTCTTTGCATGACCTGGTAAGCTTTCTCGAGTAACTCATAGAGAACCTTCATGCTAGATCTTGTTCTAAAACTGTCAAATCAACTTATTTGACCAATTTGTGACTTGTATTCAGTCTATTTTCTGCATTGAGTTGTCCCTTCTCTATCTGTACACAGTCTCGAATAGTGCCATTTAGCTTAACTGAAGATTTGTGATGCATATTTTGACTAGTCTCATCCTTTAGTTCTCTGGATTCTTGTTCTTTAGTGCTTATCTTACTCCGTGTTATGATAGTCATAACCTTTGGCTATTCTAACCTTCAAATCATACTATTCATGCCTTAGTATACAACATTCTTGTCTTATCCTGTTGAGATTAAGTTTTAGTGCAGTCCTTGTCCATGTTCTTGCTTTTTTGTCCTTGTCTATGATAGTTGCAACAAGGAGCGGCAACGTGTTTTATCCTCTTAGACTTAGGCAAGGTCGTGAAAGGGGTCATAATCATGGTAGAGGTCACTTACCTTTTGTTACACATTCTGCATCCAGTTTGTCTAGTGGGACATCTTCATGATCTCCCTCACCCATTAGGTCAGCTCAAGTCCAACGAACATTTTCCATAAACCTACAACAAACTAGGAATCCTTTCTATCAAGAAGATCCTAAGACTGGTAGGGGTCCTGTATTCCCAAATACAATGTCTAATTTCCTTTTCAAAGGACCTTTCAAAATACAATATACTAAAACTGAACATGTTCCTACAATGACTAATTGTGAACCTGAACATGGTAGCCACAGTAGACATCAAGAACCACCTAGGAATGACAAAGAGAAAGAGAAAGACCATGACACTAATGAGGAATAGGAAGAGGTTGAAATACTCCCTAAGCACATAGCAAAATGTCAAAGAGAATTTTTTTTTGAAAAGATCATGGGAATCCTACTCAATGAAGAGAAAGAAAAGTACTTTCTCAAACTTGTCCAAGAGGGAGCTAAGCTACCCTCTCATTTCAATGTGGAAACCATCATTATGCCTGAAGAAGACATCAAGACCTCCAAACTCCAAAAACAACTAAAAATTATGCAATACCAAATGGCTCAGATGATGCATGAGAAAGAGAAACTTGCAAAAATGTACACATTAGATGCTCTTTGTCCATTTCCATTTGACAAGAGCATAAACATGCCTCCTTTCCCATGAGGCGTAGAGCTACCTAAGTATGACAAGTAATTTGGCACCACTGATCCCCAAGATCACTTGCAAGAATTTGGTGCCTTGTCTATGGAGTTTATACATGATTAGACATACCTCATGCATTTATTCCCCAAGAGCCTAGGTGGTCAGGCTTTGGAGTGGTTCTCACACTTACCTCCCAGTATCAAGATGTTTGATGAAATTGTCAACTTATTTGTCTAGCAGTATTCTCATAACATTCAACACCCTATCAACATTTGAGATCTATGCAACCTTAAGCAGAAGGTTGGAGAACCTTTTCTCACATTCCTCCAACAGTGGAGACAACTTTACACTAAGTATTCACACAAAATTCTAGAAACAAAAAAGCTTGACATCTTCACCGATAATCTCCTACCTGATTTAAAATATAGAGTCCAACTTCAAGGTCCGCGTACCTTCAAAGACATGATCACATAGGCTATTTGCATCGAGGAATTTATGATCAAGAAAGGTGAACTCACTCTTTAGAAGGACACAAAACAAAGTTCCACCTCCAACAGGGATAAAACCAAATATGTCAACAAGAACCAAGAAATTGTACATGATGGAGTTGTTGAAAATGTCACTCCCAAACTTGCTAAGGCAACACTTAATCTTACAGATGCTCTCAATGCAACCAAAAATGTTGAGAAGCCTCCTCTTGACAACAAGACATCTGAGAAAAAATCAAGAAACTCATGGGCCACACACCCTAAGCGAGAGTATACACCCTTGGGTGAAACTTTGAATGTGGTTTACAAAACATTGCTACAACACAAGCTTATTTCACCACCAATGGACAACCCTCATCCCTATGATTTGAAACCACATCCACCATGGTGGAATGAAACCTCATTCTGTGAGTATCACCAAAACAAGGGACACAAAACTAGAAACTGCATAAACTTGCGCCATAAAGTCTAGGACATGATTGATGCTGGTGAGCTTGTGGTAGATGGAAATAACAAAAATTCAGATCACAAGGCATTCAAAGAGCCTTTCCCAACATATGAAAAGGAGAGACTTCAAAACCAAAACCCTACAACAAGGTTAACTATGCATATTCCAATGATGACAATGTGATGAACAAGGTTGAACTTGTGGATTCTGAATATTGCAATGTTATTACCATTAAGGGCAAATAAGATAATGAAAAACCCAAGATACCATTTGTCTTGAGGTACCCTACTTCCAAAAAAATAGATAAAATACCTTCACAACACTGTGCTAATGTTGTTACTCGCTCTCACACCAAGTTGGTGCTCAAATGCCCTGTGCCTTCTACTCCCGATCTCGAATAACATAAAGAAAAAGCCCTTGCTGGTCCGTCTGGCAAAGGTACAAAACTCACAATGAATTCAATGGCAACCAGTTATAGTGTTCTCAATCAACTGAAATGAACTAATGCTTAAATGTCCATCTTTGAGCTACTTAAAATCTCGCTTGCTCATAGGCAGATTTTGGACAAAGCCCTCACTAAGGCAAATGTTCCTCAAGATCTTGATCTTGAGCGATTTCAATCCATGGTAGGTCACCTGACCTCACCTTATCTTATGACCTTCTCTAAGGAGGATGATAAATCACTGAGTCACCTACACAATCAACCTCTACACATCGAGGTTATGATTAATTAGACACGTGTTTGTTGGGTACTCATTGATAACGATGCTAGCCTAAACATTGTCTCTGCTGCTTTGCTTAGACAATTGAATTTTTCAGAGGACTCTATTGATCCTCAATGCAAGATCACCATCAAAGCATACGATGAAGTGGAATGAAAGTCTCTAGGTCTTGTGGTCTTACCCATTCGTGTTGGTCCTGTAGAAAGGGATGTCGCTTGTCAGGTGCTTGACATTCCCTTGGCTTACAACATTCTATTAGGATGGCCATAGATACATGAGATGCACACTGTGCCATCCCCATATCACCAATGCATCAAATTCCCATTTCATGGCTCTAAAGTTACTATTCCCACCACCACTAGCTATACTTGCAATATGCTCAAAGCTGCTGAAACTTTCATCCCTGCTAATTAGAAATCCACTAATTATCATGACAATAAGCTGAAACAAATCGAGCAGTCATTCAAACTAAAAGAAATTAGCATGGGAGAGTACCATATTGAACCAATTTTGTCATTAACATCTCTTTTAGAGTCTCCTCATCATTATGGGAGACCCTCAGAGGAAAAGAAGCCATTCATGCTGACACCCCAGACCAAGTATAATGGTACTTTTGTCAAGGCTACAGTTCTCCTGGAGGATGAAAGTGAAAATAGAGCCATTACTGCATGTCTTTATAGAGAAGAGACTCTAGTAGACTTAACAGAGTAATCTCAAGAAATTACTCCTAAGAAATATAGGCGTGGTCTTAGGCTCATGAAGCATTTTGGCTACAAAGGAACTAGCCCTATTGGGTGCAATAACAATGGCCTAATTGATCCTATCAAAACAACAACTCAAAGCAATAGTGATACAACTGGCCTAGGATTTAAGAAGGTTCCTTTCCATTTGGGACCTAATAAATTCATACCAGAACCTAAGAGTTCATCTAGAAATGAGTCACAAGCTGAGTCAGACACTCAAGAGGAACAATCTGATGATGAGGATCCCTATCCTTATCCTATCCCTCACGATCTTGCTAAATTCTTTGTTGAGCTAGATGAATTTGTGCCACGTGTTAGCACTATGGATGATACCAGTGATTCTTCTGAGGAAAATATTGAGCAACCCAAAGATCATTCAGAAAAGGGAGAGTCTAGTCAGTCATTACATATTGAGTATCTGTGTAAGAACCTAGATGATGAAGGCCAATATGTCCCTATCATTGTTGGGAAGTTCTATAGTCTCTTGCCATATAGCACTAATTCTAAGGAATATGAGTTTGATTCTCTTTCAGAAGTGACTATTGATAAAGACATTAACCAAGTTCATGTCTATGAAAACCAAATCAAAGTGGGTGAAATGTCTAGGATTAGGTCAGATGGGTCTGATCCAACTAGTGTCCTAGAGTCATCAATTGCTGGTGTTAGTACTCAAAGGTAATACATATGTGGATGAAGTCACCATAGGTCTCAAATTGCTGGTCCAAGCACTTAATGACTATACTGTGAACATAATTGAACCAGTCACTACTCTTTCACTCACACATCCTAAGCTTATAGACTGGAACCCCAATGCATCTAGTGAAGTCCCCATGTTCCAGAATGACTATGCTCCTTCCTGCTACCTAAACAATGTCAAACTTGTACCTTCTTCCACCAATGAATAGAGCATCAACATGATTGAAGCTAACATCAAATGTCTTAGTCATATAATTAAAAAGAAAAAATGTAAAAGGTCTGATGGTGAAAACCACATTGTGGCAGTGTCAGAACCCAAAAAAATAAAAAAAAAAGATGAAAACCTCTTTGAGGTGCCCGTAGATGAGATATTTGATGTGCTTCCAAGTCACTTTTAGGAGAGATCATCAGTATTGATAAAGCCAACATAGCCAATTAACTTGGATACAAAAGAACATCCTCGTATGATACATTTGGCACAATCATTGTCACCCGAAGAAAAGGAGGAGTTCATTGCCTTTTTCAGAGAGAAGAAGATACATTTTTCTTGGACATATTCTGACATGCTAAGATTGGATACTGATCTTATAATGCATCACTTGTCCATAGCACCAGGCATCAAACTAGTTAAACATAAACTTCAAAAAATGCATCCTCATGTTGTATTTCTCGTCAAAGCAGAACTAGAGAAGCTTCTAAAAGCTGGTTTCATCCGCTTAATTGATTATGCTGAATGGATATCCAATATTGTTCCAGTCTCCAAGCATGATAAATCTATTTGGGTTTGTACTAACTTTTGTAATCTCAACTTGGCATGTCCTAAGGATGATTTTTTCCACTTCCCAATATTGATATGATAGTGGACATGACAACCGACTATGAGATTTACTTGCTTATGGATGGGTTTTTTGGTTACAATTAGATAAAAATTATGCCAGAAGACCAGGAGAAAACTACTTTCACATGTGCGTGAGGAACCTTTTGCTAGAATGTAATGCCATTTGGCTTGAAAAATGCTGGCGCAACCTATCAATGAGCAGTAACTACAATTTTCCATGACATGATGCATAAGACCATGGAGGACTATGTAGATGATACCTTGGTCAAAAGTGCCAAACAAAATACTCATATGCAAGATTTAGGACCCATCCTAGATTGCATGGAAAAAATTAGCTTGGAGCTCAATCCTAAGAAATGCACATTTGGTGTCACATTAGGAAAGTTGCTGGGATACATCGTCTCTGCAAAAGGAATTAAGGTGGATCTAGAGAAAGTACAAGAAATAATGGATATGCCACCACCTCAGAACATTAGTTAGATGAGAGGTCTATAAGGTAGGCTCTAATCTATTCGTAGGTTTATCTCACAATTGGCGGATAGATCACAAACCTTCACAAAGACTTTACATAAGGGTATAAAATTCAATTGGAGCTAGGATTGTGAGCAAAGCTTAACATAGATCAAATGATATTTTATCAATCCGCCGATCCTAATGCCTCCTATCCATGGGAAGCCTTTTCTTTTGTACATTTCAGCAACTGAAACATCTCTGGGAACCCTATTGGCTCAGGAAGATAATGACAACAAAGCGAGAGCTATATTTACTAGAGTCCCACACTGATCTCTTATGAGAGGAACTACAACATCATTGAGAAAGCTTGCTTGGCAGTTTTCTTTGGTTTTGCCCACACTATGTGGCTTGTGGCTAAAATAGATCCACTAAAGTACTTGCTCAGTAAGGTAGCTCTCACAGGAAGATTGGCTAAGTGGGCCATGATACTCAGTGAGTTTGACATCTAGTATGTTGAATGCAAAGCTATTAAAGGACATGCAATTGCAGATTAGCTGGCTGATGCACCTATGCAGAGTCTCCTACCAATGAACATTTATTTCCCTAATGAGTCAATCCTAACACTCACACACCAAATGTGGGTCATGTTCTTTGATGGGTCCTTCACATAATAGGGATTTGGTGTTGGATTACTCTTCATAACACCACAAAGATATTCATTGCCCAAAGCGTACAAGATTTTGTTTCCTTGTACAAACAACATTGATGAATATGAAGCTTTGATCAATGGCATGAAAATTGCTGCCGAATGGAGAGTGGATCAGTTAGACATCTTTGGTGACTCTCAACTTGTCATCAATTAGGTTAATGATGTGTACCAAACAAAGGATGAGAAACTGATTTCGTACAAGTGCATGGTTGATGACTTGAAGAAGTATTTTGTGAACATTACCTTCCAATAGATTCCTTGAGTAGATAATAAAGTGACTAATGCTATGGCTACTTTGGCCTCCTTGCCGTAGATGCCTAAAATGATCTCCGACATGAGTTCTTGGTGGAAGTGTTACACTACTCAGCCTACGACACCCTTGATTCTAGGATGATCTATTCTATTATAGGACAATAGTCATCCCACTACCATCACATCTATTCCTATCTCTGTAATCAAACCATTTTGGAGGGTTTGACCTAGAATGAGAAACATTATCTAATTCGTAATGCTTTGTGATATGTCATTATTACTAATGATCTGTTTAGGAGAAGTCTCAATGGAACACTCCTTAGGTGTTTAGAACCCAAAGAGTCCAAATGCACATTAATTGACTTTCACAACAACATTTGCAGATCCCACTCAAATGACCTAACACTAGCTCACAAATTCCTTAGAGCTGGTTACTATTGGCCTAAAATGGAGCAAGAAGCTATCAAGTATGCTAGATCCTACAAGCAATGTCAGCTTCATGGGAATCTGATCCATGCTCTTGCGAGAGAGTTGATTCCCTCTACTACAACATGGCCATTTCAACAATGGGCCTTTTAATTGGTGGGTTAGATTCACCCAACTTCTTTTAATGGACATAAGTTCATTATCACAGCTATAGATTTCTTTACAAAGTGGGTAGAGGTAGTACCTCTCGTAGTCACCAATGGCAAAATTGTAGCTCTTTTTATCACAAACTACATCATCTACAGATATAGTGTACCATCCTCAATCATTACTTACAATGGAGGACAATTTAAGAACAAAAACCTCAAGAAACTATGCAAGAAATTCAAAATCACACAACATTGGTCTTCCATCTATTACCCCTAGGGTAATGGCTAGGCTGAGGCATCCAGTAAGGCAATCCTCAAAATCTTTCATCGCATAGTCAGCAAATCAGGGAGAGACTAGCATCTCTAGATTAATCTAGCCTTGTGAGTGTATAGAACAAGCATCAGGACTCCAACGGGTATGACTCCCTTTTCTTTAGTGTATGGAGCAGATGTTGTGCTTTTGATAGAGTTTGAGATTCCTACATTGAGAATATCTATGAAGGGCCTTATTACTAATGATGATTATAGGATAGCTTAGCTTCAAGAGCTAGTGTTACTGGATGAATGTTGACAAGTGGCATGTGATCATCAATGAGCCTATCAACAACAACAAATTTCAAGAAGCTACAATCAAAATGTTAGGCCACGTGACTTCCAGCTGGGTGATCTCATCCTGAGAGAGAACCCTAAGAATCAACAACAACGAGTCCAAAAAGGGAAGTTTGAACCAAACTAGTTTGGTCCTTACATTATTACTACAGTATATGGATCCGACGCCTATCAACTTTCCACAATTGAAGGAGAAGTGCTCAAGGAACCTATCAACACTCTCCACTTGGAGTGGTTTTATAGTTGATCTGATATCAATAGCTCTTTGTACATATCTACATGTCTTGAAAAAAAGTTCTAAAAATTTGAAAATGTACTAAAAAATTTAAAAAAATTAGAAAAAGTCATGAAAAATTGTTACCCTAGTGCAAACCTAGCAATAGGTGCCTTGGCAACACAAAAAAAATTGAAAAATAAAAAATACAAAGAAATCAAAAAGAGAAAAATACAAAAAAAAATCAGAAAGGGAAAAAATTCAAAAAAATTGAAAATCGAGAAAAGTGCCATTGGTGAAAACCTAGAAATAGGCATCATGGTAGCAAAAAAATGAAAGCTTTGCCAATAAGATGAAAACCTAGTAAACAAGCGCCTCTTATTCCCAATGCTCCATCTTGCAGCACATCTTCTGGCTTCAAGTATAGTTTCTTTGCTACTTTTTTTGCTTTCTGCTCATGTATCCATGGATTGAGTCTTCTCACAGCTCAAGGGCATTCCCCTTTATTGTCACTCTTTTAGAGATTCTACTCATAGAATCTCTTTCGTGATAGTCACCAGTCATTTTGGCTGTGTCTACCTACTGTCGCTAGTGTCACACTTCTCAAGATTCTCCTCATAGAATCTCTTTCATGACAGTCATCAATCATTCTGGCTACGTCTACCTACTGTAGATAAGTGTCACTCTTTTCAAGATTCTCCTCATAAAATCTCTTTTGCAACAGTCACCAGTTGTTTTAGCTGTGTATGCTTGCTATTGCTTGGGTCACATCTCTAGATTCCTTTATGGAAGATCTCTCTTGCATCAGTCACCAGTCATCCTGGCTGTGTCTATCTACTATCACTTAGTCCTCTTAGGTTCTTCCACTCAAAAATTCCTCTTTGACCTCAGTCACCAGTCATTCTGACTACGTTTGCCTACTGTTGTCACCCTACTGAAGAGATTTCTTTCAAACATGTTTTGGAAATTGATACTTGACATCAATCCTGACACAAAAATGAACTCAAAATGACATACATGTTTGGATATGCTGAGCATTTTCTTTGTTTTCTTTGTTTTCACTTTATCATGTCCCTTCGAGCAATTCGATGATGTCATTTCTGATTAGAGAAGTAATGACTGGGAGCATGATATTTTTTCTTTCTTTCTGTTTGTGGTTTAGTTCCAATTAGTTGACAAATTTCTATAAGAGGGGTGTCCACTATAAGAGCCTCCATCTCATATTGGATGGCTGGGTGTACCTCGACTCCTTTTATACGAATATGTCAATAATGTTGGTTCTTCTCCTTGTTTGTTAGAGTGAACTCTTCATGCTATAGTGCATACTAATACTCATCTTGCTAAGTGAATGCATGGGTCACTGTGAGTATATCTAGCACACTTCTATCTTAGGTTATGAATGCAAGGGTCGTTGTAGACAAAATACTTACTAAGTACTTAGCATAAGATGGATCTCTTGTGTGTTTGGTGTGTCTTCCATGCAAGAAACATTCTGGTCATCCCAACATTTATGTTTTGATGCTTATGTTAACTTGCTACAATAAAAGGGACAAATATTTCGGTCATTCTAGCTTCTTGTGCCTCAAATGCTTACATTTAATCCCGAAAAACTTACAACATATGTCCTATTCATATTCACATGATTGAAATGTCAGTGGGAATTATACGACATATGGGATTTTTTCCTATGCTCAGTGATGATAAATGATTGGGGCTTGGTAATCAGACCTAGGGTTGTACTTAACATAGTCTTGTATTGCATAATTCATTTGCATAAGCACGTGATTCAATTGCAACTTTGTTTCATCCTTCATGATGAGGGACTATGAATCTCTACAAATGTATCAAGATTCTCCATGGCTACACAAGTGTTTGGTTCATTGGTTCATATTCGTACACTCCTCGAGGGGGTACCTATTACTGTCAAGCAAAAATATGCAACACTACATGAGATGTTAGTTCATTTCCATATGCACTGCATCCATATACTCATATCATCTACACTACATAATCTCATCATATCAAATCAAACATGCATTCATAACATAACACATGCTTCTTGTAATCATCACATAAACATCTCAAGTACATCAAAGTAAAGCACAAACATTGACAATGACATGTACATAGGGATACTTGGCTCAAAATCTGATATATATGTATATAAAAAATGTGGGTCAGTACAAAAAATGAGTGCTACTTGAGTGCTATCGGTAAAAATGATACAAAATAGTGCTAGCACACCAATCGATACATAGCTAGAATCAAAATTAGGGATAAAAGCAATCAATAGCTAGTTGTGCCTCACACCATCACCCCCAACAGTTGGAGGAGGGGGAGGAGGTAGCATATCTGGTCTCATAGGAGGATGTGCACCGCTTAAATCTTGGGCATACTAGAAAAATTGTGACACCTGTTGAGCCTCATCGGGCACAACTATAGAGTATGCTAAGAAGTAATAAGCTGCTTGGGCCATCTGCAATCTGATCTCATCCTACAGCATCTCTACCCTCTACTTAGCTATCTGTACCTACTCTCCCAATCTTAAGATCTCCTGATCCCACTCAGCTAGTCGTGTATCCCTCACTGCTACCGCAATCTAGAGCTTTCTAATTTTTTAGGAAGCCTGTTGGATTCGCTCCCTTTGTCATCAAAACACATTCTGGGATCCTGTGGTAGGTTGCTCCTACATCTCCTCATTGAGCATATCAGGTGCCTACTTAGTGGGTGCCTACTCCTCCACCCTTAGCCTCTTTTTCCATCTCTTCCTTTTGCTACTGCCCCCAACCCCTAAATCTAATCCCATCTACCATGCAGGGATCTCTACCTATCTAACTCTCTACCACACCTCTAGTAGTGAGCCTAGTGGTGCTTGCTGCTGAGGAGCCTACTGCAGGGGAGCCTACTGTTGCTGTGCTGGTGCCTGCTATGGGGCTGGTGCTGCTCCCCCCAAGGGATTTGTGAACCATGGGAAGGGGGACTGATAAGATATGCCTAATATGCTATTGTCACCCCTGCATTTTCTACCTCTAGATGGTAGTCCCACTATGTCACAGCTAGGTTGTGCACATCTATCATAGATTGCCCTACATCTAGCCTCGTCGGCCACTCCCGTGTAAGATCCTTCATGACTCGTGCATAGGTACAAAACTCCTAGGAGATGTCCTACTACTTTCCATACTGTTTGCATACCCTACTAATAGTGAACCACTCAATAATCTATGTCGTCCTCCCCACCAGTGACTGTGTACAAAACATCCATCCTAATTCCCTAGGAGTGTCATCCCAATCCTCTGTCTCTCGCCAAGGATGCCATATGACAGAGATCAAGTCATCAAGATGGGCCCTCCAATGCTCCATCTTACCTAGGCCTGCCTGGGTAATCTGCCCTCTATATCTACAAATATATGGCTCTGCAAGCTCCCATGCATCCTTAAAAATAGGTCATGTGATTGGTAGGTGATCCCATGCCTAGACCTATAGAACATACACACCAGCGGCCATACTCTTCCGCTCATGGTATACAATCTCATGCATCTTGTAAAACATATGGGCAAGCATACACTAGCCCCAGTTGAATCTCTCTGGAGAATCCAACATCCTCTAAAGCATAATCCCCCATCCACACTCTAGTCCATGCTACCCTCTATCAGGTACTAAGAAACAGTTGATGAATATGGAAAAAATTGCGGCCAATTTGTATGTCTGCCCATATGTGTGGACAAGCTCATCCTAGGTAATGGATCGTCCAATGGCTAGCTCCCTCTAAAAAATGGCACACAAGGCCTCTATACCAACCTAAGGCACTGTGTCATAGGATACCCTCGGTCCATGGAGCGATATGCGTAGAATCCTATATATATCCTCAAGAGTCATAGTCATCTCTCCATGAGGAAGGTGGAAGGTTTTCATTTCTGAATGGAAATGCTCCACCAAGGTGGTCAACAGGCCGTATTCACCAGCAATGCTAGAATTCGACAAAGAGAAGTGAGCCCTAATCTATCGATATGAGCCATGTCGACCGCATCTAGACTCTGCAAAAAAGCCCCATATGATAGATAATGGGATTTGAATGAAACATCACTGAATACCTCCTACACACATGAACAACAATAGTGACAAGAAAATCATCAGTACTTGATCAACAAATCAGAATGATGGAGAAACAAATGTAAAATTCATGCTAAAATGTAAAAAAAAGTAATTTTTCAATAATCTGTTGTCATGGATTTTTGCACAAAGATTCATTTCCTCATGCAAGAATTCATTTCTTCACACAATATTTTGCATCTTCATGAGAGAAAACAAGTCCTCGCACAAAGAAATGTGAGCCCATGCGAGCGATCAAAACCTTGCGCGAAGAGAGACTCTTGCGCGAAGAAACAAGTTTTTGCGCAAAGAGAGACAGTCTTGCATGAAAGGTGACAACCACATATGTGAAAATCTCACATTCTTCATGCAAGAAGTGGGTATATCCCATGTGAGAACCCTCACTAACGCGTGTGAAGAAACGTCAGGTTGGCGAATCTTCGCGTGAGAAGAGATCACCTTTGCACAAGAAAGGATAGTCTCACATGAAGACCGATTGGGACTTCCTAAAAATGTGCTAAAAATGTAATAAATGATCTCAAAATGCATGAAAATAAAAGTACAAAGGATAGTTATCGATCACTCAGTAGTGGTCCATAGTCTTTCGACTGGCTGTGTTGTTAGGAGCGCTCGAAACAATGATATCTCATGTTCACTGCCATCTTCCTCTCAGAGCTCCTATTCACTAAAGAAAAAAGGTACAAATGAATTGCAAATGACCCCTTGGGCCCTTATATAGGGTTTGACCTAATTTTGCAAAGTGCTTCGATTTGTGCAAAAATCACCGCCCAACTAATTTGATTGTTTTGAATCTATTTTCAGGATTGAATTCAAAATTTGACATACCTAAGCAGCCTAAAAATGAGTTTTAAAATTTTGGGACCGACGGTGTTCTATGTGGATCCTTAAAGGTTAAACTTCATTCTGATGGAAACCTTTAGAATGATTATCATTTTGGGTATCTAGGTGCTCTGCTTGGATTCCTTGGGATTAATCTTAATTTTGGAGATGGTTCTTAAAAACCTATCTATTGGTCTCCATATCAACAACTTTGGAACCAATCTCATCTTTGCATCATGCTTTTTGATTTTCTTTTAATTGAACGTGTTGCTCGTACTTTCATTCAAAGAGGGGCAAAATGTAATACCCCAAAATTGGCTCATTTCCATAATCACTAATTTTGGTCTATTCTAATCAATTCCTAAGTCCTATGTCACTAGGCAATTCTAGTTTTGATTATCGCTACTTGACTTAATTGTCAAATGTAGAAAACCCTAAATCTACATTAATCAGGACATCTATTTAATTTCTAAGGTATTGACTCATATTAGTCACATTAAACCTATTGATTAAGATTTAATTTAATTTAAAGTATTTATACTTAAATTAAATTAAAATATCACCTAAGGCTAATGTACTAAGGGATTAAATTTATTAAATTTATTAATTATGGTTATTTTAATTAATTGAACATGATTATTCAATTAAATAGAAAATGCATTTATGAGATCATATCTCACTTTATTAAATTAAATAATATCTTCAAAATCTTCTCTTTAGTTCTAAATGGAAACTCTGAGTGAACTACTTCTCCAAATTAGAATCAATCTAGTTAACTTGCTCTCACACTGATGACATGTTTAGTTAACTACTTATCACACTAAGATAAAAAATAGTTCACTTCACTTGCACAAGGAAGTTTCCATTTCAACTGAATCTTCTATCCAATCTTAACCATTCATCAAGGTTGATCCTGACCATTGATTTAGTCTAGGGATTCTATTTAAGAGGCTCATAATTACTCATTACAAAGGTTGAATCGAATTGCTATTGAATTGCTACTAAATTGCATACTCATCTAAGCTTATTTTATTTCTATATACTTTCATTTCTTAGCTTAATATCATTTAGATTTTATATTGCACACATTTACTTAATCTTATTTCATATGCTAATAGCTTAATTGCATAATCATTTAGATTACTTGCATGTGCATATAGATTATTCATTTTAAACCCTTCATTCTAGCATGGTCTAATTGCTTGTACCTCAAATGTAAGAGCATAAATAGGTAAAATCCACCTAGATAGAAGACAACAGGTCGTCTTGCAGGACTCCTCTTAGGTGAACAATTTCATGTTCATTCCAGGATGAATTCATATATAAAGATCGTGTTGAAGTCTGTGTGTGAGGTTCAGAGGCCCACAAATTCATGCATACTGTCGATAAGTAAATACAATGATCAATTGAAGTAAACCAAAAATATGCTACTACATCGAGGATGTGCTAAGTGTTACCGAGCACATAATGTTAACCAAGTAAACAAAGATGTTTGATTAAATAAGAACACAGGTCAACATTGAAGAATTTTTTTGGTAAAATTAATTAAAGGATGAAATTGAGTGATGATCTAGAATGGTTTAGAAGATTCTAAGGAATAAAGTTAGTTAGCAAAATCAATGGATGAACAAGGTTAGGTACATATCTAATGATTGGTTCAAGATCTAAGAAAAGTTGAAATTTTGAAGGTAAGATTGAGTTGGCACAATTCATAAATCAATTTTTTGAGTGACAAATATGAGTTGAGATTCGATCAAAAAAATGCGAGTAATTCAAGGAAACCTAAATGAATGTGGTTTAACGACAAAAAATGTCTATATAAATGATGAACAATAAGGTTGATGTTGTTGATAAATAAGTGAATATACTAAAGAGATGAACAAATATAGAAGGATATACTGAGAATCATATCTTTAACAGAAAGAGGGAATCAAGTGAAGAAAAGTGATAATATTAGAATTGTATGTTGATCAACCAACAAGTAATAGTTTGAAGAAGACGAAGGAGGACAAAGGAGATCTAGATAGGTAAAGGTAGTTACACATTTTATCAAATCATTTCACAATTAATTTCTAATAATTGTAGCAAAAAATATCTTAATCGAGTGGATTTAATAGTCCTATTTCTAAATCCTTTGTAAGGTGGCAATAAAATAAATGTACTAAGTCCTCTAACTACGACAACAATCATAGGGTAATAGATATAATTGATCTTTCATAAAATCCACCTAACTATTGAAAATAATTGTTCAATTGTATATTGTCTTTGATATTACACAAAATGTCAAATCTTTACTAGTTAGTGTTTGCTAAGCTCACTCAAGTGATGAAGATAGTTTCTAGTGCATGCCGAGCATTCCAGAGATAACCAAGTTTAGAGTTAGTTTCTACTGAGCTTACTCACTTACTAAAGAGAAGTTGGAAAAAGTTCAATGAACCAATTTTAACCAAGCTCACTTGGTTACCAAAGGAAATTCAGTTAAAGATGTAGTGTTAATCGTGTTCACTTGGTTAACAAAGGAAAGTATTTTCTATGTTAGTGTTGACCAAGCTAAGTTGGCTAACAAAGAATTATTTTGTATCAACATATTGAGTTTGTTGGATTAATTTGTTTGTTCTAGCTGACTCAAGGATTAATTATTGAATGTGTATGTGTGTATTCAACCTGACTTGACAAGGTAATTCATATAAGTATAAGGTCAAGTTGAGGATTGAATGAGAGAATGTGTGGAATAGAAGAAGATGAATAAATGAAGTAGATTGGAAGGATAGTTGGAGTATCCTAGTTAACCAAGCTATAAAGAGTATTCTGATCAAGGAGGATCAAGTAAACAAGCCAAGACAAAGATATTAAATCAACAAGACAATTGTATCAATAAATAGGTCAAGTCATTATTACTCTCTAATAATTGTAGCAGTGAATCAAATCTCCTAATAGAGTTAGCTTAACAACTATTTGCTAAATCCTCTAACAAGATGGTATTTCTAGATTGAAGTGTCTGAAGACCTCTAACAAGTTCACTCCTAACAAGGTGATCTAAATCCTTTAACAGGGTCACACCTAACATTGTGTTTTGTAACCTTTAAGAGGGTTGGCTCCTAACAGGTTTCACTTTAGAAGAGTGAAAAATAGTCACTAGTTGCAATTAGTGGTTTTTCCAAATTGGGTTTCCACGTTAAATCTTGGTGTCTCATGTGTTCATGTTATTTGCTTTATGTTTCTGCAACTAAGTTAATTAAGGTTAATCACACTTAATATCTTAAGATTTTCATATTTAGTGTTAGCAAAGTAACAATGCATATATTCAGTATTAATTGAATGTTTACCAAGTGATAGTCATTCTTAAAGTAAACCGAGTTACTCTGTTAACCAATTGATTCAATGCTAATTGAGTTACAATAGTTTCAACAAAGTTTGGTTTTGTTTTGTACTGACATCTCAAGGGATTGGGATTTTTTTTTGTGATAACTAGATCACCCCTCCCCTATCAGTTACTCCTCTTACATTTCCAACAATTGATATAAGAGAATTTGGTGCTTGCAAATAAGGTTTCAAGGACCTAAGCTAAAGATCAAGATGTTTTATAGAAGGGAAACTCGTAAGTTGAACAAATATAACTTCCAAGCTTCTCTAGACTGGAAATGTCAAGACAGAGAAAACCCAAAAAAAATTTGTCCTTTTTGAAGGTAGGTTGACCTTGACCTAGATAGAGGGGCATAATCTTACCCTGGGGTAAAATTGTACCCCAAAAATTTGACTTTGACCTGCACTACTCCAACAAAATTTTTGTTAGCGGATCCCACAAGTTCAATGAAAAGGGTATCCAAATATGCACTTTAATTTGTTGTTCCATGCCTGTATGTGAAAGAAAAATGGTTTATTTGTTTGGATGGGGGGTTTTCCTTAGTCAAACCCCATTTTGGAATTAACCTTGAAATGTAATTGAAATTTTAATATGTATAAACAAATTAAATGAAACTATTCACCTTTCTTATATTGAAATCCTTGTGGAGGATTCAAATCCTTGGATCCACAAGTATATATGCTCCAAATGAATGTAGAAATGTATGTAGGATGTCTCAAAATCAATGATATTAGATATTCAACACCAATCTTGAATGTATCTTTGCATAGGAATAGGCTTGGATGAGTGTGGATGGAGAAATCTTCATCAAGAGGGCTCCATAGAGATTGAATCCTTCAATGGCTAACAATGGACCCCCTTGAATTGGATCTTGAATGCTTGAATGCTTGATGGATATCATATATTCACTTCATGTAGGTGGATCATAGATTTTCTTCATAGAAAGTAGATGCTTGATAATAAAGTAGATAGTAGATGACTAGTTAGATGAAATGAGAGAAGGCTTCCTTATATAGAGATCGAGGGCACAAACTCCTAGAGATTGCCAACATGGGAGCATTAAATCCCAATTATCCTTAAACCCTAGAAATGGACCTAGATTAAATACAATTTAAAAGTTTACCATTTTAAAACTTGAAATAGCCGACTCGAAAGTGGGAAAATGAAACTTTCGGAAGCCCGATATCTTGAAACTTCCAAAAATAAAAAATTGGACCTGGGGTCAGGGACAAGGTTAACCCTACCCTTGGTCAAGGTCAAGGTCTTCCTTGACCTAGGTCAAGGCCGAGGTAGACCATGAACCAGGAAGTTAAAGTCCTTAGATTCACAGAGAAATTTGTTAGAAAGAGGCTGAAAATGGAGGGAGAGAAGAAGAATAGGGGAAAATAGCCAAATTCATGCAAAGACCTATTCAAGATGCTTGACATGACCCCGTACCACTTACTCGAAGGGCTAAAAACTCTTACCATGGAAGCACTTCCATTTTAAGATGATACATTTAGCCCCCACTTTAGCAAGAGTATGGACTTGATGCAAACTCTTGGTAAAGTAGATTATAATGAAAATATAATCTTATTGAATTCAAAGAGACAAAGAGATCCTCAAGTCCCTAGAGACTCAAGTCTTTGTCAACTCTAATGTGATTGACATCTCTAGAAATAGAGAAAAAGAGAAAGAGTGTGATTATCTCACCCAATGAGAACTTATGTCCCATTGTGAACCACCCAAGGAAACTATGGAACTGGAAAGATGGAATTGAACTACCTAGTGAATGTGGCTACTCACTAGTCAAACCATCAAGGATTCACTCTCAAGACTATTCTATTCTATAAGAGTAAAATCGAAAAGCAAAAGAGACACAATCCTAAGGACACCTTCAACCTTAAGGGATCAAAACTATTTGAAATTGGAGGGATCAAGAGATCCTAAAACATATAAATCTATGCTTTAAGGATTAGTCACTAATCCAAAAAGGGAGAAAAGGTATCTTGAAAAAATAATATATATGTATTAAAAAGTGCATGTGTGTGTGTGTGATAGGTGATCAGAGTGTATGCCCCCACGTTAATGTCATTGCTAAAAATTTAACAAGAGAAATGACTTAAAAAAAAATATATACAACTCCACTAATTACATTTCCACTATGAGATGTCCCTAGATGAAGACAAATCAAGGGAAATACTACATAAACATACAGAGAACACAGAAGGGATCTACCTACTCCAGGGTCAGTATAATCATAACATAATAGATATATGATATTATTGCAAATGAATTGATATCACTCCCCAAATAAAGTAGAACTACAATCACAAAGGAGGAAATATCACATAAGAGACACAAAGAAGAATCTTTTCAAACCATGACCTGAAGACTAAAAAGAATCAATGCTACGAAGTCACAGATCCAAGAAGATTGCACAAGGAAACATGTACAAACAATAGCATAGGTACCACATAACATGAAACAACATATGAAAGAATAGGGATACATATAGAGAAATAATACAATAGGTTCGATTCTTTATCACCTTGCACTAATAGAGAAAAAAAGATCGCATAAAAGAATCTAACAACATTTAGCAAAGACATCACGGGAGAAACACAATACAATAGACAAACACACAAAATAGCTACCATGAAAGACTAGCCAATCAAGTGTGCCATCTACTCTCCCCATCTCATTGTATATTATTTAGGGAAGGAGGGTAACTTGCAAGAGGGACTATATCCAACATAGTAGGAATGATAGTCAGTTCCAAATAAGGATCCTTTTAAGAATCACAATGTTCAATACTAGGTGGAAGTGTTAATTGTGAGGAAAGCATATTAGGTAAATCAATGTCAATGTCAATAGTTTCATATTTGTCATTAACATCATCAGTGTCATCAAGAGTATATTCTTCATCTAGATTAGTCAAAATAGGATCTAAGATACAAATGAAATTCTTTGAATTGTGCATCTTAACATCATTATTAGTAATAACTTCTTCTAACACATCATGTATAGTTGTATCCAAAGAAGTTAAGGAGTTTTGAATAACATAATTACGAGCTTTAGCTTGAGCACAACGCTTCTTACAAAGTTCATTAATAGATTGATTATGTTTTGTCTTGCTTGAAATATGTTGAGAACTAAGAAGAATAATTATTGGATCCTTCATAGGTTCTATAGGAGGATTAATAGGATTATCAGGAGATTGACAAGCAACACAAGGAGCTTTATTAACATATGTAGAAGCCATAGATAAAGGAGGTATGGAAAGTGTAGGAAAAATACCATGGTTAAGATCCATAGGAGGTAAACTTAACTTGAGGATCTTATGATGCTTATAGACTTGATATGAATGAAAAAGATGATTAGGCCGAGAAGGATAGGAATGAGGTAATGAAGGCCAAAATAAGTCAATGGTAGCACAATCCCTAGGCATAAAAGTGTGATATAAAATATGATTAATTGTCTTTACTTCATCATCTTTAACAAACTTAAGAAATTTATGAATAGGCGAAGCGACAACATGCATGACATTTAACCACGAAAAACCAAGCTTAACTTAAAATGAATTAGAAGTAGGAACAACAACAAAGTTAGTGTTCACAAATTTTCCACAAAGTTCAATAGGTAAATCAATAGAACCAAATGATGGATAAAGAAAACCATTACAAGTTTGAATCCAAACACCTGATGTATCATAACAATCATGTTACAATCCTTCCATAAAAAGATTCTCTTCTATAATAACATTGACTAAGGAGATAGGATCAACAAGATAACCACAAGTGGGCATTTGAGAAATCTTAGCATAAATATAAAGAGGACCATTAGGAGCTTTAATACTCTTAGAATCGTCAAAGGTAATCAAAATATCCTGAGGTTATTTTTCCTTAGGTTGTTGTTGAGGTTTAGGTTGAGGATTCAATTTAGGCTTAGGTTTCAATTGAGGTGGAGTTGAAACTTGAGATTGAAGCGAAGGTTGAGACTAAGGTGGAGATATAGATTGAACCACATGCTCCACTTGATTAATAACATGATTAAGAACATCCATCTTTGAATCATACACAATATCCATAGAAGATGGCTGAGCAATAGTATTAGTATCATGTGTAGTTAAAGGATTCATATAGATTTGCAAATTTTGATTAGGAGGAGAAATAGATTTATTCCCACTACCATCAAAATTATCAATAGATAAAGCATTAGAGTCAATTAAGTTCTAAACCTTATGTTTTAAAGAGTAACATTTCTCATTATCATGATCATTTTGACAATGATATTGACAAAAAGCTTTTGGATCAAAAGATTTAGATGCCATCGTAGTAGGTACAAAAGAGGTTGAATAGGAGGTAAAGTAATCATATTAGTAGTTAACAATCTATTCATAATAGAATGTAAAAATTTAGAAAGAGGAGTAAACACACGATTTAAATGAAAAGAAGTGGATGCAAAAGTGGTATTGTGAAATGCAACAACAACTTGATCAACAACTGCATTTGATTATTTATTTATCTTGACATAGTTGTTGAATTTGAAATTTATTTGGATTAGGAGCAACATCAATTTTATCAATAAGAACAGGTGCCATTGGAGTGGTGCTCTCAAATTGACTCACTTGTAATTAATAATGATGAAGCACTGCACAAAGTTGTTGAGAAGAAGTAAATTCAGTAAGCATAATCTTATCTCTAATATCCTTTTGCAAATTTGAAATAAACATACATTGAATATCAATATAAAGAATAGGATAGGAAATCTAAGCATGAAAATGCTTAAATCTAACAATAAATTCAGCCAAATTTTCCTTATAACTTTGTTTACAATGTACCAAATCAGTCAAAGACACTTGTGGGCTAATGTTGTTTTAAAATTGTTAAATAGAATAATTGGCAAGTGGTGAAAATGAATCAATAGAATAAGGAGTCAAAGAAAAAAACCATTGTAAAGCCTTGTCATGAAATGTTCAAGCAAACAACTTAGCTAAAATCCTATGATCATGAGCATAATCACTACAAAGGATTTGAAATGTTTTAACATGATGAACAGGGTCTCCCTTACTATTGTAATTCTCTAGATGAGGCATATTGGCTTGCTAAGGAATGAGAGTATGAATAATATCTTAGGACAAAGGACTTCCCATGTCACACGTAGGAATACTAAACTTATTTTGAGTCAAGGATGCAAGTTTTTGTTGTAAAGATGATACATTTTGAGCCAAACTGATAAGTGTGGAATCATTAGAGGAAATAGAAGGAATAGAAACATTAGGAATACTAAGTAAAGTGTATGAAGCTTCGGGAATGCAAGACACAACTAGAGGAACACTAGGAACTATAGTTGGGAAAGGTGTAGAATAAGTAAAAGGAACATTATGATAAGAAGGTTGTGATATAGGAAGGGACACAGGAGGAACACTCATAGAAATAGAGGGAACTGTTGTAGTCACAAAAGAAGAAGGATAGGTAGGAATAGTAGGGAAAGGGACATAAGAAGGTTCTGTGCCAGTGACAGGAGGAATCAACCCTAAATCTCAAGCTTCTTGAGCTAAATGTTTAACATTGAAATGTACAAGATGAGTAATAGCACGCAAGTGATTAATACCTTGATCACTACCATGGAGAACTTTCTTAAGAGCCTCTATATCTTGAATAGAATCTTGATTATGGTTTTCTTGAATAAGCCAATTACCCATTTTATCAAGTTCAATTTAATTTTTTTGCACTTGTTCAGGAGGAACTCTTAAAGCATCATCCTCATCATGAGATGAGTGAGAAGAGTTTTGATCCATAAGAGGAGTAGAATAAGAAAGAATCAGATTCTCATATGGGATCCTAAGGCAAGGAGAAGAAGAATCAAGCTCAAAGGTACCCATAAGTCTATGACGATGTCTAACCCGAAGATTAGAAGTGGGACTAGAAGTAATAAAGCTCATAAACTAATGCAATGAAAATGAACTAAACTAAGAAAACATAAAGCAACAATGTTTTTGTATTTTGAAAGAGATTTTGCATTTTTTTTTTTTTGTATTTTTGTATTTTAAAATGCAAGAGCATAAACTAAATTTAATCTTAATGCAAGAAAATACCTAACAAATATAAAATAAAATTTAAAATACCTAACAAATATAAAATAAAATTTAACACCGTAAAACATAATAAGGCATCTAATTTCACAAAAGAAAAGAGGATAAGTGTGTAGGGTTCACCAAAATAAATAAAAAGAAAATATGACCTACCCTCAACCCAAATTCCCAAAAGGAATTATCCAAATTGATTAACGATAAGGAAGTGATCAATACAAAAATGTATCAAGCAATGGAGAATATGAAGAAAAGAGTAGATCCTATAATCTTTCTATGGAAGATAAGTACTTGAAATATTGAATAAATACAAGAAAAATACTCACCTTAAAGTAGGATAAATCTAGAAAATGTTGATTTTGGATGTTTGTGTAAAGTTTCGAGGAATTTTGCAACCTACTCCAGACTGGAAATGTTAAGATAGAGAAAACCCAAAAAAATTTTGTCCTTTTGAAGGTAGGTCGACCTTGACCCAGATAGAGGGACAAAATCTTACCTTGGGGCACAATTGTATCCCCAAAAAGTTGACCTTTACCTCTACTACTGTGATGAAATTTTTGTTTGCAGATCTTGCAAGTTTGACAAAAAAGGTATCCAAATCTGCACTTTAATTCATTGTTCCACACCTGTATCTACAAGAAAAATGGTTTGTTTGTTTGGATGGGGGGTTTGCCTTTGTCAAACCCCAATTTGGAATTAGCTTTGAAATGTAATTGAAATTGTAATATGTATAAACAAAGTAAATGAAACTATTCACCTTACTTATATTGAAATCCTTGTGGAGGATTTGAATCCTTAAACCCACAAGTATAGATGCTCCAAATGAATGTATAAATGTATGTAGGATGGCTCAAATCAATGACATTAGTTATTCAACACTAATCTTAAATAAATATTTTCATAGGAATAAGCTTGGATGAATGTGGATGGAGAAATCTTCCACAAGTGGGCTTCATAGAGATTGAATCCTTCAATGGGTAACAATGGACCTCCTTGAATTGGATCTTGAATGCTTGAATGCTTTATGGATAGTGTATCTTCACTTCATGTAGGTGGATCATAGATTTTATTCATAGAAAGTGGATGCTTGATAATAAAGTAGATAGTAGATGCCTAGTTAAATAAAATGAGAGAAGAGGGCTTCCTTATATAGAGATCAAGGGCACAAACTCCTAGAGAAGGTTGACATTGGAGCATTAAATCCCAATTAACCTTAACCCCTAGAAATGGACTTATATTAAATGCAATTTAAGAGTCCAAAACCTGAAACAACTGACCCAAAAGTGGGAAAATGAAACTTTCCAAAGCCTGATATTCTGAAACTCCTAGAACCTAAAATTTTTATTTGCAGGACCTGGGGTTAGCGACGAGGTCTACCCTGCCATAGGTCAGGGTTGAGGTCATCCTTGACCTAGGTAAAGGTCAAGGTCAACCTTGACCCAAAAAGTCAAAGTCCTCAAATTCATAGAGAAATTTTTTAGGAGGAGGCTGGAAATGGAGGGAGAGAAGCATAATAGGGGGAAACAACCTTATCCATACAAAGACCTATTCAAGGCACTTGACATGACCCCAAACCACTTAATCAAAGAAATAACCACTCTTAACATGGAAGTGCTTCCATTTAAAGATGATATAGTAAGCAAGGTACAAAAAACTCTTCTTCATATTTATGTAGTTAGAGTTTCAACAATTCAAGAGATGAGATGTGATCCCAAAAATGATATAAATTTGGATGCACTAGTGGGAAGGTTGGCAACCTTTGAGTTAGATAACTTTGATAATTATGTTCCTAACTCTGGTAACATTGAGTTTGCATTTCAAGATAAGCTATCACTTAGAAAGAAAGCTAAAAAATCTAAAAAGCAATCTGACAGTGAAGATGAAGAAGATTCTAATGATGATCTTGAAACTATTGAAGCACTGCTTGCAAGAAGATTTCCTGAAGCAAAAGGAAAGTATAAAGGTAAAATACCTATAATCTATTTTTATTGTGAAGAAGTTGGTCACATTGCTATAACTCAGATGTGATAATGCTTATTGGGTTGAAGGACTTAAACATAATATACTTAGTGTGGCACAATTGAACAACATTAGATTGAAGGTAGAATTCATGAATGGTAAGGCCAAGCTGCATGGATGGGAAATGAAATCTAGTTGGGATAAGTAATCAAACAAAAAGTAATTTATTCTATCTTGATTTAACTAAAACTTCATGTTTCCTAGCTCAAGTAGAAGAATGTTGGTTATGGCATAAGAGGTTGTGTCATGTGAATTTTGATAACCTAGTCAACATAAGAAATAACATAAGAGTGAGAGGTATTCCAAATCTCAAGAAACCTAACATGTGCATGTGCAAGAATTGTCAAATTGGTAAGATGGGAAATACAAGTTTCAAGAGCAAAAACTATCATTTTGAAGAAGTTCTGGAGCTGGTCCATACAAACCTTTGTGAACCTCTTGGCATAGAAAGCTACTGTGGAGATAAGTACTTTATTTTATTTTTTGATGATTATTCTAGAATGATAAAATTAATGTACTTAAAGGATAAATTAGAAGTATAAAAAAAATTAAAGTGGTATTTGGCTAGAGCAGAGAAAGAAATACGAAAGGAACTTAAATGTTTAAGGTTAGACAAAGGAGGAGAATTCACCTCAAATAAATTCAACGAATTCTACAATGAAAGAGGAATCAAAAGATAGGTATCAACATCTGGTATACCTTATAGAATGACATAACAAAGAGAATAAACATATCCATCATGGATTGTGCAAGGACCCTGCTGATAGAGAAAAATGTTGCAATCAAATACTGGAAGGAAGCAATCAACACAACATTTCATACCTTGAATCGAGTTCAGCTAAAGAAAGATTAAGAGAAAACACCTTATGAATTATGGTATGGCTATAAACTTAATGTTTGTTACTTCAAAGTATTTGAAAGCTAATGTTATATCTTAAAAGAGACAAGGAAAGGAAAATTTGATGTGAAAAGTGATGAAGGCATATTTCTAGGAAACTCCAACAAAATAAAAGCATATAAGTGTTTGAATCTATCTACTCACAAGGTTATAAAGAGTGCATGTGTAAAGATTGATGAGTTTGCAGAAAAGAGTGAAGAGCAAAGTAACAAGGAACCTGAAAATTATAGAACTTTATTTACTATGAACCTAATACTTTACCTAATGCAATTGGGAATCAACAGTCTTCACCACCCAAGTCCCCAATATCTCCAGTTCAACCCGCATTGTAGCTAGTGCAACCTGAGTCATAGTCAGAAGGACCCAAGTCATTATTAGAAGAACCCAAGTTCTAGCTAATAGAAAATGAGTCATAGTCTGAAGGACTTGAGTCATAGATAGTGGACTCGAGCATGATTTAGAAGAACATTTTGAGCATGGGGAACCAAGTAATTCAAGTCCTAAATTCAAGGAGAAGATACTTGTTCTTGCTAGATATGTCAGAAGGCATCATGCACATGAGAAAATCATTGGAGATGAGTCAAAAGGCACAATGAAAAGAAACAAACTGAAAGGTACATGTTTTCTTACTAAATTTGAACCTAGAATTGTTAAAGATGAATTAGATAATGAAAGTTGGATTGAAGCTATGAATGAAGAGATAGAAAAAATTGAAAGGAATAAGACTTGGTCTCTTGTTCCTAGACCCAAGGAAAAAAATGTAATTGGCACAAAATGGGTATTCAAAAATAAGTTGAATGAAAATGGAGAAGTATCAAGGAATAAGGCAAGGCTTGTATGCAAGGGTTATGCTCAAGAGGAAGGTATTGATTATGGAGAAACTTTTGCTTCTATTGCTAGACTAGAAGGTGTTAAAACACTACTTTCTTATGCTGCATTTAAAGGATTCAAAGTATATCTGATGGATATAAAGCCAACTTTCTTAAATGGAATCCAAGAAGAAGTCTACATTGAGCAACCTAAAGGTTTTATTGATCCTAGCAAAAGGAATATGGTTTGTAGATTACATAAATCTTTGTATGGTCTTAAACAAGTCCGAGAGCTTGGTATGAGAGGTTGCATAGTTATTTGATAAAGATTGGTTTTTAAAGAACAAATGAAAAAAACAACCTATACATCAAGGAAAGATCAAAAAAGAAGATATTGCTAGTAGAAATTTTTGTAGATGATATATTATTTACTAGTCATGATAACTTTGTGCAAATATTTTTTTGATGAAATGAGTAAGGAATTTGAAATTTCAATGTTTGGAGAGATCAAATTCTTTGTTGGCCTGCAAATTCAATAGAAGAAAGATGATATCTATATCACTCAATCAAATTACATGAAGGGGATACTAAAGAAGTTTGGAATGGAGGATTTTAGACCACTTAGAACACCTATGTCTACTGGACATAAGATTTCCAAAAATGATGATTCCAAAGAGGTAGAACAGACTACATATAGATCTATGATTAGAACACTTTAGTATGTAGTGCATACAAGACTTGATATTGCACTAGCAATTGGTATGGTGGAAAAATTTTGTGCTAATCCAAAAGAAAATCATATGATGGCAATTAAAAGAATCATGAGGTATCTAAAGGGTACTAAAGATTATGGTTTGTGGTATAAGAAATGAGGCAACTTTGAATTGAAAGCCTTTATTGATGCTGATTGGGAAGGAAGCATTAATGATAGGAAGAACACTAGTGGTGGAGCATTCTGTCTTGGAAAGAGGCTAGTGTCTTGGACAAGCAAGAATCAAAATTACATCTCTCAATCTACAATTGAAAGAAAATATGTTGTAGCAATAGTAATTGTTCCAAAATTGTTTGGTTCAAACAACTGTTGATAGGTATGAAGGAAGAAATCAAGGATCCAATCATTATTTTTTGTGATAACATCAGTTTAATTAAAATTTCCAAGAATCCTATGATGCATACCAAGACTAAACATATTGTAATAAAATATGATTTTTTGAG
This sequence comes from Cupressus sempervirens, assembly GCA_028749045.1. NCBI lineage: Eukaryota > Viridiplantae > Streptophyta > Pinopsida > Cupressales > Cupressaceae > Cupressus > Cupressus sempervirens. Next base: position 3,275,038 of record CM053783.1, read on the forward strand.
AGAATTAGTGCAAGACAAAGAGGTGAGACTGGAATATGTGAATACAAAGGAACAAATTGCAGATATATTCACCAAGCCATTGCCTAAGGATGCATTTTTGTATCTAAGAGGTAAGCTAGGGGTTATTCCCCTATCTGAAGCTCACTAAATTTTTTTTTAGTGATGCATCAAATGAGCATTTGAAGACCCATAAGGGTTGATGCAGTATTCTAAGAGAAAATTGCATATGAATTAGTACATTACGTACATGGGAAGTCCATTGAATGCTATATTTGGAGTGAAATGTCAAAGAGGGAGAGTTTGTTGTCAATATCAAGAAATTTTGTAATTGTTTATGCTTTTGGCATGAGATGTCAAAGAGGAAGAGTTTTTTGTCAAATCAGATGAAGAGCAAAGAGGGAGAGCTTGCTGACAAAGGGAAAAACTACAATAAGAGTAATCAGAGAATCATTCTAGAGGGAGAGATTGATATTAGAGAGAGCTCACATTGATAGAGGGAGTTCTCATGGATGAAAATCATAATCAAACTAAAGATATTATCCTTACTTTTATTTTGCTCTAAAATTTCATTATTTTATGGCATGTTGTGTTGTCATTAATGCCAAAGAGGGAGATTGTCAAAATCAATTGTTTAATTGTATTTTGTTTTTGATGTTGCACAAAATATCAAGTCTTTACCAGTCAGTGTTTATTAAGCTCATTCAGGTGATGAAAACAATTTCTAGTGCATGCTGAGCATTCCAAAGATAACCAAGTTTAGAGTTAGTTTCTACCGAGCTCACTAGGGCATCAAAAGAAAGTTGACATAGAACTAGTGTTAACTGAGCTCACTTGATTACCAAACAAAAGTTGGAAAAAGTTCACTATTAATCGAGCTCACTTGGATAAAAAAGGAAAATTGGCATGGAACCAATGTTAACCAAGCTCACTCAGTTACCAAAGGAGATTCAATTCAAGATGTAGTATTAACTGAGTTCACTTGGTTAACAAAGGAAAGTATTTTCTATGTCAGTGTTGACCAAGTTGGCTTAGCTAATGAAGGATTTCTTTGTATCAACATATTGAGTTTGTTGGATTAATCTGTCTATTCTAGTCAATCAAGGGTTGATTATTGAATGTTTATAAGTGTATTCAACTTGATTTGATAAGGTAATTCATATACGTATAAGGTCAAGTTGAGGATTGAATGAGAGAATGTGTGGAATAGAAGAAGATGAATAAAGGAAGGGAATTAGAAGGATAGAAGAGTATCCTAGTTAATTGAGCTGCAAAGAATATTTAGATCAAGGAGGATTAAGTAAACAAGATATAATAGAGATATGAAATCAGCAAGATAGTTGCATCGACAATTAGGTCAAGTCATTGTTACTCTCTAATAATTGTAGTAGTGAATCAAATATCTTAATAGAGTTAGCCTAACAACTATTTGCTAAATCCTCTAACAAGGTGGCATTTCTAAATTGAAGTGTCTAAAAACCTCTAACAAGGCCATTCCTAATAGGGTGATCTAAATCCTTTAACAGGGTCACACCTAACAATGTGTTTTGTAACCTTTAGTAGGGTTGGCTCCTAATAGGGCTCACTTCAAAAGAGTGAAAAATAGTAACTAGTTGCAATTGATGGTTTTCCCAAATTGGGTTTCAACATTAAATTGTAGTGTCTCATGTGTTCATGTTATTTTCTTTATGTTTCTACAACTAAGTTAATTACAGTTAATCACACCTAATATATTAAGATATGCATGTTCAGCATTAACAAAGTAACAATGCATATATTCAAAATTAATTGAGTGTTTACCGAGTGAGAATCATTCTTAGTGTAGACCAAGTTACTGTGCTAACTGAGTTACAACAGTTTCAATAGATTTTGGTTTTGTTTTGTACTGACATCTTAAGGGACTGAGATTTTTTTGTGGTAACTAATTCACCTCTCCCTTCTTAGTTACTCCTCTTATATTTTCAACACTAACAAGGTCACAATATGCAACACTCTTCTTCACTAATAGACACACCAATAGATGTCAGTTTTGCAATCACTATATTGAATGTGTGTAAATGATTTTCCTCAGTCATTCCTCCATCCATCTTCTGAGAGTACACCTTACTTCTTAGAAAGAGCTTTCTACCAAGGATTTTCCTTGATAAATATCTCCCAACCTCTTCCATAAAGAGTGTAATTTTCTTCTCATGAATATTCAACAAAGCACCATCTGCAAGACATGGCCTTATTAGTCCTCTATCCTTTTGATTAGTTAGATTCCAACCTTCTTGCTTCATGCCTAAAGGCTTTTTTCTATAAATAACAATCCATAGATCCCAGTCAACCAATATATCTACAACTTTAAGTTTCCACAACTCAAAGCTTGTGCCATTGAACTTTTTAATGTCTATTCTCCTTGTACCCACCATCTCAATTTTCAAACGAAGAATTAAAAAAATCCCACTGAAACCAAATTGGCACAAACTACAAAACCCTACCCAACAAGGATAAAAATAAATGGTCTAGATTTGATACCTCCTATTAGGAAAGCTACGTGCAAAAATGCCTTCCTAATGCCAGGTTACAAGGGAAATAAGAAATATTTCAACTCTACTTCAAAACATTGAGATACACAAGAGAAACATGAACATAGAAAATATGACGCACAAAAGATAAACATGAAGGAGATCAAATTTAACATGGGAAACCCTTTCAGGAAAAACCCACCACCCAAAAACCCCCAAGAAACTTTGTATTGTAGTAAAAAAAATTCATACAACAAACTCTAGCTTTTTGGATAGGCTTAGATTATGTTACAATCAACTTGACTTTCACCATTCCTAATGAATCTTGCAAACATTTATACACTCTACAATTAATTATAGAATCTGGTACATTAACTGTCACATAACAAAATAGTTTCTGGCAGCCTTGGTACTCCTCCATTTGACATTCCCAATAGTCTCTCATCCATTTGATAGTCTCCAATTGATGGTCACTCTAGCCTCTAATCACTCCCTTCAACCTTAGGTCTCTTAGGCATTGGGACACTCCCTTTAGCATCAAGCACTCTCTTCTACCTCAAGTCACCCCCTTCCGCCTCAAACACTACCTTTTGCCTTAGATACTCCTTTCATCCTTTGATATATTTCACTATACTCGGTACTAACATCATGCTTGCTTCAGTGTATGAAATTCTCTGTACTTCTTCACCATACACAAGATTGAGTCCCCATCTAAGCAACTGACATGCTCATATGCTCTAGTGTTGGCATGCTTTACCATTGGGTTATTCATACACTATATGATGTCTTAGTATATGGTGGACACACATATGGTGGCCTCACCATATGTTCTTCAACACACCTAACACCTTCAACCCATTATTTTTAAGTTTACTAGAAGTCAATATTGATTAAAAATATAAGTTGATTATCATATTTTAATGCCATTTATTTCAGCAAGAAAATCGATATGATGTTTTTGATAATGTTGTTTTCCTTTTTTAAATAGAAACATCTCCTCTTTGAGATCAACAACTGATTGGCACTTTAGATTGATACAATTTTCCCTTTATGAACATTGATATGTTTTGGAATAAATTGGTTCTATGAAAGACCAAAAACTTTGATAGTTTTCAATCAATTTTGTAATGTTTTGTTTAAGAGAGATACAAAATAGATGATTATTTATGCAAACCAATATACTTATATTTTCAATAAATTTTGTAATGGTTTGTTTAAGAGAGATTAAAAATAGATGATTATTTATGCAAACAAATATTCTTATATATTGCAATTGATTATGTGGTTTGGTATATTTTATTCTATTGACAAAGAGTGTTCTATTCTATTTTTGTGAAGTTGTTGTTAATGTCTCTCATATAACATGAAGTTCTCCAACATGTAGCTACAAATGGATCATCATTATGTAGACTACATCACATGATTATAAGTACAATTGAATCTATAGAATATCATCAGCCAAATCATCATTGAGTTCACTAACAAATATCATAACGAAAGGGTCAACAAAGCCTTCCCTTAATTATGACAAGTTGTGTCTCACATGTTGAGGTTGAAACCATTGTTTTGTAACTTATTCTTAAAATGGACATTTACAAAATAATCACCGACCAGTTTTTGGCAACTCTACAAGAGATTGCAATATGCATTTGAAAGCCTCACACTTTGGTATGAATTATACCCATATAGTATTCATTGTAATTGTTTATTTTATTTTTATTTATTGAAATTTTACAAGCTTTTGCTAAAGACAAATAAATGGTTTTCCAATGTGCTTAGGGAAATGTTTTTGGCTCGTTCAATTTGACTCTAATTATACTTGTTTCTTCCTAATGGTTCATGAAAGATGTTATAATATTTAGAATAAATGAGATGGGGGGGGGTGAGTCAATTATCCTCAGGTCTAGATGTACCAATTCATCTTGTACCAACTTCAAACAACTTAAACAATCTCATTAAACTACTCGGTCCATATAGCATATCATCAATAATTTAACAATATGTTCTTTACTTAACTCTCTATTTAGTATATGCTAACCAATAGTAAATAAAAAAATTGTAATTAACATGCATCACACATATAAAATTCAACCATATATGATATTGAGATTTATCTTGGAAACCCAATTTGGAAAAAACCACCAAGTAACATGCTACCACTTTTCACTATTATGAAGTGAGCTAAGAGTCAACCCTATTAAAGGATTTTGTAAGAATTTGGCTTAGGCCAGAATTCACCCAAGAACTAAAGAACTCAAAACAAGCACACAATAGACCAAAATAGATAGAGTATGATCAGAATGACGATATTTATTCAATATGCCAGCTTAGCCAACTTTAGAGTACACTAGGAGTGCATGTATATAAAGGATTCAGGAGAGCTTCTAGAATGCATAGAATTCAGCATCATGATATGTAATACAACCAGGCACATGTCCACCAGATATGGGTTATCCTCAATTGAGCATAGGATTAAGTGCGATGATGTGAGGGTAAGCCTACAATGGTGTAGCACATAAATCAATGGTGTAGACAATATGTGCTTAATGAGGAGTGTGGATAACTGTGTTGTTATCATGACAACTCAGTGAATGATGCATACTCCTGTGTTGTAGACACCATGTGCATAATTAGAGTTGCATAACTTAATGAGAGTACACAAACTCCTAAGTGTATCACCTAAAATAAATAATAAAATAATGCATTAACCTAAGTAAACTTAAGTAAGTGTAATAAGTAAATACTTATTTACACCAACACTCCCCCTTAAGTGAAACTTAGGGGAATGCCCTTAAGCTTATGCAATCTAGGATGCAATGCAATATGGGTCCCGACTACTAGGCCATGTTAGGTACCCATGTAAATAATGATATGCAATCTCCCATAAATCGGGGAAAGAGGGAAAACCTCATGGGAAAAACCCTCCCCCAAAAAGAGAGATAAATAGGGATGCATGGATGGATGGAGTAATCAGGACCCCCCCTCATTACAACATACATCCAGTATATACATAAAAGAATGATGAGAAGAGGAAGAGAGACAGAATGGGCTCCCCCCCCAAAGAAGAATGCTGAATAGTGACTGCTCCGATGAAGAAGCTGATCCAAGACTGCAGAATGGTGTTCCTCCCCTTAGGAAGAAACAATGCCGAGGGTACAAATGAGACACTTCCATTGTGTGTGGAAAGAATCCCATGGAAAAGTGATGCCTCTGAAACCTACTCATCTAGCTGAAGAACCTATCCCAAAGAACTTTCTATCTCTACAACTAATGAAGAACCCTGTTGCAACTGGTAATCATAAGTATCTACAATCACTTCAACTTGTGAGGATCGATCATATAGAGAATGAACAAGAGAGTCAAATGGATCCCTCATGACAACTGAAGAAGATAATTCTGCATCAAGAAGAAGAGGTAGATCATCAATACTATCTCCCAAATCTATCACTGAACCTATATCTGGAAGACTGGATGTACCCTGCTATTTTGGACCTATCACTATGGCGATGCATGCATGTGGACTGAACTAATGGAGTGACCTCTCATTGCAACTGTCGATAGAACCCCATGTGTTTGAATTTCTTGAAGCACTATCACTGAAATCACTATCAGTATCCACACTGTATGATGTGCAGAGAGGAGTAGAGGACAAGCTGGGTGAACTTTCCTCAAAATGTACATCCTTTTTCACAAATATCTGATGTGTCTTAGGATCTAGAAGTCTGTATGCCTTCACACTATCTTCATAACCAATGAAAGTACAAGGTTGAGATGACTGTGCCTTGCAACCTCTGGAATATCTCTTTGCCCATGCAGGACAACCAAAGACTCTGAAGTGTGTCAAAATAGGTTTTACCGCACCATGCCTCAAAAGGAGTTTTTCCATCTAAGGTTGGATGAGGAGAATGATTAAGAATGTGAGTGGCACTTGAGATTGCTTCAACTTCTAATGATGGATCTACAGACTTGCCATGAATCATGCAACTTGCCATGGACTTAAGAGTTTGGATCCTCAATGCTGTAACATCTATCTTATGTGGACTGAATGCTGAAGGAGTCTGAAGATCAATTCCCTCATGTCTGCAAAAGTCCTTATGTCTTCTATTCACATCCATGTTTCCATTGTCCATTTGGAGTACTTTGATGACCTTTTTGGATTTTCATTCTACATGAGCCTTGAAGGCTAGAAATGTGTCCAACACTTCATTCTTGTTATGAAGAAAGTAGACCCAAGTGAACCTTGAAAAGTCATCAACAAAGGTGAGTATGTAGCGACCCTGGTTGAATGCAAAAGGACCTGCTAATACCATGTGAACCATCTGTAGAACACCTGTTGCTCTCGAAGACTTCTTTCTCTGTAACTTCCCTTCTGGATGCATATCCACTAAATCTGTTGAACACTCACCCTTAGAAAAGTTGATTTGAGGTAAACCTTTCACCATTCAGTTTGTGCAAAGTTGCTGAAGATAGCGGTAGTCAAGATGACCATACCACTCATGCCATCATTGCATGTTTTAATTTGATTGTGATAACAAGGCCTTTGAAGAAGAATTGGGTAGAAAATGAGAGAAAGATTACAACCTCTTGTTGTGATTCACTTTCCCCACTGCAACTAAGGAATTGTCTTTAAGACTGTGCACTTTCACTGAGTCTGGAAGGAATTCAACTCTATGTCCATCTTCGAGGTGAGTGATTTGGTAGATTGAAAGGAGATTCAAACTTAGGTTTGGAACATAGAGAACCTCTTGAAACTCTCCATTTTCCATCTCCACATTTTCATTTCCTTCAACTTCCATTTTGCTATCATTTTCCATGAAGATGTGTGGTACCTTTGAGTGATTCAATGAAGAAAAATCCTCCTTTGAAGAACCCATATGATATGAGGCACTTGAGTCAAATATCCATTCCTTTAAAGAGTTTGAATTAGCCATGAGTGCTTGCCCTTTGCCCTTTGAATATGAAGATGGTCCTTTATCCTTGTAAGCATTAGGCAATGGAACATTATGTTTCTTCATGATGTTGGTCAACTCATCAATCTTCTTTAGATAACACTCATGCTCTTCATGACCCAATTTTTTGCAATAAGTGCACTTATTCTTCTCCTTATTGTTGTCCCTTTTCTTGTTGGAATTTGAGGACTTTCTTTGTTGATTGGATTGTGGTGTTGTCTTTTCTGCATCCTCTAATTTGTCTTTCTTTCAGTTCTTCTTACCCTTTCCTTTATTTGAAGACTGTCCAGCTGAATTTTGAGAATCCTCATTATTGGCCACCAATGCTTTGGACTGAGGTGATTTGAGAATCCCCATTGATTTCATCTTCTTTTCTTCATCATCCAACATTTTAGCATATTCATCAAAAGTGACTTTCTTGTAGGCAGACCCTAAGGTAGTCTTTGAGGTGTTAAAAGAAGATACAAATGTGGAATATTCTTATGGTAGCTTGTTATGTATGAGATAGATCAGTTTGTCATCTTTTATAGAACTCCCAAAATCAGTAATCTTTGTCCTTAGTTCATTCACCTTGATGATGAAATCCTGGATGGAGTCATATGACTTAGGATCTAAGGAAACAAGCTCATCTTCAATTTTAAACACATCCTCTTCAGACACTTTACCATATAGGCTTTCGAGGGTATCCCAAGCTTCCTTGGATGTAGTACATTTCTTGATTTGATACATGATTTTATCATCTACCCCCAAAAAGATATCACCTAGGGCTTTCCTAACCATTGCTACCCAATCAAAAATTTCACTTGCTGATACATTATCACCTGCAGGTTTAGAAAGAGTACCATCTACATATTTTGATTGACCAAAAAGCATAGTTATGAGGAGTTAATTTAGGAAACTTAAAGTTGCCCGTAATGCAAAAAATGAAAGAAAAGTGTAGAAAAGAGAGAACACAACACCAAGAACACCCCCTCTTTTCACTAAATTAAGAAACCCCCCCAAAATAGATGCTTTGGGAACTTTATCAGTAGTGCAATTAAAATGGACCACTTTCCAATTTTGGCCTTCATGGACTTTTGATTTTTCTTGTTACAACCTCTTAATGGAGTACAAATCTGAAACTTTACAATGTGCTACAATTTTGAAGCATTACAAAGAAAAGAAAGGTCTTATTTCTGAAAGTGACACTTTTCTCCACAAAACCCTACAATCCGATACTAGATCTAAAAATAAGATAAAAAGTAACGCACTTTCAAAAAAAATAGAACCTATTTTCGACTCTAGATGTGCCCGTATGGAGCGTTTGAAGTTGCAAAATTTAGGATTATCTTGGTATGGTCACCAAAAAATGCAATTTTTGAACAATCCTTGCACCAAAACTATAAAATAGCTGCACCACTGAAAAATTTAGTAAATTCTACCCAATTTCAAAAAAAATTGCACCTAATTTGGAGTTCAGATGTTCGAGTTATGGCCTCCCAAAGTCAGACTGCAAAAACCAAAATCAATCTGGAGAGGGTTTGCATCAACGAATGATGGGGTTAAATTTGACGATCATATGGCCATCTTAGTAGTTGTAATTTGCCCTGAAATTACATCCAGATCGGTGTCAAATTTAAACACATGAAATTGATGACATCAGCAAAAACAGGGCCAGTGATGATGCTAGCAGATGACGTGGATCCGTACTATACAGTCTAGTGTGAAAAATCATGTGGCAACTAATTTAGTAGATGAGGTGGTGGGTCCAATCACTATACAATCTGCTGAGGTGTCATCGAGTAGGATGCTGACTGTAACTATCCAACGTGGCTGTTGTTAACTTGGCTGCGGGAGCGATTCATAAGATGCCACGTGGAAGGGTCGAAGTGAACAAGTATGTGGCTTAATGATCACCACATGGTTCTATTTGATTGGATAGAGCACTGATGTTGGAGTATTATTCAGATCACCAAAAATTAAATTCTTTGCGTGTCGGAGTGTTGTGGTTAATCCCACATTCGTGAGATGAGCGGTGAAAGTGCTCTATAAATATAAATTGGCGCTAACATTAAGAAAATACAGTCCGTTGGAAGTGGAGATGGTCATTGGGTTTGTTGCTGATATGTTATGGGCCGGTGAAATTATATGATATCTCCAAATTCAGGTACTATATGGTGACTGTTATTTGGCTATGGCCCGCAATAATAATTTGCACAGAATAATAAAATGAGCCCACTAATAAATATGGTACCTTGCGAAATAATAATAAAATATTTCGCCAAAAAAAAATACAGAGCTGAGCCAGGGTGTCACTGCCCGTTTCAGAAATTTTTTTTCTCTACCTAGGTGAGTTAAAAAATTTTGAAAATAAAAAATTCGAAAAAAAATTGCAGAGAAGAAATTGATTGTAGATCCAAAAATAAAATAATCAGATCAATAAAATGACCATACCCGATCTACAATTCGGGGCCTTCGAGTTTCGATTTGCAAAAAAATTTGCCTCACGATCAACTTTCACCAAATATAAGCAAATTTATAGTTGATCTTCATTGAATTGACACTCTGGAGGCAATGGTGAGGTCAGATCTGGCTCAAGACACTCCCAATTTCTATGGATCCTCCAGATTCATGTCGAGGTGCTGAAGCATGAATTGTCTAGAACGACTATGTGATGAGAATCTCCTCCAGCTTTGATACCATGTAAGAATTTGGCTTAGGCCAGAATTCACTAAGAACTAAAGAACTCAACACAAGCACACAGTAAACCAAAATAGACAGAGTATGATCAGAATGACGATATTCATTCAATATGCTAGCTTAGCCAACTTTAGAGTACACTAGGAGTGCTTGTATATAAAGGCCTTAGGAGAGCTTCTAGAATGCATAGAAGTTAGCATCATGATATGTCATACAGCCAGGCATATGTCCACCAGATATGGGTTATCCTCCATTGAGCACGGAATTAAGTGCAATGATGTGAGGATAAGCCTACAATGGTGTACCATGAAAATTAGTGGTGTAGACACATGTACTTAATGAGGAGTGTGGATAATTGTGTTGTCATCATGACAACTCAGTGAATGATGCAAACTCCTGTGTTGTAGACACCATGTGCATAATTAGAGCTGCATAACTCAATGAGAGTACACAAACTCTTAAATGTCTCACATAAAATAAATAATAAAATAATGCATTAACCTAAGTAAACTTAAGTAAGTGTAATAAGTAAATACTTATTTACACCAACAGATTTAATCCCCCTATTAAGAGTGGCCTAGTTAGAGGAATTTGGATCATTCCATTAGAATGTCACTTTGATTAAAGGATTTACAAAATGATTGTTAGGTCAACCTTGATTAAAGGATTTTGACTGTCACAATGGTTAGAAAGTAACAATAGGTTTAATTTGTAAAACACAACTCACTTTATCAAATTTAGATCTCCATTCAACTCATCTATTGATTCATTAAGTGGACTTCATTATCATCTCCTTCATTGGTATGCTTGGCAATGTTTCAACAAAATACACTTCACCAATCTTCTCACTCTTCCTCTGCTACTCTATTCTTTATAGGTTCTCCATAAAATCTCCAATCAACAATGAACCAACCTTAGAAAACATCTCTTATGCCTCCCTTAAATAAGTAGCTTTGATCTTTTGCCTCTTAAATATCACTGTGATCATAGGGTTAGGTTAGATTCAATGAATCTATCCTTCATTTTTTCCTTCTACTCCTCTCTTGATACTTCTGGAAAATTCTCATCAAATCCTTGTCTTTGATCACATAACAAACTCAATTTGCACATTTAATATGCCAACTCATTAATCCTTATCATCCACACATTTTGACCAATCAACAAATTCAACTATGTTGGCCTCAAACTTTATTCTTTCATAAATTATAACTTTGCTAACACTCAACCATCACTATTTAGTTCAGTCTCTACTATTCTATCTCAATCAACTTACACTACCTTGCTTGATCTTCACTACACTTAGTTGCTACTATACTTTGCTTCTTCATCTTGCTTGACCATAACTAGCACTCAACTAATACTGTTTAGTCAACTAACTCTTAAGTTTCTTAATCTTTTGTTTTAGCTCCTTCATTGACTAACCATGTTTTACTAGGCTTTTCTAGTATTTCGCTCAACACTTCTATACATCATATATTGATTAAACAATACATCATCTTGTCAAAGACTAACTGATCAGGTACCCATTGTAATTCCATCATACTTGCTCCTCTTCTCTCAAAAAGTTCACTAGTTCATCTAGCCGTCTCTCTCTTCAAATCCTCTTCATCAATTAACTGATATGACACTCTATGCTATTATTAAATGTCTCTCCAGAAGGTTTGACATCAATGACAACATAAAAATTGTTGCAATTGTAGTTTCCAACAATCTCCCTCTTTAGTATTAATGACAACACCTCTAGTTAACATACAAATGCAAGACCTTCTCATCATTTATTAGTAGCAACTCTGTCTATGATTTGATACAAATATTCATTAATATCCTTAGTTTCATTCGGATTCTCATCTTACATTGACTTACACTTCTCCCTCTATGATAACGATTGTATATTCTTCAATGCTAACACCAATTGTATTACCAACTGTATTGGAAACACCTCTAATCATATTTATCTCCAACTACATATGTCTCCCTCTACTTTATCTAACAACAATAACTTCATATAGATTCTCCCTCTTTCATTCATATATATGATGGTTATTTGATTAGATACTCTCCCTCATGATATGAATGCCAATTGGATAACTTCTTCCTCTTTAACAACAATACCAAGGACATCAACTATTCACATACACAACATCCTCAAGTCACTATCTGACTGCTATTTAAAGATCACTTTCTCATGTTTACTTTGACTCTTTGTAGTCTCATATGCTCATGCTTTAGTGCATCTTTTCATAATCTTTAGGTCGCTCCTAAAGTGTGACCTCTTTGCATCAATGTGTAAGAAATTCTCATGATCATAACATTTGATGCAATGTAGTATTTCTTCTTAGCTTTCTTCAGATAGGGGAATCACCCCTAGCTTACCTCTTAGATACTCAAAAGCATCCTTAGGTAATGTCTTAGTGAATATATTAGCAATCTACTCCTTTGCATTCGCATACTCTAGTCCCACCTCTTTGTCTTTTACCAACTCTCTTAAGTAATGATACCACTTGTATTATCACAATATATCACAACAGGTTTAGTAATATCTTCCTTCATACCTTTCAACAATTGCTTGATTCACATAATATTATAAAAATTTCTAGTGGAACAACATATTCAACCTCTTCTATGGATTGAGAAATACATTTTTTCTTCTTTCTTTTCCATGAGATCAATCTCCTACCTAGAAATAAAGCACTTCCACTTGTATTCTTTTGGTCTTTAATGTTTCCAACGCAATCAACATTTGTGTAGACTATCAGTTCAAACTTGTTACTCCTATTATACCATAATCCATAATCTTTTGTTCCTTTCAGATATCTCACTATCTTTTTTACAACCATCATGAGATTTTCTCTAGGATTAGCAAAAATATATCAACAATACGAACTACTAATACAATGCTAGGTTTTATATGTACAACATATTGCAATTTTCCAATCATTGACCTGTATAAAGTTTGATTCACCTCAATAGAATCATCACTCTTTCAAAGTTTATGACTAGTAACCATAGGTGTTCCAACTAGTCTTGAGTCCTCCATTCCAAAAGTCTTCAATATCTCCTTGATATACTTTGATTTTGTAATATAAATACCCTTCTTCATCTGATAAACTTGAAAACCAACAAAGAACTTGATCTCTCCAAACATCAACATCTCATATTATTTCATCATCTCATTAGAAAATGAATTACATCAAAAATCATGTCATCCAAATATGATATCATCAACAAAGATTTCAGCTAGTAAGATCTTGATCTTAGATTCACTTTTCAAGTACAAATTGCTATTATCATTAGTTCTTGCAAAACCAATTTTCACCAAATAATTGTGTAACCATTCATACCAAGTTCTAGGGGCTTACTTAAAACCATATAGTATTTTATATAGTTTGCATACCATAATCCTCTTGCTAGAATCAACAAATCCTTTAGGTTGATCAATGTAGACTTCTTCTTCTAAGATTTCATTTAGAAACACAGATTTGACATCAATTTGGTATACCTTGAATTCTTTGCAAGCAACATATGCAACCAAATTTCTCACTCCTTCCAAACTTTTAATTGGGCAAAATGTCTCACCATAGTCAATTCCTTACGCTTGTGCATATCTCCTACGAACTAGTCTTACCTTGTTTCTTGTGACTTCACCTTTCTCATTCAACTTGTTTCTAAGTACCCACTTGGTTCCAATCACATTCTCATCCTTTTTCATGTCTTTTTCTTATCTATTTGATCAATTTCTTCATTCATCAAGTTAATCTAATCTTCATTCTCCAAAACATTTTAAATTGATTTAGGTTCAACCCCACATAGTAAATATGTATCATTCTTCAACTTCCTTCTTGTCATGACTCCTAAATCTTTGCTTCCAATGATTTGGTTGTATGATTTCTTCTCATCTTTTTCAAGACATATTGCAACAATATGACCAAATTTGTTTCATGTAAAACATATAATAGGGAGTTTACCTTTGTATTTGCCTTTTCCTCTTGGTAGTCTTCTTGCCAATAATTCTTGAAGATCATCAAGATCATCATCTGATTCACTATTATTGTCTACATGTCTTCTCTTCTTCTTTCTCTTAGACCCACCAAGGGTTAGTTGAGACTTGAAAGCACATTCAACATTAGTAGGTGAATAATTATCAAAATTTGACAACTCAAATACAATGAGTCTACCAATTAGACTATCCAGGGACATATCATTACTATATGTACATCTCAATACTTGAATTGTAGATACTCTAATTACATAGATAAGAAGTAAATTCTTCAAAACCTTAATTATCACAGTCTCATCAGATATGACGCCTCCATCTCCTCTAATAATATTCACAACCTTCTTGATTTGGCCGCAATACTAAGCAATAGTTTCACCTTCTTTCATTCTCATGTCATCAAATTTGCCTCTCAAACATTCAACTTTAGCTCTAAACACATTTTTGTCTCCTTCATGGATTCGTGTGAACTTCTCCCACATTTTCTTTGTAGTAGTACATTCCTTTACAACATCAAATTCAACATAACTTAGAGAAGATGCTAGATCTATCATCATTTGATTATGCATATTTCTCCTTCATTTGTTCAATATTCATAGGTTTAGGAACTTCAATGTATTCATTCTCTAGGTGGTATGTTGCAGAGTCTCCAACTCCATATAGATGCAATTTCATTAATCATTGCCATGTTGGGAAATTCTCCTTATTCAACGTAGGTACCTCTCTCTTATATATCTTTATCTTTAGCTTAAGTCCTTCAAACTTTCCCTACAAGCACCAAAATATCTAATACCAATTGTTAGAATATTTAGAATAACTGAGATAGGAGTGGGGGTGGTTAAATCAGTTATCCTTAGGTCCAGATGTACCAATTCAACTTGTACTAACTTTAAACAACTTAAAAAATCTTATTAAACTACTTGGACATATAACCTATCATGAGTATTTTTAACAATATGTTCTTTACTTGACTCTTTATTTAGTATATGTTGACCAAAAATAATAAAACAACTGTAAATAACATGAATCACACATATATGACACTAGGATTTAACTTGGAACCCAATTTGCAAAAAACCACCAAGTAACATACTACCACTTTTCACACTTCTCAAGTGAGACTGGTTAACAGACAACATTGTTAAAGGATTTAATCACCCTAATAGGAGTGGCTTGGTTAAAGGACTTTGGATCATTCCATTATAATGTCACCTTGATTAAAGGATTTACAAAATGATTGTCAAGTCAACCTTGATTAAAGGATTTTGACTGCCATAATTTTTAGAAAGTAGCAATGGATTTGATTTGTAAAAAAAAATCTCCAATCAACAATGAATCAACCTTAGAAAACATCTCTTATGCCTCCTTAAATAGGTAGCTTTGATCTTTTTCCGCTTGAACATCACCATAAATCTTAGGGTTAGGTAAGATTCAATGAATCTAAACATCATTTTGTCCTTCTAGTCCTCTCTTCATACTTCTAGAAACTTCTCATCAAATAGTTTCCTTTTATCACATAACAAACTCAATTCACTCATTTAATAGGCCAGCTCATCAATCCTTGTCATCCATGAATTTTGACTAATCCAAAAATTCAACTATGTTAGCCTCAAACTTGATTCTTTCACAAATTGTAACTTTGCTGACATTCAACCATCACTATGTAGATTGGTCTCTATTGTTCTATCTTGCTTGACTTACACTAGCTCACTTAGTCTTCACGACACTTGGCTTCTACTACACACTTTTCTTTTTCATCTTGCTCTACCATAACTAGCACTTGGCTAATACTATTTACTTGACTAGCTTTTAAGTTTCTTAATCTTCTATTTCAACTCCTTCATTGATTGACTACATTTTACCAGGCTTTTCTAATGTTTCACTCAACACTTCTACACTTCATATACTTATTAAACAATACATCATTTTGTCAAAGACTAATGGATCGAGTGCCCATTGCAATTCCATCTTAATTGCTCCTCTTCTCTTAATAACTTCACTAGTTCATCAAGTCATCTCTCTTTTCAAAACCTCTTCATCAATCAACTGGTATGCCACTCTAAATTGCTAGTAAATGTCTCTACAGTAGGTTTGACATCAATGCCAACAAAAAAAGTTATTCCAATTTTAGTTTCCAACATAAAGAATATTTTGAAGTTCTTTGGTGATGAAAAACAATATCTTGATGAACACATTGTTGCTTTTTATATTGTGTGAGGTGTTCATGATGTTGAATATGAGGGTGCATCTATAGGTTGTTCATGAAAACTCTCCAAGGTGTGGCTATTGATTTATTTTTCCATGTTGCACCACAAACTATCACAATTTGGATTACTCTCATAGTGGATTCTAAAGAAACGTTCAAGACTCCTAAAGATGCTCATGCGTTGTTGGCCCAACTCACCCAATTGAAGGCATATCATGTACCTATGTGTGCATTTGTTAATCATTTAAAAAAGTAAACAAAAATATTCCTAACTACTACTCATCCTACAAGTGCAAGTTTGAAATGTTTCCTTGTCAATTCTCAAATTTTGGAAGTTAGTTTTTTGTTAGGAAGAGAAGCCTCCACTACTCTTGTAATATCACATAGTTTGGAAATTAAAATTGAGGATAATATCATTCTTGCCAAGTAGGTAAGAATAGAATCAAGTGGATCTGAAGAATGTTCTTTTTCTTTGAATTCATTTTATTTCATCACAAGGATGGATCAAATGGTGCAAAGGTTATAAAATGATATAATTGATCTCAAAAGAATAGTAGCTCAAGGTATGCTCTTGCTCCTAGAGAGGATGTGAAAATGAGGCTTTCTATTGAGGCATACATTAGTTTTATAAGTTGAATCAACATAAGTTAGTTTCATGACCAACGAAGCTTGCTATTGAGGCACCAATGACAAAGGATGCAGTGAAGTATCCTAAATTTAAAGCATGTGATCTTTTTATTCTCTTCCAAGAAAGGAAGTAGACATAGTTGGTGATTCTCGATTCTAGTTTTTGCATTATTAGATTTTTTTGATGAGAAACAATAAGATGAAAATCACCCTTCTAATCCTCAAGAAAATGAAGATAATCATGTTATCGAACATGAAAATATAGATGTTAGAATGATTAGAATAACACAGAGTGGGTGGGGGATGGGGGAGAATCAATTATCCTCAAGTCTAGATGTACCAATTTGACTTTTAATAGCTTCAAAAAATCTCATTAAACAACTTGATCAATATATTCACTTATCAACAATTCAACATTCTTTAACTCTCTGTTTTGTATATGTGTCCCAACTAATAGTAAAATAGACAATTGAAAAAATAACATGCATAAAGTAACATTCACACAAGTAAATGACACCAGGATTTAACGTGGAAACCCAGTTTGAAAAAAAACACCAAGTAACATACTACCACTTTTTCACTCTTCTGAAATGAGTTCAATTAAGAGCCAACCCTATTAAAGTTTACACAACACAATATTAAATGCAACCCTGTTAAAGGATTTAATCACCCTATTAGGAGTGGGCTTGTTGGAGGACTTTGGATCATTCCATTAGAATGTCACCTTGATTAAAGGATTTACAAAATAATTGTTAGGTCAACCTCAACTAAAGGATTTTGATTGCCATAATGGTTACAATATCACAACTAGGCTTGATTCTCTATTTGCTCATCTGTTGGTTCATTGACTAGACTCCATTAACATCTCCATCTTTGATCTATTTGGCATCCCTTGAAGAAATCACACTTCACTAATCTCTACACTTCTCCTCTAGTACTCTATTCTTCATAGCTTCTAGTTAAGATTGTTAATCAACAATGAACCAACCCTAGAAAGCATCTCTTATGCTTCCTTAAATAGGTAATTATGATATTTTTCCGCTTAAAGATCACCTTAGATCTTAGGGTTAGGTCATATTCATTGAATATTTCCATCATTTTATTTTTTTTCTCTCTTCTTCAAACCTCTAAAAATGTTTGATCAAAATCCTTTCTTTTGATTACATATCTTCATGCATTAAATATGCCATCTCATCAATCCTTATCATCCATGCACTTTGACTAATCCAAAAATTCAACTGTGTTGGCCTCAAACTTGATTCTTTCATAAACTATAACTTTTTTTGTCACTTGGCAATCACTAAATTCCTTCTACTTGGTCATCACTATGTAACTCAACATTTACTAGCTCGCTCGGCCATTACTAATATTTCCTTCATCAACTTTCTCAAAAATATCTATCACTAGCTAACCTTGTTATCTCCTCTTTTCAAATCCTCTTCATCAATCAAAAGATATAGAACTCTACACTATTAGTAAATGTATCTCTAGTAGGTTTAACAATGTCTCACCACTAGGTTTGACATCAATGCCAATATAACAATCATTCCAACTGTAGTTTTCTTTAAACTTGTACTATCATCTCCCTCTATGTTTTCTCTCTGAGCTCCCTCCGTGTTTGCTCTCTCTCTCTCTCTCTCTCTCTCTCTCTCTCTCTCTCTCTCTCTCTATTTCATTCTGATTCTCATTCAATACAATCCCTAGATGCTCCCTATGTCATCAATTGTAGTAGTATCACTATATGTTTCAAACTTCTCAAAGGTATACTACTCCCTTTTGTGAACAGCTTCTTCTTTTGATATTTGGATGACAACACCTCTAGAAACCCGTGTCTCTCTCAACTCATGATAGAAAATCATGGTAACTTCATAACTTCTCCCTCTTTATATGTAGCATGTATGGTAACTACAAAAAATTCTCCCTCTTTGACAACAATGCCAAAGACATCAACCATTCACATACATCTCTTCTCTTTTCTCTAGCATACATCTTCATGTCACTGCTCTAACTGATATAGAAATATCACTTCGAGTTCTTTACCTTGACTCCCTATAGTCTCATTTACTCATGCTTCAGTTAATATTTTCACATTCATTAGGAAAATCCTAAAGTCATACCTCCTACATCAATTTGTAACATATTCTGATCATAACAATTGATGCAATCTCTTCTTAGTTTGCTTCAAGTAGGGGAATGAGCCCTAACTTACCTCTTAGATACCTAAAATTATCCTTAGGTAGTGCCTTTGTGAATATGTCAGCTATCTATTCTTTTACATATTTCAATCTCACTTCTTTGTCTTGTACCAACTCTCTCAAGTAATGATACTTGATCTCACTATGTTTAGTCTTTGTGTGCATCATAGGGTTCTTTGATATGATTATAGCACTTCTATTATCATAATAATTGATTCCTTCATACTTTTCAACAATTGCTTGATCTACACAATGTTTGAATAATTGGCTACTACAACAACATACTATGTATTGTGAAATACAAATTTGCTTCTTGCTTGTCTATGAATTCAATCTCTTGCCTAGAAAGAAAGTGCCTCCACTTGTGCTCTTTCTATCATCAACATTTCCAACCCAAACTGAATTAGCAAAAACCTTCAACTCAAACTTGTCATTTTTCTGGTACCATAATCCATAGTCTTATGTTCCTTTCAGATATCTTAGTATCCCTTCCACTACCATCATATGATTTTTGCTAGTATTAGTAGGGAATATAGCAACAATTCCAACTACAAATGCAATATCAAGTCTGCAATGTACATCATATTGCAACTTTCCAATCATTGACATGTATAATATTTGATTCACCTTAGTAGAATCATCATTCTTTGAAAATTTATGACCAGTAACCATAGGTGTTCCAAATGGTCTTTAGTCTTCCATTCCAAAATTCTTCAATATCTCTATGATATACTTTGATTTGGTGATGTATACACCACCTTTCATTTGATAATTTTATCTACAAACATTGACATCTCAAATTATTTCTTCATTTCATTGGCAAATGAATTACAGATTGAATCTTTTCCTCGAAATATGATATCATCAACAAAAAATTTAGCAACCAATATCTTACTTTTAGGTTCACTTTTCAGGTACAGATTGCTATTGTCATTACTTTTTTCAAAACTAATTTTCACCAAATAATTGTGTAACCTTTCATACCATACATTAGGGGCTTGTTTCAAACTATATAATGCTTTGTGTAACTTACATACCATATTCCTCTTTCTTGGATCAATGAATCCTTTAGGTTGTTTAATGTAGACTTCTTGATTTCATTCAAAATTGCAGACTTGACATCCATTTAATATACTTTGAATCCTTTGTAAGCAACACATGCAAGAAAAGTTCTCACTTCTTCCAACCTTGCAACTGGGGCAAAAGTCTCACCATAGTCAACTCGTTCTTCTTGTGCATATCCCTTACAAACTTGTCTTGCCTTGTCCATTGTGACTTCACCTTTCTCATTCAATTTCTTTATGAATACCCACTTAGTTCCAATCAAATTCTTATCCTTAGGTCTAGGTACTAATGTCCATGTCTTGCTCTTCTCTATTTGCTCGATTTCTTCATTTACTGCTTCTATTTAACATTCATTCTTAAAAGCATCTTTAACTGACTTTGAATTAAACTCACATAATAAACATGTATCATTCTTCAGTCTTCTACTTGTCATGACACTCTAATCTTTGTCTCCAATGATTTGATATGGTGTATGATGTCTTCTCACATACTTTTCCAAGAAAATTTAGGTCTTCTTTCTTCTTGTTGCGGCTCACAGGGTTCTACTTGTTCATTTGTATTTGGTGTGTTATCTTGCAACTTGGCTTCCTCTATTTGATGGTCAACAATCTTTGTCTGTAACTCAACCCCTATAGCCTAATGCTCAGAAGTTTGTTGATGCTTGGCATAGCTCTTCTACTAAAACTTGGTAGTGCCTAGTTGTTGGTGCTTAACAGCCACCTTTTCTAGTTCACATAAGGTGTTAGGTTCACATTCATAGACATAGACAATATTCATGTAGTCTTCAAATATTTCTTGCATTCTTCTTCATTTTTTTCTAAAAATTTATCAACTCTAACATTTGTACTTTCCATAATTTTGTTAATGTTAGAATTCAAACACTTATAAGCCTTGCTTTTAGTGGAATATCCTAGAAATATACCTTCAGCACTTTTTTGCATCTTTCAATACGTAACACTTGCTTCCAAAAACTTTGAAATAATTCACATTAGGTGCATAGTCATACCAAAGTTCAAAAGGTGGTTTGTTTATACCTTCCTTCACTTGAACTCGGTTTAGAGTATAGACTGTAGTACTTACAACTTATCTCCAAGACTTCTGTGAAACACTCTTCTCCATCGTTGATGTCCTTGAACAATCCATGATTGATCTATTCCGTCTCTTAATTATATCATTATCTAGTGGAGTCTTAGATTCACTCATTTGTCTCTTGATTCCTTTTCCATTGCAGAATATGTTGAACTCATTTGATATGAATTCACCTCCTCTATTTGATCTCGAGAGGTTCAGACTCTGTCTTGTTTCTTTTTCAACTCTAGCCAAATACCACTTAAATGCATTAGATTTTCTTTAAGAAACATCATAGTCATCCTTCTAGAAAAGTCATCAGCAAATAGAATGAAATATTTGTCATCGCAATAGCTTTGCACTCCAACAGGACCACATAAATCAGTATAAACCAATTCCAAATTATCATCTGAACAATAAGTCTTGCTCTTGAAACTACAGTTTTTCATTTTACCCATTTGACATTGTTTTCACATCACCTTATTAGGTTTTCTTAGTCTTGGTAATGCTCTGACTCTTTTTATCTTACTAATGCTTGCCAAATTATCAAAGTTCACATGCCATAGGCTCTTATGCCATAACCAAACATACTCAACTTGTGTAAATAAATATGTATCTTCATATAGGTCTAGATGGAACAAGTTACCTCTTGTTTGTTCTCCACATCCAATTAGTTCACCAGTAGCATCATAGATCTTTGCCTTATTGTTTTGGAATTTAACTTGGTAGCCTGCACTATTCAACTGTGCCACACTCAAAAAATTATACTTTAGTCCCTCAACCCAATATGCATTGCCACATGTGATCTTATCATTTAGTATAATTAATCATGTATCTTTCACATAACATAGTGCATCATTTCCAAACATAACACTACTTCCATTATAATGTTCTAACTTCTCAAACTTATTTATATCACCAAGTCATATTATGTGAGTAACCACTATCAATTATCCACTTATCATTCTTACTTTCATGTGAAATCAATGAAGTTTTCTCATCTTCATCAACATCATATTTCATTACAACATAAACAACTTCTTCATCATGATCACCAAAATCATTATTAGAACCATCTTCTTCAACAATGTATCAAGATTTCTTACCTTTATACTTTGTTACCTCGACCATATCTATTGTCTCTCCTTCCTCTATATTTGAAGTCTTTCCTTTCATCCTTCCCATCTCTATTAGGACATCTTGCAGCAATATGCCCAACTTTTTTACATGTAAAATAGATAATAGGGTTTTTACCATTGTATTTTCCTTTTCCTATTGTTAGCCTTTTGGAAAATAATGCTTCAAGTTCATCAAGGTCATCATTTGATTCACTGTCACCTTCCATATGTTTACTCTTTTTCTTTCTTCTAGATCCATCAAGGGTTAGTTGAGCCATAGAAATAGATTCAACACTAGTAGGGGAATAATTATCAAAATTTGACAGTTCAAATTCAAATGCGATGAGTCTACCAACTAGTCTATCCAAGGTTAGATCATTACTAGGTGCACATCTCAGTTCTTGAATTGCAGATACTCTAATTGCATAGATAGGAAGAAAATCCCTCAATACCTTACTTATCATAGTCTCATCATATATGTCTCCTCCAGCTCCTTTGATAGCATTCGCCACCTCTTTGATTCAACCACAATATAGTGCAATGATTTCACCTTCTTTCATTCTCATATTATCAAATTTGCCTCTCAAGCTTTCTACATTAGGCCTTAATAAATTTTTGTCTCCTTCATGGATTTGCACCTACTTATCCTACATTTCCTTTGCAATAGTGCATTCCTTTACATCATCAAATTCAGCATGACTTAAGGCAACTACAAGTTCAATCATCATTTGGTTGCACTCCTGCCTCTCTTTCATTTTTTCAATAGTTATGGGTCTAGGTATCTCAATGTACTCATTATCTAGGTAGTATGATATAGAATCTCCAATACCAGATAAGTACAATTTGATCAAGTATTTTCATTCTATGAAGTTCTCCTTGTTCATCTTGGGTATCTTTCTCTTGTACATCTTGATCTTTAGCTATAGGTCCCTTCCAACTTTCCTTACAAGCGCCAATGCTTTGATACCAACTATTATAATTATTATAATATATGTGGGGCATGGGGTGAATAAGTTATCCTCAGGTCCAGATGTATGAATTTGACTTTTAACAACTTCAAGCAATTTCATTAAACAACTTCAATCAATTTCATTAAACAACTCAGTCAATATTGCAACTTATCAATAATTTAACATTCTTTAACTCTCTATTCTGTATGTCTACTGACAAATAGTAAAATAAAAAATTGTAAAAATAACATGCATAAAGTAACATTCATGCAAGTAAATGACACCAAGATTTAACATGGAAATCCAATTTGGAAAAACCACCTAGTAACATGCTACCATAGTTTCACTCTTTTGAAGTGATCTCTGCTAAAGGTTACAAAAAATACTATTAAACGTGACCTTTTTCAAAGAATTTAATCACTGTGTTAGGAGTGACCTTGTTAGAGGACTTTGGATCATTCCATTATAATGTCACCTTGATTAAAGGATTTACAAAATGATTGTTAGGTCAACCTTGATTAAAGGATTTTAACCACCACAATGGTTAGAATGTTTAAACTAGGTTTGATCTATAAAACACAACTCACTTTGCAAATTTAGATCTCCACTCACTCATATGTTGGTTCATTGACTGGACTCCATTAACATCCTCATCATGATTTTCTTGACATCCCTTCAAGCAATTGCACTTCACTATTCTCTTCACTTCTCTTCTGCTACTTTGTTCTTCACAAGTTCTCCTTAAGATTTCCAATCAACAACAAACCAACCTTAGAAAACATATATTATGCCTCCTTAAATAGGTAATTATAATATTTTTCTACTTAAACATCACTATAGATCTTAGGGTTAGGTTAGATTCATCGAATCATTCTAACATTTTGTTCTCCTTCTCTCTTCTTGAAACTTCTGATCAAATCCTTGCCCTTGATCGCATAATAAACTCTCTTCATGTATTAAGTACGTCATCTCATCAATCCTTATCATCCAAGCACTTTGACTAATCCAAAAATTTAATTGTCTCAACCTCAAAATTGATTCTTTCAAAAATTGTAACTTTTGTTGTCACTTGGCAATCACTAAGCTTCTTCTGCTTGGTCATCATTGTGTAGCTCAACATAAATTGTTTTGTCTCATTCGACATTTTGTGGCTCGCTCAACCATTACTACACTCAGTTACTACTAACATTTCCTTCATCAACTTGCTTGGCAATAGCTATCACTAGCTCACTTTGTTATCTCCTCTTTTCAAATCCTCTTCATCAATCAATAGATATGGCACTCTACACTATTAGTAAATGTCTCTCTAATAGGTTTGACAATGTCTCACCAGTAAGTTTGACATCAATGACAACCTAACAATTGTTCCAATTATAGTTTCCAATAATAGACACACATGAAGGACCCAACCATAGTGAATATTATTTATCTTTATTTCATGGTCATGAACTTGAACAAGTGTTGCATGAAATTGAGACACCCATAAAATTCTGATGACGGCTTCATTAAGGTTTTAAAAAACCCATCAAGATTGTGCAATTAGATTTTTAATCTAGAAAAAGAACAGAGAATTTGAAAAGAAACATTAACTAGCTGTAAAAACCTTAAAAAAATGGCTATAAAAAAAGGATGAAATCCTGACCGCATAGACAAAGAGAACAATAAACCCTAGTCAACATGACAACCATCTTGACCTCATGAAAAAAGATTTGTAGAAAGAGTCATTCAAGCCTAGGAAATGGCAATGATTGCACAAAAACCAATGCCCAAAAGTTATGAGAAGGAAAAAAAAATGTTGTTTTAGACCAGAATGGGAGTTAGGCAATGTAGGAAGGAAACCAATAAAATGGTCCAAGCACTAGATGCAACCAACATCAAGCCATGTCTTAGAAATGAAAGTTTGTAGGAATGACACTAATGGATATGCAAAAAAACCAAATTTGGATTATAAAATTAGTTCCTATAAAAACCAACCCTACAAATGTTTCTCCAAAATCTTTAAAAGATTTTAAAAATTGACTATTTTTTAGAAAAATGATCCTTAATCTTCAAGACTTTGATACTGAATATTTTATGTTTTATTAACAAATGAATGGAAGGATCATTCTTAAGAATCTACAAGAATACAAAAGTAGAAAGTTTCAAATAAAACTAAAGAAGATTGTAGAAATTATTCAGTGTACTTAATTTACATATTATACATAAATGACCATTGAATGGTAATTATATAATATTCTAATAGATTTACTTGTAATCGGGTTAAGTCAAGATTAAAAGTTTTAAGGCCTTTGAAACTTTTTTTTTCATATTGCAAATGCCACTAGGTTTCCCTTTAAGAGTTTTAAATATTATTGTTACCAATTTAACATACCTCCTAAATTTCTATGTTATATACTGAGCTAAGTGTGTTTTAGTTGTTGAGAACACATATTACAAAATGAAAAGAATGTAGAAAGTAAAGCACAAGAATTAGTAAACAAGAAAATTGATCACTTTTATTCAAAATACAAATATCAAAATAATACATTTTTTTATTGAAATATTCAAATTTATTTTGATAAGGTACAAAGTGTTCAAGTTTTGCACAGTACCTAAATACAATGCATTCAGATACCACACAAGCATTCTCAGCTCCTAACATAATATCTAAATAAACACATTGTATAAATAGAAAAATACTGAAGAAGATAAGAGGAAAGACATCCATTTCCTGAACATAAGATTTGTTGTCCTGAATATTGAAGAGTTGAGCCCGCATGATGTAACCGCAATGTCATTAAAGAATAAATTAGAATTTGACACAAGACAAATGTTTCAGAATACCATATCTCTTCATTAAAAAAAATTCTGCAACTCTACTCTACCTCTATAATGAAAAAAAACTCTACTTGTTACAATTCCAAAAATCACAAAAAACATGAAGAGAAGAAGACATCTTTCAATACTGCACCAGTAGTCAAGCAGCAGGAACAGGTAGCTACGGTAAGCTTCCAACTAGAGAATAATGGGTTTGCAGATGATTCTCTTAATGTAGGACATGACGATGAGAAGCAACTTAAATCAAGTGTGCAACATGATGCTTCACATGTGATTGATACTTCAAGTATTATTGTTGTCAAGGTTGGAGAGAATGAATCTCTTATGAATGAAATGCATTACAAATTGACTCATTCGATATTCAACAGGGGGATCCAAGCACCCTAACAGTAAAAGAGTTGTGGAAGGTTGCTAGAACTAATCAGTTGACAAGATTTTACAAATTGAAAAACGGTTGAACTTTTGGAATTATTAAAGAACCAAAAAGTTGACACAATCTCTATGTACAAGTACATCAGCAATTTGGGAGGATTTTTTTTATGAACTATAGTGCACAACTTTCCTATTTGCTAATTAAATGAAAGGGATCCAAGTATTATCAGACTATCAAATACGAAGATTATTGTTACTAGATTGAAGAAATATGATAGCTACAATAAATATTTTATACCAAGAGCTAATAAAGAAATTTGAAAAGAGTAAAGCTTTATAGTTATACCAAAATCTGAACAACAAGGAATGAAAAGCGTCATAGTTATATCAAAATCTGAACAACATTAACCTATAGTCATAAAGATGGTAATATATAACAAGCAGAAGCATCCTCATGATGTTCATATACAATAGATTAATTCATGGAAGAACCAACATCGAATAGATCCAGTTATAATGGCATCCAACAAAGCTATATTCCACATGCAAATAATGATAAATCTTATAGCAGAATGGAGTCAAGATGCCAACAACAGATAAAATTTAAAACCATGAAATAGGAATAAAGCTACAACATTCTCATATTTATAACACTCATCAAATGAAGAAAATACTAGCCATGGCATCACATCTTTCAATAGAATATTATGAAGAGAAAGAAGTGAAGATCAACTCACAAAATAGAGTTCACACTAGTAGTTCTGAAGATGAACTCCTTGAATGAAGGAACCTAAATAGTGGATAAAGCTAGATATTCCAACAAGTATAACAACCACATAAAAATAATGAAACCCTTGCATCACCAAGATTAGGCCATGGAAGAAACAACAAGCTCATGCCAAAGGTTACACCAATTTCAACAACAAAAAATGACACCCACCAAAGAATGGCATCTCACAATAGAGGTATGGCACTCAACAAAGTATGGAGGAAACCATTAAATCAACAAATCTCAGCCATAAAGGAGCTCATGCCAAGAGTATAAAGTATGGCGTCAAACATTCATGCCCAGAATGAAACCCATGTGGAGAAATACGACCACAGTACTAGTAAAAAGGAGCCATCCAACATGAAATGGCGTCTATATAGCAAGAAACTCGTGCCCAAAAGCAGTAGATAAGGCATCCAAACAAGGGAGAAATTCGTAACCAGCAGAAATAAATATCCAACATCCATGGCAAAGCAAAAATCACAGGTGAAATTCATGGCTGCGACTAGGGTTTAAAAAAACTCTCATCCTTTTCTTAGCATGAATGATCTATTGAAAACTAAACAAGTTCTGCCCTTTTTGCCTTTCATAAACATTTTAAAAACTCCATTTGATATAGATTTCGGTCCATGGTGGGACTTAGGCATTTTTAAAAGGTCCATTATTCATTTACTTAAGTTTCATATGCATTAAGTTTTATAATGCCAAATGCATATAAAACTTAAAAATAAATAAAGATATCTTATCTAAGTGTTATATATATTAAATGAGTTTTATAATATTAATCATTTAATAAATATAACACTTATAAAATATATTTTATATATTCCCTTTCTTATACTTATTAATTCTAATGTGTTTAAAATTGATAAATATAAGGATAAACAAATTAATATTAATAAATATAAGAAAAAGAAGCTATGATTGTAAAATTAATATATCAAATGGCTATAATTATAAAACCTTTGATTTTATTAATTAGCTAAAGGGAATTAAGTGAGTTAGCAATTTTAAATGCCTAAATGCAAGGGGAGTCTTTAGTGGCTTTTTTTGAACTCCAAGGGGACATTCAGTTAACACTTTCATGTAAAGTATGAAGCTAATTTTGGAGGCTAAGGATAGGTTGATTTTCTTATGCGATGATGGAGCACTTTAGTGCTATTTTTAGTGATTTATGGAGCAGTTAAGACCAGTTTTGCATGCAGTTCATGATGAGAGCCTATTTTATGCATATTTTACATAATTATGAGGAGTTTTACATGCTAATATATAGGGTTACTTGAGGAGTTTTACATGCTATATTTTTGGGTTAGTTTTCAGAGACTTCTTCATAGTTTCTATCATTTTTGACTTATTTTTTCTAGGCATGATCTTGGAATCCAAATTAGGGTTATGAGTTCTATATATTGTACATTCACCTCATTAGGAGGATCTTCTTTCGGATTCAGATTTTTGCGCATTGCAAATTTTGAGTTGATTGTAAGAAAACATTTGTAGTAGATATTTTTTCAGCATTGGTTAAAGAGATTCAGTGGTTCCTTCTCATTGATTCTCGTGCAATATTGTGAATTTTTTACTTTAATGTTGTGTTTTCTTTCATTTAAGTTATATTCCTTATTGTAGATTTGAATCTTGATACGTGTGATTATAGGTCTTTGTTTGTGATCATTGTTCTTTTTTCAAAAAAATGGTAAAACCTAGGTTTTTCTTTCAAAGCAGAACATCTCGGTCCTTGCATAGAAATACTTTTGTGATTGCATGTTTTTCTGAATATTGTGAATCAATTGTGTCTTTCATAATCCGTGTTGATTTGATTAAAGCTACATTCAAAACCATCGATGTATCAACTCATTTAGGTTAGTATTCATTATTTGTCATTCACTTCTCACCCCTTATCTAGCGTATAATTTAGGATTAGGTGATCACTATTTAGGAACTGACCTAGCTTTCGAAGATTCGTCTCTCATTTTAGGACAACCCACTACTCGAGAGAGTTTCCATGTTTCAATAGGATGACTAGATTCTGCATCTTGCTATAGGCACAATCCCGATTGACAACAGTTTTTTGGCATGCCCGGTGGGACAATGAACTGCTTCACAGTTCTCTGAATTACAAGATCTTACTACTATTTTGGTGTGAACAACAATATTTTAGCCTTTTTGAAGGTATTTTATTAACACTTGGCAACTCTAATTTGAAGGTTTATCGCAGATACAGTTGCAGTTTTGGTGATTTTCTTAATGAAAAGAACTCTCAGAAGGTCAATAAAAGGAAGAAGAACACCACTTGTTACAAGAGGAAGGTCTATTTCACCATTTGGATCAGATTTTTTAGCATTTGAATATCCTATAATTGAAGATCAGCTAGTGAATTCTGAAGAATCTGAGATAGTTATTGAAGATATTGGTTTTCCTAAAGATTTAAGTGTTCGTGACCATTGTAAATCTAAAGTGCCCATTTTTAAAGAATTACCAAAAGATCAATTTGTTTTTTTAGCATCCACAAGTGATACTATAGCTGCTATTAAGAGTCTAAAAACATATAAGCGAAAGGTAAATCAGCCTATCCGACCTTTATTGCCATTTATAGTACAACAACAAGTACCACCAGTTCATCAAATGGCCCAAAATTTTCCATTTGTAGCTTTTAATGCTGCCAACCCTTTACAAATTGTTGTTCATCATGCTATTCCACCAGCAACATTGAAAAGTGTGCCATATTTTATTGGTAAAAATCATGTTTTAGCAGTGGAACATATCAAGGATATAGCTACCCTTTGCGGATTACATCAAGTTCAACATGAAGATGTGGCCTTAAAGTTATTAGCAGCTTCTTTCAGAGGAAAAGCATTAATTTGGTTCAGAAGTCTAGCAGTAAATTCAATTGCCTCATGGGATGCATTGGGAAGCTTGTTAATCAACAAGTTTGAAGATAAGTCTAATAATATTTCCTTGGTTGAATAGTTGACTACCATCAAAAGGCATCCTAATGAACATATTTCTCATTTTAATTTTTGTTTTTAGCAAACTTGGGATAGAATTCTAGCATCTGTTAAGCCTTCTAATGATTATGCATTCTTATTTTATTTAAAGACTTTTAACATTGATATTTCAGTTATGATACAATCTATGGGAGGATGTACTTTGCTTGATGCATTTGATATTGCTGTAAGAGATGAAAACAACTTAATACAAGCTGGCAAGCTACCTCCTAAGCCTCCAATGCCTTATTCTATAGAAATACAACAAATTGTACCAGCAGTTGTACCATCATTAACTATAATTCCACGTATGCCAGCATTATCGACATTTAATGTGCAAGTTGCAACAGAAGAACACATTGCTACAACTCCTATCAAAGAGCTAAAATAGCAAAATTTGGACTTAATTATAAAAAGTGATAGTATGATGCAAACTTTGTAGACTTATGGAAATGAAATAATGAATTTGAAGAGGCAACAAGGTCAATACAATAGGCCTAATGAAGCTTCCTATCAGGAAAATAGGTAATTCAATCAAGTTTCAAGATCAAATCAACAAAGGCAACCTTAAGGACAACAAAGAAATTATGGTCAAAGAACTAAGCAACCTTACAATTATGCAACTCATAGCAATTCTAAAGCTTTGGTAGTTCTTCCCCAAAAAAACTATGCACATGATTAGGAGTGGTGCAATACTTATAATGTAGGTCATTATTGGCTTGATTGTGTGCATGCACTTGAGGCAAGAAAACAAGATGTTCTTAAAGGGTAGCAAATAACTACTCAAGGAGAAGTTCATCATGATCAAGTGCAACAAAACGGTAACCCAAATACTATTCTAATAAATTTTAGTGAAGATTAGGCTATTATAGCAGCAAATTTTGATCAAAATCAAGTTTGGAGACCTGTATCAGCGGGGATAAGGTCAAAAACCCAAGCTACAAGTGTACAACAATAGGTTGATAAGGAAAAATAGCAGCAAGTTAATGCTAATAATACTCAAAAAAGAACATCAAATGAGCAAATGATGTAATATGTTCCAAAAGGAAAATAGTGCAAGCACAAAAGGCAAGTTTATAGCCATCACAACATCAAAAGGAGCCTGCTGTACCCAAAAACTAGTTTAAGGTTAGTACGCAAAATTTTAATATTGTTGAGTATTTGAAGAAGACTCATGTTCTTGTTTCCATGTGGGACGTTTTAGCACTCCTAGGTCAAAAGGATATGCTTCAGGAAGCATTATAGTCACTTACATTATTTGATGACACTTTAGCACAACAAACTCCTACAGTTCTAATGGTTGCAAATGCTAATAAGTCAAAACAACCATCCAAAATAGTAAAACCACCACCTTTTTATGTTACAGTCATAATAGGCAAGTACCTTGTTCATAATTGCATGATAGATTCAGGTGCCACTAGCTCAGTTATGCCAAAGAAGATTGTTGACTAGCTAGGCCTTAAATATGAACCAATTGAAAAGGGGGTATTTCAGCTAGATGGGATGACTATTAAGACAATTGGAGTTATAAGGAACATGGATTTGACCTTGCATGCTTGTCCTAGTTTCTCAGTCCCTATGGATATATACATCATTGATTTACCTCCCCATTTTCCATATGTTTATCAGGTGATTTCACTGCCAAAATAGGAGGTTATGTATTTGCAGATTAGTCTCACATGCTTTGCCGCACTAGGTATGGTACTAAGATCACAATTCCATCTGAACCTATTGCTAAGGATTGCCTTGAACGCAATATTGTTGCTGCTGAAAATGAGACATTGACTATTTTATTTGACAAAGAGGAAATTAATGTTGTTCATGAGTCCAAAGCATAGATAGATAATGTTCTTGATATATTATTAGATCAATGGGCTTCTGAGAATGCTGAAATTTTAGAAAAATAGGTTGAAGAACCAAGTCTGGGCAATTATGTCATTCATGAAACTACTGATTTTTTGTTGAATCTCATAAAAAGTGCAAATTTAAGTTCGGAACAGCAAGCTAATAAGGTGTGAAAGTTATTTCTTGATGGTTCATGTAGCAAAATAGGTGCGGGAGGAGGTTGTATGCTAATTTCACCAGCAAATGAGAGGTATTATGCTTCTTTCAGATTTACTTTCAGCTGTACCGATAATGTTGTTGAATATGAAGTGCTTGTAAACGGATTTAAATGAGCCATAAAGCGAGGTATCTATTGTCTACAAGTTTTTGGTGATTCTGAACTGATTGTTAACCAAGTTAGAGGCATCCATGCTACTAAAAATGATCTGTTGAAAAGTTATAAACATATTGTGTGGAATTTAATTAAAGGTTTTGAAGCATTTAATTTGCAATTTGTACCTATAAATCAGAATAAGCATGCTGATAGACTTGCTACAATTGGTGTACAATATGATATACCATCTAAGATCAATAAAAATAAAAGAAATAATCATGTATAAGTGACTGTTAGGCCTGTTGTACCAAATAATGTTGAAAGTTGGCAAATTTTTGAATCTGATCAGCATATTGTTAATTTAAAAAAAAAAGAAGCTGAGTTTTCTCAGCCCAACCAACATAAACTACATGAACAATATGAGGACCAAATTATTCAATTAAGGACAAATAAGATGCCTAAAGGTTTGGTAACTTTAGAATCCATTTTTAATACTAATGATCAGTTTAAAAAGGATAAATCCAGCTTGCAGATCAAAGAGAAACACTATGAAGAAATTGAAGTTGCAAAGGATAAGAAGCTCAAACTTGGAAATGTATATACACTTGAAGAGTGTCAAACTTTTGTTAATTTGTGCAACGAGTTATTCAAATTTGAAGGGGTTTGATCCTAATATTGCTCAACACACCATTGAATTAGAACCTAGTGCAAAACTAGTTAAACAATAATAGAGGCCAATAAATCCCAAATTAGAACCTCTTATGATCAAAGAGTTGAATAAATTAATTGAGAGCAATATTATATTTCCTATCAAGCATATTTCTTGGGTTTCAAATTTGGTTCCAGTTAGGAAGAAAAATAGAGAAATCAGATTGTGTGTTGATTTTTGTGATTTAAATAGAGCTTCATTAAAAGATAGACATCCTTTTCCTTCAATAGAACAAATCTTACAAGTTGTTTTAGGTTCACAACAGTTCTCATTGTTGGATGGTTTCTCTGGTTATAATTGGATTTTGGTCAAGGAAGAGGACAAATTAAAACAACACTTACTACCAAATGGGGAACTATGGCTTATCAAAAGATGTCATTTGGTTTGTCATATGCAGGTGCAACTTTCAGATAGCAATGGATAAAGATTTCTTGAACTTAATGTACAGGTTTGTGCTGGTTTATCTTGATGACATTACTGTTTTTTCAAAGAATGCAATAGATCATTTTCAACACTTAAGGGTAATATTCAAGCGATGCAGGGAATATGGTATATCTTTGAATCCAAAGAAGAGCATTTTTTATGTTCATGAAGGCAATCTATTAGGATTCATTGTATCTAAAGAGGGTATTACTATTAAACCTAAAAGAGTAAGTGCAATTCTTGCTCTACCACTTCCAACACATAAAAGGAGACTTCAATATTTCTTAGGTAGAATTAACTTTGTAAGGAGATTTATCTCAAATATTTCTGAATTATTAATGCCATTGACAACTATGCTAAGAAAAGGTATGGTTCTCAACTAGACAAAAGAAGGTAAATGTAGTTTTGAGCTGATAAAAGAAGCATTAGCTACTGCTCCTACATTGTTAAATCCAAAATTTTCAAAAGATTTCATATTATATGCCTATGGAAACATTGATTCCGTTGTTGCCATGTTAGTACAACAGAATGATGAAGGTTTTGAACAACCATTAGCATTTTTTAGCCAAGGGCTTAAGGATTACGAACTGCATTATACTTTTGTTGAGAAGCACGTTCTTGCCATTATCAAAAGCTTGAAAAAATTTAGACACATGCTTTCAAATAATAAGATCAAACTAATGGTTTCTCACCCTTCTGTTAAGGGTTTCCTACTCAACAAAAATCTGAATACTAAAAGAGCAAGTTGGGTCACAAAGGCCATGGAATATGACATTGATATCAATGTAACCAAGCTGATAAGAGACAAGGGTTTATGTGAACAGCTTGCTAGAAATGGAAATAATGATTTAAATCATGATGGTAATGTTGTTTTGACCCTATTAGATGAGGAACAACCTATTGTCCACAATATTCAAAATGATTGGGTGGAAGATATGATAAAATTATTGCAAATAGGACGTTGTCTTGAAGGTTTGGAAAGGTCAAAACAAAAGTATTATAGATTGCAGGTCATTCCTTACTATTTAATGAATGGTATTTTATTCAAGAAAGATTTGCAAGGTGTGTTGCTAAGATGTATTAAACCAGATCAGATTGAACATTTTTTTCATCAATTTCATGAAGGGCCAGCTAGAGGTCACTTCTCACCAAGAGCTATAGCTCTTAAGGTGATGAAGGCAAACTCTTATTGGCCAAGTGTGTTTAAGGACACACATCTTTGGGTAAGAAAATGCAGACAATGTTCAATTTTTGCAGGTAAAAAAAAGTTAGTAGGCCTGCTTTTACAACCTATTCAGGTGGACCAACCATTTATGAAATGGGGTCTAGACTTTATTGGCATCATTAACCCACCATCAAGTGCAGGTCATAAGTGGGTATTGACAGCCACTGATTACTTTACTAAGTGGACTGAAGCGGTAGCTCTTAAAGATGCAAATGAAACTGTTGTTTTGAATTTCTATGAAGATTTAGTTTGTAGATTTGGTGTACCAGATTCAATTATTTCAGATAATGCACTTGCATTCATAGGAAACAAGATTGTAGAATGGGCTGTTAAGAAATGCATGTATCTGAATACTTCATCAAATTACTACACATAGGATAATGGGCAAGCTAAATCCACTAACAAGAATTTGATTTGTATTATAAAAAGGACATTAGAAGGGAATCAACATTCTTGGCACAAAAAGTTGAAATCAACACTATGGGCTGATAGAATAACTCCTAAAAGATCAACTGGTATGTCTCTTTATATTTTGGTTTATGGTAAAGAAGCTAGATTACCTATCACCGAATTAGAAGAGAAAAGAAGAGGTGTTTTAGAAACAATTGAGCATCATCAAACTCAAATGAAGAGGATGTTTGATAAAAAAAACATCTCCACAAAAATTTCGGCTAGGAGACGTAGTATTAAAATTGGATGAATTGAAAAGTAGACCTGGAAAGCATATGAAATTTGATGCCATGTGGGCTGGTCCGTATATCATAGTGGGTAGCACACCACATAGTACTTTTCATCTGTCTACACTTGAAGGAGAGGAGTTAAAAATCTCGGTTAATGGGATTCACCTCAAGCGGTGCTTTTGAGGTATTTTTTCAAATTACAATAAGTGCTTTGGCATAGTAGAGTAGAGATGTTATTTAGTTTTCAAATTTCAATAAGTGTTGTTTCAGCACATTCAGATTCAAGTTTCAGCATGTTAGTTGTTAGTAATAAAACTGAAAACCACAACACATCATTATCAATCTACCATCAATACATGAGGTACATATCACACAAAGAATGGAATGAATTCCAATGCATTGAATCATACATACTCTTTGGGTTCATAATAGGTTCATGATGACATGGTGTAGTTTTTAGCCATTCAGCTATAAGGAAATCAGAGAATATTCAAGCATATTGCTGGTACAAACTCTTTTGAAATATTTTGAAAAAAACAAGTATAAATTCTGATTTTGAATTATAGTTGACTTGAATAAGCATCTTGCTGCACAATAGTAATATGATGTATTATCCACCATCATAGTAGACTGATATACCGCTGTATAAAAACATGAAAATATTGAAAAATATGAGGTATGGTCACTCCAAAACAGCTGGCATACCACCCTAGTACAATCATAAATAACACACCATATTGCTGTTATGACGCAAGGTATAGATTCAAGCTTAGCAGTTGAAGTTTTGTAGTTGTTTTCAATAATTTTTTCAGCCAAATTTGCAAGGTGTCATAATAGCCAGTAGCGATTAGTCCTCACAACCATGATACAATTGTTATGCCATAGAAAAGAGATCATAATAAGAAAACATATTTATCTCTTTACTGTGATACAACTCTATCCTGGTTATCAAAATGAATAGCTATGGGATCCTATGGAAACTAACAAATTTGTTTTTAGTTTTCAGCTTTCAGTTTCCAATTTAAGTTTCAAATTGGTGTGGTGGGGTGTGTTTATTTCAGCAATGTTTTTAGTTTGATTTTTTCCTAAAATTTTGAGAAGGTTTAGTTTTCTAAATGCTAAAGATGACTTTGTAACCAATGGACTTACAAAGTAGCTAGTCTATTACTGTTTAGTAGGAAAACAACCCTGAGAGGTTGCCAAAAAATGTTACCAATTTAACATACCTCTTAAATTGCTATGTTATATATTGAGCTAAATGTGTTTTAGTTGTTGAGAATACATATTATAGAATGAAAATAATGCATAAAGTAAAGTATAGGAATCAGTAAACAGGAAAATTGATCACTTTTATTCAAAATACAAGTATCAAAATAGTACATTTTTTATTGAAGTATTCAAAACTGTTTTGATAAGGTACAAAGTGATCAAGTTTTGCACAATACTTAAATACAATGCATTTAGATACCACACAAGCATTGTCAGCTCCTAACATAATATCTGAATAAAGACATTGTATAAATATAAAAGTACTGAAGAAGATAAGAGGAAAGACATCCATTTCCTAAACGAAAGATTTGTTGTCTTGAATGTTGAAGGGTTGAGCCCACATCTCTGTTTGGGAATAGCCT
This sequence comes from Cupressus sempervirens, assembly GCA_028749045.1. Lineage (NCBI taxonomy): Eukaryota > Viridiplantae > Streptophyta > Pinopsida > Cupressales > Cupressaceae > Cupressus > Cupressus sempervirens. The sequence goes on from CM053783.1 coordinate 3,312,158, forward strand.
TGCAAAAAATGAAAGAAGAGGAGGGTCAATTCATTTGAATTGAGCAATGGAAATCTTTCCAGTCATCTATACTCTATTGTTCTTACAAAATGGTTATTCAAATAACAATATTAAAAGACAAGAAGGCAAGAGAGAAATATGAAAATAAAACATGTTTATGCTAATGAGTTTGTTTCATGTGTAGATACAGGTATGAAGTTTGAGGTTTTTGAAGGATCTTGCATAAATTACACACTTGAAGCTTTTCGACTGAATCATGTAGATGCCAAGATTGAAGGATTGAGGAGGCTATCGAAGGGACACACATAAATTACAAGCCTGAAACCTTCTGGTTGAATCATGCAGAGGTAAAGACTAAAGATATGGGGATACTGTCAAGGGGGAATAAGTAAATTACAATTATGGGACCTTCTAGTTGAACCATAGCAAGAAATTGAAGACATGAGGAGATTGTTAAAGGGACGTACATGTGTTACAAGTATGAAACCTTTCGGTCTAATCATGGAGGGCATATGAAATTCTTAGTCTACAAGATAGAGGGATTAGAGCTTACAAGTATACAGGCAGAACATGGTACGAGATAAAGAATAACAATTATCAAGATCAGACAAACTATGTAATGATAAAATTGCAAGATTTGGTTGCTGCTATGGAACAATTTAAAGACTAAATGGAGGAGTTCATGATAGTAATTATAGTTACAGCAAGTAGATCTTCACCAATCAGACGACTAAATACAACAGACTATGATAAATGCTGCAATATATGCTTCAGCAAGTTCAAATATCGAAGAAAAGGAAGCAAATAAGCAACTCAAAGGCATTGTTTTACTAAAATACAACAGTCTGTAACAAGTGTGCTGATCAATACATAATGAGTAAAAGAAATGAGTATTCTCATCAAGGTGTGAGTTTTTCATTGCATGGAATAAAAGAAATGGCAGAACTGAATGTGTTGTAATGAATGCAAATTAGATGTAGTTTCAAAAGTAAAATCTTCAAATGGTAATCCACCTTATGATACATCTTATGCACAAGGTTCAAATGGTAAGCTACCTTACAAGACATCCTATGCAAAATTCATGGCAAGATAGAGAAATTCAAAGCCCAAAGATTCTGATAACCTAAATGATAAGAATTCAATTGATGCTATATTCAAAGTATTGCAGAAGTCTCCATCACAAAAAACACAAAGAGAAGAAGACATCTTCCAATACTGCACCAGTAGTCAGGCAACAGGAATAGGTAGCTATGATAGGCTTCCAGCCAGAGAACAATGGGTTTGCAGATGATTCTCTTAATGTAGGATATGATGATGAGAAGCAACTTAAATCAGTTGTGTAACATGATGCTTCACATGTGATTGATACTTCAAGTATTACTGTTGTCAAGGTTGGAGAGAATGAATCTCTTATGAATGAAAATGCATTACAAATTGGCTCATTCAATATTCAACAGGGGGATCCAAGTACCCTGACAGCAAAAGAGTTGTGGAAGATTGCTAGAACAAATGAGATGACAGGATTTTACAAATTGAAAAAAGGTTGAACTTTTGGAATTATTAAAGAACTAGAAAGTTGACACTATCTCTACGTACAAGTAAGTCAACAATTTGGGAGGATTTTTTTTTATGAACTATAGTGCACAACTTTCCTATTTGCTAATTAAATGAAATGGAATCGAGTATTCTTATACTATTAGATATGAAGATTATTGTTATTGGATTGAAGAAATATGATAGCTACAATAAATATTTTATACCAAGAGCTGATAATTTTTTTTGAAAAGAGTAAAGCTTTATAGTTATATCAAAATCCAAACAACAAGGAACTAAAAGCCTCATAGTTATATCAAAACTTGAACAGTAGTAACCTGTAGTCATAAAGATGGTAATATATAACAAGCAAAAAAATCCTCATGATGTTCATAGACAATAGATTAATTCATGGAAGAACCAGCATAGAACAGATTCAGTTATAATGGCATCCAACAAAGCTATATTCCACATGCAAATAATGATAAATATTAGAGTAGAATGGAGTCAAGATGCCAACAGAAGATAAAAGGTAAAACCATGAAATAGGGATAAAGCTACAACATTCTCATATTTATAACACTCATCAAATGATGAAAATACCAGCTATGGTGTCACATCTTTCAACAAAATATTATGAAGAGAAAGAAGTGAAGATCAACTCACAAAATAGAGTTCACACCAACAGTTCTGAAGATGAAGTCCTTGAATGAAGGAACCCAAATAGTGGATAACAACCACATACAAAGAATGAAACCCTTGCATAACCAAGATTCGGCCATGGAAGAAACAACAAGCTCATGCCAAGGGTTACACCAATTTCAACAACAAAAAATGACACCCACCAAAGAATGGCGTCTCACAAAAAACATATGACACTCAACAAAGTATGGAGAAAACCATTAAATCAAAAAATCTCAGCCGTGAAAGGAGCTCATTCAAATAGCATAAAGTATGCCATCCAACATTCACGCCCAAAATGAAACTTGCGTAGAGAAATACAACCACAGTACCAGTAAAAAGAAGCCATCCAACACGAAATGGCGTCCATACAATAAGAAACTCATGCCCAAAAGCAACAGATAAAGGTGTCCAAACAAGGGAGAAATTCGTAACCAACAAAAATAAATGTCCAACATCCATGGAAAAGCAAAAATCACAGGTGAAATTCATGGCCGCAGTTAGGGTTTAAAAAAATGCTCATCCTCTTCTTGGCATGAATGATCTATTGAAAACTAAACAAGTTCTGGCCTTTTTGCCTTTCAAAAACATTTTTAAAACTCTATTTGATATAGTTTTCGGGTCCATAGTGGGACTTAGGTGTTTTTGAAAAGTCCATTATTCATTTACTTAAGTTTAATATGCATTAAGTTTTATAATGCCAAATGCATATAAAACTTAAAAATAAATAAAATATTTTATCTAAGGGTTATATATATATATATATATATATATATATATATAAAATGAGTTTTATAATATTAATCATTTAATAAATATAACACTTATAAAATATATTTTAAATACTCCCTTTCTTATACTTATTAATACTAATGTGTTTAAAATTGATAAATATAACGATAAACACATTAATATTAATAAATATAAGAAAAAGAAGTTATGATTGCAAAATTAATATATCAAATGGTTATAATTATAAAACCTTTGATTTTATTAATTAGATAAAGGGAATTAAGTGGAGTTAGCAATTTTAAATGCCTAAATGCAAGGGGAGTCTTTAGTGGCTATTTTTGAACTCCAAGGGGACATTCAGTTAACACTTTCATGTAAAGTATAGAGCTATTTTTGGAGGCTAAGGATATGTTGATTTTCTCATACAGTGATGGAGCACTTTACTGCTATTTTTAGTGAATTATGGAGCAGTTAAGGCCAATTTTGCATGTAGTTCATGATGAGAGCCTGTTTTATGCATATTTTGCATAATTATGAGGAGTTTTATATGCTATATTTTTGGGTTACTTAAGGGATCCGAGTTAGGGTTTTATGATTAATTTTGAGAAACTAGAGGCAATTTTCCAGTTATCTATCAGTTGAGTAGGTGGTTGATGGTAGTTTTCAGAGACTTCTTCATAGTTTCTATCATTTTTTACTTATTTTTTCTAGGCATGATCTTGGAATCTGAATTAGGGTTATGAGTTCTATATATTGTACATTCACCTCATTAGGAGGATCTTCTTTTGAATTTAGATTTTTGCGCATTGCAAATTTTGAGTTGATTGTAAGAAAAAATTTGTAGTAGAGGTTTTTTCAGCATTGGTTAAAGAGATTCAGTAGTTCCTTCTCATTGATTCTTGTGCAATATTGTGAATTTTTTACTTTAATGTTGTTATTTTGTAATGTAACTCAATGAAGAACACTTGAATATACTGATATTAACAATTTTTGCCCTTTTTTTTAATCCAAACAGTTGTTTTAATAATTTCTATTGATATATAATTTTGTACTCCTCACTCTTCTTTACTAACTTTCATTAAATATTTATCAGATTAGAAATATTTGAATATATTTATTTCTGCTCCTTTCTACCAAGCTTCTCAAGCTGCTGACTTATTTTTATTTCACTATTTTTTTATATAGCCTTTCATTCCAATAGAAGTGACTTTTGAAAGTGAAAAGTCATTTATTGCTTGTAATCAACTAAATTTATAATAAACTTCAAATTATATCATTCTTTGACTTTAATTTATTTTGCCCCACTTTTCCTATTTTATTGGGCCTTCTAAAGATCATTTGCACATGTTATACATGATGTCGACTCATATGTGTGTGTGTGTGTGTGTGTGCGCACACACACACACACACACACACACACACACACACACACACACACATATATATACACGTACATGTACATGTATACATACATGTGTGTGTGTGTGTGTGTGTGTGTGTGTGTGTGTACACACACACACACACACACACACACATGTTGGTCAGAGTTCATTCCATTGAATTTGACATTTGATTGAATTTGCATGTTGTCATGTTTTGTCTTTGAATTACTAGAATTGACATCAACATTTGGTCTGCTATCAATTGCCTACAGATTTCTATACTTTGACCACAAATCATGTTGCTCTTGCTCTTATTATTACTGTTTTAACACTTTATAATTGTTATTGTCATGTGTTGTAAAGGCTTCATGTTTTATGACTAAACTGAAATGGTGTTGTCTCCACAACTATGCTCAGCTATGTCCATTGTGACTGCCCTGAGTATGACAAATTTCAACTTTACTGACTTCTATTCTATGTTTTATGAGGTCTGAAGTGTTATTATCGAGACTTCAACTTTATCATGATTGCCAAAATACATCTTTTCATTCTTGCACTATTTGTTGTTCAATATATATATTTTTATATATTATAGATATCTCCAAAATATGCAAATTCTGGCGTCCTTTAGTATTATGGAGTCATGGTTAAATCTATTGTAATTTTCACACTTCTACTATGAATATGAATAGATAATGCCATCTGAATTTGAATATTTTTGCATCCTCAATTCTTATGATCATTTGTGTATAATGATGCTTTCAACTAATTGTATACCCTTTGACATCGATGATCTTGATACTTGTAGTTTCATTTGTGCACATTAAATACTTTGACATCAATGACAATATGTCCATCACTCAAATCATGACTGAAGGATATGTTCAATTTTGGGATATATAATACAAGTAACATGTTTTTACAAACTCAAGTAATACTTGCAATTAGGAAATAAAATCCTGATTACAAGTATCATAAGGAAAAATATTATCCCTTGCAATCATTAAATAAAAACCCACTTACATGTTTTAATAGTTATGCTTTCCCTTAATTTAAAAACAATAAAAAAAACAAGAAAAATTGATCACATTCTCAAGATTTTAGTAAATTGAGCACTTGCAATCACAAAAAAAAAACTTGGTGCAGAGCACCCAAACATACAATGCATATAAACTCCTTTGTAAGGTCATATGAGAGTAGAAATTACTAGGTAGCATATCACATGTCTTGAAAAATCCAAAATTATAAGGCTAAGACATCCATTGGTGCACTATAAATCTTAAATCACCTTGAGTCACTACGAGATTTCAAGCATTTCTTATTTGTTTTGTTAAAATAAAGGTGTTAGGTCCTATTAAGTCATTTTACACTTGTCTAAACCAATACCAAGGTCTTGGTGGGTTAATACATTTAAAATAAAAAAAAGTTGTCAAACTGCCATAATTTAAAGTTGAATTTTGGGAAGCAACCTTTCAAAAATTTGGTTATAATTGGCCTTGGTTAGTTGTGACCATTGAAAGAGGCCTATTTGAATGTATTAGACATCTCTCAAAAGAGAGAGATAGGAAGTGTGATGATTTGCAGCATTGTGAGCAATAAAATTATGAGTTTTACCTTCATTTGTGTTGTTTCTTGTGATTGTACAGTTGTGTATGGATTGACAAACTAGATCAGAGAACATGGTTGGATAGATGGATGAATTAGCTTTCCATTACATTTGGTTTGGTGTTCATTTGATCTTTCTACTAAGATTTATAACAATTCTTGTGTAGAAAACATTGAAACCCTCCCTAACTAGGGTGTGTAGATAAGATGGAGGCCTAACTTGTCTTTCCACTAGTGGAATTTCACAACCACTCAGGGTAAACAATTTGGGGGTGTACACTAATTGATTCCAAAGTTTGGAGGTAGAACTAAACAGTTTGCTATTTTTCCTAGTCAGCCCTAGGTCAAATATCTCTATGTATTTGACCTAGTTAAGTGCTGTAGCATATAGTTGAATGCCCAAACTTGATAAATGACCCATGAAACTTGGTATCTAGAGTAATTTAGTGTAGAGGAACACTTCCCAATGGTTGAGATTATCTTATGAACCCATTGTCATACACTTGCTTTGTAAACCAAGCCTAATTAGGCCTATTAGGTCTGTGTACAAAGTAAGGTTTTGGAGTGTTGGAGTAAGATCACATCTTGATCTCTTAGGGTCTTATATAAAATCCAAAGGGTAGTTGAAATTGTATTTTGTTTGGTGGGTCATTTGAGAGTTGGGAGAAATAAGTAGGAAAAACTGAAATAGGAGGCCTATTTGGTCTACTAGCCTAAGTTGGGTCCAAGACATTATGAGCCTTTGGGGACAAAACCAATAGTTGATTTTCCTTATTTGTGTATCTAAGCCACCATCCCTATAAGTTGGGGGAGTTGGTAAGGGGTGTAGGTTGAAGTTCCACCAAATGCCCAAGTTTAGGACTAGAGTCCTAAAACCAATATTGCACCAAGTCAGGAATTGAAACTTAGATTGTTGGAAAGCCTTGGAGGGGTTGAAAGGTGTTTGAGGAGATAGTTTAGAGACCCTAGAAGCCATTAGTAGGAGAGGAATTGAGTCCTCTTTTGGAGAAGTGGGCGAGGAAGATTGGGAAAACCATCTCTCTACATCAAAACCCAAACCCAAGAAAACCACGAAAACATGACAAAAGACTTGAAAAATGACTTCCAAGGGATGAAAAACTTCAATAATCGAAGAATTAAAATTTGGAAAAACATTAACAAGTTTTTATAAACTACTTGTATATGGAAAAAAAAATCCCCAGCATAGTGTATTCAAGGTTTGTAAAGCATTCCACAAGTAAAAAATACTCATATTTTGAACACCAATAAAACCATTGTCAGGTTTTGTAACATATTTATAAGTTACATGCCATTTTCTAAAGAAAATAATACTTGCAAATGGGGAAATATAAACCTAATTTCAAATGCCATTTACTTATAATCTAGAAATAAAAACCTGATTGCGAGCATTCTTAACCAGTAACCGAGAAATAAAAACTGAACTGCTAGTGATATTAACTTGTAATGGAACTCTAATCACGACCAAATGATAAGTTAGATTTTGGCATTTATAATACAAGTAACATGTTTTTAAACACTCGAGTAATACTTGTAATTAGGAAATAAAATCCCAATTACAAGTATCATAAGGGAAATAAATAAATTCTATATATATATATATGTTGGTCAGAGTTCATTCCATTGAATTTGACGTTTGACTAAATTGGCTTGTTGTCGTGTTTTGTCTTTGAATTATTGGAATTGACATCAACATCTGGTCTATCGATTGTCTACAGACTTCCATACTTTGACCACAAATCATGTTGCTCCAGTTCTTATTATTACTGTTTTAACACTTTATAATTGTTATTGTCGTGTGTTGTAAAGGCTGCATGTTTTATGACTAAACTGAAACGATGTTTTCTCCACACCTATGCTCAGCTATGTCCATCGCGACTGCCCCAAGTATGACAAATTTCAACTTTACTAACTTCTATTCTGTATTTTATGAGGTCTGAAGTGTTACTATCAGAACTTCAACTTTATCATGATTGCCAAATACATCTTTTCATTCTTGCACTATTTGTTGTTTAATATTTATATTTTTATACATTATAGATGCCTCCAAAATATGCAAATTATGGCATCCTTTAGTATTACGGAGTCATAGTTTAGAGACCCTAGAAGCCATCAGTAGGAAGGGAATTGAGTCCTCTTTTGGAGAAGTGGGTGAGGAAGATTGGGAAAACCACTTTTCTTGCTGTGCTCTCTGCATCAAAACCCAAACCCAAAACTACCCCAAGAAAACCACAAAAACATGACGAAAGACTTGAAAAATGACTTCCAAGGGATGCAAACTCAATAATCGAAGAATCAAAATTTAGAAAAACATTAACAAGTTTTTATAAACTACTTGTATATGGAAAAAAATCCCCAGCATAGTGTATTCAAGGTTTGTAAAGCATTCCACAAGTAAAAAATACTCATATTTTGAATGCCAATAAAACCATTGTCAAGTTTTGTAACATATTTATAAGTTACATGCCATTTTCTAAAGAAAATAATACTTGCAAATGGGGAAATATAAACCTAATTGCAAATGCCATTTACTTATAATCTAGTAACCGAGAAATAAAAACCTGACTACTAGTGATATTGACTTGTAATGCAACTCTAACCAAATGATAAGTTAGATTTTGGCATTTATAATACAAGTAACATGTTTTTACAAACTCGAGTAATACTTGTAATCAGGAAATAAAATCCCAATTACAAGTATCATAAGGGGAAATATTATCATATATATATGTTGGTCAGCGTTCATTCCATTGAATTTGACGTTTGACTAAATTGGCTTGTTGTCGTGTTTTGCCTTTTGAATTACTGGAATTGACATCAACATCTGGTCTGCTATCGATTGTCTACAAACTTCCATACTCTGACCACAAATCATGTTGCTCCAGCTCTTCTTATTATTGTTTTGACACTTTATAATTGTTATCGTCGTGTGCTATAAAGGCTTCATGTTTTATGACTAAACTGAAATGATGTTTCCTCCACAGCTATGCTCAACTATGTCCATCATGACTACCCCAAGTATGACAAATTTCAACTTTACTAACTTCTATTTTGTATTTTATGAGGTCTGAAGTGTTACTATCAAAACTTCAACTTTATCATGATTGCCAAAATACATCTTTTCATTCTTGCACTATTTGTTGTACAATATTTATATTTTTATATATTATAAATGCCTCCAAAATATGCAAATTCTGGAGTCCTTCAGTATTATGGAGTCATAGTATAAATCTATTGCAATGTTCACACTTTTACTATGAATAAGAATAGATAATGCCATCTAAATTTGAATATTTTTGCACGCTCAATTCTTATGATCATTTGTGTATAATGATGTTTTTAACTAATTCTATATCCTTTGACAGTGATGGTCCTGATACTTGTAGTTTCATTTGTGCACATTAAATACTTTGACATAAATGACAATATGTCCATCACTCAAATCATGACCGAAGGATAAGTTATATTTTGGGAAATATAATACAAGTAACATGTTTTTACAAAGTCAAGTAATACTTGCAATTAAGAAATAAAATCCTGATTACAAGTATCATAAGGAAAAAGATTATCCCTTGCAATCATTAAATAAAAATTACAGGTTTTAATAGTTATGTTTTCCCTTAAGTAAAAAACAATCAAAACAAACAAGAAAAATTGATCACAATCTCAAGATTTTAGTAAATCGAGCACTTGCAATCACAAAAAAGAAAAATAAAAAAAAAGCCACTTGGTGCAGAGCACCCAAACATACAATGCATATAAACTCCTTTGTAAGGTCATAGGAGAGTAGAAATTACTAGGTAGCATATCACATGCCTTGAAAAGTCCAAAATTGTAAGGCTAAGGTATCCATTGATGCACTATAAACCTTGGATCACCTTGAGTTACTACAAGATTTCAAGCATTTCTTATTTGTTTTGTTAAAATAAAGGTGTTAGGGTCCTATTAAGTCATTTTACACTTGTCTAAACTGATACCAAGGTCTTGGTGGGTTAATACATTTAAAATAACAAAAGTTGTCAAATTGCCATAATTTAAAGTTGAATTTTGGGAAGCAACCTTTCAAAAATTTGGCTATAATTGGCCTTGGTTAGTTGTGACCGTTGAAATAGGCCTATTTGAATGTATTAGACATCTCTCAAAAGAGAGAGATAGGAAGTGTGATGATTTGCAACATTGTGACAATAAAATTATGAGTTTTACCTTCATTTATGTTGTTTCCTATGATTGTAAGGCTGTGTACGGATTGACAGACTAGATCAAAGCACATGGTTGGATAGATAGATGAATTAGCTTTCCATTACATTTGGTTTGGTGTTGATTTGATCTTTCTATCAAGAGTGATAACAATTCTTGTGCATGCAACATTGAAACCCTCACTAACTATGGTGTGTAGACAAGATGGAGCCCTAACTTGTCTTTCCACTAGTGGAATTTCACAGCCACTTGGGGAAAGCAAGTTGGGGGTGTATACTAATGGATTCCAAAGTTTGGAGGTAGAACTCAATAGTTTTCTATTTTTCCTAATTAGCCCTAGGTCAAATATCTCTATGTATTTGACCCAGTGAAGTGTTGTAGTGTATAATTGAATGCCCAAACTTGATTAGTGATCCATGAAACTTGGTATTTAGAGTAATTTAGTGTAGAGGAACACTTCCTAGTGGTTGAGATTATCTTATGAACCCATTGTCATACACTTGCTTTGTAAATCAAGCCTAATTAGGCATATTAGGTCTACGTACAAAGTAAGGTTTTAGAGTGTTGGAGTAAGATCACATCTTGATCTCTTAGGGTCTTATATAAAGTCGAAAAAGGTAGTTGAAACTATATTTTTTTTGGTGGGTCATTTGAGAGTTTGGAGAAATAAGTAGGAAAAATTGAAATAGGAGGCCTAAATGGTCTACTAGCCTAAGTTGGGTCCAAGACATTGTGAGCCTTTGGGGACAAAACCAATAGTTGATTTGCCTTATTTGTGTATCTAAGCCACCATCCCTATAAGTTGGGGGAGTTGGTAAGGGGTGTAGGTTGAAGTTCCATCAAATGCCCAAGTTTAGGAGTAGTGTCCTAAAACCAATATTGCACCGAGTTAGGAATTGAAACTTAGATTGTTGGAAAGCCTTGGAGGGGTTGAAAGGTGTTTGAGGAGATAGTTTAGAGACCCTAGAAGCCATCATTAGAAGGAGGGGAATTGAGTCCTCTTTTGGAGAAGTGGGTGAGGAAGATTGGGAAAACCACTTTTCTTGCTATGCTCTCTATATCAAAACCCATACCCAAACCTACCCCAAGAAAACCGCGAAAACATGACAAAAGACTTGAAAAATGACTTCCAAGGGCTAAAAAGCTTCGATAATCGAAGAATCAAAATTTAGAAAAACATTAACAAGTTTTTATAAACTACTTGTATATGGAAAAAAATCCGCAGCATAGTGTATTCAAGGTTTGTAAAGCATTTCACAAGTAAAAAGTACTCATATTTTGAATGCCAATAAAACCATTGTCAGGTTTTGTAACATATTTATAAGTTACATGCCATTTTCTAAAGAAAATATTACTTGCAAATGGGGAGATATAAACCTAACTGCAAATGTCATTTACTTATAATCTAGAAATAAAAACTTGATTGTGTGTGTTCTTAACTAGTAATTGAGAAGTAAAAACTTGACTGCTAGTGCTATTAACTTGTAATGCAACTCTAATCACGACCAAATGATAAGTTAGATTTTTGGATTTATAAAAGTAAGATGTTTTTACACACTCAAGTAATACTTACTTGTAATTAGGAAATAAATTCCTAATTACAAGTATCATGAGGGAAAATATTATCCCTTGCTATTGTTATATAAAAACCCAATTGCAAGTTTTATTAGCTATGTTTTCCCTTAAGTTAAAAATAATCAAAACAAACAAGAAAATATCACAATCTCAAGATTTTGGCAAATGGGCACTTGCAATCACAAAAACAAAACCCAAACCTTCCCTAAAGACCAAGAAAACATGATGAAAATCTAAAAAAATTGTTAGAGTAAATAATTAATATCTAATTATTTATTCTATTGCTTAAGCTTACTTAGGTCATGCATTTATTTAATATTTAGTATTTAATGCATGTAGTGGTTAGTTGTTGACAACACGGGAGTTTGTTCCCTTCTAGTTGTCACACTTATCTTCTACCACCTTCCAGCTTGTTCTACAAGCTTCCATGAGCTCTTTATATTCGGGCTCCCTCTTTGTATTTTTCATAAAATCATAACATCATTTCTTATTGTAAATACATTTCTTCTTGTGTTTGCATTATGATGGCTCTCATGTCCATTTAGGGGTTTTTGCCCGTGCTCCATGCTCTTCCCTTCTATGGCTTCTCTTTGACAGGTTTCGCATGCAGGTGATCTTGGCGTCTTCGGAGTTGGCTTTCCTCAACTCCAACATGGTATCAGAGCCTTCCTGCTGTAGCTTCGTTGAAGAAATTTTGAAGCCGTGATTTGAAGTCACAAACCCTAGTTTGTTTGTGCAATTTTTCTTCAAATCAGGGGATCAGCGATTTTTCGGAGCACTTTGGGACCAAACAGACATCACCATTGGATCCGGGAGGCCGTTTGCAGTCAGGATTCATATAAAACTTGTCATTTTTGGAGACAGGGCAATTTTGGTGAATTTTTGAGGCCTCCGGGGTCGCTGTTGTACGGATCGTACGGACGCACGGCTTGAAAAAAAACAAAAAAAATCTTTTTGGGGCGCACCACCGCCGCGCCACCTGCGCGCAGCCCACAGCGGCCGCAGCAGGCAGCGCAGCCCACGCTCCGCCGCGGCCCGACCTCCTCCCAGCCGCCGCCCATCCGTCGGCGGCTCCTCCGTGTTCGCCGCCCTGCGGCCACCTCCTCCGCCAGCGCCGCTCCGACAGCTCCGCCTCCAGTCAGCGCCAGCTCTGCAGCGTTTATTGCACAGTCAGCGACACGTGGCGTCTTCTGCCGCGGCTTGTGACTGACACGTGGCAGGCGTGCCACGTGGCACATTGGCACGTGGCCCCTGCCACGTCATCATCCGTATTGCCACGTGGCTATGCCACGTGGCATCCTTTTTGCCGCGATGGCCACCAAACCGTCAATTTTAAGCTCGGGATCTGCTGACATCAGCATGACATCATCGCTGCATCATCCATCCTTGCACCTCTCCTAGTGTCATTTTGGACCTACCTTTGGTTTTTTGGCCATAACTTTTGCATACGGAGGTATTTTTCTGATCTGAAAGAAGCGCCGAAAAGCTGGTTCCGAGACGGAGATTTTGGTGTAGGTATTTTTTGGTTTTGATGCTTTTTTATTGCTCGTTTTTTCTGTTGAAGTCCGAAGTCTTGTTTTTGACTCCGGCATGCATATCTTTTGCATCCCATGTCAGTTTTTTGAAAACTTTATATTTCTGGAAAGCTGGGTCTGTGTTCTTTTCAGAAATATAGTCCTTTTTCTTCGTTTTTGGCCTCTTCTCTTTCTATCATAGTTTTGGCGTTTTTGCTCTATGGTGGATATTTTGAGTGTTTTAGGCCTGAGGATCTTTTCCCGGCATGGTTTGCTTTCTTTTCGGCTGTACTTTCTTTTGGTTTAGCTCTTTTTCAGTTTTGATCATTGTAGCTATCATTTTGAAGCACTTCTTTGTATCGCGCTGAGATAAAATGTCACTTTTGCATTCCGGGAGTCCTGAACGTTGTTTTGAGTCAGTTGTGCATGCACTATTTCATAAAGCACCATGGGGGGGATTATTTGTTTGCTGTTTTAGGCATTCTCCCTTTGTCAAGTGAGTGTCCCTTCCACGACATTAGCCCATGCAGAGTCAGTTAGACCGTGTCTTTATCGGTGTCTGTACCTCTTTTTCTCTCTCCTCGTTCTTGGTTCGTTTGCAGGAGATTTGGCTCACCTTCTCAGTTGCCTGTCATCACACCCCGTCTGCATTAAGGGGGGGTTACGCTGTGTTCTAATGCATCCATGGTTCGATGGTTCGATAGTGTGACCTATGTATTCAGTGGTTGATCCTATATACAAGGCGATTGCAGTGGCTGGCTACCTATGCATTTCGGTGAGATGGATCATCTACCATATAGACATGCTCAGTTCGTGCCTTCTTCTTCCATGGAGGTTTCTTCAGATCAGCAGTTTGGCAGATTTGCGACTTCTTCATGCTTCAGTGATGCTGCTTCTTCATGATCACTTCTTGTTCCTGTTTTAGGGGACAATTTCCCTAGTTGGAGACTTCTTCCGTTCTTCACTAGGTTCTTACCTCTTTTTGGGGGAGGGTTTTTCCCATGTGGTTTTCTCTCTTTCCCTGCTTACAGAGGTTGCATTTTCTTGCATTGTACTTGGGTACCTAACATGGCCTCGTTGTCGGGACCCATTATGCATTCATCTTAGCTTTGTGAGCTTAAGGCATTTCCCTAAGTTGCACTTAAGGGGGGGTGTTAGAGTAAATAATTAATATCTAATTATTTATTCTATTGCTTAAGCTTACTTAGGTCATGCATTTATTTAATATTTAGTATTTAATGCATGTAGTGGTTAGTTGTTGACAACACGGGAGTTTGTTCCCTTCTAGTTGTCACACTTATCTTCTACCACCTTCCAGCTTGTTCTACAAGCTTCCATGAGCTCTTTATATTCGGGCTCCCTCTTTGTATTTTTCATAAAATCATAACATCATTTCTTATTGTAAATACATTTCTTCTTGTGTTTGCATTATGATGGCTCTCATGTCCATTTAGGGTTTTTTGCCCGTGCTCCATGCTCTTCCCTTCTATGGCTTCTCTTTGACAGGTTTCGCATGCAGGTGATCTTGGCGTCTTCGGAGTTGGCTTTCCTCAACTCCAACAAAAATGACTTCCAAGGAATGAAAAAGTTCAATAATAGAAGAATCCAGATTTAGAAAAACATTAACAAGTTGTTATAAACTTGTTGTATATGGAAAAATAATCCACAAGATAGTGTATTTGAGGTTTGTAAAGCATTTCACAAGTAAAAAGCACTCATATTTTGATCAACAACAAAGCCATTGTCAAATTTTGTAACATATTTATAAGTTACATGCCATTTTCTATAGAAAAAATTACTTGCAAATGGGGAAATCTAGACCTAATTGCAAATGTCATTTACTTATAATTTGGAAATAAAAACCTGATTGCAAGTGTCTGTCACTTGTAATTGAGAAATAAAAACTCGAATTGAGGCCTTATTAACTTGTAAAAGGAAAATAAAATTTGGATTGCAAGTGTTGTTAACTTGTAATGCAACTCAAATCGCAAACAAAGGATATAAGACTTTGGGATTTATAATACAAGTAACATGATTTTTCAAACTCAAGTAATATTTGCAATTAGGAAATAAAATCATGATTACAAGTATCATAAGGGAAAAGATTATCACTTGCAATCATTAAATAAAAACCCCATTCTAAGTTTTTTAGTTATGCTTTCCCTTAAGTAAAAAACAAGAAAAATTGATCACAATCTCAAGATTTTCAAATCAAGCACTTGCAATCACAAAAACAAAACCCAAACCTACCAAAAATAAACCAAGAAAATATTACAGAAAACTTGAAAAATGACTTTCAAGGGATGAAAAACTTCAATAATAGAAGAATCAAGATTTAGATAAACATTATAAAAACTTCTTGTATATGGAAAAAAATCCCTAACATAACTTATTCGAGGTTTGTAAAGCATTTCAAATGTAAAAAATACTCATATTTTGGAATGCCAATAAATCCATTGTCATGTTTTGTAACATAATTATAGGTTACATGCCTTTTTCTAAAGAAAATAATACTTGCAAATTGGGAAATATAAACCTAATTGCAAATGTCATTTACTTATAATTTGGAAATAAAAATTTGATTGCAAGTGTTCTTAACTTGTAATTGAGAAGTACAAACTTGATTGTAGGTGTTATAAACTTGTAAATGGAAAATAAAAACTGGATTGAAATATTGTCAACTTGTAATGCCACTCAAATCACAACCAAAGTATAATTATATTTTGGAATTTATAATACAAGTAACATGTTTATACAAACTCAACTAAGACTTGCAATTAGAAAATAAAATCTTGATTACAAGTATCATAAGGGAAAAGATTATCACTTGCAATCTTCAAATAGAAATCCAATTCCAAGTTTTATTAGTTATGCTTTCCCTAAGGGTCCGTTTGGTTTGTATAATTGTAGAAATTGAGATTTCTACAAATCTCGGTTTAACCAAATCAGGGTCTTGGAAATCTTCATTCTTATTTTTGGGATTTTACTTGAACCGTTTGTTTCACTCGAAAGATGAGTGGGAAGACACATTTTTATGCGCAATCTTGGAGTTGCAGGAAGACTCCAAAAAGTAGTCAAATCTATTATTTTTACACTCCTAAGAAAGCGTAACCAAGTTTTGATTTTCAATTCCTACTTGCTAGTAGGAAGTCTAAAAACCTAGTTTTGAGACAAAATTAGAACTCTGGTATTCTAATTCCATTTTGCCAATTTTGAAACAAATGCAAAAAAATTCAAATCCAAATTTTGAAAAAGTCAATTCCTGTCAACTTCCAGGAACCAAACGGACCCTAAAGTAAAATACAAGAAAAAAAGACCACAATCTCTAAATTTTAGCAAATTGAGCACTTGCAATCACAAAAACAAAACCCAAAAAAACATGACAGAAAACTTGAAAAATGACTTCCAAGGGATAAAAAACAAAGGCCAAAGGAAGGTGTGATTCAATGCCTTCAAGAAACACATTTAAAACACCCATCGTAGAGGTTAAAAACTACAATATTTTCAAAAAGTTTGTATTGTTGTCTTAATTTTGCAAATTCAAAGTTACTAACAACAACTATGAGGGTTCACAATGCATTATTGTTATGGCTTTTTTTTTTCCAAAATAATTTATTCGTGAAGCTTCAAAATCCTTAGTGCACCCAAAAAAGGCACCAAAATCTACATCAATCGCTGCCTACTTGAGATTGGTATGCAACAAGGTTACTCATGCCTATTGAGCATATTTTCCCTTGAATTGTGTATGGATCATGCATACATGAAAAAAATGTCCTTGGGAGGCATGGTGTGATGTCTCTTGTGAGCTACAAAAATCCTAAAAAATATTCGAAAGTCCTTAGGGTTTAAAATCCTAGTTACCGAATTAATGGTTATTGAACCATCTTCACTCATTGCACAAATAAAGATACACAGGGATCTACATCTACAAACTTGAATACCATGTATGTGTTTGCTAGTGCCCTTCTATAAGACGACATCACTCTAGGCATCAATAAGGCTCCAAACATATAACAAGGTAGGTGAAGATGACAATGAAAAGATGTCACAAAGTTAGAGTTTCGGTGTTGGAGTCCAAAGGCTAGGCGTGCTAGTGTAGAGAAGTCCAATTCCTCAAGAAAGGTTTGTGAAGGGGCAATGTTTTGGTAGATAGGTACAGTGGTATGGTAAACTCAAAAGCCCTGATGGAAGAGAGGATAGAGGCAAGGAAAAAAAAAAGAGAAAGTATACTTGGGAAGAGAGGCGTATTGAGAAGGGGGATTGTACAACTCAAACAACTTACATGAGAATGAGAGATTTTCTAGTCCTCCATGCTAAAAAATTTTGGGGTCTTAGGCAAAGCACGAGGGATGGTGGTGTAAAACATATACACAAAATTGAATAAAAGAGGCAATGAAAATGCATCTTAGTACATCACATGATTTATATAAAAAGGGAATGTGACATGATCCATGGTGTTATTTTTATAAGAAACCTAAAGCCCTTAATCATCGGTTCTTGGTATTGTGTTGGTGCACAACATACTTGGCTCCAGCCCTCTAAATTCTAATACCATTCCACTAATTAAATCTGGTAGAAAATACTGAATCTTTGACAACACCAAAGAAAATAAAGTTTTCAACAATTTAAATTATTATACCGAATCAAAACTGCACAGAAAGATTCCTGAGTTGGACTAAAAAACTGCTTGCTTCAAGAATTACTCTCAACTTCCGCAAATTACGCACGAATTTCTCATCTTGCAGTTCCCAGAACTCTGGAAAAGGAGATGATACCAATTTAACTCATTGCAACCAACTCTGTTCTCTTATCCACTGATTTTGGTCCACTGCTTTACCATGAACATAGAGGCCCCTGCAATGTAAATTGCTCAAAAGTTAATGCTTATTTGAATGTTTAGCATGCTGTAATAGTTGTTAGAAGATAACTACGTTGTCACTATCATAACATTATTAGGGCAATTGTTCCATAAAGTCAACATGCCCAATAACTTTCTGATAATTTGGTGCAGATTTGCTGGCATTTCAGTATCCAATAACAGAAATTCACCCAGTTTTGGGAATGTCAAATTCACATTGATATTTAAGATTCAAAATGCTCATTTAAAGACATCATTTACAATTAGATTAAAAGACAGAAATTTCTATAAAGGTTGTACTCTATTGCAAGATTTACAATATAAAACTTGGTCTTAGGAACTTTTTGTTTCCCTTTTGCTTTGTAACTACAATAACCACTGAACAAAGAAGAGAAACGAATGCATCAACTCAAAAGATGCAAATAATTTAAACAGAAAAATGCTGTTGGGGCAGAATACGTGGCATAATAAATCCGAGTCAAATGTTTTTCCTTCTAAAACTATGTTTATGATACAATTATGAGCATAACTTTTAAACAATTTCTATAATCTGCCAGTACAGAATTTACCTCAATTGTCTCCTCTGTTCCTTTTTACCTATCTCCTCTGACTCTTACAATGACCTGATATGTACTGAATAATAATACAGGAGAAGAAAGGCTTCAAATATTTGCATATTAAATAGAAGAATAGTATAAAATATTCTAAACAGCTTGTGAACAGGGTGGAAGGCAAGTTGATATAAAATACAGATGAAGGATGCATAAATCTGTCCTGCCTCTATGAAGCAACCCTTGTTTATTACTAATAATGTCGATTAGATATATAGAGATAATCACTTCAACATGAGACCCCAACAGATACATTCAGTTTCTTTGGACTTGGAACAAGCAGAATTGGCAACCTCACTGAAGCCAAAAATAGACTATCAGTTTTAGATCCTTGACTATTTTCCAATCGACTTAACATGATTTGCATCCAACATAAAACAAAGCATATTCTGTCAATCTTCTGTTTGAAACTCTTCATTGTTGATGACCATTCCTTCATACTTGTGAGGGGAGGGAATCTAACAGGTGGAAGAGAGAAGAGGATGTGTAGCTCTAGCCCAACACACAATGAAAATGCTTCTGAATTTTCTTTCCTGCCTAGGCCAGTTATGCTCCTTCGTTCCTACTGGGCATTCGTTTTTATTTTATTACTTAAAATTTTTCAGAATGATGTGAAATTGGATCTCCTTGTATGGAGATTACCCCTTCTAACCTGTATTATAACCTTGTAGATGTATGACAGGCAGACTATGATAAATATGGCAGCATTAGCTGAGAAAAAAATTGAGACATGTGAACAAGATAGGATTTGATTTCTCCCTATAAACAAGCAATCCCCATGTAGATGGCCTACAAAAATGCCAATTACCAACATTTGTACGAAGTATCTTTATAAGAAAGTAGCTTTGAAAGCTTGATCCTTCAATTGAAAGTAATATAGTTTTCAGAGGAATTTCAAAGCCCAAACTTGTTAGGATTAGGGAGCATCGGGGAGGGGGGGGGCGAATGGGAGGGCACAACTTAAATCCAGAAATAACTGAAAATAAACTGAACAAAACAAAGTGTCATGTTCAACATCATAACACCATGATTTGGTATCGAGGAAAACCTAGTGGGGATGATACCCACAAATATCTCACTACTACAGTGATAAGTATCCTGTTAAAGTTATGAGTATAATATATGAGAAATGCACCTATATTCAGGCTTACAGCCTAGAGCACACTGCTCAATTACATAAACGGATAAACCAAAATACATCAAGACTTACAGCCAATTTACATAACAAAAAGGACTTACAGTCAAATATTGTACTGCATAGTAGCATTAGCTATGCCAAAATAGTTCGGACGAAGCTCCAAATAATTATCTGCAAACTAATCATAAGCTCTGATCCTTCCATTGGCAACATGCACCTTTGCAATCAAAACCCAATCTTATATATGAGATCATAAGCTCAAAAACATAACTTTGTCAGCCCAAAACAAGAAAACGAAACGTGTACAACCTTTGCACTAAATCTTGATCAAACATCAAATCAAAGCTTGCTAGGCAAATGTAATATCCTCTAATGTTGTCTCTATCATAATCAATCATTAAACCAAAACCCAAAACCGATTAATCAAGTATACAGAACTGCTCTGTTCTAGCCCAAAAACTGCCAACTGATACTCATCAGTGAACACAGAATATCTCATGCATGCGAAAATTCTAGAATCTGTGAAGATTGGATTAGACATATTAGGATGTCTACTGTCAAGCTCTATAATTGCAGCTTCTAACTCTGCCATTTGTCCATAACAAGCAGTTCTATCCGACTGTGTACTGCTCTACTTCTGGTACTTAGTCAATTTTCCACATCCAAACCTTTATTAAACAGACACAACTGAAATATGGCCAAGAGTACTGAATTAGTTGCCATCAATGACAACATACCATGCATTCCAAGTTAATTCTTGCCAACAATCTCCTCCTTTGGTATTGATGGCAACACTTAGTGAAAAATGGCTTAGTGTCCATCCCAGAATGCCAAGTCCAAAATTCCTTCAAACACTAAACTCCCCTTATGATAAGCATTTCATTTTTCACACAATTCTTCTTCCCCTCTGACATGAATAGTAAAGCTGGGGCCAAAAAGAAAAACTCTCTACCATAATCCTATACTATCCACATATACATATATACAAGTGATACAAACATACTCACATAAGCTAAAAGACATCAGAAAACAGTCCTTTAAAGCAACAATATCTGCATACTAAGTTTTTCTCACACTGTCCAAGATTTGAATCTGCCCACACAAAACATAAGTTGTATGTTCCGCATGAATAAGATCCAGTGGGGGTGGAGATATACTCAGTATCTCTGTTTCTTCAAGACCCCTCTGTAAGATATCCAACTTAGGAATAATAATGTTCCTCAAGTCAGTAAATTGTCCAAGTACTCTTCTCCTCAAAACCTCCAAGGTACAAATCTTATCATTCAACTTAACCACTTCAGACATATAATCAGCAGAAAATCCCATTGCTTTTTCTGCTAGTAATTTATTGCTATCCTTGATTATCTTGTCAATGTCCTCAACTTTTGAAAATGAATCAAAACATATTTCAAGGATTCTACTTTCTTCTTCAATATCTGTCTTTATTTAAACAATACCAACATCTAAAGATGGTTTATCCTTAGCAATCAGTGAACATAGATATTTAAATCTTTTTCTCCCAAATTCCTTTTCCACTTTGTCTTCTCAAATCCTCTCCAAAGATTCAAATTGAACATCAAAATTATTGAGTAGCTCCTCTAGCTGATCAGGTATAGAATTAGCTTGATTTACTTGTACATTAAGCATCACTTTTCCAAGAACATCAACTGCTCTACATAGCAGTTGTCTGCCTTTCTCCCTTTTTCTTATAGATTTGACATGAGCTTTGGCTTGTGCCAAAACTGCAACTTTCATCAGATCTTCTCACCCATAGCCTCCAAATCTATTGGACCTTGTAACTCTAACATATCAAGGGATTCAAGTGAATCTCTTGACAACAATGTTCTTGACTTATGGATTCGGTATGAACTTGCTCTATCTCATCTGGCTTCTCCCATCTCTCTTCATGTTCTCCTATTCCCTCCTCTGTCCCTAGTCCTTCCTCAGCTGCTTGATTATCAGGTATGTCACCTACTATCACTTCATCTCC
This sequence comes from Cupressus sempervirens, assembly GCA_028749045.1. Lineage (NCBI taxonomy): Eukaryota > Viridiplantae > Streptophyta > Pinopsida > Cupressales > Cupressaceae > Cupressus > Cupressus sempervirens. Next base: position 3,333,992 of record CM053783.1, read on the forward strand.
TTTGGTGATCTCTGTACCCATTAAATCTGCATCACGAACATTATCAATATGTTCATCTCTTTCAGGTTCAACTCCAACTTCAATTGGTTTATCTACACTATGTCCCTTTTCAAACATAATTTCCTTCAGTTCTTCCATCACATTAGTAGGATCAGTGAAAGGATCTTTCTCATTTTCTTCTCTTTGAAAGTCTACACCACCATGCGCATCAAAAGTAATAGGCAATCCTGCAATGAATACATCAAGTTCCTTGATTGTAGAAATGAATTGATCATTAAACTGTTTTCCCTTTTTCCTCTTAGTTCTGGGCTCTTTTCTCTTTGGTATATCAGGTCTGACTTCTAAAAGCATTTTACTAATTATATCATCAGTTTCCATTATGACTTTAACAATCTTACCATCCATTTGTTAGAATGGTCAGGGCTGTCGTTGCACCTATAGTATTCCTTGCCTAATCTAATCAGAAAATCAATACTTATGCTGATGGTATTTCGTCAAACAGTTGGAAGGTAACCCGTGTCTTATGCTGAATTTATTAGTCATCCCACTGTACTGATCATAACATGAAGGCTATGAAATAATTACATTACACTAAGAAAATCATGCCTTTCAGCAAGCAGCTAAGATGATTCAAAAAACACAAAGTTACAATACTGATTTCTTGACCATGATAATAGACCAACAGCAGATGTACAAAATGCCTGATGCAACATCCCATTTTCCTGGGTCTTAATTAACAACTAACATACTTGAGAAAATACAGTTATTACTTCATTTCATAGGAAGACAGTTATATCAGTCATGTTCATCTGAAGAGGGTTTGACGGTTAAAAATAGTCAAAAATAATTTCTTAACTAAGAACTTAAAACACCATCAATGAATTTACTATAGAAATTAAAAACCAGATACCTCAGAATTTGAACCCAAAAACATTGTAAGGTTGCTTCTGCAATCACCTAGATTAGTCCACAAATACCACTATAACAATATCATATAACGACTTCCATCCAATACTACTAAATCAAAATCAAATGACAATTATCATTAAATACCACTATATAGAAATTAGGGCATCACATACCCTGGTATTAATTAGGGCATCGATTATCATTGGATCATTTAGGGCATCGGATACCACTGAATCAATAAGGGCTTTAGATACCACTGTATCATTTCTTTCCATCCGATTGCTTATGTAATGTTCCCTTTTGGAACATTAGAAATATTGAAGTCTTATTTTATGCAATATTAAATTGACTCTGAGACTTAGGCTCAAAATATTAAAAAGGTCAATTTAATGTTATATTAAGGACAAAGGGGCAAGGAGGAACAAGATGAAATGCTTTAGGGAAGTTGAAGAGCCACAAGGGAATAAGATGAAACCAAAGAGGAGCCGAAGAGTCTTGGTGTGTATTAAAAGGAGAAGTAGGCTCATTGTTGGATATGTTTGATTTATTATTCTGATTTTTAGTTCTCTCTTGTGAGAGTCATTCAGAAAGCTTCAGTTTTCAGCCCGTGTGAGGACGTAGCCCCTCATGCAGGCAGGCAATGGACACAAACCCATCATCCGTGGAGATATCATCATAGGTGTCTTGTTGAGCTTAGAGGTTCTTCTCTTGTTTTCCAATCTGTGTATAAGATTGGATTGTGGTTGGGTGGTTATTGTGTTGCTGTTGTATAATACAATAATGTCTTAGAAGTTATTTGGATGTTGCTGGTTATTATTCTGCTGATGTATAAGTCAATAACACACTTCCGAATTTGTTGAAAGGTTGCTGGTTTAGTGCTTTGGATTTGTACTACATTTTCATATGCTTGAGTCTTAATATATCATTTTGAAAAGACAAATTTACTGGAGAGGATTCAGGTTTATTTGTTGTTCATATTTCATCTGCATGTGGATGTATTTCTAAGTGTGTTATTTAAGATTGAGTTTGAGTAAATACCTAGCTAGAATATCATTGATTATTCATATTATTGGTTATCTATTAAATGGGTTCGTACTCTAAGATTTACATTTAAGGGGAAAATAGAAAAAACTAGATTCAGGATAGTATAGTGCTGGTTGGGTTTATTACTATACTGATACGGGTTGTTATAGTGGTATCAGAGCTGGTCTTCCTGCCAGCCTGTGACATTATAATAGAGTCGTGTATGCTGCCTTCCTGAAGGATCAGATTAGCATACCAGAGTTTTAGCAGTGGTAGATTTCTAGAAAGGCTTATTAGAACAAGTTTGATTGCCTACGAGTTTCAAAGTAACAACACAAAGGTTTTACAGTTCTTATATGGTGATTGCTTGCGAGTTTCAAAGTAACAACACAAAGGTTTTACAGTTCTTATATGGGTTTGACGAGCACAACTTGTTCTCAGTTTTGAAGTCTTTGCCTCTGCAAGCTTTATTATGACTGGAGAAAATTTTGGGTACTCTGGAAGTATGTTATAATGCTGAATATTCTAGCAAAATGGAGCAATGTTGATTGGTATCTGCTATCCGGAGGGAAGAATCAAGAGCAGGTGCAAGTAGAAAAAAATATTCACAAGACTAGTCTCAAAGCAAATTTGGGTGAAATTTCGCATTTCTATTAGTTCCTGTGATCTAGTGGTGACTTCTTATCTTTTGCGATATTAATAAAAAACACTATGGATACTTTATTAAGTCGGAGCCCATATATTAATGGAGCAGTTATATTGGGAAATTCATATATGGTTCAAAGTTTTTCTTGAAGGTGCAACGTTGGGAACAATTTAACGAAGTTTGCAACTGCTTTTGTGTGTCCTTGACAGAGTTCTTCAAACAGAAGCCATCTTCATTGGGTAAAGCATTATTAGGTTGTAGTGATCGACATTTTGTATGCTGGATAAGTTGAGGCCATATATGCAGATAACTGAAGTATTTTATAATCATTGCCGAAAATTCAAGAAACCGTTGCCAAGAGGTATTTGACACAAAAGGAGAAAGGAATAGCGATGTGACTCCAAGTAGACGACATACCCATTATGCAATTTGTGTTGTCTTCATTCACCATTGCTCAGAGTAAGGAACTGCTTGTTATTACCGTGAGAGATTTTTGGTTGAGGAGTTAATGGTGCAGGTAGTGCCGTGAATAATATTTGAAGTTCAAGCTTAATGCTTAAATGATCTTGGAAGTATCACTGGGGACAAAGGTGGAATTTCCTGGCCCAACACAACCTTGAGCAGATTCATGACCTGTGTTGCCTAAACAAAGACTCATACACATGAAACAAATAATATTTTTTCTATCGTAGATATTTCCATTCACAAGAATCAACTCATATTTCAAGCTCGAGGATGATGGTTAGTGGTATAGAATAGCAGATTGACCTGCGAATCCATAAGCATCTAATAGTGTTGGAGGACAGTAACCGCCATGAAGGAATTTTGGAAAGTTCAAGGAACAGATATTTGGTGAATTCCTCTCAGTGTACGAGAAGTATGTGGAAGGGAGCTGAGTTTTTTTTAATACTCTTGATTTTCTAAGATGCGTGGAGAGCAATGGGAGTTACAAATAATGCATGAGATATCAGACAAGATAAATACTCTTGATTTTCTGAATACTCCACTGCAAGGAGAGCGCTAGGGTTAAAACGGTTTGCAGTCGGGAAAAAGTGACAACTGTCCACTTGGGGATATGGAAGCAACAGTGTTGGTCTTCAACGCACGACGATTGGAGGATTAGTAGTTGGACTCTTGATAACCAAGTGCATAACTGAGGGAGGAGCAGGTTTTCTGTCAGTAATAATAGACGGTATAACATAGAAGGTAGTAACTATTAGCCACCGTTACAAAGCATTTATTTGCCGCGTGGGGATCCTTAGAACTGTAACCGGTGAGGTGTTGGGTCTCGTCTGGACATTACCACAAATATAGTGCACTTTCGTAATCATGAAATGTAACAATTGAAACTTGATCTAATACCCACCATCTGCCACTACAAGTCACGAGAAATCAATTAGGGGAAAGTCGATGTTTATAGCAGAACATTGGCAGACAATCTCTGAACGAACAATGCATAGTAAGAAAGGTAACCATAGCCAAGAAGGAAATAGTAAAGCACCACAGAAGAGTATCTTCAGTTTGACTAAGTAATTTTTGGTGATTGCCGATTTGCCAGAAGCTTCACATTACTACTCCTGTCGCAGATTTGACGTGGAGAAATATACAATTTCAGAAGAGGACTTTAGAGTTTAGTCGATTTTAACACTCAAGGTTCACAAAAAAGTAATTCTGCTACTGATCTATCTGAGAAGTTATGTCTTGCAAGTGCTTACCAATGGCAAATTGGTATTAAGATTGAGTCTTAGTATGGTTCAAAGAATAGCTAATAGAAGCTTCATCTATTCTAGAAGTGGGAGAGTTTAGAAGGCTGGTACAAATCGATCTGTTACTAAGGAGTTGGCAAAGATCTGTAGCGAAATTTTTTGTCTCATGTAAGAGATGTGTGGTAATCTTAAATGTAAGTCTTTATCAGATTATTCTAATTAGCCTATAGGTTAGTTAGTGTGAGTATAGGTCCACAATTGGCCTAAAAATTGGTCTCATGCCCGCAAACCGAATAACAGTGCTGGAAAAAAAAAGGCGAATAATACATTGCGTAATGTTCGACATTTATTACTTTGTACCTTGTAAAATCTGGTACCAGGGCGGATGGGATTAATGGGACACTCTAAGTTATATGTGCAAATTGATAATTGACTTCTAAAATGGAGGGAGGCAGATTGATGAGCTCAAATGGAATGGAATTGTTTCTGGTATTTAATTAAGACACATGGTTGGAATTAATGACAATCAACATCTATTCCTAAAGATTATTCAACAAAGTGACATTGGAAGGGTTGGATGCTAGAAGGTCTGATATTGTAGCCAAAAGAGGTCAGCCTTGAACAGCATTGATAGAATCTCTATGCATCGGATCCTACATCGTGAAGAGTATCCATTTTGGTAAATTGGAAAATTATAGGATTTGGGGTAATATCAAGAAAACTACTATGAAGCCACAAGAGCAATTAGTCCATAATTCAAACTTTGTTATAAAATCTAAAATACTCGACATTTATGGAGAGTACAAAGGACTTCCTACCTAAATCCAGAATGATTTATCATTCAATGACTACTTGGATTTTTATCTAGGACAACTAAATATGACTGATATGGCAAAGCAAAAGTATCTGGAGTTGGCCCAAGTTCTCTTTACAAACGAACAACACACAGGGGTGTACAAAGAATTTCAGATAGACTAGAATTATCATTTGGATGATCTTGAAATAGAAGAGCAAATAACTACCAGAAATGAGTAGCCTTCTTGCAATCACATAAAAGTTATTACATGAGGTACAGGTTTCTTCGTTGGTGACTTGGAGGTGAGCTTTGCCAAGCAGAATAATGAAGTAGATTGCACACAAGGTAATAACAGTTTGGGACCTTGGCATCATGAACCTTATATTCATAATACTCAAAATGTGAATGTAGAAGAACAACCTAGGATGACACTACAAGACAATGAACAAATTCAGTAGGGAGAATGAAATACATGCCTTACAGGATCAATTGAATGTTAGTAAAGTCATGGCATCCTTGGTGTAGTTTGACAGTATCCACGAGTTGGTTGAGGAGCTCTACATGAAGGCGCGAAGGGAAGGAAAAGAAGATTGGCTTGTTGCTGATCTGCAGGTGGTCAAAACAGCTCTTGAATCCATGAAATCAGAATATTTGTACTTTCTTTCTGACAAGGATAACATTCTTAAGGTTGCAGAAATTCATATTGATCAGCTGGATAAAGAAAGGAATGAGATTATGGAGCTCAAAAGGGAGCTTAAGGATACTCATGAGGCACTGGATGAGGCCCAATTTTCTCTTCACGAAGCAAAAAATCAGATTAGGACCATGAATCACTCTCAAGAGCAGGAGGATAAAGAGAGGCAGGAGTTTTTTCTAGAAGTGATTGATGAACTTGATAGTATTCAGCAAACGTATGCCTTGGGCAATTGTCCCAAGCGATCAAGTACCCAAGTTTCAGATCACTTTCAGCTTATCGATAACCCCGTGTTTGAAGTTGATGCTGATTGGATTTCCAATAATCCTCTATTTGAAATAAATGAAGAGTCTCCTTTTGAATATCATGATGAAGATGATTCTGATTTCAGGATATGGAATCCTGGTACGATTCTTAGCAATGAATATGGGTCACAAGATGGAAGTGGCGAATTGACTACAGTTATGCATCACATGACCAGTCCACTTTGGGTTCCTGATTTCACACCATACCGAAGTTCATTGGATTAGTTACATCAGCCTTTGGACAGATTTTGGTATAGTTTTGAGGAGAGTTATGTGTTGATCATAGGTAATGCTCTTTCAGCTTCATTCTTATTCATAGTACCTATGTATCCAGATTGATGATGACAGTATGGTATTTGATGCACCCAGAGTGCTACTTTGAGCTTTTGAGTAGTTCATTTCTTACATCGTCCACTTAGGTCAGGTTTTCACATTCTACTGGATTATACATGGACCCTGGATATATTTCTATCTCATCATAGCAGCGGGGCAGCGTAATCGAGTTTGGGATCCAGGTGTTGGCAGGTGGTATCTATGGTTGGGCGAGGATTTTATTGTGATCATGGTGTTGATTAGTGTTGAGCAGTTTACAGGTGCAAGTGCTGAGTTTCTTCAGAGAGTTATATGGGATCCAAGGTTCTGGTTGAGGCATAGATTGCAAAGAGACATCTGGCCTTGCAGTATGGCCAAAATTGTTTTCAGTTTGAATTACAGGGCTGCCTGCAGACTCGTATGGGATCCTGGTACGAATTGCTTGAGGACGAGCAATTTTAAGGAGGGGAGATTTGTAATGTTTCCTTTTGGAACATTAGAAATATTGAAGTCTTATTTTATGCAATATTAAATTGACTCTAAGACTTAGGCTCAAAATATTAAAAAGGTAGATTTAATGTTATATTAAGGACAAAGGGGCAAGGAGGAACAAGATGAAATGCTTTAGGGAAGTTGAAGAGCCACAAGAGAATAAGACAAAACCAGAGAGGAGCCGAAGAGTCTTGGTGTGTATTAAAAGGAGGAGGCTCATTATTGGATATGCTTGATTTATTATTCTGATTTTTAGTTCTCTCTTGTGAGAGTCATTCAGAAAGCTTCAGCTTTCAACTCATGTGAGGACGTAGCCCCTCGTGCAGGCAGGCGGTGGACGCAAACCCATTGTCCGTGGAGATATCATCACAGGTGTCTCATTGAGCTTACAGGTTCTTCTCTTTTTTTCCAATCTGACTGTAGAATCTGTGTATAAGATTGGATTGTGGTTGGATGGTTATTGTATTGTTGTTGTCTAATACAATAATGTCTTAGAAGGCGTTTGGATGTTGCTGGTTATTATTTTGCTGATGTATAAGTCAATAACACGCTTCTGGATTTGTTGAAAGGTTGCTGGTTTAGTGCTTTTGATTTGTACTACATTTTCATATGCTTGAGTCTTAATATATCATTTTGAAAAGACAGATTTACTGGAGAGGATTCGGGTTTATTTGCTGTTCATATTTCATTTGCATGTGGATGTATTTCTGAGTGTGTTATTTAAGATTGAGTTTGAGTAAATACCTAGCTGGAATATCATTGATTATTCATATTGTTGGTTATTTGTTAAATGGGTTCGTACTCTAAGATTTACATTTAAGGGGTAAACGGAAAAAACTGGATTCAAGACAATACAGTGCTGGTTGGGTTTATTACAATACTGATACGGGTCGTTACAGCTTAACTATGGCAATAACTCAAGATTAGAAAATATGCTCATTCATGAAAACAATCCATAAATCTGTCTCTCACATCTAGGTGTAAAAATAACTACACAAAATATAACTCAATCAATCTTAACTTGCATATATATCATAAAAGAGTTAATACCGTATTGACAATCAATTGAATGTATAACTTATCTTTGTCTATTGTACATCTGACAATTTGGGGAAAGGTGAAACATTGTCAGGGGCTTAACCACCCAACCTAGACCCATAACTTTATCCCCACACAGTCTCTAACAAGAAAGACCCTTCCTACCCGAAATAGACAGGGATCATCTAATCATCCTCTGAGCATCGTGGTATTAACCACACCTCTCGAATTGATAGCAGGAGATACATTAAATAGGATCTTGCATGAGCTATTAAATGTTTCCTTTTAAAAATATTAAATCTTGTTATGTCATAACTGATACCGATTCATATTATTGCAAATTCCTTTCTCTCACCTCATCACCCATTTCCTTGGCTACACAGCCGGGTGAGTCCTAGGTGTTCGGAATTCTTAGAACAACCTGCTCTTTTGGTTGATTCCCAACTATTTCATAATTAACATATATTCCAACATATCGCAATCTGTGATTACATGATTATGTTCTATCAGAATTGGTTGTTTAATTCTAATATCTAGTGATTGAAATTTTTTTATGGATCCATACTATAGATACTTGGCTTTCACTTGCCAAGAACGAGGTTAAATTTTAAAAAAAGGTCAATCTGTAAATTCAAAACAAGATATCATCACATTAAATGTTGAGAATTGCTGCTAAGAAATTCAATGTTTGTAATTTAACTCTCCCATGAGAGATACTATTCAACTCCTTTTATGATAAATTAGGAAACTATGAAGTAAGAAGAAGATTCATTAATCATATCATGGATTATTCAGCAAGCTTATAACGTAATCATGGGCAAGAAAGATAATCCTGAGCCTAGCCGGCTGCTATAGAAATAAATAAATATAATGGAATGATAATCCCATGACTTGTTAGGAATTCGGAGTTTCCTAAGAATTTGCCAATTGAATGGATTCAATTCTCCTCCATTCACCTAAAGATGTCACCACAGTGAATAGGAACTTTATCCCCAGCAACTATACCTGTACGGCAGTTTGCTTTATCAAATCTTTACAAATGTTATTACAGGAAGTCGTCACAAATAAATCTATGAAATCAATGTGCTGAAGGCTGAAGTATCGATTGGCAAGGTTGTAAATCACTGCAGGCAGGAAGTCGAGTAAATGGAAAAGATTTAAACGATGGCTCCCTCTCTCGAATCAGAATAATGCTTGGGGGTCACAATAAAACCAAGACTTGGCGATACAAATGGAAGGTCGTCCATCAAGAAATACTAAATGTCATATGCCATGTAAAAATATAAAACTCAGATATCTGAAAATATATAAATTGGGTGTCAGGAAACAATAGAAGTCGGATATGAGAGTTTCTTGCATCTTCTAATCTCCATTCGACTCAAGATATAAAAAGGTCTTAAAAAGACTCTTTGGCTTCCATCGGTTTCAAAAGATTATAACCGATTCAAAATTCCAAATAAAAAATCGAGTAAAACAAAGAAAATTTAAATGGTTGGAAGATAAAGTTGGAAGATCACAAGACAATTCGAATTGCCAAATATTAAATTGATTTATCATGCCAAGTGTTAATCGATTAAAAGAAAGAATATTAAAATGGAAAGAATAGAATTGGAAGATTACAGTTCAAATATTATAATAATTCAAATGTTATTATAATTCAAATATTATTATGATCTTATATTTATATATGTACATGCAAACATCACCTAATATTAAATTATTAAAATATAATTGTGCCAAATCATTTTTATATCTATATGCACATATATAGACATATAACATGATGACATATTATTTAACTTCTTTTGAGGTACGTTTTATAATTCAATTATTTTGATTAAATTATTTATTTAAATAGCTCATGCGGGTCTCACAGATATATCCTGTTTTCGAGTTGCTAGGTCCTCAACCCATCTGCCTAGTGATGGTGATGCTCCTGTGCCTAATTCTTTTTTGACAATGCTTCCACCGTTTCGATGTGTTTCCTACAAGGAGATTCTTCGTAATTAAATCCTATTATCATAACAAGTTATAAATAATCATAATGGCTAACTATCCATTCAATTTCATGAATTCGTGATAAATAATTATAACGACTAACCATCTTATCATTTCACAGGATTATAACCAATTTAACTATCAACTGACTTCATTTGAAACTAAATGGCTATATTTTAAATAAGTTCAAAAATTGAGATGTAACACCTAATGGTAGACTTCCAACTTCAAACTAAAATGAACATACCCGAAATTAATTGCAGATTGACAAGTGGCCCATACAACCTCGTTACTAATGTGAATGCTCCATATAATATCCGACTCTACTCTGTATGTGCTACAACGTCCACTCTAGTTTGCTGGTCTTATGTACCAACGTCACTTGTAAATGATAAACCCGACTGATACTATATATAGGTTTTAGTTTTGTTCTTATATAGGTAATATATATTCTTTTACTATATATATATATATATATCGTATTTTTATAGCACCGCTTACACATATATGTATTAGATATATATACAAGCACATACCATATACATGCATTTTTATAGTTTATTGTCATGTCCTAATTATTATCTTTGTTATCTTTCTTGGTGCTTTCACTTTGTGTCTTGGTTGGTTTAGTCTCTCCCCCTTGTTTGTTTGTTTTTTTTGTCTTTATTTTATTTTACTTCATTTGTCTTGTGTTGGGGCGTGTGCAGTCCCTCTCTTCTTGGTCTCCTTTATTAAGTGACCTTGTGCCAAATCTGCATCTTACATTGTTTACATTGTTTGACACCTCTTGTTCTCTCATCCTGATGATGGATCATGTAGTGTGATTCGAAACATTGATGAAAAATCTCTACACAATCTAATCCAGAAACTGAGCATTATAAATTATGGATTGTGGAAATCTGATTGCATTAATATTCACTACCTATCTCCAAATTCGCCTCTTTCTGTGTATGACGTTGTGTGACCTTGCAAAATTTGGGAGAAAGGGATTCCTCAACACCGAGCTGCTATTTCCAAGTCAGTGCCAAGGATCTTTATGTTCTTACAAACTTCTTGCACCCCTGTGTGTTATAACTAAAGTAATGCCGACCTGCAGATGATTTATGTTTATAGGACCTCCAAACTTAATGTGTTCTAGTTGCTATAAACCCTGACCTGTGGTTATGGAATGGAGGTAATCACGTGCCAGGTACTCAGGAGGAAAACTGAGTATCGTTTGATTACTCCCAGCTACTACGCATTCTCTACATAGTTTATCACTGAACAGTGCCATCACCATTAACTAGAATTTGGAGAATGATACTTACGTCCGTAACTTCTTGCCGTGGGGTAAAAGATCTTATTCCTTGCCGTCCAAACTTCCACTGTCAAATAATAGCCTGTGTGTTAAACTGACCATTCTGCCATGGAACTGTAATCTCCTAAAATCATTGTATCAATCCAGTCGTTAGTTCTAAAAGTGCAAATGTGATTACCAGGTTTGCATCCAAACTCACTATTTTCCCTAAGGCCTCATTTGGTTGCAGGAATTGGGTGGGAATAGGAAAATCTAAATACTCGCATTCGCCAATTTGACGTTTGTTTGCAAAATACAAAATTGGAATTAGAATTCACCTATCTCAATTTGACCCCAAAAAGAGCATAGCGGAATTCCTTAAAAAAGGTGGAATAAGAATAGCTTATTCTTATTCCAATTTTTAATAAACCCAATTTGATAGGTTGTCGGGTCCATGACTTTGCCATTTGATTTTATTGTGCCACTCAAATGAATTCTTGGACTATTTTTTCCGTTCATCATAAGATATAAACTAGGTCAACATTATTTAATGTTAATATGTGTTTTTTTTAAATGACAAAAAAGATTAATATCATATTTGATATCTTTTCTAAACTTTTATAAAATTATCTTTACAAATAAATTTTGTGTTAAGTCTTATAATTAATACTATGTTGAAATATCATATTAATGATCTTGACTTATTTGCATTTTTATTTTCTTTAATATATTTAAAAATAAAATGATTTAGCTTTGATCTTATACTTGTTAAAATAATTTGAATTAATTTAGAATTATATTTATAATATACAATATAATATATCCTTTGAATTTTGATGAATTTCAAAGGTTGTGTATATCTTTCACTTATAAAGTCAATTTAAAAAATAAAATAAAGGCTAATTAAAGTAATATGGCTTTTAAAAAATTTATAAATCAGTAGTTTTTATAGATAAAAAATCTTGTTTATTTAAAATATTACCAAACTAAAAAAAAATTTAATTATTAAAATTTTAAAACAAAACAAATTCCAATTCATGTTTCAATTGTTGCAACCAAACATAGAATATGCATCTTTCGACTCCTCTTCCAAGTCAACCAAACAAGTCCAAACGATATTCCAAAACTTATTTTAAGAATGCATGAATACCAGAAGAGAGCTTATTCCAACATAGATGAATGTTGCATTCGACAATTCTTGCAACCAAACCGGCCTTAAGGGATTTCATCCTTAGGAAATATCCAGTCACATTTAAGCAACCGCTTAGGATTTGAATAATAACATATATTCGTTGTTTTAATCCCAATGTAGCTCCAAGCTTTTATAACCTCGATATGAGGGAAGACACAAACAACTAGGGAATGTGGGATTGAAAGCCAATTTTGTCTTTTAGTCAATTAAGTGACTTCATAACTTTATAACATTAAAATATTTAAATAAATCACTTAAGTCACTTAAATATCTCTTGAAATACTTGTCTGATTGCCATGCCGTCTAGAATAGGAATCTCTCCTCATAATTCCCCATATGACCAAATACATTTTCTAAAAATAGGAAGAGTCCATCTCAATTACCCCTAACTTATTATACATAGAAAGTATGGCAAATGGAGTCCAAATGACATCGAATGAAGGCCAAATCCATAAATCGTTGAATGTTGGAGATGAACCAATCCTCAGAAGACCCTCTAACCATCCTCATTAGCCTACGAGGATCCAATATTAGGCTAATCCCTAAAATACTGATGCTGGCAATCAATGTGGACATTATAGTCCTGTCTGTAACATCTAGTTTTCTCAGGTCTTAATTAACAACTAACATACTCAAAGAAAATACAGTTATCACTTCGTTTCATAGGAAGACAGTTATATCATTTTTGTTCATGTGAATAAGATTTACCGTTAAAATCAGTTAGACAAAATTTCTTAACTAAGAACTTGAAACACCATCAAATGAAATTACTATAGAAATTGAAAAACCACATACCTCGGAAAGTGAGATCAAAATCGAAACTAGGGATGCTTCTAAAACCAACCGGGTTAGTCCACAAATACCACTATAACAATATCACATGACGACTATCATCTAAAAACCACTATCTTAAAATCAAATGATGATTACAATTAAATACCACTATATTTAAAATTAGGGCACCACATACCACTGTATCAATTAGGGCATCGTTTACCATTAGTTCATTTAGGGCTTCTGATACCACTATATCACTTAGGGCTTCCAATACTACTGAATCAATTAGGGCTTCCGATACCACTGATTCAAATAAGGCTTATCATACCGCTATATCATTTAGGGTTCCAGATATCACTCAATCAATTAGGGCTTCAGATTCCTTTCCTTCCAATTTACTTAACTGTGACAATATCTCAAGATTAGAAATATACTTATATTCGATATTCATATAAATGAAAAACAATCCATGAATCTATCTTTTGCATCTAGGTGTAACGATGAGATAACTCAATTAATCTTACCTTCTTGCATATTAATCATAAAAGTGGTAATACCTGTTTCCGACAACCAATTGAATGTATGACTTATCTTTGTCCGTTGCACATCCAGTTACTTATGGAGAGGTGAAACATTGTCAGGGGCTTAACCACCCAACCTCGGACCAAATCTTATCCCCACATGATCTATAACGAGAAAGGCCCTCCCTACCTAGAATTGACAAGGACCATCTTGTCATTAACTGAGCAACTTGGTATCTAACCATACCCCTCGACTTGACAGCAGGAGATTACATTGTACGGAATCATGCATGAGCTATTAAATAATTCATATTAAAATGATAACATTGATATGTCACAACTGACTACTGCTTCATGTTATTGTAGATTCCTTTCTCTCACCTCATCACCCATTCCTTTGACTACACAGCCAGGTGAGTCCCAAGTATTCGGAATTCTCAGAGCAGACAACTCTGTCAATTATTCAAGAGGATTACATGCATCCAGCATCTCACAATCTGTGATTACTTAATTATGATCTTTAAAGATTTCAAAATTGATTGCATAAATCTAACATCCATTGACATTATGATTATGGATCCATACTAAGTTTTTCTTGACTTTCACTTGCCATGATCAAGGCGAAATTAGAAAGAGAAACAAATCAACAATACATCAACGTAAGCGATAAATGCTCATACATACTATGATTAATGGCTGGGTCAACGTATACCTTGTTATGTAGAGAGCTCATTAATGTTCAAATATTACCCCCAACGTAACCTTGGCTTGAATTTCTTTTTTTGAAGTCTGTGATTCTATCAGAGTGAACATGCTGCCAAGATTGGATTAGATTTAGCAGTCTCAGATAATGAAGTTAGTTCAGACTGTTGAAACCTATGACTCTCATCTGACTGGTTTTTATTTAAGTTCTTTGTCTTTGTAATACCCCTCTAATGAAAATAGTTTAATCAAACCTCAATTTTCTTCACAACCAATAGTTTGACATTTTGTTGAATACTTGGTGCACAATTCTGTTATTACTGTATATGATGTATTTGTTGCATTTTGAATTTTGAAATATGTATATACATGCAAACTTGAAAGAAGCAAAGCCAGACTGATAATGATAAACAACAGATGTATAACAATTTTATTTATCGAATTTGTATTTGTTGCTACAAAATATTGGGGAAGGTAGTGCATCTTTATTTAATTACAAGGATTGCACCTATTCAAAATCTTGTGACAATATCACAAGAAGTGCAGAATTCTGCCCAACTGAATCTCTCCACTCCACGTGCAGCTACAACAACCTTCCCAATTCACTCCAGCACATTCCAACTTGAATGCAGGGCCTCCTACCTTGATCACAAGGGTCAAAAACTCAAATGCAAGGCTCATGGACAATTCACAGGCCTCTATAAATGAAACGCATGCCTTCTGAAGTCATTCATGTGCCACCAAAAAATGAACGCAGGTATGTATAAACACCAGAATGCTGCTACAGGTGTAAACGCAGCCTCTCAAAATACACATCAAAGATAAATTTAACAGCCAAAAAACCCTTCTCCCCTCTCACTCATGACTTACAAAAATATGAGAAGGCGTGACCTCTGGGCTTCCACCGGTTCAAGATTATAAACTATTTGAATTCCCAGGTGACAATCGGTAAAAGGAAAAGAATATTAAAACGAAAAGATTAGAGTTGGAAGAGAAGTTGGAAAGATTAAAAGACAACTCAAATTGCCAAATATTAAATCGATTAATTATTCCAAGTGTTATCATTTAAAAGAAAAGAATATTAAATTCAAAAGGATAGAGTTGGAAGGTTGTAATTTGAAAATTATAATTATTCTAATGTTATTATAATTTGAATATTATTAAAATCTAATATGTACTTATAAACATCATTTTATTAAATTATTTAATTTTAATGGTGCCAAATTGTTTTATATTATATGCACGTTTATAAATATTTATCAAAATAATATGATGAAAAATAAATTAAAATCCTTTGAGATATGTTTTATATTTTAACTCAATTTTTTTAAATTAAATTAGTTATTTAAATAACTCATGCGGTTCTAGAGATGTATCTTGTTTCAAGTTGCTAGATCTTCTACCCATCTGCCTAGTGATGGTGATGCTCCTGCCTAATTCTTTTCTGACAATGCTTCCACCCCCATCGACATGTTTCCTGCAAGGAAATTCCCCGCAGTTAAATTATATTATCATAATGAATTATTTAATCTTAATTAATCACAACGGTTAACCATCTTCTCAATTCCACGAGTTCGTGATTAACGATCAACTAACATGTTATCTTCACTTGAAATCATAATGACTGACTATCTTACCATTTCGCTAGATTATAACAAATTAAACTGCCAATTGACTTCATGTGAACCTCAACAACTATATTTCAAATTAGGTCAAAATTTGGGATGTAACACTCCCTTTCCAAGATTGCTTGCCCCCAAGCAATCCAACAATAACAATGAACTCCAACCTCCACCTAGATCCCAAATGAAGTAGTATGTGACACCCTTGTTAACACTAAACCAACTGCATACCACTAACATCATCAGGACCAACAACATAACTTGCAGTATAGCACTCAAAACTTGTGCGAATGATGTAGGAGTTAGAATATCACCATAAGAATCCCCCACAAGAAATATCTTCATCCTAGTTCTCACCTGTATAATATAAATTGGATGGGAATTCAAACCAACAATCACTTGAAGAGACATAGCTACAGGAGAACCATATGCACTTATGCTAACTGTATCAACCATAGGTGTAGCCACGTCAAAATCTGTAGACACAGGAACGTTACTAACTACCGCAACACAAAACTGAATCTTTACAGATGGTGAAAACTGAGCCTCACTCCACTCAGGTGAGTGATCAACCTCAAAATCAAACAACAGATTGTCATAAGACAATGTTGCATCAATGTTAAACGTAGGATTATCCATGAAGTGAACATCAACACTTTGTTGATCGATAGTGTAACATGATCTATTACTGTCATGTCCCCACTCTAGCTCAGTCTAACAGAGACATGTGAGTCAGCTTATTATGGGGTCTTGTAGGCTAACAGGGTTGGATAGAGATCCAGTATGGTTATTCTGTGTTGGGGACTTGGTTTTCTAGTGGGTATTGATCAGTTGGGTGACGTTCCTTGTTTTTAGGAGGCAGTTCCTACATTTATGGGGTTCATTCCTACTTTTTAGGAGGTATGATCATGCCCAGGGCTAGGTTTCCATGAGATGACCCTTTGGGTTCAGTTTCAGAGGGATAGGGATTGTTTCCTAAATTTTAGGAGCACCCTAGATTTTAGGGATGAGACTGCCAGTGGATCCTTGATTTCCGACTTCAGTCACAGACAGGTGACAGGATGATTTTATGGTTTGTGATGTCAGTTTGGCAGTTTATGGCTATTTGGGTTATATTTTTAATATTTTCTAAGTTAGCATTTAATATTTAAATAAGGCTAAGTTAATAGCCATTTTAGAGTAATAAGGTAATTTTGGCCTCATCTGGATGCGTATCCCATATTATGATAGCTCGTTGGAAAGGTCTTTAAATTCTCTAAATCTTCCTCTTTGGTCTTAGGGCAATTCGGTGAGCGGATTTATTACTATGGTGGAAAAGGTCATTTTCTAGTGACATGGTCACTTTAAAATAAGATTTAATTCATTTTTATAGCCAACGCCAATTGGGGGTCACTTTAGGGTTCGAATTGCTTTGCAAGGGGTTATAAGGAGATGGGCGCCATTTCTCATGATTATGCATATTTTTCAAACACTTCTTTTCAGATTTGCTCTGCTTGAGCAATTTGCATTCTGGGATGCAAACCCCAGGGTAATTGCTGGCTGGGACATAACCCTCAGCAACATTGGGTATTGGTTTGTCAGTAGTTTCAACAGTATTCAAGAGGAAGGTAGACGCCACTTCAGCTTGGGCCTACAGTTTGTTTTGTTGGGCATGTTCTTTGGCGTATGGGAGGTGAATTCTAGCAGCCGTACACTGCCATTTCTTGCAGCCGTACTTTGTCATTTGCAGCACTTGGATACATAGAAAAATCGATTACTCAGCAGCAGAATCTTGCATCTTATCAACCGTTTTCATCAATCAGTTGTGGCGTCATTGTTAGAGGAAATGTACTAGATCTTTTATTTGGCTCTTTAATTCAGAGATCTGCCTGGTACGATTTGTATCAACTCTGACTTTACTGCATATTGTTATTTATTTTCAGACTCTTTGCTTGCCATCTGTTGCTTCTCATTTCTATGTGGAATAATCATCAAAAACACAAAAACAAACAAACTCTTCTGCATTTCCGTCTAGTTCTACAAGAAAACATTAATAAACAGGAAAAAACAAAAATAAAATAAATCTACAGCAGATTTGCAGCAGAGATCCATCAAGGATCTTTCAGTGGTATCAGAGCTTACATCCTGCCAACCTGTAGGGTTTGTGAGAAATTGTCACAACAGATTTTGACATCTGGGTATTGGATAAAAGTTTTTGATAAATCATTTCAGCATCTGGGTAGTCACTAGTTGGTGGATTGAATACAAATCTATGCATCCTGGTGGAGAAATACACAGATTCTACGAGCGCAGGAGAAACCAGTGGCAAGCAGAGGCCGCCAGAGACGCACAGATACCAGCTATGGGTGAGGCACAGGGTGCTGCTAGCGACGGCATGCCTACAGAGGCAGAAGAAAGAGAGATGGTGCGGACCCTATTCACTACTCAGCCCAGGATCGCTCAGGCTCTAGACAGGTTACAGGATACCTTGGAGCGTTTGGAGATGGGTGGACATAGAGGCAAGCAAAGTAGATCAGTTTTAGTGGCTGGTAGTCAGCGTAGACATCAGTCCCATTCTTCAGTTGGGAGCTCCCTTCATTCCAGTAGGAGGCATCGCCATTGTACACCTACTATGAATAGGCCATTGCTTCCCCAATTCATACCAGGTGAACAGCCAGCGCAGGTGGAACCACCAGAAGTGCAGTTTCAGGAGTCAGTTTTGACGGCCACAGCTAAGTGGAGAGCTCTACCTCCTGAGGTTAGGGACGTCTTCCCTCTTCCCCAGTATTGTGCACAGCGTAGAGATACAACCAGGTTCAGGGGAGATCGTGGTAATAGACTACCACAACAGCAGCAAAATTATGACCTCAATAGAGCTACTGGGAAGATTACATTGGCCCCATATAATGGCTCAGGAGACACTAGTGCACGAGCTTGGGTCCACAAGCTGGACATATACCTTTCATTGAGGCCCATGCCTGAGCGTGAGGCTATTCAGTTTGTTGTGTTGCATTTAGAGGGGATTGCCTATGATTGGTGGCACCATGGATTGGTCACCCAGGATCACGCCTTAGTTCACTCCTATGCTGAGTTCACCGAGCGACTCATTGCACGATTTGACCGTAAGGATATAGAACTTTATTACAGGGAATTGGCTCACCTTAAACAAACTGGTCATGCAGAAGCCTATATTAATGAGTTCCAGCATATTGCAGTTATGGTACCGGATATGCCCCAGAAATGTAGTGTGATGTTGTTCATTGAGGGTTTGCAAGATAGACTAAAAGGATTGGTACGTGCTTTCCAACCGGCTACTCTTAAGGAGGCTATTGATGTGACATTGAGATTGGATACTGTTTCCAATTCTTATCAGGCAGATAAGAAATCATTTAGAGATTCACGGCCTGCACAGAAGGCCAATACGACACAGAACAAAGGAGGGACCTCATCTAAAACTCCTTGGATGAATCAGGAGACAAGGAATGAATTGAGGAGGAAAAAGTTGTGTTTTTCCTGCAAAGAACCATGGGAACCAGGACACCGTTGCATGGGTAAAGGAAAGGTTCATTTGATTGAGGTGACTTCTAAGTTAGGAGATGAGGAGGTTCCTGACACTGATATTGAGGATAATACAGAGGATGTTGAGCATTTTCCGACACAGTTGGAGTTAGACACCGCTGAGCCTGTGGCATCAGCTAAAGTAGCTATGGCTACCCTCTCCAGTTATCCTAAGTTTCATGCCTTCCGGTTGAAAGGTACACTTAAGGGTAAGCGGATCACCAGTTTGGTAGACACAGGTGCTACGCATAACTTTATTGATCAAAAATTAGTTGAGAGGCGTGGCTTACAGTACGAGGAGTTTGGTGGTTTTGGAGTGAAGGTGGCTGATGGTGCCATTTTGGGTTGTACCAAGCGGATTCCACAGCTTAGTATTCAGATGGGAGATTATACTTTGATTGATGACTTCTATGTGCTTCCCATAGAAGATTATGATGTGGTTTTGGGCATGCAGTGGTTACAAGGTATTGGGCGTTACATTATTGATCACCACCGTATGCAGTTAGAGTTTCTTTCTGGCGGGCAGAAGGTGATTTTGAGGGCAGCGTCAGATGGTGGACCCAGGGAGGTGACTTCTCGCAGGATGGAGACCATCCTTAGGCATAATGATGTGCTTTGGGCTACACACTGTTTGGTTAAATCCAAAACACCCATATCTTAGGATGGCCGTGTATTTCATGTGGACATTCAGTCAGTGATGGATCATCACAGTAGAGTGTTTGGTGATATACCTCCTAGAGTGCCACCAGATAGAGGGTTTGAGCATGGTATAGAGTTGGAGGATGGAGCGAAGCCAGTGATTACTACCCCATACCGTCATCCTAGACCCTATAAGGATGAAATTGAGAAGACTATTCATGAGCTATTGGACATGGGTTTCATTCGACCTAGTTCCAGCCCCTTTGTTTCTTCTATAGTGGTTGTTAAGAAGAAGGATGGGACTCTACGGATGTGTGAGATTATGGAGGGATTGATAGTGGATGACAGATACAGTGTGGTAGATGATATTATCTACTATAAAGACAGGGTTTACCTTGTTCTGGGTTCTTAGTTGAAGGAACAAATTTTGCATGCTCTCCATGATATTCCTATAGCCGGACGCCCAAGATATGGTAAGACTTACAGGGCGGTACGTGAGAGATTCTCTTAGAAGGGTCTCAAAGATGATGTTTTACACCATGTTCGTGAGTGTATGACTTGTCAGCAAAACAAGTCGGAGCATACCTACCCAGCGGGATTATTGCAGCCCTTGCCTATACCGAAACAGAAGTGGACAGGGATCTCCATGGATTTCATTACAGGTCTTCCTTGGGTTCAGGGGAAAGATTGCATCTATGTTGTTGTGGATAGGCTAACGAAGTATGCCCACTTCTTTCCCATTGCATTAGATTTTACAGCATCGCAGGTGGCTGAGTTGTTCTTCAGGGAGGTGTTTAGACTTCATGGTCTTCCCAAGACCATTGTGAGTAATAGGGACAGTAGATTCATGAGTTCCTTCTGGCAGGAACTTTTTACACTAGCTGGTACTTTGTTAACACCTTGTACTAGTTACCACCCTCAAACGGATGGGCAGACAAAAATAGTTAACAAATGGGTTGAGGGATATTTGCGTAACTATGTGTCAGGGCAGCAAAAAGCATGGGTGCGTTGGCTGCATTTGGGCGAGTATTGTTATAATACTACACATCATATGTTCATTGGCATGACGCCTTTCAAAGCTCTCTATGGATATGAGACATTATCTTTCACTGATTTGGCATTTGGTGACAGTAGAGTTCCCTTGGCTCAGGATTGGTTACAAGAGAACCAGGATGTCATGAGATCTCTTAGGGAGAATTTGCAGCAAGCCCAAAATCAGCAAAAGATGTACGCTGACAGGCACAGGATTGAGAGGGCATTTGAGGTGGATGATATGGTCTTTTTGCGTTTACAACCATATCGACAGAGCACCCTAAAAAGGGGGGGAGTTGAGAAGCTCAAACCACGTTTTTATGGTCCATACAGGATACTCAAGCGAGTGGGAGAGGTTGCATATGAGGTTGAGTTACCACATGGCAGCAAAGTTCATAATGTATTTCATGTATCTTGCCTGAAAAAGGCCCTTGGACAGCATATTATAGTTTCACCTGAATTACCTCCTATGGATGAGGAAGGTAAATTGATTTTGGTCTCTGATGAGATTCTTGAGGTGAGGGAACGGCGGCTGAGAAGTCGGGTGATTTGAGAGCATTTGGTTCGATGGAGAGATCTTCCCATAGAGGATGCCAGCTGGGAGGGTGAGAGCATTTTACAGCATCCTGCATTATAGTTGCTTGTGGGCAAGCATCTCCGAGAGGGGAGGACTGTCGTGTCCCCACTCTAGCTCAGTCTAACAGAGACATGTGAGTCATCTTATTATGGGGTCTTGTAGGCTGACAGGGTTGGATAGAGACCCAGTATGGTTATTCAATGTTGGGGACTTGATTTTCTGGTGGGTATTGATCAGTTGGGTGACGTTCCTTGTTTTTAGGAGGCAGTTCCTACATTTATGGTGTTCATTCCTACTTTTTAGGAGGTATGATCATGCCCAGGGCTAGGTTTCCATGAGATGACCCTTTGGGTTCAGTTTCAAAGGGATAGGGCTTGTTTCCTAAATTTTAGGAGCATCCCTAGATTTTAGGGATGAGACTGCCGGTGGATCCTTGATTTCCGACTTCAGTCACAGACAGGTGACAGGATGATTTTATGGTTTGTGATGTTAGTTTGGCAGTTTATGGCTATTTGGGTTATATTTTTAATATTTCCTAAGTTAGTGTTTAATATTTAAATAAGGCTAAGTTAATAGCCATTTTGGAGTAATAAGGGAATTTTGGCCTCATCTGGATGCGTATCCCATGTTATGATAGCTCGTTGGAAAGGTCTTGAAATTCTCTAAATCTTCCTCTTTGGTCTTAGGGCAATTCGGTGAGCGAATTTATTACTATGGTGGAAAAGGTCATTTTCTAGTGACATGGTCACTTTAAAATAAGATTTAATTCATTTTTATAGCCAACGCCAATTGGGGGTCACTTTAGGGTTCGAATTGCTTTGCAAGGGGTTATAAGGAGATGGGCGCCATTTCTCATGATTATGCATATTTTTCAAACACTTCTTTTCAGATTTGCTCTGCTTGAGCGATTTGCATTCTGGGACGCAAACCCCAGGGTAATTGCTGGCTGGGACGTAACCCTCAGCAGCATTGGGTATTGGTTTGTCAGTAGTTTCAACAGTATTCAGGAGGAAGGTAGACGCCACTTCAACTTGGGTCTACAGTTTGTTTTGTTGGGCATGTCCTTTGGCGTATGGGAGGTGAATTCTAGCAGTCGTACACTGCCATTTCTTGCAGCCGTACTTTGTCATTTGCAGCACTTGGATACATAGAAAAATCGGTTACTCAGCAGCAAAATCTTGCATCTTATCAGCCGTTTTCATCAGCCAGTTGTGGCGTCATTGTTAGAGGAAATGTACTGGATCTTTTATTTGGCTCTTTAATTCAGAGATCTGCCTGGTACGATTTGTATCAACTCTGACTTTACTGCATATTGTTATTTATTTTCAGACTCTTTTTTTGCCATTTGTTACTTCTCATTTCTATGTAGAATAATCATCAAACACACAAAAACAAACAAACTCTTCTACATTTCCGTCTAGTTCTACAAGAAAACATTTCCGTCTAGTTCTACAAGAAAACATTAATAAACAGGAAAAAACAAAAATAAAATAAATCTACAGCAGATTTGCAGCAGAGATCCATCAGGGATCTTTCAATCACTGCATTGCTCACCTCATCAACAATAACAAGTGTACTATCATCGGAGCACACATATACAACCACATGCATATTGCTAAACTCCTCAATGGATGGCTCAACCAACACAGAAGTGGCTGCTGATATGATAGTATCATCACATGCTCCTACTCCCACTATCACTGCATCGCCATCAAATACATGATCTGGGGAACTCATGCCAACAACTGCATCATTTGACTTGACATAAATCCTCATCACATTCCACCTCAAGTGTGCCCAACTCATGCAGTGTCTCATAAGAAATGCCTCGCAAATCTGAACTCTCAAGAAAATATTCCAGGAATGACTAAGTACAATAGAAATTATATGTGGAAGCATCAATCTGCTCCTCCACAATCCACAACTGATCTCTCTGAAAATGTGACAATTCGAACTGTCCCATGCTACCAACTGTATGAAAAGAAGAAATAGATTCACTTCCAGTAGAAGGAAGCAAATCACTATGAGAGCCCCTCTCTACTGATGCTCTCACTTTGATATAAACACCATATAAACTCACACTTAAAAACATACTGGAATTCTTGTGAAATACTAAGTGAAACAAATCAACACCTAGATCCCAAATCAAAATATAGGCTCAAAATATAGGCCTTTCTATATGAAATGCCAAAGAAGTATATCACATCAACACAAGGTAACCATCCGCGTATGTAGAGCATCTAAACAATATGAAAATGCACTCCCATATGCGAAGAAATCAACTTCGACAGCCTCCATACCTTGCTGTCATGAGTCAGACCAGCAACCGACATGGTATCAAACATGTCATCCAACCAGTACGAACCCTAAGGAAACACCCCAAACTCCAGTTCTATCCATAAGATAAATCTCTCAGTGCTCCCATACTGCTGAATCACTAAAGTAGTCACTACCAACTCAAGGAATGCCATACAATTTTGACTAGGGCAACCACTAGTCTGAATGGGGTCTCGGAACATGAAGACACCAATAAATAAAAATATTGCTGTCCTACCCAGGGAAACAAGTGATACAACCAAAGATGAGCCATGTATATCCTCAACACCCATCATAAACAATTCATGAGTGGCTGGCCCACTAGGAGGGTGGTCAATAAAATCAGCCTTATCCTCAAGAAAGTGGCAAACAACTTTATTATCTAAGTTGACCATTATATGATCAGCACCCCGCACTGAGTGGTGGCTGTCCCAAATATGTTAAAGATAGAGCTTGGTTTGACGGGCCAATAACTTGGCTTGCCTTGCCCTCTCTAGCCAAATAGCATTCATCTTTTGGGATTGAGTTATATCAGCTGCTCCAAAGTGTTTAAATCCAGTCCTAAAGTGAGATAAGCCGTGTGACTTATCATAACCAAAGCCTGCACCATCAATTGCAGGTTGCATATCATTGATTTCATCTTGGCCAATGGCTGCAATATCTTGAGAAAGGTGGGCTGCATGACTACTGTTATCAGACTCAGAAGCACTGTCATACCATTGTGTCAAACCTTCAAGTGACACAAACATTGTTTCATTGTAAACTTCATGCTCAATCAGTGTACCTAGAGTGCCAATGCTTGTTGTCACCTCTTTCTTGCTAGATCCACGTGTTAATACTACAGACTCACGGAAGTGAGGGAAGAAACTACAGCTGTCCAAATTCATAATTTTGGGCTTCTCTTCGATGCTTTCTTTGAATTCATTAAACATTACCCAATGAACATGCCAATCTTTCCAAACCAACAGATTTTGCTTGCAGACTTGTAAGCCAACTTCTGAATTTTCAAGACGTGTAGGAGTGGTGCCACTACAAGAAACAATGTTCACACTAGTACCTGCATTAATATCATTGCCCTTACAATCCAATTTATCACTATCCATGTCAATTTCACATTGATCATCGGTCTTTGAGCAATCTGAATATTTATCAATGGATTGCAAGGAAGGATGAACAACGATTATTGATGCATTTGTATCCTTATAAGAGAGTCTAGATGTATCAGATGCTAGAATACCCATTTCATATTCCACATTATGCACCCTAGTTTCTGATTCCTGATTGACCATAAAATTGATGTTTTTTTGTCTTTGCTTGCTCACACATTAAATCTGGAGGACCAGTGTAACTATTCATTTTCTTTTCCCTCCTTTCTAGTGTACTCCTAGCCTTTCCTCCAACATCAAGGAAAGTACCAACTTTTTCCACAAGGTTGTGACATGAAATATTTTTCTGATCACATATATGTTCTTGATTTTTGACCAAATTCTCAGATTTCAAGTTGTAGTTCATCGGAATGTTATGAACTGAACTGTTTATCTTACATTCAAATTTTTTACCAGATTGTTTCTGAAGCACATCATTTTTGGGTACAATTCTCATGCCATGTTCATTAATAACATCTATTATAATCTCATTCGTTTTGACAATAATGAAAGTATTCCCTACAAAACATGTTCGTTTTTCTTGTTTCTTTTTTCTTATGTAGTACTTGTCAAAAGACTCAGTGACTTTGGCATCATCAAGCTCGCTTACATACTCATCAAACAATCTGATAATCTTCTCATTTAGTGGTATAGAATTCCTTGTCAGCTTTAGATATTCTTGAAATGTTAGAAGATTCTTAAACTTCTGATACCTATTATATCAATCAGCAATTATAGAGACTGCAATTTCATTTTCTCTTTCTTCCATGTTTGTAATCATTCTCGACATGCCACAGGCTGGCAGAATTCAAGCTCTGATACCACTGTAGTATTCCTTGCCTAATCTAATCAGAAAATCAATACTTATGCTGATGGTATTTCGCCAAACAGTTGGAAAGCAACCCATGTCTTATGCTGAATTTATTACAGTCATCCCACTGTACTGATCATAGCATGGAGACTATGAAATAATTGCATTACACTAAGAAAATCATGCCTTTCAACAAGCACCTAAGATGATGATTCGAAAAACACAAAGTTACAATACTGATTTTTTGACCATGATAATAGACCAACAACAGATGTACAAAATGCCTAACGGCAAACTTCCAACTTCAAACTAAAATGAACATACCCGAAATTAATTGCAGATTGACAAGTGGCCCATACAACCTCATTACTAATGTGAATGCTCCATATAATGTCCGACTCTGCTCTGTATGTTCTACAGCGTCCACTCCAGTTTGCTGGTCTTATGTACCAAAGTCACCTGTACATGATAAACCCCACTGTGAGCATATTCACTACCTATCTCCAGATTCGCCTCTTTCTATGTATGATGTTGTGTGACCGTGCAGAATTTGGGAGAAAAGGATTCCCCAACACCGAGCTGCTGTTTCCAAGTCAATGCCAAGGATCTTTACGTTCCTACAACTGCTTCCACCCTTGTGCGTCATAACTGAAGTAATGCCGACCTGCAGATGATTTATGTTTACGGGACCTCCAAACTTAATGTGCTCTGGTTGCTATAAACCCTGACCTGTGGTTACGGAATGGAGGTAATCACATGCTAGGTTTACTCAGGAGGAAAACTGAGTGTTGTCTGATAACTCCCAGCTACTACGCATTCTCTACAGTAGTTTATCACTGAACAATGCCATCATCATTAACTGGAATTTGGAGAATGATACTTATGTCCGTAAATTCTTGCCGTAGGGTAAAAGATCTTATTCCTTGCCATCCAAACTTCCACTGTTAAGCAATAGCCTGTGTGTTAAACTGACCATTCTCCCATGGAACTATAATCTCCCGAAATCAATGTATCAATCTAGTCCTTAGTTCTGAAAGTGCAAATGTGAGTACCAAGTTTGTGTCCAAATTCACTATTTTCCTTAAGGGATTTCGTCCTTAGGAAATATCCAATCACATTTAAGCAACCACTTAGGATTTGAATAATAACATATATTCGTTGTTTTAATCCCAATGTAGCTCCACGCTTTTATAACCTCAATATGAGAGAAGACACAAACAACTAGGCAATGTGAGATTAAAAGCCAATTTTGTCTTTTAGTCACTTAAGTGACTTTATAACTTTATAACATTAAAATATTTAAATAAATCACTTAATTCACTTAAACTTTAATATCTCTTGAAATACTTGTTTGATTGCCATGCCGTCTGGAATAGGAATCTCTCCTCATAATTACCCATGTGAACTAATACACTTTCTAAAAATAGAAAGGGTCCATCTCAATTACCCCTGACTTACTATACATAGTAAGTATAGCAAATGGAGTCCAAATGACATCGAACAAAGGCCAAATCCATAAATTGCTGAATGTTGGAGATGAACCAATCCTCAAAAGACCCTCTAACCATTCTCATTAGCCTACGAGGATCCAATATTAGGCCAATCCCTGAAATACTAATGCTGGCAACCAACGGGGACATTACAGCACCAAAAGTCTATCTGTCTACACTTGATACAACCAATAGTTTTATAGAACCATAAGAGGCAGTTAAGCCATGTCACAAATCCCACTAGGGATGCTTGCCCACTACCAACAACCACCCTCCCAGCATCACTCGCCATGGCCTGCCTCATTTGAGCCTATGAGCAAGCTCTGAGACCACTTGTTAGAATGGTCAAGGTTGCTGTTGGACCAGAAGATTGACTTGTCAATGCCCAATACAACCAATGGCCTTATAGAACCATAGGATGTGGTTAAGCCATGTCGTATACCTCAAGAGGGACGCTAGTCCACTGCCAACACCATTATCATATTAACTCTTTGCATGGTCCATAATCTCTTCTCAACTTCCTCAAGTATTCCTTTCATCTCCTCATTTACTACTATAAGAAATATCTTAGATATGGATGCTTACCTTATTCTATTATCTTCTCTAAAGCTAGTAATCTCCTCTCTTCCAATTTAGCATATGAATATTCAGGTATTTGAACCTCTATCTCAACCAATGTTCTACTAAATTTGTTTAAATAAGTTATTACACCTTGTTCGAATTTAGTTGTCTCAATTTCATCAAAAAAAGGATGATACTTTTTCAAGTCAACTAAGATACCATGTTTAACTTTATCAAGAATTTTGTCCACTGCATTCTCAGCTGCACCAATGCCCATAGGATTTTCCTTCGAAATCCTTGCTGTAGTAGTGCCTTCAGTTTGCATCTTCTTCTTTGACTGATGTGATTCAATGGAAGAATCATCATTGTCATCCTTCCCGTTTTCTTCTTCATGTCAATACTCTTTTGTTTTGTCCTTCTCTTCACTGGTTCTTACTGCACTTTCTCAACCTTCAGTCTAGATACCTTTGGTGAAGAAGTGGTCTTCTTCACAAGAGGTGTAGATGATGCTCTAGTAGAACTCAGTTGCCCTAGCCATATAGATAGGTAGAGGGGAAACTGCCTCCTTTTCCACATCAATAGGTGTTGATTATGCCGCCTTCTCTTCTTGCTTCTTCCTCGAATCTGTAATCTGTTCTTTGGTAATTCCTTCCTTCTCTACAATAGTGTCCACTTGTTTCTTGATTTCTTGTTTCTTGCCTTTTTTGTTTGTTGAGTCCAAACATTCTCATACTTCTCAGTTTATGTATCAAACCTTTTTTGTTGTTATATCAATTGGCTTACTCAACATTTCATCCACATACTTCACAACAATATCAAGATTAACCTCATAACCCATTGGTTGAATCCACATTGTCCTAAGTTTCACTGCTTCCATACAATATTGATCAATTTCCACCATAAAGCATATTGTATCACCATATTTCTCAACTGAACTTCTAGGAATCCTTTCTCTTTTCTGCACTAGCTTTTGAAATAGTTTAAGATAACCAAAAATTTGTGGATCGATGACATCTTTCTTCTACATTTGATAGAACTTGATAATTTGTATAGCTGCAAGGGTATCTTTCTTCCAAGTGGTATTTGAAACTCTAGATAAGAAATTCGCTGTGTAAAAGAGCATATTAATAACTAAAGAAACATATCTGAAAATCTGTTACTTGTCTTTCTTTATCTTCTTCAGGTTCTCCAACAATTGCTTCCTCAAGATCTCACATATGTCAAACTTCACATCTTCTTTAAGCATTCTATATGCAATGTGAATGATTGTAGCTGAGATTGAATTGATTTTGTTTCTGTCATATATCTTGTAACCAAGAATCCTTGATGCAAACTTCACATCCAGCTGATGTAACCTTCTTTATCCTCCAAATTCAATCTGATTTCCTCATTTAATGTATTTGTACCCTAGTTTCTCAACTGTTGCTATAACCAATGAGCTATAAATTTGCATGTGATCCTCAATATGATCAAGAAATTCTTTGCAATTCTGAACAAAGCCTTTCCAAACCAATCTCTAACTGAAACTCTGTTCGCAGTCATTACTGCTCCAATTTCTGAGGTGTCAATGAATTTTCTAATAAAATCTCCCCCTTAGGTCTTGCGACCTAATTCGCTGATGATGAAGGATCCATTCTAGAAACTGATTCTTCTCAACTGAATTATTCATTTTCATTCTAGAATCATTATATCTGCAATTTTTAGCGATATGTCCTTTATTATTGCATCTATAACGAGTAATATTTTGATTCACATACCTCTAATTAGTCCTTGGCGTGCAATTCCTTTCAATGTTGATTTACAGCATGTAGGGTTACCTCCATTTGCAATAGGTCTAGTTCTGGATCTGCACTCTTTAGATCTGTGCGCATACTGCCAACATGTGAAATAGTATCCAGAAAAAGGTGTAGAAGATGTATTCTCCAGCATTCCTTTTCCTTATGCTCAAACTTGTTGCATGTGAAACATCTGCCACTGAATCTCTGTCCATTTATTTGCCTCAAGGGTGTCTCCTTAGGTTTCTCAACCTGATATTTTTCTTCAGCTGTTTTAGAACATTCTCCCTACTCATATCCCAAGCCGTGTTTTCCATCAGGTGCTCTTTGACTTGCAATTTGTTCATCAAGCTTTGCAATGCTATATCTGAACTTTTCTTGAATTTCCCTAGCATCAACTAGCTCTCTTCTCAGTTTTTCATTAGCTCTTTCCAATTACTGCTAATTATGTTCAGATTCTTCAAGGAAAATTTGTAATTGTCCAACTTCACTGTTCAATTTGTAATGTTCTTCAATTTTAGATTGTAAAGTTGTCTCAAGAGTTCTTTTTGCTTCAATTTCCTCAGTTATTTTGATTTCCACAACTTCAATTTCATTCTTCAGGTTATCTCTTTCTTTCACAACCCGCATGTAATCCTTAGATTTTCCATCATTAGAGGGTGCAAAGTCATTGCCTTTACATGATAGCTGATCAACAAGGTCCTTTCTCTTATCTCTGAATTGCCTCAGTTGTTCTTTCAAATTTTCAATTAACTTATCTGCCTCTCTCAATTTGTCCTCCAATTCAAGATTGCAAGCATTGCATTTGTCAATATCATTAAGAGTATTCAAGAGCTGATAGGTGCTGCCATTAGGATATTCCTTAACCTGATAAACTTCTTCCAAGGAATTAAGCTCTAATACCAATTGTTACGATTAGGTACTGCCGAGAGGAGGGTTGAATTGGTGCAGTAGTATTCTTTACTTCCTTAAACCAAAACCACAACTTAAATCCACAAATAACTGAAAGTAAACTGAAAAAAACAAATAGTATCAACACCATAACACCATGATTTTTTGTCGAGGAAAACCCAATTAAGGGAGAAACCTCGGTGGGGATGATACCCATAAATAATCTCACTATTGCAGTAACTAGTACCCTCTCAAAGGTATAAGTAACATATATGGGGAATGCACTTGCATTTAGGCTTACAGCCTAGAGCACATTGTTCAATTACATAAACCAAAATACATCAAGGCTTACAATCAATTTACTTTTAAAAAAGGATGTACTGTAATGTCCCCTTTCTCAGGGACATTATAATTCTGTTTTGCTGGCTCACTTTGCCTAGTTTTCGGGGGCAAAAAGGTTCTTTACGAGGTTCAATTCGAGATTTGGCCAAGACATTTCCAGTTCCAGACCCATCAGAGCAATTTTGGCAAGTTGTTCGGATGCTTAATATTTTTAGTAAGTAAATAGAGCTTAGTATATTCGGTACCTCAGTGTTGGTTTAGAAGCGTCTCGCCAAGAACTTTCCAATGAGCTATCACACATGCTCATTTGAATTCATTTGGTCTGTTATTTTAATGTCTAATGACTATATGGTTTACCGACTAAGTGAATATTAAAGTTCATTTAACTTGTCACTTTATTTAAAAAGGTACTTTGTTCACTTAAGTGACTAAAGGACAAAAAGGTGCTTTATCCCACATTGCTTAAAAGAGCGTGCATCACATTGGGAAAAGTGATAAAGGTACAACAGGCCCCACATGGGAAGTTATGAAGATTATAATATTTAAAATAAATATTAATTTGGGAGATAAAAACAGTGACTGGTTATCTCTTCGAGGACGCAAACCCTTGAAGGAGCCTTTGGAGGTTGGACGCAAACCTAGCCTTCTCACAGGTTTTATCTACATTGCCAATCTGATTGTTATTTTTGTTTATAAGATTGGACTTTTTGGATTTGTTGCGTGTTATTGTATTGTTGTTGTATAATACAGTAACGTTATTAGGCAACCATTGGTGACTAATTACTGGTTTATATTGTACTTCTGAATAATGGAGGAATAAAACAATATTTTCTGGGTTTTCTTGAATGCAAACCTATTGGTTACAAATCGATTAAAGTTCTGGAATTTATATCGGATATTGGTTTTCTATTCGGTTTTAAATTTGCAAGTTTATATCAAGGGTTGTTAGTAAAATATCCGGAAAGGGATATTACAGTGGTATCAGAGCTTTGAACCTGCCAACCTATGTGTTAATGAAATAAATATAGAAGCTCCAAGTTTGGTAAAATTTCATCAAACAGATAAATTTGTAAGGAGCTGGTTTGATTCAGAATTCAACACTCATTGTTTGAGCAGATCTTCAATATAGAGACCTCAGTGTCCGAAGGAAGCGAGGGTTCATTGTTTGAAAGAGTTACAGTGTAGATGCTGGTACACGTCTTCCAAGGAGAATAAGGCGTGATACAGTTAAGAGAAATTGTGATGTAGGATCAGTCCTTGAGCAGTATTCCAAATTTGTGAAGCCAACATATGATGACTTTATATTGCCATCGAAGAAGTATGCAAATATTATCATTCCTCATGGAGGAGATAACCATGTTGCTATTGATTTGATAGTGCAACATATTCAAACAAAGCTTGGTGAACATGATTTGCATAGGCTGATTCGTTTGGTTGTTGAACATGGTCTTGGTTACCTTCCATTTACACAATTGCAGAAAGAGGTTATACTCGAGCGAGATACTGTTGTATACTTCATTGGTTGTGGAGGATTGCGGGTTCCACAAACAATAGTGAAGTGTCATTGGAGAGCCGCGACAACTTTAGAGATCACGGGTTTCGTTTTCCGCAGCAACAGGGATCTTAAGCATTATCAAGCGTAGGGGTAGTTGTTCAGTTGGGAGTCAGAATGTTGAACGTCCCAAGGTAAATGCAAAGATTGAGAAAGCTGGTCATTTGGGCATGGATGTTAATACATCTGGGCAACAGAAGCACGTTAACCGTGGCTAGAGAAGGCTTTCAGACGGGTAAAGGAAGGCAGATATCGCAGTAACAGGTCGAGATTGTTTGTTTCACGTTATTACCAATGATATCGTGTGGGAACCAGGAGCCATTCATGGTATCACTCTCTTGTAACTGGACGGGACTGTTGCACAGGTAAGGCAGTGATGTTAAACAGTTTGGTCATTGAAGGAAGAACCTTGTCTCCAGCACAGACCGCACCATTCAGCCAACATTCGAGGAGTAGTTTCAACAGATGGTCGCCACATGGTTGGGTATCAGAACACGCAAACCAGTAAGCTCGACTTCAGGCACCTTTTGGGAAGGACATTTACCATATCTCGAAGCTAGGTTGGATATGTCTTGACATCTCTCTCCTCACAGGTTGCCATTCATGCAGTCGGGTACCATTTTGAGAGCCACGGGATTTCTTCAGAGCACGAGTTCAACCTCTAGCGGTGATAGACGTCCAAACACACCCAACAAAGGGGTTACGATAAGATTGGTCTCTTTTCAGTCAGCCCAACATTTGAAGGGTGCAACATTGAATCAGGATGTTGTTTCTTGTAGTTATCAAAATTTATCAAATGTGAAGCCAAAAACTTCCTTACCAAAAAGCCAGATTACAACCAAGAAATAGAACAATGCATATAGACTATTGGAGGCAATTGCGTATAGTATATTTGGATGTCATAGGTCTATTCTAGAATGTTGGAGATGTAATCAGGTGTTCATAGCAAGGAATTGGTCAATGGGTGACTGTTCCAGTGAATAGTCTATCAGACAGAGTTCAATATTTTGGTCTACATCATGGCACACTGAATCATATCATCTTGTGGTTGGAGTATAATGCTGGTAGATTCAAAGGGATGTCAAATCTCATAAAAGACCAAAATTAGCTAGTTCTAATTTGAGTTCTCAAGAGCAAAACTGTATAGCTCCCTTGGACAACTCCAAATCTTGTTTTGTTTTTAGTGAGAAGATACATCCTCTTGAAAATGAATCATGGGAAGCATGCAATAATGAGTTTCTTAATGCAAAGAAGGCCTCTTTGGAATCAAGTTTCCAATCTAAAAATTTGTCTGGGCAGAAACCTCTTTTACAAGAAAAGATTGATGAGATAAAGCTTTCAAATCAATCAGAATCTGTTTGCATTGTAGTTCAAAATCTAAATAGTTCTGTGCCAAATAAGTCTAACGTCTTTAAAGGATACAGATTTGGATTTTCAAAGACTTTTCCAGAGATTTTGAAAAAATGAGATCGTTGCATGCGTTCATGAAGGAGGATTCCTTGTGGAAATGCCAAGAGACCCTTTGATTCTATTGCAAGATTGTACGGACAAGAGGCCTAGTTAGCATTGCTCTAGGAATAGTTCATGCAAATTTACAGCCTTAGAAGGAAGACAGCAGAAATTTGTAGCAAATCAGAAATTTAGGAAGTCTAAGACTGCTAAGACCAAGCATTGGTCTTAATAAGAAGTCAAAGGTCCCAACACATCAGACTTCAGAATTTTAAGAGAGTAGCTATGGGAAAGATGCACAGTCTAGGAAAAGATCCTATCAAAGTACATAGGCAGTTAGCCCAAAATTTCCAATCCGGTATGAGGACTGAAATAGTGAGCATATATGATGAGTACAACAAATTCCATCCATATATTCAAAAAGAATTTCCTTTCATTGATTATGTGGAATAACAAGACGGATATGATAAGAAACAAATGCTATGATTTGGCTCGAGATCTCCTTGCAAAGGACAGCTGCAAAAAATTACATAGAGAAGATATTAATCAACTTGATAGTAGTGCTAAAAAAGAAGAGCAACCTTCGCATGGTAATATGCAAAATACTAATGATGGCACAAGTATACTAATGGGCAATTGGGAGACAGAAGTAACTTATGAAGTTGTTTACACTAGTCCTCCTAATGAGCATATTGTTCGCCCTGGTAGAAGAGTTGACCCAACCGCCAACGTTGGCAACTCCCCATCTTGTTCAGACATGGAAAACACCAGCATCTTATTTGGTGACATGGAAATTAACTTGGATAAATTTTATGATGATATTAGGCTGGAAATTATGTCAAATTTTGAGGAGGAGCAAATGGACCGCAATGTTGGCAGGATAGATGTTATTGCATGCGTTGAGCTAGAGGACATATCTGAAAATGTTATTCCCCTAGGTGATGAAAAATCAGAAAATTCTATGGAGAGCAGCCCACTTGTGTTCAAAGGAGATGGTCAAAAAGCATTATCGCTCCTTCACTTATTGGATATGCTTTTGGTCAAAGAGGACAAGATTGTCCAAGTGTTGATAAGGATGGATGATTCTTCGAAATTGGTTGAGAATCTCATATGGAAGATTATGATAGAAGAGAGACATAGTGTATGTGGTGTCACAAGTCCTCTCTTACATACTATTTTTGAAACTTCGAAAATGATAAAATATGATTATTTGCAATTATTAATGGATAGAGATCTAGCCATAAAATTTGGAAAGGACAAGAAGAGTGAGGTAGATGAGCTATACCTTCCATTCAGCTTAACGCATTACTCCATCCACAAAGCTGAAAATCAAATGAGTGGGGCAGCCACTCATGAAGAAGATAACTGGGGTTCAAGGGCACATGAAATCATGCAAATCATTGAAAGAATTCATAAAGTGGGTAGGTTGAAGGCAAACAATGTGATTCAATCACGTGTTACCCGTTTGAGACTTTCTATGATTGTCACAACCCCTATACTGTTATTTGTTGTCACAACCCCTATACTGTTATTTGTTGTAATTCCGATAAATAAATTTGTCTTTTATAATTCCTTGTGTTTTATTTATCAAGCATTATTTAAATATATTTCAAGTGTTTTGTTTTAATTTAATTTAAAATAAATAAATTTTGCGATTATTTAATGAATGTATAATGGGATCTCGATGAAGGTACTTGGTTGAAATAATTGTCGTGATTAAATAAAATTAATTATTATTATTATTATTATTTCTTTTTATCTTGTTGTGTTTTATTCAAAAGTGCGAAAGTCATTGTGTACGTTTTTGTAGTTTACATATATATATAAGGAAATGTTATTTTTATTTTGTTTTGTTATTATTGATATGTTAATTAAATAAGGTGGTATTAGGTTTAAAAACATTTAATATTGTTTTATTTGTTTAAATACCGTGTCAACCACGAAAATTGCATAGTCGAATTTAAAATCAATTTTTAAAAAAACAACAAAGCTGTTATAAAATACTTCCAAAATATAGAACTAAGTTTTTAATTAAAATATTGGGGGGGGGGGGGGGGGGGGGGGGGGGGGGGCGGGGGGCACATAATGTGAGACATCTAAAGTAATGCACAAAAGTTATGAAATATGAATATAATGTATTTAACACTTGGTCAACTGAGTTTTTTTTTTAAACGACCACGGGAATGGGCATTTACGTCTGGCAAAGAAAACGCTGGATACATGGAAGCTGGAGCAAAGATGTGTCAACCCAGGAAGAAAAGGGAGCACGTGGATGCTACAAGTGTGGCCTCTCCGGAAACTAGCAACGTGGACGCCTGGGAAAGACGTAAATCAGACCTAGGTCGACCACAAAAGGGCAGCGCGAGTATGGAAAGAGTGGAGGTTTTGCTGCCACAAATGGGGATAAAAGAAGCAAGTCGTTCTCTTGACAGGGGGAGGAGAATACTTATCAGAAATCTGAGATAAACAGGAAAATCTGGAATCATGTTTATATTTCTAATCTAACATCTCAGCCATAGACAGAATTTGCAGTAAAGAGAAGAAAAACGTGAAGGGTAAAGAAGTAGCTGTTTGATAGCATAGTACAGAAAATTGCAAGCTCTTCCCTTTTCTCATTTCAAACTCATTCAGTTTCATCAGGTATGCAAAATCTTATTTGAAAAAAAAAAACTTGTTCTTTCAAAGTTATCTAGGTGATTGATGAGAATAAGAGTAGAAAACGTAATTAATTATGTTATGTTTGCTATTTGGAAGGGAAATCTTATAGTGGTATTACAGCTGAATATAATGTTAGGAAAGTCTTAATTGTGTTGAAGATATACGTACACATATACTGTGATGGACTTAGACAGTTCATTTTTAATTTACATTACAGTTGGAGTGACCTGCTGTACTTAATCTCCAGTATAAACAGCAAGATAGCTAAAAGTGTTTTAATTTATTTATTTATTTAATCTCAACACTAAAAGCAAGTAATTTACTGATGTTTGATGAAGTCTGGAAAACTAGATGAATTGCTAGGAAATATCATGCATATTTTCTAAGTTTTATTATCTGTATAAATATTAGTTTCTTACAAAACATCCTGCAATCAAAATTCTACTAAGGTTCCAATAAGAAAAGACATAGAATGGAGAACTAGTATGTTTGCTGCAGTCAAGTTTAAGAGTCTTAACTGGAAAATCTCTCTCTGTTGGCTTTACTAATAGCATGATAGCCTGTGATAAACTTTATCTCTGCAAATTAAATTATCAGTTATTATAGATCTTGAAAAAGAAAGACAAAGAAACTTAGGTAGACAAACCTTATTCTTTTGTGCAAACTTAAGACTCAGAGCCTACTGGCAGTATAGGCATAGTACGTTATCTTCAGCATAGTATGTTTCAACTATTGGAAAGTTCCTTCTTACAATAACTAACCAAGTGGGAGACTTAGGCTCATACGCATAGGTGAATATTATATGAACCAACTAAGTTCTCTGGAAACTAACTTTATGCATAATATGATGGAAACTATAATTGAAGCCTGACTCGCCTTAGTAGGTGTACAACGGTGAAGAGTTACTCGGAAACAAGAAAACCCCACAAGGGTCGTCTCCACAGTAGCTACATCGAACTTAGAACAAACAAAACTACATATCGGTAGTGAGTGCATGTTCCATTGATATCTTGATCCCGTGGATACGGGTATGTAGGCAGCCTGGATGGTGAAGAATACCTCCTGTGCACAGATACTCTGGACATAGGTGTGGTAGATTCGTGATTCACAACAATTTATAATTTATTTCAAAAGCTTAGGTAATAGAAAACTTGAAAACAAAAGAAAATATAACTTAAGATTCTCAGGAAGGTATCTATATCCGACCGGATGCCCGAAAACCTGAGAAGGGCTATAGGACTTAGTAATTTACTCGGTGGCCACACACTTGGCAAAAGGCCCGAAATCCAAGGAAAGGTGTAGGTCTTTTGGTAACACTAAACCTTGCAAGGAACCTTGGCTCAGACATAGGTAGTCTGTGTAACTTCCTGTAAGCCACCCGGACTGGTCCCGAAGAGGGAAAGACTCTGATCAGAGCAATATTTATCTCTGCCTATATAATAACCCATCTCGACTGGATGTAGGTACGGCATCATGGTCACTTATCTGATAACCTACTCATATGAGTAGAGGTATGACCATAGATGGTCGCTTACAATGATTAAAGGTCTATCTTACTGAGATAAAACTTCTCTTGAGCAAAACAAAAAAAAAAACCTAAAACTCAACTAATGAAATGGGTTATCATAATGAGTTATCGTTCTTAATACTTCTTAATTTATTTATAGGATCAGAGGGTCCTTACAATGATGAGAAAAATTCTATGGATCAGCAAGTTGATGAGTCTGGAAATTCTGATTTTTATGACAGCACCTTTACATTTTCACATGACCACATGGTTAGTGATACAATAAGCGAGGATACTTATGGTGGAGTAGGAAATTCAGATTTATCCTTAGCATGCTCTGAGAGATTTTTTAGCTTACCCAGAGATTTATCACCCAACCCTTATGAGATGGCCATGGCCTACTTGTTGATTGGTGATTTTTCTTGTTGGTATATTCTAGCTATCAGTGATTTGCATGTGTATGTTAGTAGTATATTTGTTGATTCCATTTGGCCTTCAGGGATCAATGAGTTATTTGCTGATGAGAGGGGAGAACATACATTATCCTATGTTCCATGTGAGATGTCTATATTTTTTATTCAACAAGATATTGAAGACAATGTTAGCATTCATGATGTGGGTGATTCACCAACCATTCTTTCCTTTACCCAGGATCTTGTTGATTGGGTGGTCGGGAATCCAAGTGTTAATAGTATCTTACGTCTGGTGGATTGTGCTACGTTGTTATACAATCATGAGATTATGCTTTGTGTTTTAGCCTACTGACACTCAGAGTTCCAGAGGTTAGGATTACTCCTTTTTCACCAAGGGATATGGTGGTGGTGTCAGATTGGCCGGACCTCTCATTGTCATCGGTACAGATATTATAGGTGTGGTACAGTGGTACAATGGTACAAATATTACAGGAGCTGGTCAATGGTATCTCAGACAGTGCACGAGTTCTCACTTGGGATCCAAGTGGAGCATCCCTATGTTTTGCCTTTTACTGGGGAGCTAGGTGGAGAATTTGGTTGCCATCATTTTGGGGTGGATGTTGGTATATTGTTGAGCACCCATTCTCCCTTGACAGTAGGGATTCGTAGGGTCACTCTTGGAGTGGGGCATTCATTCTGACTAAGGGTAGTGGCAAACCGGGCAATAGCACATGGTAGTTGGTGCCCCTTTTATGGTGAGACTTGGGATCCTGGCATTCAGTTATTTGGCACGTTGATTCGTATTGTACTGTTTTGCCATCCTGGATTTGGGAAGATGCATATCGGGTTACATCAACTGAGAAGTAGAACCCCATTCTGAAGGTGAGTATGGGATCCTGGCATTTGGTCCCTGCAGGTATGATCAGATTGCTTGAGGGCAAGCAATCTTTGAGAAGGGAGGCTTTGTAATGTCACCTTTTTCTAGGACATTATAATTCTGTTTGTTGACTCACTTCACCTATTTTTCGGGGGCGAAAAGGTTCTTTACGGGGTTCAGTTCGAGATTTGGCCAAGACATTTCCAGTTCCAGACCCATCAGAGCAGTTTTGGCAGGTTGTCTGGATGCTTACTATTTTTTGTAAGTAAACAGAGCTCAGTATTTTCGGTACCTCAATGTTGGTTTGGAAGCGTCTTGCCGAGAGCTTTCCAACGAGCTATCACACATGCTCATCTGAATTCATTTGTTCAGTTATTTTAATGCCTGATGACTATATGGTTTACCGACTAAGTGAATATTAAAGTTCATTTAACTTGTCACTTTATTTAAAAAGGTACTATGTTAAGTGACTAAAGGACAAAAAGGTGTTTTATCCCACATTGCTTAAAAGAGCGTGCATCACATTGGGAAAAGTGATAAAGGTACAACAGGCTTCACATGGGAAGCTATGAAGATTATAATATTTAAAACAAATATTAATCTGGGAGCTGGAAACAGTGACTGGTTATCTCTTCGAGGACGCAAACCCTTGAAGGAGCCTTTGGAGGTTGGATGCAAACCTAGCCTTCTCACAGGTTTTATCTACATTTCCAATCTGACTGTTATTTATGTTTATAAGATTGGACTTTTTGGATTCGTTGCGTGTTATTGTATTACTATTGTGTAATACAATAACGTTATTAGGCAACCATTGGTGACTAATTATTGGTTTATATTGAACTTCTAAATAATGGAGGAATAAAACAATCTTTTCTAAGTTTTCTTGTATGCAAACCTATTAGTTACAAATTGATTAAAGTTCTGGAATTTATATCAGATATTGGTTTTCTGTTCAGTTTTAAATTTGCAAGTTCATATCAAGGGTTTTTAGTAAAATATCCGGAAAGGGATATTACACGTACAATCTGTAACATAGCATTTTTACTAAGCTGGAAATAAGTACACATTCTAGGATTATAATTGAATATCATAACGAAATGACATGAAGTAGTTGAGAAACAATACATCATAACTATAATCCAAAATTAAACAACAATTATATCCATTTCATATGAAAGATTACTAAATTAACCTTCTTAACTGATTTTTATGATTTCAATTTAAAAGATACAAATCATTTCAACCACATCTACAACTATACATTTCAAGTAATATAAAGGTACGTGCAAGTAAAAGATTTAGGATACATACTAAGCTAATTGAATTAATTGACTATGTGTTGTAAAAGCCTCGACATTTGGCAAAGAGGAGAAGCATTGACATAGGCTTAACCTCCCAGCTGTAGACCTTGACATATGCCCACACAATTTCTTACGAGAAAGGCCCTCCCTAACCCGGGATAGACAGGGGCACCATAGTTCTGCCATCCTGAGCATACCATTGTTAAGAGTGTCAACTACGAAAAAAACAAGATTGAGGGATACCTTCGTCAACCTTTCCTCTGTCAGCTAGCACTCTCAACCTCTAGTGATCATTTATGGCAATCATGCCTCTATAGTACCTTGGCCAAGGATTTAGGTGGGTATTAGACAACCTGATCACCACCGCTCGACTTGACAATCGATTACATCTTGAACAAACATGAGCTGACTTGGACTTATGCAATTCTCTTTCTTAAATTGAACAAATATTTAAGATACTGATTAATAGTTTTATTTTCCTTTCCCTTGCAAGATTCCTCTCCTCTTCACCCATTTATACTTGCCTCTCTTCGGCCTTGGGTGCTTCCTAGGAGACTGCTAATAGTCATGTGATTCCATTAAATCAGAAGATTGTTTGTGGAACTATGTCTAAATCATACACAACTGGTACATATCAAGTAGCAAAAAAAAATTTAGAGGTTATTGCAAGGTAGATTTTGCACATCATAGAGCATTATATAATTTCATTGGTTGGGCATTCCTTTCCCAAATTTATAGTAGTCGATGCTTACGTAAAAAAATGATAAAAAAAGAGAGTGCGAAATAGGGTGCAGACTATAGCCTCTCAAATGCTAATTGTGCTCAATACTTAATGCTAACACTGCATTTGAAAAGAAAATGAAGTTTTCTTCAATAAAAAATGCATTACTCACAATGTGAATAACATGATGGAAAATACGTGACCAATCAAAAATGCATTACTCAATATGCGAATGACATGAGGAAAAATACGTGACTTGGATATAGAAGATATAAGACCAGGTGTTGGTGCGGAACAACCACTATGAGATATACAGCGCCACATGAACGGCTTGGTATTGAATTTCTGTGATATGCTCTAAAGTAAACAGGGAACAAGAAGAGCTTAAGAGAATCGTGTGAATGGAGAGAAAGAACACATGAGGGAGAGAGAGCTCTCCCTACAACGGGGATGGAAATATAGTCTCCCTGCTGCGATTACAAGAAAAGTGCTCGACTTGCAATTACAAGAATATTTGAATTCAAATTTTAAAAAAGAATATGCTGCTAAGGGTGGCAACGCTCATGTTGGAACATAAAGATATATATATTGTTCTCCATAGTCTTTGCACAATATAATGTTTCTATATATAAATATACATACACATATATAATATTATGTCATCATGCCTTTGATAATTTGTCAAGGTTCATACCTACCTATATATATCTATATGCATATGTAATTTTGAGAGTACATATAATTTATTTTTATCATTATATTCTCTCTAGTCACATATGTATATACTTATATATACATGTAA
This sequence comes from Cupressus sempervirens, assembly GCA_028749045.1. Classification (NCBI taxonomy): domain Eukaryota; kingdom Viridiplantae; phylum Streptophyta; class Pinopsida; order Cupressales; family Cupressaceae; genus Cupressus; species Cupressus sempervirens. Next base: position 3,376,397 of record CM053783.1, read on the forward strand.
GTGTGACGCAGTGCAAGGCAGGAGAATCCCCAAAGGAGATGTCCTAGCCCCCAGCTATACAACCATGCAGCAAAAAGATAATAACAAGAAGCAACAATGCAAGGACAAGGAGCAATAATGCAAGATCTGATACCAAATCATAATAATATATTCATAAAATATAACTGATTACATGCAATGTGCCGGGCTGTAAGGCCTTCCCGGTTACGGCCAAATACAAAGCAAGTAATAGTTCTGCAAGATCCCTTAGGATCCAATCCCAAACCCCGGCTACTAGCCCTTCTCAAAATTCGCTCTTCCAAGCTCCTCTACTTCTCCTTGCTGAATGATCATGCCTAAAGACTTCCCCACAACCCCTACTTATACCAATCTAAGCCACAGGTCAGCCCAGAACACAAATTAAATACAAATACATAAATTAAATGCCAAAGTCGGCCTCCTACAACAATTAAATTCCCAAAAATCGATGTCTTAGTAAAATTGCAATATCTCCTAGCTTCAGATGAATTAGAACTCGTGCTTCAAACCGTAGATAGAAATCTAGGCTCTCTTCAATTCCTGAAATTTTCATCCTCTAACTCATTATAGAAAATTAGTTACACGACTTGCAACAGGCACCAAATTTCCAGACCATGCCGAGCAGCAAAAGACCATGCTGAACAACCATAGACCATGCCGAGCTCCCAAGATTCACCAAGCTCCATAACCATTAACCAAAATCCCTCTCAAACATGCAGGATTGCAAGCGAACCCAAGATGCTCCTGCATCAAAGTGCAATTCATAGATATTAGATTATCATGATGGCATCATATATATATATATATATATATATATATATATGATAAATCTATAATGGCGAGCTCAATCATAGTGTCAAAAATGAAAAGAGGTAATCATTCTTTCATTGTATTAAAGGTTTATTATTTATCTTGTTATAAAGTTGACCAAGTAGCTCATGACTGTCCAAGGTGTACTATGTTGCCTAGTCATTAAATCCTTCATCAAGGTAGTTAGAGCCCATACCTAATAGTGTGAAGATGGACTAAATTGGTGCCCCACTCCTTGAATCCCGTTTAGCAATGCTTCCCCCCCTTCGTCTAAACCTATAATCAAAATGCATTTTTCCACAATAATAACATGTTCCTTCATTTAAATCGAAATATCAATAAAATAAAATAACTGATAACTGTCACAACGGCAATCCACTACAAATCTTCATATTAAAATAAAAGTATACATTTTGCAAAAATAACAGAAATCAACTAACCAGTCATTTTTCAATGAATCAATTCAGTAATCATAACTTCCATTTCACAAGATCATGACATCAATAGTATCTAACCATTACAATGGCTATGACATTATTTTTAAAACATCAAAAATTTGGGATGTAACGCATTCCAATGGTGAACTGACTAGTAGCATCAGCTATGCCAAAACAATTCTAATGAATTTCCAAGCAATTACCTATGCATCAATCATAACCTTTGATCCTTCCATTCACAACATGCATCGTTGCAATCAAAACTTGATCATATATATGAAATCATAAGCTCAAAAATTTAAGTTTGTCAGCTCAAAACAAGAAAATGAAATGTGTACAACCTTCGCATGAAATCTTGATCAAAACATCAAATCAAAGCTTGCTAAGAAAATGTAATATCCTCTAATAGTGACTCTACCATTATCAATCATTAAACCAAAACTCTAAACTGATTAACCAAGTATACCGAATGATCATACCGAACTGCTCTGTTCTAACCCAAAAATAGCCAAACCAATATTCATCAGTGAATATCTCATGCATATCGAAATTCCAGAATTTGCGAAGATTGGAAGAGACATATTAGGATGTTTACTATCAAGCTCTATAATCACAACTTCTTCCTCTCTGTCATCTGTTCATACCAAGCTGTTCTATCCAACTGTGTACTACTTTACTTCCGGTATTTGTCAATTTTACGCATCCAAACCTTCAGTAAACTAGCACAACCGAAATATGGCCAAGTGTAGTGAATGTAGTTGCCATAAAAAACTAATACAAACCCAACAATCTGTATCAATGACTGCAATGGCTGGAAACCAAAAAAAACATCACTTGAGTCAAAGATTGAAACTATTCACTGGGAATTAAAATCCAAACTTAAAGCAGGCCAATAACTGGTCCCTGGCAGCCTTTTTCTTCCAATAGATGCCCTTTACCAAGAAATAATAGCAATATCTAATAACTACAATCATTGGATCATTCTCATACTTCCCAAATATTTGTACGGCCTATTGGATATATTGTGTTACTAAAACCTTTACTCTTACCAAATATCATATAGAATTTAATTATCAAGATTCCAAGCAACCTAAACAGGTTTCATTGGCCAGGAGAAATATCAGGATATCTTTTAGCAAAAGCTCAATAGCTTTACACCATATTCTGTTGAAGTCAATTATTGCCCTCATATTCCTAATTTCCTACTCACATATCAAACTTAGTTTTGAGGGTAATTCTACATGTCCATTTTCACATTCTTGTGTTTCCTCCACATGATTGGCAAATTCAGGAGAATTATTTGGCTATGCCAAAGCTTTTCATCAATAGTCTAGATGAATCTGATGGAGCCCATTTTTGGGCAATTCATCATCAAGAATTTTCACCCAACATGCTAAATACTGGACATCTCAATATTCAATCTGGTCTTGATCTTCAACATATGATTGCCTTTGCTGAGAAGCTGAACTTTTTCTGTTTTCTTTCATATTTCTGATCTGTTCGCAGAGGAACATACTTTGCACAAATATGAAGCACAAGCTATTTTCAAGGTCATGTGGCTTTACATGTCCTTGGCACAAATCAGACAGACTTCTCGATGGACGTCCAAACCATTTGAAAAATCGTATAGAATCACAACAGATACTGATGATTCAGGACTAAAATACAAAGATTATATAAAATAAGGAAATCAATTATTAATGTCTTGATAGGGTATGATATGATTTCTATGATGCCAAGACTAGAACGTGGTGATTCTAAGTGTTCTCCTTGATGATTGGATCATGTGATATCTTAATTTGACAGCAATTTAATGGGCTGTTAAACACCTGCAGACTTTCTGAAAATATGTGATAGTTGATATTCTTCATTGAATCAAACTACTGATGGTGTTATAATTTAATTCAGGAAACTTATGAGGAAATGGTTTTAAATCCAACAATTATAGAGGATTCTCAACAGACTTTGTATTCCACTTCCTGCAATGTGCTTATTTGTGGACCACATGCTTCAGTATTCTGAATTGGCTTCAAGATTTCTGAGCACTCTTACAGTAAAAAGGATGCAAAAGCAATTATTGGAATTTATGTTGGTGTTAAATACTATGGGGCTGTTCCATTTCCATTAGCCTAAAACAAAGAGATTTTTTTTCTGCTATTGGCCATGAATACACAAGACTGTATGAACATATGACTAGCATCAGCCAGTGAGAAATTTACACACATACAGGAGCAGCAACAGTTATATGCAGTGATAACTAGCAATGGATATGGCACCTGCAGACTCTAATTTCTTCCGATTCCAGTATTTGTATAGAGAGGAAATCAACAAGTGCACAGAATAACAAAAGCAAATACACCCATGAAGGAATCGTAATGGAGAAGCCCCTGTAGAATGAAAGAATAATCAGATTTTGAGAGTGTTTACCGTATGGATTAATTAAGCAGCGCACACAAACAAAGAATACGAACATGAACAGCAACCAGCAGAACTCTTATTATTATTCGCATATGCCCACAGTACATTATGCTTTTTCTCATATGATATGGTAATCATCAGATGAATACAATGCTTCCCGAAGGGATTATAAATACTTTCCGACGAACCTTCCCGAAGGTATCCGTCGGCTAAGTACATTATACCCGTTACAAACTGTTCACCGTCGGCTACATAACAAGAACTTTCCCGAAGGAACCCGTCGGCCGATACAAAGAACTTTCCCGAAGGAACCCGTCGGCCGATACACAATTTCTACCGACGACATCATCCCCCCCAAAAAGAAAAGTCGTCTCCTGACGACTAGCAAAATTACGAGACAATCCATACTGAAGAAGAGAAGAAATACTAGAGAGAAGGAGGAGTCCCAGAAGAGTGTAGTTGACGACGCAACTCATACACCTGGTCAGTCCGGAGGCGCAGATCTGTCTGAATCTGTGAATTAACTTCTACGGCCTCCTTCAGGAGAAGCGCAGCATCCATAACTTGTCTCTTGGCCAACTGTAATTCATGCTCTGCTGCATCTTTATCCCGGATAGCTGCGTCCTTCTCCTGTACCACTGCAGCCATATCCTTCAAGAGTTTTGCCCGCTCTGCTACCCATGCTGCCTGCTGGTCGGCAAAATCAGTGGCTAACTTTTCTCTGGCCTCTTTTTCAACTGCTAGGGATCTCTGAGCTGCAACACTGTCTGCAGCCCTATCCGCCTCCGCACGCTGCCATGCATAGTAAACTTCTTTGTACAGTCCCACGATCTCAAGTGCCAGCTTCATCATTGGAGTGTCATGCAGTCCCAGCTCTGGTTCAATGGCCCAGTCTGCCAACATCTCTGGTGTCTCAATGGTCGGCCACCCTCTATCTCCAAAACAAGTTTGAAATCGTTCAGGACAAATCCTACGAATATACGTTCGAATCAAATGCCACTCCCTTCGTCGAGTGAGAGCCTGAATGGCCACATCATGCCCCTTCTTCAATGCAGACTTCATGGTCCTGAGGTAGTCCCTGCACCTGTCCTCATCCGACCCATAATCCTCCTTGGCGAAGTCCTCGAATGACCATTCGGAGTCACTATTGTCCTCCTTATCGGCGGGAGTCACGCCCACATCTGGTGCCACCTCCGCTGCTGTTGGTGCAATCCCGGCATGTGGCGTTCCCTCCTCCTGAGACTGGGGCTGTGAAATAGGTGTTACTTCAGAATAGCTGGGGGACTGAATGGATGGGCCACGCTTGTCAGGGACGAGTTGGAACTGCTGCCTCAGAAAAATACTGGCTCTATCCATAACCTCTGGCTGTGCTGGATCCGGACACTCCTGTGCTCCTCCGTCTGATACGTTCTCTACTGGGGGTATCTGGGTTTCTGCTGACGGTGCTACTGTAACAACTGCTGCTGGCTGACTTAGGGAAGACGCCCCGGGTGGTGCTACTGGAAGAGCTTCAGGAGCTGACGAAGTCTCACGGTCCACAGGTGCGGCCAGGTGGGCGAAGCCGACCACAAATCCTGCCCCTGGTCGGACAGGAGAAGGCCGTACCCCATGTTGCCACGGTACGGCTAGTGTAGCTGCCTGGTGGGATCCTCCAGTCATCAATATCGGTTGCCGAGTTTGTCCAAACCCTGGAATGGGAGCCATGTGCAGACCCCGAGGTGTCAATGCGGAAGTCATAGGGACTGTAGTACGCGGAAAAAGCAAGGGAGTAGACGTGACGATCTGAACCTCTTCATCATCCTCGCCCTCCCCCTCGTCTTCTTCCATACTGTCTTGCTCAGAAGATGTCTCCTGTCGGCCACTATCACTATCTCCTGCCCTGTCTACCCGTGGCCTCTTTTGACCTGCTGAACCCTTCTGCCCAGGGATTGTGTCCAAGTGCTTCCATTGCATGATAGGAGGTTCTCCTGGAGCTAATGGTCCAGACTTCGCCTCTAACTCTTCTGATGGAATCACCCGTGCTATAGCATCCAAAACTAGACCAATGGCGTAATGAGGCATATAGAATGTCTTGTGCTGGAGAGTCATGAATTCATGCATCCGCTCAGCTAGTACAGACGCCCAATTATACACTTTTCCAGTCATTATGCCGTTCATCATAGATACTTGCGGAAATGTGATATCCGATGCCCTAGAGGATCCCGTAAGCCTGCTTTTAACCAAGTCCATTAAACACCGCCATGGCCCTTCTTGAATGTCAATTTTCTTTAAACCCCTTCCCTTGGATGTCTCGGCTAATGCCGCCTGTTCTGCTTCAGTCAAATCCCCACAAACTAACCTGATTAAAAATAGCTTCCCATCCTTTGGAATTTTTTTCGGCTGAATCTTTCTGCCCTGCTGCCCTGGAATGCCAAAAACCCGTGTGAAATCTGTTGCTTTGAATGATACCACTAAGTTCCGTCCCAGATACTGAAATGTGCTTCTGCAAGAGGTTCTGTCATATGTTTCAAGCATGGTACGCAGATACCCTTCATAATCTCGAATGCAAAAAACAGGCATTTGAATGGCCCATTCCACCTGCGCTTTTCTGATGCTTGCTTTAACTGGATGGTCCTCAGGGGTTTCTTGCCACCATTTCCGGCAATCTGTGCCATTTAATCCCTCAAATTGTATAGTCTGTGGTGTGACTTCTGCTGCTGGAGGTGCTACCGGCTTACGCTTCTCCTTGTTGCTACTCGAACCCACATTCAATTTGCCTATACCTGCCATGCTCCTCCTGGCTTCCTCAAGTTTGGCCTGCACTAATTGTTTTTTCCACTGCCGTTTACCTGCAGACTCCATTATCTCTTTGTAATGGTCTCCCCAAATCCGTACAGTGAGAAATGAGTCCGTACGGTGAAGAGTTCTTTCAAAAATATGTATGGAAAATCCCCATCCGTACACGCAGGAAGAGATAAAAATCTGCTCAAGGTAGAAGTTGGAAGAAAAATAAAATAAGAAGCCGTACCTCCCAAATTCGTACCAAAGTTTCCCTCCTCAAGTCCGTACGGTGGTTGTTTTTAGTACCCGCCTGTGAAAAATGCCAAATCCCTTCAGTTCCTCTCTTCCTGAAATCCGTACACCACAGACTGTATTTCGGATGGAATCTGCACTGCCTGAAAATTGTACAAATTGTGGAAATTTCCGTGCATACAAAAGTTATAAACCGTACAGTGCAAGAGAAGTCCGTACGGTGAGAATTAAGGTGTTTTGTGAACCGTACTTCACTTTAGGAAATCCGTACGGTCTCTTTAAAACCGTACCATTCCCCAACTTCCGTACTTAAAAACCGTACGGCACCTTTCACACTTGTGTTCCTTTGAAAAATCCGTACGATGCAAAACCGTACGGTGGCTTTAAACCCGTCAGAAAGCCGTACGGTCAGAAATCCGTACGGTATCCTTTTTTAAAAAAACCGTACTGCCTTTAAGAAATCCGTACGGTGCAAAAACTGTACGGTGCTTTTTTTTTTTTTTTTTTTTTTACCCGCGCTGTTCTGGACACCCGCGCTGTTTTGCACACCCGAGCTGTTTTCTGCGTCCGCGTTGTTTTCTGTTTCCGCGCTGTTTTCAACACCCGCGCTGTTTTCTGCTTCCGCGCTGTTTGGTGAAGAAGAGGGTTTGTCAACCGTAGCTGTCCGTTCCGGAAGTATATCTCGGACGAAGAGGTCACTCCACGCTCGTGCTCCTTCTGCACTCCGAGCCGTGCGAGTCGATCTGCTTCCGTCAAGATTCTCTTCCCGTGGCGTATGCAGGTTCAGAAACTCCTCCCTCGCTTCTTCCACCAAATCAAGCCGTTGTCGAGTCTCTTTCAACAATCCTTCCGCACTTTTGCTTCTGTCGGAAATCTTCTGAAACCTCCTTCGACGCTCTATCTACTGAGTCAAAATTAAATTTTCCTGCGCAACGCGTATGTCATCTTTTTCCTTTAGCTTACTCTTGTCTTTGTTCAACTGATTCGGCATTTAATTCATCGCCGCCTGCCTGCGTGCCAGATCCATCGGGCAACGGCGCCAAATGTTTACCGTATGGATTAATTAAGCAGCGCACACAAACAAAGAATACGAACATGAACAGCAACCAGCAGAACTCTTATTATTATTCGCATATGCCCACAGTACATTATGCTTTTTCTCATATGATATGGTAATCATCAGATGAATACAATGCTTCCCGAAGGGATTATAAATACTTTCCGACGAACCTTCCCGAAGGTATCCGTCGGCTAAGTACATTATACCCGTTACAAACTGTTCACCGTCGGCTACATAACAAGAACTTTCCCGAAGGAACCCGTCGGCCGATACAAAGAACTTTCCCGAAGGAACCCGTCGGCCGATACACAATTTCTACCGACGACAGAGAGCATACAGAAGGTAGCCAGCAAAATCAAGAAAGGCTATGGAGAAACATTTGTTGACTTTCATTCATGTTAACAAGGGCATAATCTAGGCAAGCATCTACAGCGATAATATATTGGTCCAGTCTGACACAAGGAAGTATCCGAGTGAAGTGTGAGTGAAATCTGGGAGATCACGATACAGTATTCTCTATCATGGAGACTTCAGCACTCATCTTTCACAAAGCCGCTGGTAATTGTTTAATGATATACATCTAATGATGCTTCATGTGTTCTGCAGGTCTAGACTATGTGCGGCAAGGACATTCTCCCGGATGATGCTCAACCCGTGAAAAACAAAAGCCAGTGGATGTGATGGAAAAGCAATAGAGAAAACAAATCTTGGATGCAGGTCTTGAGGGATATGCGTGAACGTGGAAGTTTTTAAGGAAATTAAAATACACATATCGTGAACTGATGAATACATGCTCAAGCATTGGATGCAAAAGTCATGGATTTAATGTCAATGGAGGATATAAGGCACCAGAATCATTAGGCCATCAGTTATATTTTGATATAATTAAAGTCCTATTAAGTATTGAATATTGGTTAGTTTTTAATTATGAAGAGGTGCAAAGTTTGGAAAGGCAACCAACACCCTTCAAAGTGTATAAATATAGGCCATTGGAAAAACGAGACAATTCATATTGATATATTCAAAAAAATTATATATTCTGATGCACTTATGATGTATCATATTCTCTGATTGGCGAAGAAACGAATTCTTGATAAAAGCCCGTGGGTTGAATCATTGGGTGAGTTGTGTGCGATCCAAATAAATTCACAATAGATTGATCATCTGTAAGGAGTGTCTTTATTGTGATTTTATTCCTGGCATAATTATTTATTTTAAATTTCCGAATTTTAAATTATTATTAAGTTGTGTCCTTCATAAATATTTTTATTTATTCTCTATAAATATTTTAATGTTTGGACAAGTGGACTAGGTCATTATTGCATTTTAAACTTGATAAATATAAATATTGTGAAATATTTAATTATTTCCATATTTATGTCTAGTTTTTCTCCATATCTCAAGAGTTAAAGTGCATCCTAGACTAGTTTAGAATTGCGTTTATATAATTGATCCATCACGTCTGAATTCTTGAAATTGTTTATAGTTTAAATACATTTAACTTTATAAAGTTGTACGTTTCAACTTATATTATTGACTCTGATTGCCCATTTAATTAAGCACTGGTCTTTATATTGCTCTTGATTCATGATTCATATGCTGGCAATTTTTTCATCTTTCCTTTGAAGAGTTAATATATTCATTTATTGCATTAATCTATAATTATTTTTTATTTAAAACATTATCACATTTATACAATCATTTATTTTTGTTCTCAATTCACAATCTACAAGTTTGAAGTTTTCTATAATTCTTGTCATTTGGGAAACTTTCAATATATTTGCCTTCAAATCGATCTTCTATAAGCATCCTGGGCTTAAGTGTGTTGTTCAGGATCAGGTACACCTACCTTGTTCAGGATCAATCCCGTCAAGTTGGCCTTAACTAGTTGGATATCCTAGCATCGAGCAAGCAAGGCTCGTAGGATTCCAATCTATTGAGTTTCTCAAGATCTGCTGCAAATGTAATTGCATTGCCTTATTGGTATATGTTTTCCAAATGCATTCATCTCTATTTGTATGAGGAATAAACCAATAAGAGACATGTCCCTTCATGGGACATGTCTATTAATATAATTAATATATTAGTAACTTAATCAGAGTCATACATATATATATATATATATAAACTTTTCTCTGATCTCACAGGTTTATCCTACTAAAGCTACCAAAACATCAACACTCCCTCTTAGCTAGGGAGGATAAACACAAGAGTAAATAACAATTTTAAGGATATCTCAAAAGATTTTCATCATTTGGTACGACATTTAATATCATAAGTATTGGCCTTCAGAATATCAACATATGATAATCACCAAATACTCTAAGTAATGCTCTCTAGAATATCAACACTTGATATTCACCATGTATTCAATAAGGTAATGGTCTGTATAACATCTACATATGTTATTCACCACTATAATATCATATTTGAATATTGGTCTACAGAATATCAACGTATGATATTCACCAAATACTTTGAGTAATGGTCTTCAGAGTATCAAAACTTGAAACTCGCCATGTACTCAACAAGGTAATGGTCTATAAAATATCAGCATATGATATTCACCATTTTGATATCATATTTGAGTATTGGTCTACAGAATATCAACGTATGATATTCACGAAATACTATTTGAATAGTGGTCTCCAGAATGAGATGCAAGATATTCACCAAGTACTAAGAGTAATGGCCTCTAGAATATCAAGTTGTATGATATTCACCACGTACTCTATGTAATGGCCTCTAGAACATCAAATTCGCATAACAGTCACCATATAGTCAAAATGTTTATAAGGTATGTGCACACGCATTCTCATAATGCTACCATATAAACATCCATCATGCAAGGTATAATCTATCATGATCTTCATAGACATCATAAGACATCCATCATAATAGAAAAATTAAGTTATTGTAAGATCGTCACCTTTCAATAACTTTTACAAATACAAGTGATAATCATTTGGAAGTCGTCACTTCCTCATGATGTACATAGGAGGTAGGCCCATTAAATCACATAGTCACAATGTTTATTTATGAATCACAGTCCTCTTCACTGCTACAATTTATTGATCACCGGAGAAGCCATCACAACATGGTTTACTCCCTCTAAGTCGATATGTTCGAGATCACCAAAGGTTGACTTAGTCATATCCTCTATCTGCTCTCTCTTTTTCAAGATTTCCTCTAATGAAATGTCAGACTCCCTTTGAATCTCATTCTCCCTTTTCCTACAATAACATTCTAAAAGGAAAAGATCAAGGCAAATAACTCATATAGTATACATAGGAATACAAATAAGAAATTTTAAAAATAAATAAATATAGTACTCATGATATAATAATAAAAAATACTTATCTCAATAAATATCCTTTGGAAGCAGTATCTCTAGAAATGGCTTCTTTTCATGAAGCACTTCAATTACTCATATTTAGGATGATAAATCCTTCCTAGGATGTCCACTCCAATGGAATGATAGTGCACTTATATCTAAGTTGATATAAAATCTCATTTCTCTTTAATATTCTTAATAGTCAATACCAAATTGCTCCCTCCTTGTATTTCTAAATGACAATGCATATTGTTGAGTCTTTGTCGTGGGCCCTCCTTTCCCACGTGGCGCACCCACTATCTGAACATAATGTATATTTTAAAACATATTTAGTGCCTACTTAACATACATATGTATGTTTCCACATACATTCTTCCCACGGATGCCACATAGACATATATTCCATCGATGTTTTTATTTAGAGCATCAACACAAACATGCACCAGAGTGAATATCCAACAGCTTAGGTTGGGTACCCTGATCTGAACACACCCTTATGCTCACAACCTGAAATCTCACACTCTGCATCTCCTAATGAATTCTTCCTTGCTTCCTCTCCACGATTGAATGTGCCCAGCTAGTGCAAAATGTCATGAATGATTGCTTTTGTAGAAGTCACACTCAATTCGAATATATTGGATGATCTGTTTCCCTTGCTAGTCAACGTCCCTCGCATCATTTTATTTTATTTTATTTTTCAAAGTACAAATTTTCATATCACCATGCTGATGTGTGCGATGTTGTATACAAGGCCCGGGTTGGTTGCTTTTCCTGGATTCACATGTCCTTCTCCCGTTGTAAAAACGTCTACTGAAGTGTTGGTGGCAGTGTCAAGGATCGACAATCCTTTGTTATAGCCCACGAAGGTTTCCGGCAAGAAATGAGCATCTGCGATGGTTGTCTCCCCTTAAAGCACACTTCTCAATCGTCTCACGAAAATTCTAAAGTACACTGCCGCTGCAACCTCTTAAACTATATATGTAGATTAACTACAACTACCTATAGTTTTCAAACTCAAGATTCACATGCTCTTCATAAAATTCCCAATATATCATTCTGAATTGGAAGGAAGCTTATAAACTATACTCTTGAAGTCTTTCCGAATCCACAAAGGTTCAATGCCCATGGGCCATTGCTTTGCTTTTAGTGGATGTGTTCGTTGGTGCTCACTCTCTCTTTATATCAAAATGTTCTCTAATTTTCTTTCATTTGCAAACTAGGCTCTGATACCATGTTGAGTTTCTTAGGATCTGCTACAAATGTAATTGCATTGCCTTATTAGTATGTGTTTTCCAAATGTACTCATCTCTATTTGTATGAGGAATAAACCGATAAGAGACATTTCCCTTCATGTGACATGTCTATTAATACAATTAATATATTAGTAACTTAATCAAAGCTATATATATATATACATAAACTTTTCTCTGATCTCACAGGTTTATCCTACTAAAGCTACCAAAACATCAACACAATCTGCAGTTTTGGGAACCAACAGACTCGAGGCCAATAATGTAAAGACCCTTACTATAAAGGCCACTAAAACCCTCAAACTGGACTTAGGAATTTTGTCAAACAGTTGGCATGTAACCGAATAAGGCTGCAATATTACTAATTGTTGTACAACGAAACCTCAATATATGATGCCAATAATGTATGAACAACAATTCCAGATTATAACACTACCAATCTAAGAGATAGATGACAATATGAAACTCAAATATGAAGTCCAATGCAATTATGATTTTATGACAGCAAATAGAACTGATTACAATGAGAGACTGTCACAACTATGCACTTCTAATACATCAAGCTCTTGACAATGCAATGTTATGACATGAACAATAACCCAGTTCAGATTTGGAATGCAAATGACGAAACTTTTACAATAGTTATTAATGACTGGAAATAACTATTTATGCAATGACAGTGCTGACTGTTCTAATCCATAACATGCAATATTTTGGCAATCAAAACTTCAATTTGTGCACCTGAAATAGCTCCAATTTTGCCGGATATGAATGCTGAATTAATGCCACACGAAGACCTCACCATCTACCCCAAACCGACTCACAAAATTGCTGCTGCTGCCCAACTGACAAGGCCGTACAGGTACGGCCTGGTACGGCTGCTAGATAAAAATACTGCAGCATTTTTTTGTCACTTCAAAAGCAATAAATCTGGGCGCCTAGGGTTGCTGAATAACCCCCTAAAATATGAAATTCATCCGTCAAGCCAATTAGGAGTTATGAGCAAAAACGTGGGTCCAAACCCTGGACTGGCAGTCTGAAAATAATGCACAACTGTGTCTTCAAACCCTGTTAATCAATCCACAAATGCTAGGGCACAACTAAAACCCTTATTCCAACCAAAGTAAACCCTTATAACTGAATCTCAATGAAGTCCAAATGAGATGGCTGAATTACCAACTCCTCAAATGCAACAATTCAGGTGATATTTCACACCCTCAAAGTCGCCAATCCAAGGGAGTGATTCGTTCCCAAAGATCAAATAATAATTTGCAGACCCAAGAGACTACAAATTTGCTCCACAATGGAAGAAGTAGAAGAAATCTCAAATCCAAGCATGTCCAAAATGAGAGGCCCAGCCCTCTATTTATTCACTTTTCTAAGAAGTTGCTAGAACTTCTAGAAACATCCTTTATAAAATCTCATTATAATGCACTTTTTCTAGAACTTCTAGAAACATCCTTTATAAAATCTCATTATAATGCACTTTTTATAATAAAGTAATTTTATAAAATAAAAAGTGCAACTCAACTTAAAATTATAACATGTAAGCCCCAATAACACATAATAATAAAATATAACCTCTTAACACTTCTTCAAGAGCAAGATATGACCATCTGATCCGCAAAATTGACTCTCTCTCCACACCATTTGCCTACGAGAGTCTGGAATAGGCAAAATCCATGATCAATGTCATGTCGAACTAAAGAGGGGACATTACAGTCCGCCCCTCCTGAAATTGCTTGGCCTCAAGCAATCTCAACGCCGGGTGCTGCAAAATAGCTTCCCCCTCCCAAGTAGCATCCTCAACAGGTAGATCTTTCCACTTAACCAAGTATTCTCTGATCACTCTTCTGCGAAGCTGCTTTTCTCTGCTCTCCAGGATGGATTCTGGCACTAAAATCAATTTTCCCTCATCGTCTAAAGGAGGTAATACTGCGGAAGGCACCACATTCTGACCCAACGCCTTCTTGAGGCGGGACACATGAAACACGTTGTGCACCCTGCTATCTGCCGGAAGCTCCAACTCATAAGCCACCTCACCAATTCGCCTGATAACCCTGAATGGTCTATAATAGCGTGGCTTGAGTTTCTCTGCACCACTCTTCTTAAGAGTAGATTGCCTGTATGGCTGCAACATGAGGCAAACCATATCATCCACCTCAAAACTACACTCAGTCCTCTTCTGGTCTGCATACTGCTTCTGCTGGTTCTGAGCTCTCGCAATATTATCTTTGAGAGTAGCAACTATATCCTTACTCTCCTGTAATAATTCTCCTGCACTGGGTACCCGGTTGTCGCCCAACAACAAATCCAAGAAACTAGGTGCTTCATAACCATAAAGTGCCATGAAGGGTGTCATCTATATAGTGATGTGATATGTAGTATTGTAACAATACTCGCAGAGATATATCCATCTGACCCAAGCTCGCTGCTGAGCTGCCACATAATTCCTTAAATACCCTTCCACCCATTTGTTCACAATCTCCGTCTGACCATCGGTTTGTGGGTGATAGCTAGTCCTGGGTGTAAGCTCCGTGCCACATAACTGGAATACCTCCTGCCAAAAATGACTCATGAAACGGCTATCCCTGTCACTCACAATGTTCCGAGGCAATCCATGTAATCTGAAAACCTCCCGAAAGAAAACCTCTGCCACCTGAGCTGCTGAGTGGGTAGTGGTGATAGGAAAGAAATGAGCATATTTTGTTAATCTATCTACCACCACATAAATACAATCCCGTCCTTGTACCTTGGGCAAACCTGTGATAAAGTCCATGGAGATGCACTCCCACTTCCTGTCAGGGATCGGAAGTGGCTGTAGGAACCCTGCCGGATAGGTGTGTTCTTGTTTGTTTTGCTGGCAAACAAGACACTCTCGAACGTACTGCAAAACATCAGCTTTCAGCCCCTTCCAAGTGAACCGCTCTCGAACTGACCTGTAAGTCTTGAAGTACCCGAGATGGCCTGCTGTCGGTGAGTCGTGAAATGCTCTCAAAATCAGTTGCTTAACCTTCGATCCTGGGACTAGGTAAATCCTGTTCTTGTAAATGATTAAATCATCTACAAGTGTGTATCTGGTATCAATCACTGTTCCCTCCACTATATCGGAGGCCCATGTATCCCTGGCATACTCTGCTATAATCAAGTGTCGCCAATCCTCTGATATTTGAACCATAAGAGTGAGGTGTGGCCTTCGAGAAAGAGCATCTGCAACAACATTCTGAGTTCCCTTGACATATGAGATGTCAAAATCATATGCCTGCAACTTACTTACCCACCTTTGCTGGCGGTCATTCAGGTCCCGCTGTCCCAAGAAATGCCTCAAACTGTTATGATCAGTTTTAATACAAAACTTGCTACCCACAAGATATTGTCTGAATTTGGCCAAAGCATGCATGATGGCCAACATCTCCTTATCATATATACTGAATGAATGCTCGGGGCCTCTGAGCTTCTTGCTCTCATAAGCTATGGGGTGCTTATTCTGCATAAGTACAGCACCTACTCCCTCTCCAGATGCATCACATTGAAGCTCAAATGGCTTCGTGAAATCAGGTAATGCTAGAACTAGGCACGTAGTCATTATCCCCTTAAATCTCATAAAACAGTCCTCTGAGTCCACACAAATTCCCCTTTTTTCAGTAGATCTGTCATGGGAGCTGCATGTCGTGAGTAGCCACTGACAAACCTGCGATAGAAACCACATAAACCAAGGAACCCCCTCAACTGTGTAAGGTTCTCTGGTGGAGGCCAATCAACAATAGCGCGAATCTTTTCAGGATCCATCCGCACTCCATCTGCACTAATAATGTGTCCCAAATATAACAGCTCGGTCATCCCTAAGTCACATTTGGACTCTTTTGCATACAAGGACTCCTTCTGTAAAATGCTCAACACTGTCTCCAAATGCTCTAGATGCTCCTACCATGATCGGCTATAGATCAAAATGTCATCAAAAAACACCAGCACGAATTTCCTCAACTAATGGTGGAAAACTCTGTTCATAGTGGACTGGAAAGTGGCAGGTGCATTGGTCAGACCGAAAGGCATGACTACAAACTCAAAGTGCCCACAATGACATCTGAAAGCAGTTTTCTCAATATCCTGTTCACGGACTCTGATCTGGTGATATCCTGTTCTCAAATCAATTTTCGTGAAATAACAAGCCCCATGCAATTCATCTATCAACTCATCAATGCGAGGAATGGGATACCTGTTCTTAATGGTTCTCTTATTTAATTCCCTGTAATCAACACACATCCGAAGAGTTCCATCCTTCTTTTTTACCAAAACAACAGAAGATGCAAAAGGTGACTTACTTGGTTGGATGTGCCCCATAGCTAGCAACTCCTCGATGGTCCTTTCGATCTCATCCTTGAGTCGCTTTGGGTGTCGATATGGTGTGATCATGATAGGCTTAGCACCTTCCTCCAGCTCAATAACATGCTCAATGCCTCTGTCCGGTGGCCTGCCTGGTGGAATCTCACTGAATGCCTTTTCGTACTTAATCCTCAATTTCTGAATATCAGGATGATATTCCGTCTTATGTTGCTCCTCCTGTGTAGGTGTCAAAGTACAAACTGCTGCCCACTCTATATCATTATGCCTAGTTAATCTCTCCAGCCGCCTAAATGAGATAGTCCTGATGTCTCCATTACGGATAGCCTTAAGCACATGAGTCCTACCATTCACTTCGAATTGTATCTCCATATCCTCTAGTCTTAGGGTAACCACCTTCAATGAATGTAGCCACTGCATTCCAAGTACTATATCCATGTCACCCATGTTGACCACATGATAGTTCGCCTTAAACTCATAGTTGTTCAGGCGCAAAGGTAGGTCTCGTACCATCCTGTCACAACGAAGAGTGTATCCATCAGCTACCTTGACTCTTAGTCCCACGAACTCCTCAGTAATGATTCCACGCTTCTCCACGAATCGTGCATCAATGAAATTATGTGTGGCACATGTGTCCAATAATGTAATAACCTTCTGCCCAGCCAAAACTCCCCGAAGTCTGAAAGATCCCTTTCTCTAGATACTAGACAGTCGTGCTTCCTGTAAATGTAGCTCTGTTCCCTGCTGTTGCCCTGCACTATCTATCTCCTGCTCTCCCTCTGCTTCATCAGGATCCTCATCATGATGTTCTGAACTATCTGAATCTGAGCCTTCGTAATAAGCCCACATTGCTCGGTTGGCCTTCCCTTTTGGCCTCATAGGACAGTCATGGCCATACTCATACGGGCCTTTGCAATAGAAGCATAGCTTCTTCCTACGCAAGTCATTAAGTGTCTCCTTGTCCAACCTCTTACTTTCCTCCTTAGGTAGTTGTGCCTCTCTATGAAAGGGTTTCCTGTCCCTATCTTTTCCTGAAGGGAAACTCTTTGCCTGGAATTTATTTTTAGAAGTTGAAGAGGAATCCATGTCACGAGCTTTCTTAATGGCTTCCTGCAAAGTGGGAGGGTTGAGAGCTTTAATCCACCCTCTCAACGGATCAACTAGCCCATCCATAAATAAAACCAATAGCCTCCGTTCAGATACATCTGTTACTAACACTGCAAGTTTCTGAAATTTTGAAATGTATGTTTCCAATGATCCCCATTGTTTAAGCTGAGCTAACTCCTTGAAATGGAGTTGTGGATCCTTCTTATCAAAACGTTCAATCAGTCTCTCTATAAACTCCACATATGAGGTAATGTGTGCATGACCCATAGTGATCATACCATGATGCCACCACTTGTGTGCTAACCCATCCAGGTGAATTGCTGCATACTTAATAGCTTCTTCCTCAGACATAGGGTTCAATTGAAAGTATGTGTCAAGTTTTTGAACCCAAGCTCTTGCTGTAGACTTCCCCGAGCCATCATAATATGGTAACTGAAGTTTCCCTACTTTCTTTCGTAGCTCATAGCTCTGAGTCCTGTCATGTCCACGAGGCATATGCTTCATCCGCACATCCATATACTCTCTAAAGGTGATTGCAGCTGTAAAATCTGGACCTCCTGCTTTCCAATCTCTCCTCAGCTGATCTTGTATGTCAGTGATCTGGGGTTCTGGTACTGGCTGCTCTGGAGCTCTAGGAAGGAACGTGGGAATCATAGGTCTCGAACTCACTGTCCTAGCTTGCTGGGGTGCATGACCGAAATTGTTCCCAATTTGTTCGCCTCCATTATGTATCCCATCCTGATTATTCCCATTCTGATTGTTACCATTCTGATTATTTCCTCCACCTATGTTAGCGTTCAACCCCATTTAACGAGCCATCATCTGCATCATAAGCTCCATTCTCTGATTCTGTTCCTGCGCTCTTTGTTCGGCTAATCGCTGTCCCTGTGCCAAGGTGTCGAATAACTGTAAAAATCTTTCCTCTCGCTGATCTGGACCGGCATTCCCGCCTCTATCCATATTGTAGTCGTAGTCTTGATCAAAGAATACCTCCCCTGTGTCTGTATGACTGGATTCTATGTCCACCTGTACAGATGAGCTAGACTGTTCGCTCTGCAGGTCTGAAATCCTATCTTGTCTTGCTTTGGTATTGCGGAAATTATAAAGCCTCTGTCGCATGCTCAAACATAAATGTTCTGATTTTAGTGTTTTGACATTTCGTCAAACACTTTCCCTTCTATCTAGCTGTTCCAAATTCCCTATAAGACCTCCACAGGATGGCAGGACTTATAGCTCTGATACCAAGTTAGTAACCGTTGTACCAAAAGCCCGGACTGTTAGTAAACGGCACCTCCCCGCATTAAGGGGGCAACCCCAGGATAGCCTCGCTAGCAAGGACCTCGGACACGTGGTAGCGACAAACCGCACGGACAGACCTACGTCACCTTCCGTTAGGGGCCCACTCTGGGGACATCACAAATAAATAAATACTTGCTTTGTAATAGAGATACTTATTGATAAACTATTGAAGGCCCAAAACTCATGATATATAAGTACCGAATTACTAATCATCACATTCTAAGGGCATGTCAATTACAAGAATCTCCATTTTAATGATTGATGCTTTTGTGTTACTTGAAGCTGATATAACTGGCCCAAGAAATGCATCAAACTTATATAATGACATACTTGCGTTAGCAGACAATCTCAATAGTGTTTCAAGTTAACATAAAAGCCTAGCCGTTAGCCATGTCCTGCTGCTAATACATACTCTCAAAAGAAGAAGTTAATCCATTCTAGGCACAGTCTACTATGGCATTCCTGTACCAAGGACTTAGCACAGCATGTCAACCTTGCTTGTAGCATATGATGGTTATAAATTGTTGTCATGTGGCCTTTTGATCATCGTGCCTTTAATACAATGTGTAATTATACTTTGTATTTGTTTACATTGTTTTAAGATCCTGTCATTCTATAGTGATTTTCAAGCCAGCATGGGATATGAGGAAAAGTTAACATCTTTGTAGAAAGGATTTTGATTAGGTTAGCTAAGAATCAACATAGGATTTATCAGAAAATTTGAAGAAAAACACAAGCTAACCATGTCGTGAATTCTTTTGAGATATCATTCAAAATCTCAAACAATGTAAAAACATGTATAACAGACGTACCAATGTAGATGTGGACCTGTAGCTAAACCCGAGTCACCAACTGTCCCCAGAAGATCTCCAGCTTGAACAACCATTCCATTTCTACACAGTGGATTACCCAAAAAAAGAGGGATGATGTTAGAACCAGTATTTGGTACTACACGTAATGTTAAAACCAAAATATATGAAAGACTTTTACTGAAATTATGAGCGACTCTAACCAGAATAAGCTCATATATAACTTAGTTAGGCTGAACTAGTTCAACATAAGAGCATTCAAATCTTATATATAATGTTCGCTTTGTTGCATTTACTTCAAATTTGCAAAATGTTTTAAAATAGGGACCTGATTATTGAAGGCCAAAGAATAATCCTCGTTCAAATTACTAACTTTGTTGCAATATCTTGAGCTTAAAGTTGCAATATATTCTGATGCAAACATTTGTTACATATTTGTGGCTTGTGCAGACATGAGAAAGAATATCAAAATTGGGGCCATATTTGCCATATTTGCCAATTTTGCCAATTTTGCAATATGTAGGTAATGATGACACTATAAAGTTACTCATGCCAAGCTATTAAGAATTCACACCCAAAATTACTCCTGAAATACATGCAAACTTGTTTAAAGTATCATTGGTGGGAACCAAATTTCATTTATTTCACAATTTGGATGAGAAAACACATAATCTCCTCCAACTAGTAATTTTTGAATCTAATCTTAATAGGGGTAACTGGAAAAACAGCAATTAAAAAGAAAAATGAAGTCCTCTAGCATTCTTACATCTAGAAACATTCACATCTTGGCGTCTTCAACCTGATATAAGAAATAAAACATCCAGTCCAAACTAGCCATCAAGAAGCAAAAGTTTCCTGTGTTCTGCAGCCTGCTTCAGTCATGCAAAGAGAGCTCTAATTAAACACCATCTACTCATCCAGCCCAAAGACAAAATAGAAACATCACTAAATGAGGACATAACGGAGACAGATTTCACAAAAAGAAAGTTCATAAGAGAATTGACATGAAATTAGTATTTCATACACATAACACTCTTACAACAGAAGCCTCCAAAACTCAGGAGCAAGAGTGTCTGCTGGAATGTTACATACCAATAGAATATTGGCCAGTATTACAATTTATTGGAATTTAGATCTTCTAAAAATTACTTTAGATACTCTCTTCTTTACATTCTAAATTGGATCAATTGTTCACATTCTGCTCTAGACATAGAAATACTGAAGCGTACTAAACTGGTTTATCCATCTATGATGATTCCAAAGTCCATCTCGGACGTATACATATACCTTTCTGAAGGGGTGACTCAAGCGTCACGCGCCCGTTCGGATACTATTCTACCCGTCGGCTACATTATACATTTACTGACAACATATTTCAGAACATATAGCAACAGTTTCTTTATTCATTCAATGCTTCAATGCTCTTATGCAAAAACGGGGAAGGGAATAATTTTCCTAGACTCCAAATAACGAATATAAAGTTATCATTGGTTGCCAAGGAATTCCAACTGTTGGCAACTACACAGAAAAAACTTCAATCAGCCAACAAGACATAACCATTGACTTTGACTAATTGAAATTACAAAAAACTAATAAGTAAAAGACTAACATATATATATATCTTCAAAAACTATGTTCTCAAAATGACAAAAATTATCACCATGGGGCTACAGTTGAAGATGTCCCTGGTAGTGTAGACACTAGAAAGAAAGGAGTCAAGTATTGAGAAGCAGCTGTTCACAGAGACTTCTTCTATTACTTGCTCCAAATAGTAAGTTGCCAATAGTTCCCTCTTCCAAGAAGCTTTAATCATTTGTACTGCCTCTCTGGGTTGAGCTTTTGCCTTTTGATTAGCAAGTTGCATTTTGGCAATTTCTGTCCTAATTAGTAATATCCCTGTCAGTGTCAACCAGCTTAGCCATTTCCAATTCTATGAGCATGTGAGAAGAGAGAATATGTGAGGGCCAAGAGCTAAAGTTGAAAAGTCCTTCAAATGAGAAAAATGGGCTTTTTATAGTCACAGAGGTTGAGTTTAGCCGTTGCATTCAAGCTTGTGAGAAGGGACACATGTCAAAAGAAACATTAGAATCTGAAGTGTCATAAATACTAGGGTGCAAATTTAGGACACCACAACCATGGTGCCCTCAGACCATACAGATGTGATACCATAAATAGTACGGACCCAAACATCCAAGTGACTTATTGAAAATAGTGTGTATAAATGGATCCTGAAAGACCTATCAAAGGAAAACCGCAAATGAGCTAATGTACTAAGATGGAGAGTACTAAAATAGACACCCAAAGGGTCAGCTTAATAACCTTGAATCACCTTCAAAGAGCCCCTAATCACCACATTAGCCTATGGGGACCACTAACAATAGGCTAACCTCTTAAAATAACTGATTCTTCTAAAGGTGCAGGAATGGGGACATTACAGTATCTGATGGCTTTCACATCCAAATCCCAAATCATTGCATACTATCAATCTATGGTTAACACCACACTGCCTTCCATGTTTTCATCTACCAAGAATATCACTGGGGTTTTTGCATAGTTACACTGCCCTGGGGGACGAGGGAACAATGGAACAGCGCGACAAGTTTTCAGGATGGAGGGACAGAGGGGCCTTTATTTGGGGATGGTTGGGGGATGGTGAGGGGATGGTGGCGAGGGACTGGGAGGGGGTTGTGTATACTACACATGGTACTTAAAATGCTTGTTATGAAAAGATGTATTGCAATATAGGATATAAAGATGTAAAAGAGTAAATACTTGAACATTGAATTATATTGGAACATCAAACATTGAACATGGATTGCCAAATCAGCAAATAGTCAACACTGAGATATCCCCCATCCTCAGCAGAGGTGGCGAAATCTGGTGGTGCCATTGGGGATGGGGGAACGAAGTCCCCAAGTCCCCGGTGCGTCCCCGTCTCCAGGACGTGGGGCAAAAAGAGGGGGGGCGCACCCCTGTGTTACTATGGGTTTTTGTCCCTTCGCTGAGATATTTGGCCATGAGTTCAAATTTCCAAAGAAAAGAAATAAACAACTCAATAAATCTTTTTGTCTCCTTAGGCCCCATTTATAACTTCCCATGGAAATTTCTGGATTATAACTTTTTAATATTAAAATTCCATTTGCTCATAAAGTGACTCATAATTTTCTTTTATCATAGTGTCAAGTGAAATTAACTTTAAAATTTCTGATGGCACCAAATTCTGAAAAATACTAAAGACTGCCAGAGGATAAAAGTTAGAGAGATGGATCACAAGATAAAATAATAGAATAGGTATTTGTCTTTTGAAATCAATATACAGTGATGTTTCAGTCATTAATCATGCCAAATTCAAAAATTCAGAAAGAAGCACATTGATTGATAAAAAAATTTGGCAAACATTCATTACCCAAAATAGATCTTCCAATATTCTTAAATCCGAGAGCATATGTTTGACATGAAATAGGCATGTTAACAAACCACAATTGTCAGATTTTATCACAGAAGGCATTTTTTATTCTGCGAGGAAGAAATATTTATTTATGAAGGTTGAAGCGACCTACTCAACCAGAATCGTATCAAGATGCATTAAGATGCTTGTCACACCATGTCCATGGTCAAGACCAACACAATTGCCATGTACTGCAAAACCTTCTTCCTCCCTACCCACCAGAGATACACAAGCAGCAGCAGGTGACCAAACAGGCTCTCCACGAGGAGCTCCATAATCAATACCTTTATGATAATACCTGTTTGCCAAAAAGTAGTAAGAGAGATGAATGGTTTTCTGAAACTCTGCTTAAATTAAACTTGTCTAGCACTCACATGTAACTTAGGAAATAAAAAAAGTAGTATCATCTTTTGAGATAGGTGAGAATTATACCAATTCCCCAAAAATCAAAACATATTCCTATTGATGATCTAAGCTCTGAAACTCAGAAAAAAAACAGCAATTTTATGAATTTAATTATTAACCAAGTTATATATAGTAGAATCTGAAACAAAAACACATACATAAGAACTCTATCTAGATTTCATGCAAAAAATGATTTGTCCATGAATCCAATTTTGATATGAAGTGGTGATGCAAAGGTAAGCCCTTAGATTCTTCTCTTCCTGCATCAAAGGCCTTATTGAATAGGGAGATGCCTACTCTACACCAGTGTTTAGAGTCCAACAAAGATGTCACTACGAAAGAGTTAGGAATGCTTGAATGGCTCTGTTAATTCTTTCTCCCTGCACATGGTGCTTCTCTTTAAGGATTCCTTAGTCAATTGAAGTCTAAATTGTCCACTGTTGAGAGAAACTTCTTGATTGAATGAACCATCAAAAATAATTTTCTCATTGCCTTGGTTCCATTCAGCTTAGCCATTACTAATATAGGAATCCAACGATTTTTAAAATGGTGACCCAACTTTAAAAGGCAAATTTCTTTATGTTTGTCTTCTCTTTTGCTAAGAAAGATGCATTTTGAAGAGCTAAATAGGCTTACTAAATAACAAAAGCATAAAAAAGCTTGTCCTACAAGGCTAAGTTTTGTCTTTCTACATCAGTTGGTCTCTCATTCAAAAAATATTGGTTAGTTTAAGACATTTTTCCAAAGTTGCATGGACACGGGTACTGTATCTGATACGCGTACATTTTTTGAGACATCTCACTTGCGAACAGCAGGATACAGCATTCATAAAGCACTTCTGTAAATATAAACAAATTTTCTAAGTCATTAAAGAAGATTTTCATTATAATGAAAGCAATATGAACACATAATTGCAACATATTCCAAAATACTATAGTTAGATATAATTTTATTATTAAAACGAAATTCAAATAGAACAATAATTTGGTAGAATCATATGCTATAAAAAATTTCAACACTGATCTCTTGAAATTTGAGATCTAGATCATCAAGATTCTCTAAAGAGTTAGGATAGTTGCATTGCTTGCGACCACCACCTAGACTCTCAGAATCCATTGACGATTCACCAAAGGATCCTCCCACCATGTCAAATTCTCAACATTGAGGTTGACATGTGTCAATGCATTTATGGATACATCAATGTCACTTATCTCTAGTTGTACATCCCAATGTCTATTACGTCCTTTGATGTAGTCTGTGGAGGAATGTGACAATAGACGAAGATTGGAATGCCCATATACAAGAACCTCTGCTGTGCTGGCTGCCAACCTGTTTCGTTTCACAGAATGGATAAAGCCATATGTACTCCAATTCCTCTAAGATGCAGAAGAACTAGAAACCTGCAATAAAAGAGTTTATATTATAAGTTACAAAGACAAACAATCAAATAAAATTGATATAAGAATAATTCTTATTAGACTAATTAGTATATAATCAAACCTGTAATAGAAGTTTGATGGCTAGCTTTTGCAAATGTGTAGTCCTAGCACCATATAAGTTCCACCACTTTATAGGATCCATTTCTTTTTTATCTGCCATTGCATCAACATCTGCATAAGTTCCATTAGAGGAAGCAAATGTCCCAAACTCATCTCGAATCTCCACACCAACTCTAGGATCTATAAACATTTTCTTGAAAGCTTTTTTATATCCTTCAATAACCTCAACACCCCTATTTGGTGCTCTCCTATTTGGCAATGCTAACATGTCAGCATGGTAGTACTTAGGGTTCAAACTTTAAAGCATATGCCAAAAGTTGCAAAGGAGTTGTCATTTTATCCCATCTTTTTTTTTATTACCACATATATTTGCTTCTAAAAAAATTCACATGGATCTTGCTCTTTTGCTATAATAATATCTCTAACTTGCTCCACCATTGTATATATGCAATCACAGATGTCACCTAATATTGGCTTATCAGTATCACACGAATGAATGAGGGTGTATACTAGCTCAGCGAAAGATAGTAAATACTCTATTTGAGCCCACAAATCATCATCAAGAATTAATGTCCTGACATTATTTGCTCTATCTGTTTGTGATTGTTTCCATACTACCCAAATGTCACTAATCACCGTGCTTTTCAAAGCTTGTTTGACATCAACAAGCATTTTGAGAACAATGTAGTGTGTGGCAAAAGAGTGTCTCAACCACCTTCAATCAAAAAATAATAATTTTTAAAAACATATAAATCTTAAATATATTTCAATATAAAAAAATTGAATATTTTAAGATAAGAAATTTACCTTTAACAACTCCAGATTGGCAAATTGTCTATAAATGGCATGTGACATGTGACGATTACAAATAAACATCTGAAATTCTTTGGCTTCATAAATCTTTTGTATCCATTGAATTTTACCAATTTTTTGTAGTATCAAATTTAAGAATGAACTACACAATAAGTCCCCAATTTCTTTTGGATATCTTGCTTCCACGACGAACCTGGCTGCTTTGCATGATTTTGCATTATTTCTGATCACTTGAACAACGCTTTCTGGCCCCACAGATTCAATTGCTTCAATTAGAATGTTGGCAATAAATAGTGTATCTTTCTCTCAGCTTTGCATTCCATTGCTCTGAAAAACATTGCCCCCTTTGGGCTCATTAAAAATACATTGATTAGTGGTATGTTTCTAGCATCCTTCCATCCATTAAAAATGATGGAAACCCTGAAATTTTCCACGAATCTCAAATCACTTGCAACTGTTTATCAATAATATCTTTTTCTTTAATCAAAAGAGTAGCACAAACCTTCTTGTACCCTGGGCTTTTGTATCCTTTTGGAGCTTCGTTAATAGACCTAACCATCTCTTGCCAATATGGGGAGCAAACCACATTAAATGAAATGTCACTCGCATATAGACAACGTGCAATACTTGTTAGCATGAATGCTGATGATATTCCTTTGGTGGAGTATCCTAAGCATTGGTGAGCATGTGGCATGATTGACATGTTGCATTCATGATGGTGTTTGTCATTGATGACAACATAGCATGGTTTCTATGAAGACTAATAGAGATAGTGGTCATACGGACAAAGGTTTGATGTTCAAGTGATGTGAAGTGAAGGACATGTTCTACACTGTATCCTGATGATGAGAGTAAGTGTACATCACGCAAGTCAAAGATATGTGTGATTTACAGAGAGTAGTACAAAGATAGAGTACCTAATAAGCAGTTTGTGATGATTTGATTGTATCTCCTAATAGAGATAGAATTGTGATATGCGAAATTATACAGTGGCAAAAGACAGCCTGATAATGACGTCAGCAAGTGCGCAAAGTCTGGAGTCACACGTGAGAAGTTGTAAAGACTATGAGCCAACAATGTTGTATGGTTGCGAAATAATTAATTATTTTAATGTGGTCCGATTATAATTAATTGGGAAAGCCTCAAGGCCAACTCAAGGAATTGTTTTAAGGACATGGTATAAAGGAAATATGTTATCCTTGTTTGAAATATGGATGAAGAGGCAATAGAGTGCGAACAAGAGTAGAGTATTTAGTAAATGCGAGTAAGCGATCCAAGGGGTTATTGGATGCGAAGTTGGTGATTTGGTATCGAGATCATAAGCAGCAAAGCACTCCGATTGACAGGACAGAGGAAGAGGAAGTACAAGTATAGTTCATTTCTATTATTCTACAAATAATAATACAGAGATCATTTGGACAATGGGTTCATTGATTTTGCCCCTAAAGCTATTTGGACAGTGGGTCCATCTACCTTCTACAACTCCTAACAGGGTTGGCACAACTCCTAAAAAAGTTGGCACAACTCCTAACAAGGTTGGAATCTCCTAATAGGGATTCAAAGTCTCCTACTAGGGGTGGCTATGTACTGCATGTATTTCATAGACTCCTAACAAGGTACATCCTCTAACAAGGAATATTTATATTAGTACATCATCTTGTGGGTACCATCCCCACTGGAGTTTTCACTCTAATCAAGGGTTTCCCTAATTAACATATCTGGTGTTATTGTGTATGATTATCTTGTTATGGTTGCTAATTATATTGCTCATATGGTTAAGGATTAATAAGGTTGATAATTGTGATAATAGTTGGATAACTGATTTATGCCCCCCCCGCCCGCGCCCGCCCCCCCCCCACCCCACACCCCCCCGCCCAACTCTCAATTATATTGGTGGACTTTATTTCTAACAATTGGTCCATGCTTTTAGTGCTTTAAGTGATTGTCCATGCTTATAGAGAAATGCAAGCACCCATGGAGACTATGCTAGCAACAGCGGAACTAGATCTGAAGAGGATAGAAAGATTAAAGAAGGTATAGCCCTACTTGTAAGGAAAGAACCTGATGGTAAGAAAATCTTTAAATGTTGGACTAGCAATGAATTTGGTCATTATGCATCTAGGTGTCTTAAAAGAGAGAAAAAGTAAAAGAGAAAATTTAAGCCTAAAAGACCTAGAGATTGATTGTATGCAAATGAAGATGATGAGTTTGAGGAAAGAATTCAGAGTGAAAGTGATGATGAGCTAGGATTTGTAGCCATAAAAGAAGATGAGCTTGATAAAGAAATTAGAGAAGAAAAGGCTCTAGTTTCCCAAGTTGAAAAGAAATCTAATTGGATAATAGATAGTGTATGTTCACATTGTATAACTGGTGATATGAACGAGTTTGTTAAATTCAAAAATCATAATGGAGGTATTGGTAGAGTTGGTAACAGTGCGGCATATCACATCATAGAGATAGGATCTATTACTCTTGATAGAAAGACTAACATTGATGATGTTTACTTTGTTGATGGTTTAAAACATAACTTGTTGAGTGTTGGACAGTTGGTGGATAAAGGTATCAGTTGCAGTTCGTAGAGAAGACCTGTATTATCAAAGATAAGGATGGTAAGCTGATTGGAATAGGTACAAGATCCAGAGGTAATGAGTTTTAATTGAATCCTACTAAGATGACATGTTTGGTTGCAAAAGTGGATAACATTTGGTCATGGCATAGAAGGTTTTGTCATATAAATTTGAAGCCTAGTAGTACATTTGCAGCCAAAGATTTACCTAAGATCATGAAGCCTACTAATGTTGTTTGCAAAGAATGTATCATGGCTAAGCAGAAGAAGGTATCATTTCCCATCAAGAAGTTCACTCCTACAGAGAAGTTGGAGATTGTTCATACAGATTTGAGTGGCCCTACTAAAACAATAGGATTTTATGGAGAAAGGTACTTTAAAGGTACTTTATGATTTTTGTTGATGATTTCACTAGAATGATGTGGGTAGCATTTCTTAAAGAGAAATCTGAAGCATTTGAAAAGTTCAAGATATTCAAGAATAGAGTTGAGAATGAATCTGGTGATAAGATTTATTGTTTGAGATCAGATAGAGGTGGAGAATTTAGAGTGTTTAACATGTTTTGTGGAGAGAATGGGATTAAGAGACAATTATCATCCCCCAAGGCCCTTGAGTAGAATGGGATAGCAGAAAGAAGAAACAGATCAGTATCAGAGGCAGCAAGAGCAATGATGTTCGAGAATGATGTATCCAAGACTTTTGGAGAGAAATAGTCAATACAACAGTGTACACCATGAACATATACAAATCAGAAAAGGTACGTATAAGACTCCTTAAAAATTGTGGTTTGGTCATAGACCTTCAATAAAGTATTTCAGAATTTTTGGAAGCAAGTGTTACATAAAGAGAGATGATAATGTTGGTAAGTTTGATCCAAGGAATGATGAAGGTATGTTCCTTGGTTATTCATTGGTTATTCATTGAAAAGCAAAGCTTACAGATGTTTTAATCATAGATTTAAGACAATTGTCAAGCATGCAAATGTAAAAGTTGATGAAAAGTTTGGAGTTAAGTAGAGGATGATGGATTATAACTTTAATGAAGAAGAAGAAAATCCTAGAATTGTTAGAGAAAATGTAGAAGTTTTTCTTTGAGACTAACAATGACTTGCAGAATGATGTACAAATTGTTGAGCAAAGAAGAGAACAAAGATCAGAACCGAGAGAAGAGATGAGAGTTGAGATAGCAACTCCTACACTTCACAAGAACCTGATAAAGAATCACTCTGCAAAATAGATGATTGGAAGTAAAGACAAAAGAGTGATGACAAGAAACAAAGTAAATGAGGAACTATGTTTGATTTCTAAAGTTGAACCCAAGAGTGCAGATGAGGCATGTAAAGATGCTCATTAGATTCAAGCAATAAAGGAAGAACTAGATCAGATTGTGAAGAATGGCAATGGGAATTGGTTCTTAGGCCTAAAGACAAAAATGTTATAGGAACTAAATTGGTATTTAGAAACAAGATGAATGAACAAGGTGAAGTTGTGAGAAATAAAGCTAGACTAGTATGAAAAGGTTAGTCACAACAAGAAGGTATAGATTATGAAGAAACATATGCCCCTGTAGCCAGAAAGGAAGCAGTAAGAATGTTTTTGGCTTATGCAGCAAATAAGAAGTTCAAAGTGTATCAGATGGATGTCAAATCAGCCTTTCTGAATGGAGAACTTGAAGAAGAGGTTTAGATTGAGCAACCTGAAGGATTTCCTTTGACAAAAGACAAAGATATGGTATGCAGATTGAAGAAAGCTCTATATGGTCTAAAGCAAGCACCTAGAACCTAGTATGCAAGGTTGGACAAGTATTTGGAAAGACTTAGATTTGCTAAAGGTACAATAGATAGTAACTTTAATTTGAATGAAATTGAGAATGGTTTGTTGATAATATCATAATAGTGATATTTGTTGATGACATAATCTTTGGAGTCGATGATTAAGTAAGTGATAAGTTTGTTGAAAAAATGAAGAATGTGTTTGAGATGAGCATGATTGGTGAGATGAAGTTCTTTCTAGGTTTGTAGATTGTGCAAAACAATGATGGAATTTTCATAACACAAGCTAAGGATTTGAAAGACTTCTTGAAACGATTTGTCTTAGAAAGTTAAGCATGTTGGCAGACTAATGACAACAAGTTATAAGTTATCTAGCAAAGATGAGACACCTATAGTTGAGCAGAAGAAGTACAAATCAATAATTGGAGGTTTGCAATATCTGACTAACACCAGACTTGATATAGCAAATGCAATTGGGATTGTAGCTAGATTTCAAGTTGATCCTAAGGAGTATCATATGCCACAGTAAAAAGGATATTTAGATATTTGAAGGGTATACCTGATTATGGTTTATGGTATGACAGATCAAGTGAATTAACTTTATTTGCTTATACTGATGTGGATTAGGCAGGCAGTATGGATGATAGAAATATCACCAATGGTGGAGCATTTTCCTTAGGAAGAAGACTGGTTTCTTGGCTAAGCAAGAAACAAGATTGCATTTCACAAACTACAGCTGAAGCAGAGTATGTAGCAGCAACAAACAATTGTAATCAAGTCATATGGATGAAACATATGTTGAAGGACATTGGGATGGAATTTTCAGATCTTGTTATCATACATTGTGATAACACAAGTATAGTGAGTATGTCTAAGAATCTTGTATTGCATTTTAAGACTAAACATATATTTATTAAGTATCATGTTCTGAGAGAGAAAGTTGCAGAAAAAGAAATCAGATTGGAGTACATCAGTACTAAAGATCAGGTTGTGGATATCTTTACGAAACCCTTGCCTAAAGATACATTTGAGTACTTGAGAGGTATGCTTGGGGTTACGCCCCTACCTAATTCTGAGTAGATGATGCAGAGAATTCATCAGTCTAGTGGTGCAGAGAACTATTGTTTGACTGGACTGAATGTTGATGCTTCCTATTGACACTTGAGCTGGTTGAAGACTTGAGAAGATGATTGACATAATGAGGCTTTTGTCATTGATGTCAATGGGTGAGAGAAGCGTGCATGAAAAACATCTCCTAAATGAATGGGGGAGAATAGAAGTGTGAGAAGCATGCGTGGAAAAACATCTCCTAAGTATGTCTTAGGGAGAAGATTCCCTAATGGGGAAGATCAATGTATGGGGGAGAGATTGGAATCTCCTATGTATAAGAGAAAGTATTGTTGATATCAATGGGAGTAACATTGAATTGGGGAGAAGCTGAGAGTTATTTAGTGTGTGAACAACCGATGCCAATCCTAAAAGATGCAAAACAGAGCAGTGTTCTAGAGGATTTCAGATTTGATTGATGAAGAGGATTTGAAAAAAAGAGAACAGCAGTAGTTGCAGCAGAGTGTTGTTTGGTATTCTTGGAACTTAGATGTTTATCTATGTTGCCATCAATGCCAAAGGGGGAGATTGATAGCATGAATGTTGATGATATTCCTTTGGGGGAGTATCCTAAGCATTGGTGAGCATGTGGCATAATTGACATGTTGCATTCATGAATGTGTTTGTCATTGATGACAACATAGTATGGTTTCTATGAAGACTGACAGAGGAGTAGACAGAGATCGTGGTCATATGAACAGAGGTTTGATGTTTAGGTGACGCGTGGTTAAGGACGTGTTCTACACTATGTCCTGATGACAAGGTTAAGTGTGCATCAAGTAAATTGAAGATACGCAAAAGATGTGTAATTTACAAAGAGCAGTATAAAGTACCTAATAAGCAGTTTGAGATTATTTGATTGTATCTCCTAACAAAGATAGAATCATGACATGTGAAGTTATACAGTGACAGAAGACAGCCTGATGGTGACATTAGCGAGTGTGCAAAGTCCAGAGTCGCACGTGTGAGAAGCTGTAAAGACTGTGAGCTGACAGTGTTGTATGGTTGCGAAATAATTAATTATCATAATGTGATCTTTATTATAATTAATTGGGAAAGCCTCAAGGTCAACTCAAGGAATTGTTTTAAGGACATGGTATAAAAGAAAGATGTTTTCCTGGATTGAAATATGAAGGGGCAATAGAGTGCGAACAAGAGCAGAGTGTTTGGTAAATGTGAGCAAGCGATCCAACGGATTATTGGATGAGAAGTTGGTGATCTGGTATCGAGATTAGAAGCAGTAGAGCAGGTCGATTGATAGGACAGAGGAAGAGAAAGTACAAGTACAATTCATTTCTATTATTCTACGAGGAATAATCCAGAGATCATTTGAACAGTGGGTTAATTGTTCTTGCCCCTAAAGCTGTTTGGACAGTGGGTTAATTGTTCTTGCCCCTAAAGATGTTTGGATAGTGGATCCATCTACCTTCTACAACTCCTAATAGGGATTCAAAGTCCCCTAACAGGGACTGATATGTACTGAACGTATTTCATAGACTCCTAACAAGGTCCATCCTCTAACAAGGAATAATTGTATTAGTACATCATCTTGTAGGTAACATCGCCACTAGGGATTTCCCTTTGATCAAGTGTTTCCCTCTGGTGTTATTGTGTATGAGTATCTTGTTATGATTGTTGATTGTATTGCTCATATGGTTAAGGATTAATAACATTGATAATTGTGATAATAGTTGTATAACTGATTCACCCCCCTCCGGCCTCCCACCCCCCCTTCTTAGCTATATCGGTGGACTTTATATTCTAACAATACTTTGGTTTGTATCCTCTTGACTTTGCAAATTAAATGCCTTTTCAAGAGGTCTTAAATTGTGCCTCTTGTACCATCAACCATTAAATCCCTTCCCTAGTTGACCATCAACCTTTGGACTAGGGCACACTTCACATCCTGTACCTTTTATGTGTCAAAGGTGTCCACGAACACTAGAATAAGAACCGTTATAATCAATTAGACACTCATGACACCTCCATTTAAAACCTCCACTAGCTTGAAATTTTTCAATGATGGTTACATGTTTTCATAAAGATATTTAGCATTTGGTTTGATCCACTTGTCATTTTCCGATGCTCTAACATCTGCTGATGATGATCCCATGACTAGGTTCCTAGAAAAAAAAATTATGAAATAATAACAAATTTACATTGAGTTTATAAAGCACAAATTTAAAATTATAATTATAAATCATAAAATGATTAAACTAAATATATGTTCAATAATTCTTATTTCAAATTTAATTTTACAAGAATATAACTTTACATAAAGATATTTAGCATTTGGTTTGATCCACTTGTCATTTTCTAATGCTCTAACATCTGTTGATGATGATGCCATGACTAGATTCCTGGAAAAAAATAATTTATGAAATAATAACAAATTTACATTGAGTTTATAAAGCACAAATTTAAAATTATAATTATAAATCATAAAATGATTAAACTAAATATATGTTCAATAATTCTTATTTCAAACTTAATTTAACAAGAATATAACTTCAAAATTTAAATCTAAATTATTTATTAATTTAAATAAATTAAATATACTTGCAATATTAATTAATTTCACCAAAATATATATTTAATATTCCAATGGTAACTAGTCAAACAATTTTATAAATTTAAATAATTATATGTTATAAGGTAAAATAATTAAATAAAAATAAAAATATAAAGTTAAAATTTATAATAGTTTTAATTTCAATATAAACTCATTTTTGAAAAATCAATAGTATTAAATTTAAGCAAATAAAAGTTTAAAGTATACCAAACAACTATTCTGCTTTATAAACTATTAACTATTATTACTATAATGAATAATACTATTTAATGATTTTTATAAAGTTCAATTTTTTTTAAAACCAAATAAAAATATAAAGATAAATTATAATTTTAATTTTAAAATAAACTTATTTTAAAAACTAAATAATATTAAAATTAAACTACTAAATTTTATATTTCTTTATTCAATTTTCTAAACTAAGTACTAGAAAATTAAACTACTAGAAAATTGACTAAAGAAATATAAAATTTAGTAGTTTAATTTTAATATCATTTAGTTTTTAAAATAAGTTTATTTTAAAATTAAAATTACAATTTATCTTTATATTTTTATTTAATTTTTAAAAAAATTGAACTTTATAAAAATCATTAAATAGTATTATTCATTATAGTAATAATAGTTAATAGTTTATAAAGCGTAATAGTTGTTTGGTATACTTTAAACTTTTATTTGCTTAAATTTAATACTATTGATTTTTCAATAAGGTTAAAAATTAATATTTATTTGAACTATGTAAAAATGAAATCATATAAAAAAAAAATTTGAAAGAATAAAACTTAAAGAAACTATGAAAATGCAGACAACTAAAATCAAACCAAATAGATTTACTTAACATTTACCTGTGCGTTGCGGCGATGAAAAATGAAGGATGAAACTCCTACAAAGGCAAGTATACATCAGAGAAATCAATGCAAGAATCAGACAACTGTGGAAAACGCCCAACACTGACCAGGAAACCCAAAAGAAATCCTCGCAGATTTAGAATCGATGCAGAACACACCAAACATGAATGCCAATAAAAAGTTGTATCACTCTAGGAATTTATTTAAAACAAATTAGTTTTTACTTTTCCCATTATATCTTTACTTAACTTAGGGTTTTGCTAATTCCGACTCCATCTATTTTTAGAAATTGTTTTCATGGACTCATCTTAGTGCAAAAACGATAGTAATGTTTTTTATTTTCTTTTAAATCAATAGCTAGCTAAAGTTTTTTCTGCAAAAAATGACATTCTATTCTTTATTCCCTTTTAAAACTATAGTTAACTATTTCTTTTTCCCAAAGACTGAAGATATTTTTCTAAATTCGGTTCCAATTTTTTTTAGCAATTTGCATTCAATGTTTCTAGCACTATTCTAAATATGGCATCTCTCAAAAAATGGGTGGAAACAGTTTTCCCTCCGTATTTGTGTTGTCTTGTATCTCTATCTGTATCAAGTATGACAATACACGTGTCAGGGGTAGGGGGGGTGTTTCCGGTAACTCTGCATTTTTCTCATTTACTCTAGATTGAGAAGACAAAACACACTTGCTTATGGTTACCCTGGCTAAAAAATCAGCTGATTTGTTCAAACGTAGAACTTTCTATGGTGCTTCTAGATCTTCCAAATTGACTGATTTCTGCTTTCCTACTGACACAAGTGTTGGAGGCATTAAGTACCCTTCAGATACAGTTGATTCACATATAGATGCACACAAATTGCTAAGGCATTACTCATCCATGCAGCCTACTACATTGAAGGATACTTTGCACCCAACTCTTGTTCAGCGGCCCTTGATCTATCACTTCTCATCGTGAGGCATCCTATCAAATCCCTCTCCCATGGCACAAATTGCAAGGACCATATCATTTACAAATGAAATTTACATTACATGATTAACATCATTCTAATACATTTCTCAGCATAGTCACACCCCATCCACCAGTTTCCGGAACTATTATGTAATTAATATGGCACAAGATGCAATCTTGTAATCCCTGTTGCATGCACGGATTGAAATTTCAAGGAACATCAAACAAGAGGCTAGTGTTTAATAGCCACTCTACAATTTCAAATTTATGTATGTCACTTTGCAAAAATAAAAAGCCAGAAAACTTGGTTTTAAGGTAAACAAGTAAATTGAACATTACCCAGAAGCAAACACTCCATTGTAGCATCGCTTAAGGCCATATTCGGCAGTTACCTCTCCCTGTATTGGCAACCTAAACGAACCATCCCAATACTGTTTAGCTGTCCTATTTGATACCAGCACCTTGACTGCATCAAACTCTTTTTGGGTTCCTGGAATCATAGCAATAAAACATTTCATTTAGTGACTTTTTTTTTTCAAAAAAGTTACTAGTGCCAACTGAAAACAATTCATTGGCAACTTCCCTAGGCTGAGAAATTGACAACAATGAAAGTCAATGAATGCATTTTACTTTGTAATCCATTCAATATTGCCCACAGTGACATCCATTTGTTTTTCAGAGTTATTACCATGCTAAGAGTGCTGCTGTCTTATCTCGTTTTCTTAAAAGACTCCATTTTGACGTGTATTTCAAATCCACCAAGAAATTAAAGTATCAAATGGACTACAAAAATAATATATGACACAGAAGGGTATATTCAAAGGAAAATTTGAAATTTCAGCAATCAGTTTCATCTCAAGATTACATTACTTAAACAAACAAAAGAATAAACATGCTACGCTATGTATTGTTAAGA
Organism: Cupressus sempervirens; assembly: GCA_028749045.1. Classification (NCBI taxonomy): domain Eukaryota; kingdom Viridiplantae; phylum Streptophyta; class Pinopsida; order Cupressales; family Cupressaceae; genus Cupressus; species Cupressus sempervirens. The sequence continues at coordinate 3,413,184 of CM053783.1, forward strand.
TAATTGCTTGATGAACTAAGAAAACAAATTTACAAAAAATAGCCAATTACAAGATGATGTTTCCATAAGAAAAAATTGTAAACGGAGGCCAAAAATAGAAACTATCTAAAACAACTAAACAAAACTAAAATACAGCGTAGATGACCATTAAATGATAAAAAAATACTCTAATACCCTCCCTTAATGGGCATTTTATCAACTACACTAAGTTGCCCCCTAGATCATACAAGCTTGTCTGAGCTCAAAGACTTGGTGAGGATGTCTATAGTTTGATCGTCAATTGGAACATATTGCAACTGTACTGGTCCATCTTCTATCAGCTTATGGATGAAATGACAATGAAGCTCAACATGCTTGGTGCACTCGTAGAAGACTAGATTCTTGGCAATTCCCAGCACCCCTTGAACCCCTACAACAAGGGAGAAGGACCGGCTTGAGATGCATATATGTCATAAATCATCCTTTGAAGCTACACTGCTTCACAAGTTGCCTAAACAGTTTCCCAACATTCTGATTCAATCAAGGAAAGAGCGTGCCACTTCTTATTGGACCATGTGACTACATCTGTTCTCAAACTAAAGGCATACCCAAAAGTAGACTCTATGTCATCAACAAATCTTACACAAACTAAGTCAATAAAACTAATAAGCCTAGAATCTTTGCTTATGTTGTATAGAATGACAAAGTCGGCAATGCTCTTCACATATCTCAGCACGCACTCTGTTGTGGTCCAATATTCAGCTTTTGGGGTTATCATAAAGCAAGAGACGTAGCTCACAACATAATTGAGGTCAAGTCTAGTGGTGATGAGGTAATCAACTAGTTGCCTGAACATTGATTCGTTCACCACAAGTGAATCCTATTTCGCTGATAGTTTCAGCCCTTTCTCCATAGGTGTGGATAGAGGCTTGGAATCATGCATAGGAAACTTGTCCAGCAAACTCTTGGCATACTTTGACTAAAAAATAAAATTAAAGTGGCCATATGTCTGCTAAACCTCTACATTGAGACAAGCAAAAGTCCCAAGTTTGTCATATCAAATGACTGGCACAAATTATGTTCAATCTGCTCAATCAAATGCATTGCACTACTAGAGATGATGATGTCGTCAACATAGATTACAAGTACAAGGATGTAACAACCAATATGTAATATCCCTCACCTGACTCAACTATCAAACTAGCAATATGCATGAAATCTTATCTTTGTTTCTGCTAATTCCTTGTCTATGTTATAAATTTTCAGATTTATATGCACCCCTTGCCTTCTTGTTGCTAGTAATTTGAATATACAGTTAAACACCAATTCCTTGCAAAGATAGTTATTTTGAAAATATTTATGATGCACCAATGAAATAGTAAATTTCACATTTATTTGATGAAATGTGAAAATACAATTGAAGGAAATATCCAATTGGACAATTGATACTGAAATTCCACCATGCCATTTTAAACTTCTGAAAAACTGAAATTTACAAATGCAACTAATGGCACCTGATTTTTATAGCATATGAACTCTTCTCTTTCACTGATTGCTGCTCAATAATATGGTAATGGCAGCCTTCGGCAAATTGCTGGCTCCAAAACATCAGATCACGAGCTTATAATGTAGACCAAGACCCTCAAACTGAAAATGCAGACCTGTCATAACAGTTCGCAATGCCAAGAAACATGGAACTCAGGCCTTGTGTTGTGCATTTCCAGCCCTAATTTGCAGCCTCCTGAATCTGAATCGCAGGCACTAGAGAAATAGCATCCTTCCTCCAAGATTAATATCTCAGCTTTGGCAATGGCTGTTGATGTTAGCAATACCCAAACGTGGCCTCCAAATGAAAAATGACAATCTGAAATATGCCCAGATTGACCCTCCAATATGCAGATGCAAGCTGGTGTAGAAGACTCTAATGGATCTTCTCACAAATGCAAACAATAACCTTCAACAACACAGATTTCCTTACACACAGTTAGAACAGTAGGAGAAATTGGCAAATAGTTCTACCTCAGCAACTATTTGCAAAGCAATCCCATAATTAAATCTCAGTTTTGAGTCTACAATACTTCAGCAAGGGCATGAAAATCGAACTCAGTAAAAGCCACAAAGGCAAAAACAGCAAATAAATTATCCAAGCATGCTTTTCTCAACAAATGGGCTTGTATTTATAACCTCCATATGCCCTTTTGTTGCCAAAATGTAACTTCACTCAAGAAGCTTCACCACACAACATTAATTAGAAGCTTCCATTAGATTCTATCACTTGACTTGGCTTAACTAATTAATAAATAGCTCTTTCCAATGTTAACTCAACCTTCAACTTAAGTGAAATTATAACTTTATAAATAGCCATTTAATTATTTAATAATAATTTGGCCACTAAGAATATAATAATTCCCAAAATACTCTATCATTTAAATATGTCGTCTAAAATAGGAGTCATACCTATTATTTCTCCATGTGACCAAATGTACTTTCCAAAAATAGAAAGGGTCCATCTTGATCAACACCAACTTACCACAAATAGTAAGTACACAACTATGCCCAAACGAAGTCCAATCTGAGTCAAATGAAGACCAACTTGTAGCTTACTGAAATGTGGAGAAGATAAGACCCTCCCAAGCCAAGCCACTGCCACAGAAGACCCTCTATCCACAATAACTAGCCTACGAGAATCGCAATAATAGGCCAATCCCTGAAACTCTGATGCCGACAAAATTGGGGAAATTACACAATATTCTTAACATACAAACTGGGATCAGAAGTACTTATCAATTTTTATATACCAATGAGGAGTCTATTTGAAGCCATAGAGTGCTTTCACTAGTCTGCATACCTAGTGTTCTTTACCAACAACCTTAAAACAAGATGGTTGGATGATATTGATGCATTCCTACAAGTCACCTTTAAGGAATGTACTTTTGACATCCATTTGATGGACTTTACATCCAAATTGGGTTGAAATAGCGAGGACAAGATGAATGATGCTTACTTTGGTTGTGGAGAAAATGTCTTCTCATGTTCAATGCCCTCTTTTTGTGAGGAACCCTTTGGCTACCGACCGAACCTTGTGCTTATCAAGAGTTCCAACAACCTTATACTTGACTTTATACACCCATTTGCAGCCAATGGGTTCCTTCCCAAGTAGAAGATTAAACAAACCCATTTAGGGTTCATAGCATGTTCCCACTTAGGTATTCCTTTAGCTTCTAAATATGTCTAAGGTTCATAAACACTATCAATGTTGGTCATAAGAGCAAAGTTAACTAAGTTCTACTACTTGCTCTTGCGTTTAGTGGATCTACCCTTGATAAGTTCATCGTCATAAAGACCACCAATGATCTTGGCCCACATTTAGGCTGGAGAGTAGAAGAACCTACTAGAAAGTAAAGTCCACCAAGAAACTGAGAGGGGGGTTGAATCAATTATGCAATTAAAACAACTCTCAATATCCTTATTAGTTCTTAAACATGTAAACAATAGATGCAACAACTATAGAAGGATAACCCTTGATCAAAGAGAAAACCTCGATGAGTATGGTAATCACAAAATGATGTACTAACAAAAAAGTTCCTTTTGAAAGGATGGACCCTGTTAGGAGTCAATGAAATATATCCAATACATATGAGTCCCTGTTAGGAGACTTTGAATCCTTGTTAAGAGATTCCAAAACTGTTAGGAGTTGTGCCAACCTTGTTAGGAGTTGAAGAAGACAGATGGACGCATTGTCCAAACAGCTTTAGTACTATCCTCACTAAATAATACAAGTGTACATCAACAATTGTCCAACAACAACTTTTTTTGTCAAATGCAATAACCTTGTAAGCTCATTGTGCTTCAACTTCACCAATTCCTTCTTTGATCCAACAAATGTTCACATGTAAGTACGCACAATACATAACATCATATATTCTGCACTGAATACTAATCCACAAGGAAATGACCTTTCCTTTATACCAAGTCCTAAAACAAATTATTGAGGCGGCCTTAAGGATTTCCTAATTTACAATAATAATATAGGACCAACTTTAGTTATTACATTACACGTTAAATTACAATATTACATCTTTTTCACAATTACAAGTAATCTGTCGGCTCGCAATCTTCAATACTTCATATTCACTAATCATTTGAATGTGCGTGATTAACCAAAGCATCTTCAGCATGTCTTCAACCTCTATCTAAGTTCACTCAACCAGATTCCATCTCTATTAGGAGATACAATCCAAACAACAATATCCGCTTTCCAGAAACACTATCTAAAAGTTGCCTTCACTAAATCCTTCATATCTATGTCCAATCTTCATATTTTCGTGTGCATTCTTAACTATAGCATCTAGACATACTCTGCAACATAATACCACATGCGCATAAGCTGATCTTCAATCCTTGAATTGCACGAAGCCACACTATGTTTGTTGCTCTGCCACTTTTCACTGAATAAGCAATATGTTGACATCAATGACAAACTCTATCATGAATGCAACACACAACCACTAAATCATGTCTCCAACACTGCTAGGATACTCCCCCATAGAAATACCATTAGCATTCATGCTAACAATCTCCCCCTTTGGCATTGAATGGCAACATAGATGAAAAACATCTAAGTTCTATGAATACCAAGTGTATCTCTACTGCATCTACTCCCCCATTCATGTTGTCCATGACCATCATGCACAAGGAAGGTGTTAATCTCCCTTATACATCAGCATCTTTTCAAATCCTCTTCATCAAATAAACATGAATCTCTTAGGAACATCTCTTCCCCAAACGATAATCTTCCACGTGTTACTCTCCCCAAACATAAATATCAAAAGATGTTTTTCATGTGCTATTCTCCCCCGTTGACATCAATGACAAAGGTTTCATTATGTCAATTCTCTAAGTATGATTTGCAATAAGCTCAAGTGTCCAAAGACGTTCTTAAATACTCGTTAACAAGAGTCCTTCATGACTCAGCTCGAACACAGATACTCCCCCATAAAGGAAGCAACAAGCATCCAATCCAAATAAAAGAAATAGTGTTTTGTTACACTGGACTGATGCAATCTCTACATCAACTACTCAAAAGTAGGTCAGGGCATGACCCCAAGCATACCTCTTAAGTACTCAAATGTGTCTGCCAAACGTTTTGTAAATGTGTCTGCTATCTGCTCATTTGTGCTAACATACTCCTTTCTGATCTAGTATTTGTGCTAACATACCACAAATACTACAACAATCAATAATCATTTATCATCTTTCCTCAGGTACAAGTTACTATCAACATTACCTTTCACAAATCCCAAATTTGTCAAGTGTTTGTCCAATCTTGCATACCAAGCTCTAGGTGCTTGTTTCAGTCCATACAATGACTTCTTCAATTTGCAAACCATATCATCTTCATCTGTCAAAGGAAAACCATCAAGTTGCTCAATGTATACCTCTTCTTCAAGTTCTCCATTTAGAAAAGTTGATTTGACATACATTTGATAAACTTAAAAGTTCTTGTTAGCTACATATGCCCAAAACATTCTTACTGCTTCTAATCTTGCAAGAGGTGCAAAAGTTTCTTCAAAGTCAATTCCGTCTGTTGCGAATAATCTTTACATACCAATCTTGTTTTGTTTCTTACAACTTCACCCTGTTCATTCATCTTGTTTCTGAATACCCATTTAGTGCCAATAACATTCTTATCCTTAGGTCTAGGAACCAATTCCCATGTTTTTTTTTTTTCTCAATCTGCTTTAGTTCAATTTGAGAAATTAAGCATAGTTCTTCTTGTACCTTGTTTCTTGTCATCATTCCTTTGTCTTTACTTCCAATGATCTCTTCAGCGAGGTGGTTCTTTATCAAATTTCTATTAGGTGTCACTCTCTAACTCTAATTTATGCTCTAGGTTCTTCTCTTTGTTCTTCTCTCTGAATTTCATTTTGCAAATTAGTGTCAGTCTCATAAAATAATTCCTGCTCAACAACCTCTTTGTTAGGCCTTGGATTAGTCTTTTCATCAAAATTATAATCAGGTATTCTTTCCTAAATTCTAAACTTTTCATCAACTCTCACATTTGCGCTCTCATAGTCTTAGTTCTTTGATTAAAACATTGATGACTTACTTTTCAATGAATATCCAATGAACATACCTTCATACTTCTTGAATCAAACTTTCCAAATCATCATCTCTTTTAACATAATGTTTATTTTCAAAGATTCTAAAATACTTTACAGAAGGCGTATGTTTAAACCGAAGTTCATAAGGTGTCTTACCAATGCCTTGTTTGATTTGTACTCTATTCATTGTGTATACTATTGTATTTACTACTTCTTTCCAAAAGATTTTAGATACATTGTTTTCAAGCATCATTGCTCTTGTTGCCTCTGTTATTGTTTTGTTTCTCCTTTCTGCTATCCCATTTTGTTTAGGTGTCTTAGAAGCTGAAAGTTGCCTCTTTAAACCATTATCTTCACAAAAATTGTTAAAACTCATTTCTAGTAAATTCTCCTCCTCTATCAAATCTCAAACATCTAATCTACAAACCAGATTCATTCTCAACTCTACTCTTACATATCTTGAACTTCTCAAAAGCTTCAAATTTCTCTCTAAGAAATGCTACCCACATCATTTTAGTGAGATCATCAACAAGAATTATAAAATTCCTTTCACCATAGAAAGCTCTTGTCTTTGTAGGATCACTCAAGTCTATGTGTACAATCTCCAATTTCTTGCTTGTAAATGATTTTTCCTTCTATTTTGTCATTACACATTCCTTACATACCATGTTAGTAGGTTTCACAATCTTAGGCAAATCTCTAACTGCCAATCTAGTACTAACCTTCACAATGTTATCAAAGTTGATATGACAAAATCTCTTATGCCATAACCAACTATCATCCACCTTAGTAACTAAACATGTCATCTTCGTAGGATTCAATTGAATTACATTACCTCTTATCCTTGTACCAGTACCAATCAATGTACCATCTTTATCTTTGATAGTACAAGTCTTCTCCGTGAACTGCAACTAATATCCCTTGTCCACTAGCTGGCCAACGCTCAAAAGATTATGTTTGAAATCATCCACAAAATAAGCATCATCAATGTTAGTCTTTTCATCAAGTGTAATAGGTCTTTTTCCTTTTATATGATAGGTTGCATTATTTCCAACTCTAACTACTCCTCCATCATAGCTATTGAATTCAACAAACTTATATCTCCAATCACATGATGGGAACAACCACTATCAATAATCTAATCAGATTTCTTCTTTTCAACTTGTGATACTAATGTTTTTTCTTTTTTAACTTCTTATTTTTAAGGTCTTTCTTCCTTAATAGCAACAAATCCTATTTCATCATCACTTTCACTCGAGATTTCCCCCACTTTAGCATTTAATTCATCCTCATCAGCAAAAAGTCAATCCTTGGGTATTCTTGATTTCTAGGGCTTTCTAGTCTTTCTTACTTTAGGAAATTTAGAAGAATAATGACCATATTCATTACAAATCCAACACTTAAAAAATTTGTCCTTTAGGTTCTCTCTTCATAAGCAGGGCAAGTCCTTTAATCTTCTTTTCTTCTTCAACTCTTGTTCGGCTACTACTGGCATAATCTCCACTTGTACTAGCACTCCTTGTCAACATAGGTTGAACACTTAATGCGCTAAAAGTAGTTTCAGCTCTACGCAATTCTCCACTCTGTCTCATCCACATTTCTACTAACTACAATCTCTCAAGAAGAGTTTTTCTTGTAAAATCAGATGTGTAGGGAATAGCTTGTTCAATCATTTGTGTTGTATGTTTGTATGCAAGCATCGAAGTCTTCAATATCTTCCATACAAGTTAATCTTTAGATTTCTCTCCACCACAAGTCTTAATACCTGTAACAATCTCTGCTATTCTACTAGAGTAACTTCTTACAAATTCATGCATCATTTTAGCATCTTGAAATAAGCATATCCAATTTTGTAATCTAACCTTCTGAGCATGTTTATCACCTTCAAATGTACTTTGCAAAGCTTTCCAGATTTCATAAGCAAGTCTTAAAGATTTTACCTAAGCAAATTCATTTTTAGGAAGAGCTGATAAAAGTGCTTCTCTAGCCAGCATATTGAACATGAATGTGTCTATCCCAGTTTCATTACAACCTTCAAGCTTGTCTTCTTCAATCACATCATTTTTGCCTGTAGTAATCAACCAATAACCCGGACACATGCATAGCAAATGTCTCTTCATCTTCTCCTTTCAACTATCATTGTTGACTCCATCAAACTTCAAACTTTCTTTCCTGAAATGCGCCATAGATCCCCTTAAGTTGTTAAAGTTTTCCTTCAAGGACCTAATGCTCTGATACCAATTGTTAAAAAGTAAAGTCCACCAAAATAATTGAGTGGGGGGTGAATCAGTTATGCAATTAAATCAACCCTCAATATCCTTATTAATTATGAAAGGTTCAAACAGTAGATGCAACAACCATAGAAGGATAACCATACACAATAACACTAGATCTGTTAACTAGGGAAACCCTTGATCAGAGGGAAAACCTCAGTGGGGATGGTATCCACAAAATGATGTACTAATATAAAAATTCCTTGTGAAAGGATGGACCCTATTAGGAGTCAATGATATACATTCAATACATATGAGTGCCTGTTAGGAGACTTTGAATCCCTGTTAGAAGATTCCAATCCTGTTAGGAGTTATGCCAACCTTGTTAGGAGTTGAGGGAAGACAGATGGACCCACTATCCAAACAACTTCAATACTATCTCCATTGAATAATGCAAGTGTACATCAACAATTGTCCAACAATAACTTCTTTTGCCAAATACAATTCCTTGTAAGCTCATTGTGTCTCAACTAACCAATTCCTTCTCTGATCCAATAGATATTCGCATGTAAGTTCGCACAATACATAACATCATATAATCTGCACTGGATACTAATCCACAAGGAAATGACCTTTCCTTTATACCAAGTCCTAAAACAAATTATTGAGTCGGTTTCCCAATTTACAATGATAATATAGGACCAACTTAAGATCTTACATTACAATATTACGTCTTTTTCACAATTACAAGTAATCTATTAGCTCACAGTCTTCACTGCTTCATATTCATTAATCATCTGAATGTGCATGGTTAACCAAAGCATCTTCAGCATGTCTTCTGTCTATGTTCGCTCAACCAGATTCCATCTCTATTAGGAGATACAATCCAAACAACAGTATCCACTTTCCAGAAATGTTGTCTGAAAGATGCCTTCACTAAATTCTTCATATATTCGTCCAGTTTTCATATTTTTGTAAACTTCTAACTGAAGCATCTAGTCATACTCTAAACATAATACCATGTGTGCATAAGCTGATCTTAAATCCTCGACCGCGCAAAGCCACACTCTATATGTTGCTCTGCCAATCTTGATAGAATAATCAACATGTTAACATCAATGACAAACGTTGTCATGAATGCAACACACAACCATTGAATCATGTCTCCAACACTGCTAGGATACTCCCCTATAGGTATACCATCAGCATTCATGCTAACAGAACCTACATCCAAGATAGGAGTATAAACATGACCTTAGGTACTTGGAACAAAGTCATTTAAACGTGGATCAAAATTTTCATGAGGAAAGTCTGGGGATGCAATATCATGCATGGAAACCACCACAACCTTAGAGTTATCCCTCCTATCAGGTGTACCTAAGGGAAGACAGACACCCAAATCCTTAGCCTTCTGAGGTTGATCCTCGTAGCTCAAAATAAGAGAAGAGAGTTGAAAGGGCCCCTACGTTCTTCATCAATACAACATAAGGACTGAATATGAGACAATAAGTGTCTATATCAATGAGTTGATAAACTTCATGGTTATCATTATAGCCTGTGTCATCAATTTTTGAGTTTTGTAATCCAATTTTGTGTGCTTGGCAAGTAGAATCCAAACATGTACAGTAAAGCCAAAGACATTCAAATGACTCATTTTGGACTTCCTTAGAGACCAAGCTTCCTCTGGGGCCATCTTAAAAACTTGTGTGGGAGACTTGCTCAAAAGATAAATTGTAGTGTAGAATGCTTCTGCCCAAAATTTCTTTGGAATATTTCTGTGCTCCAACATAGATCGGGCGATCTCAGTGGTTGTGCAATTTCTCTACTCAACAACAAAATTTTGTAGTGGGGTATGAGGTGTGGTAAGTTGATATGTAATTCCATGTGTCACACAAAAGTTGGAGAAATTAGAAGAACAAAATTCCCACCTGATGTCTGAACTATGAGTGACTATCTGGCAGCCTGTCTCTTTTTCCACTAAGGCCTTATACTTCCAAAACATGATGAACATCTCTGTTTTGTTTTTAACACCTCTGTAAAGAGCCTGGCTCTTATGTTGTAGAACTGTGATATGAATTTTGATATATATTGTTTGCAAAATTTTTTGGTTTTTTAAAATAAATGTATTTTTGGATTTTTCACAAAATTTGGAAGATAACAACAATGCATATAAAGTAAATTGCAATTTTTAAACTCCCTTAATTTATTATGCAAACACATGCAAATATGTACAATGCTCACACCTTTATTTCAAAATTTAGTGAACCTGGTAAGGCAAAATGGCAATGCTGCTGTCTTCAGATAATGCATGTCAGCTTGAATGAATCTCAGATGTTACACAGGCCCCCTACCAACCCCAACGACCCTAGTATGCATTTGTACTTTTGGACTGTTCAAACGCTGCCTCTGTAATCTTGATCACAGTCTTTCCAGCACTAGCACTAGCCGTCATACACACTTGGTTATCCCAAAACTTCTTTCACAACCAATTTAATACACTACAACCTGCAATATGTAACACTCAGCAGTGATAGAATTGCAGATCTTCTAAGGAAAACACTAACATACAGATCATTCCACTTGAGAACCTCAATACCAACCACTTTCAGCAGATAAAGTTCAATCTCGAGCTTGAATCGATCCAAGTCTCAGTCCCAAATCACAGAAATAATATTCACACAATTCATTGTCATGGTTAACCAACTCAAAGTGCAGAAATCTGAAAAGAATTCACAGTTCTTTTCAGAGAAACTCTTGACGACCTTCCTCATAAAAAACACAAAGACATAGAATGAGTCGATCCTTCTCTAGAGGTTTGCATTTATAATTAATGAAGCCAAGAAAGCTTCTCCCTCACACCAATGGCTAGTAGCTTCATTAACACACTTTTCACTTGAATGAACTTTGCTTTTGGTTGCATATTCAATCTTGAAGTATAATAACTAATGTACCTTTTTAAGTAATTAAACTTGAATTAGGCTTATAACTTAAGTAAAACTTAATACTTTTCATTATATTCCAAGCACAAGATATTGTCAAGTATAGATGCAGTAATAGCTTGACCAAAGCATCTCCCAAAATGCACTGCTAAAAAATGGAAACTAGCCCAACTAACTTACTATAAATAGCACTTCAACTACCAGAGACCCTCAAGACAGATTGTTAGCTCACAAGGGTCGCAATGATGAGCTAACATAAACAAGTTCCTGAAACTTGCTTAAAGGGGGACATCACAACCTCCACATTCTTCTACTAAAATCATCAACAAATAAGAGAAAATACATGGATCTAATGACTGATTGAGTGTTTATTTGTCCACAGACATCTATATGAACCTGACTGCAAGACTTTGGATTCTCTCCAAGTGTCACCATCTGAGAACAAAGTCTAATGTTGTTTTACAGCCTGACAAGGTTCACAAAATCCATGACTCTGGGTTTGAATCTCGGAAAACCCGACAACCAGAGCCTCCCAAACTAGCTAAGAGGGATAGTCAGCAATTAGGTGCACATACCATCTAGTTGTGGAGAATGACAGATATCTAACTAACTAATAATAGATTGAGCTCCATATCTAGCACAAAGTATGTATTGAGCAATATCAAATTTCTTCCACTAGATGTGATCTAAACGTTGCCCTTTTTGACAATAGTACACTCCTTGCCCCCTCCAAATATCATTGAATCAATGAAAGGCTAGTATTTTGTAAATCAATCCCAAGAATGTATGAAGACTGAAGAGGTACTAAAGTTAGTGTACTAGGCAGATGATTTCACATGATCAAAAGGACATTTGACCATAAACACATAGAAGACAGACTCCTATTCAAAATGTGTGGCACAATGGGCCTCTCCTAGACCCTCCCTGTCAAGATTTCTCACACACCAATCGTTTCTTGCAATATTTCTTCAAAAGGCCAGCTTATGATAACTAAATATTCTTCTTAGGATCTCCTGATATTTACGTTGTCCCTTCTATTGCAAGGAGGACTTCCCTTTACCTTTGTCCTTATCTATGGCTTTTGTCGTGAAAGATTGCCTGGTATACGAAGTGTTGGTGCTTGTCCTAAATTGATGTTTCCACCAATCCTACTATAGAAGCTTGTTGTAGAGATCAAGAAATTTGAGATCAACACTGGTAAAAGTGATATTGAGTGTCGCAATGAACTGGTCATATGAATGTGGCAATGTAATGTCCCCTTTTTCTGGGACATTATAATTTTTTGCTGCCGGCTCATTTCACCTAGGTTTCAGGGGCGAAAAGGTTCTTTACAGGGTTCAGTTCGAGATTTGACCTAAACATTTCTAGTTTCAGACCCATCAGAGCAGTTTTGGCAGGTTGTCCGGATGCTTACTATTTTTAGTAAGTAAACAGAGCTCAGAATTCTTGGTATCTCAATGTTGGTTTGGAAGCATCTCGTCGAGAGCTTTCCAACGAGTTATTGCACGTGCTTATCCGAGTTCATTTGGTCAGTTATTTTAATGCCTGATGATTATATGGTTTACTGACTAAATGACTTTTAAAATTCATTTAACTTGTCACTTTATTTTAAAAAGTACTATGTTCACTTAAGTGACTAAAGCACAAAAAGGGTGCATTATCCCACATTGCCTAAAAAGGTATGCATCACATTGGGAAAAGTGATTAAAGTACAACAAGCTCAACATGGGAAGTTATGAAGAATATAATATTTAAAACAAATATTAATCTAGGAGCTGGAAACAATTATTGGTTATCTCTTTGAGGATGCAAACCCTTGAAGGAACATTTGAAGGTTGGGCGCAAACCTAGCCTTCTTACAGGTTTTATCTACATTTGCCAATCTAACTGTTATTTCTATTTATAAGATTGGATTATTTGGATTGTTGCATGTTATTGTATTGTTGTTATATAATACAGTAACATATTTGGTGGTTATTTGTGTTAATTTCTGATTCATATATGTACTTCTAAATATTGGAGGAATAAAACAAACTTTTTTGAGTTTTCTTGTATTCAAATTTGTTGGCTATAAATCGATTAAAGTTCTGGAATTTATATCAAGTATTGGTTTTCTGTTCGGTTTTAAATCTGCACTTTAATATCAAGGGTTTTTTTGGAAAAAATATCCGGAAAGGGATACTACAATGGTATCAGAGCCTTAAGTCCTACCATCTTGTGGGTTTTGTTGGTTATCAAAATTGCTGGTCAGATACCTACAAGCCTTGCCTACTCAATGCTGGGTATCTAACTGATTTTGGCCAACTTGACAAGATTAATCTAATAGATTCAAATCCTTTGCACTTCTGGCTTCGTCAAACCAAGGCCTGCTCACCCAAATCCTAGATAACAAAAACTCGGATTCAAGATGATTTACAACGGATTTTAACATAAAAACAAATTCCTCAACTGGCAAGTGTTCAAGGAAACTTCTGGATAATGATTAACGATTATTATTCTTCAAACTTTGATTACTTTGTTAGAATTGTATGCTGCTGAAAGGAAAATTATAAAATGAATTATTACAACAAATAAGATCAAACTCTTAAAGGGAAAAACGTTAAAGTGTTGCTAGCATATGGATTAAAAATCATGACCAGATTAATGATCAGTGCCAAATTTTAATGGGTAATAGAGTCAAATACATTATTATCTCATACAACTTTATGATGTCGATTATATAATATTTGCAAATTATTCTGTCATTACAATGCCTCAAATTGTTTCGCTTTTCCACATATTTAAATCAGTCTATAATGCTTTAACCATTTAATGGACAAAATAGATACGAATAAAGAGAACAACAATATCTGCAATATTCGTATTTATCAGATTTAAATAGGAGCAAACAATTTGATCTGCCTACTTTAACAATGAACTATAAACAAATAAATAATGAAACGATCATAAAGGACAACTCAAATGAATTCTAACTCTAAAACAAATAAAACTCTTACTGATTTTATTGTTGAAAAGATTGTGTCGAAGACACTCAGATTGCTGATGCTCTACTCAACACAGCTCACTCTCAGACAATTTCAGTATTTACGCTCAACGATTTTTTAATCTTCCACTTGCTTTGTTCAAAACTTCAAAATTCTCCCTTTAAAGAAATTCAATGACATGCATGCTTTGGATATACAGGGCTTCTTTTTTAAAAACAGTTTTGATAGTAAAAATGAAAATTATTGCCCTTGTCTGATTTTACATCTTATATTTATAAGATGCCAAAAGGTGTTGGTCGCCTTTTTTTAAAATCGCACCTCTTCATATCAACTAACCAACGCATGCAACAATTTTTTAACCATCAGGTTCAACAGGAGTCTCCAACGTAAGTACTTTACATTATCAAGTAATTCACAAAAACAAGAAGAGAACGTTGGGCAATATCCAGTTTGACCAAACAAACACAAAGTTATGCACACAGCAGATTATACATCAATATATTGTCACAGACTTAGAAGTGGAGGTCGGTAAGACATATACTATGGACGGTACTGAAATATTGAAGACTATCATCTATTCATGATGACCAGAGCCATTGTATCACACATTATTCTAAGGCCCCGTGATGATTGAAGAGTGAAAAGGAACATATGCTGTGTAAAGAAGAATTCAAAGGACGGTATTAAGAAGCAACTAGAGTGAGTCTGTGCAAGAAGTTGGCATTTTCGAATAACAACAATAGAAGGAAAATTGGTCGGTGAATGGTAAAATCTACAGGTTGTTGGCTTGAAGAGAGTCAGGTCTCTAGGAGATAGTTATTCATCAGTTCAAAGTTGGAAGCAGACTGATATATCTTCCACGTAGGCTGCTACTTCATTATCACACTGCACATGTATAGCAATCTCTAGGTTGGATGGCAGATATCATTGCATGAACGACGGCATTCCCTGGAGGTAATCATGGCATAGGTTAAATACATATGGTGGGCAGCTATGAGGTCACGACATGATGCTATGAAATAGTTATAGAAGGACCCCTGAATATTGCACGCCTCGAGTGTTAGTGCCAACACTGGTATTACATTTCGTCCCTTAGCACGAAGTGACTCCTCTTGGCAGATTGACAGGTAGGATTAAGACCAGTTCCAAGTAAAAGAACGGTGATTGAGTTGAACGTTAGAGGGACAGTTTGACGTGTTCCCAGTATCAAGCTAGCACCCCATACATATACACACTAGACAGTTTGGTGGAGATGGCCGAGGGTATCCCAGTTTGTGTAGGAAGACTCGTAGTTACCATTCACCAGTTTTTCTATAGTGGGTTTTCATATAGGGGTTGAACACTCCTAAGCATGTACGTTGTTCATAGCTAAATGGGAGGGCATTCACTGGACTTATATTCCACCTAGATGCATTGGTTTATACTAGGTTCTCTATTGTACTCTGCAAATATATTTAAATCAGACTCAGAATCGTGCCTTTAGCATTCTGTAATTGGTTGTTGTTATGGAAAATAGTGTAGTGCCTAGTTGTCATGTTGAACCTTGAGGATGCCGTCTAGAGCTTAATGAATACATGTATGTTTGTTTTCATAAGTTTATGATAAGCCTTCTTATTATTTTGGAATCACTAGTATGATTGTAATAAATTGTGTGAGGAAAGCTTTCATAATATCTGTTTGACGAAATCCCTGTCACTTTTAAGTTTCAAAATTTTAACACCAACCAGCAATCAAGGTGGTAGTCGTGAGTAGAATAGACGAGATGCAGTGGAGTTTCCGGCATTGGTGAAAGTTTGTACATTTTGCAGTCAAACGCCACCTCAATCAACACACCAGTTACGATTGGAGGTTTACTGATTTACTGTTATCGGGTTGTTATGAATATCAAATGTTAATGTTCAGTTTGAACTCTTTTGATGGATTTTGAAATATTAATGGTTAAATCAGCGAAGATTATTACAATGGTGTGATTTCATAGCATACACAACAGGGAACGTACACCAAGTGTTTGAGAATATAGACTTAAACAAACCTTTAAGTCTTCTGGTCAGTTTGGGACTAAAATTATTACAATGGTCAGTTTGGCATTGAGATTATTACAATTTGGGACCAAACGGGAGCTTTGGAGGCCATTCTGGAGTTGCACCAGTCTCTCAGTGATACAAACTACAACTTAGGACTGTATGTTATCCACATATTCATTCTAAAATCCTTTAATACAGTAACATATCAGTACTATGTGTTCAAGACTTGGTTTTCATGATAACTATTTAACGAAATACCCCAGTTTTAAACCAGAACTCCATGGTTAGAATTAGTAGAGTTTATTACAGTGGTAATGTAACATTCTGAAAGTATGTATTCAGCTTCAAGGTGAAGTTTGCAAAAATAATCGTACAGGTAGAACTTATGAAACAGGATTGGGTCCATCTTAGGCAGATGAAAAGCTACATGGCAGAGGAAGTGGGACGAGACTTCAAATTCGATATTAAAACCAAAGTAAGGAAACTGTACGATAATTGTAACAAATTTCCGTCAAAGCTTCGAAAAGAATTTCCTTTTATCAATTATGGGGACTCTCAACTAGAGCTGCAAAACAAGACGAATTTGACAAAAAACAAATATTATGAATTGGCTCGAGATCTCCTTGCAGAGGACAGGTACAGAAATTTGCATAAGACATTGATCAACATAGTATAAAAATGAAGAGCAACCTTCGCATGATAATATGCAAAATTCTAATAATGGACAAGTATACTAATAGGCAATTGAGAGACAGAAGTATCTTATGGAACTATTTACACTAGTCCTTCTGATGAGCATGTTGCTGGCCCATGTAGAAGAGTTGACCAAACCGCCAACGTTGGCAACTCCCCATCTTATTTAGACATGGAAAACACCAGCGTCTTATTGGGTGACATGGAAATTAACTTGCATAAATTTTATGGTGATACTAGACTGCAAATTATGTCAGATTTTGAGGAGCAAAGGACATTTGAAAATGTTGTCTCCCTAGGTGATCAAAAAATCAAAAGATTCTATGGAGAACAGCCCGCTTGTGTTCAAAGGAGATGGTCAAAAACCATTATCAATCCTTGACTTATTGGATATGTTTTTGGTCAAAGAGGACAAGCTTGTCCAAGTGTTGACAAGGATGGATGATTCTTCCAAATTGATTGAGGATCTCATGTGGAAGATTGTGATAGAAGAGAGACATGGGAATGCATGTGGTTTCACAAGCCCTCTTTTACGTACTATTTTTGAAACTTTGAAAATGACAAAACATGAGTACTTGCAACTATTAATGGATAGAGATCTAGCAATAAAATTTGGGAAGGACAATGAGAGTGAGGTAGATGAGCTATACCTTCAATTGAGCTTAACACGTTACTCCATCCACAAAGCTGAAAATCAAACGAGTGGGGCAGCCACTCATGAAGAAGATAAACGTGGTTCAAGGGCACACGAAATCACGCAAATCATTGAAAAAATTCATAAATTGGATAGATGTGAAAGCAAACAATGTAATTCAATCACGTGTTCCTCGTTTGAGACTTTCTATGATGAGAAAAATTCCATGGATCAGCAAATTGATGAGTCTAGAAATTCTGATTTTTATGACAGCAGTTGTACATCTTCACATGAGCACTTGGTTAGTGATACAACAAGTGAGGATAATTTAGAGATTTCAATTAATGGTGAACCGAGGATACTTATGGTGGAGTTGGAAGTTCAGATTTATCCTTAGCATGCTCTGAGGGACTTTTCAGCTTCCCAGAGATTTATCACCCAGCTCTTATGAGATGGCCACGGCCTACTTGTTGATTGGTGATTTTCCTTGTTGGTATATTCCAGCTATCAGTGATTTACCGGTGTATGTTAGTAGTATATTCGTTGATTCTATTTGGCTTTCAAGGGTCAATGAGTTATTTGCAGATGAGTGGGGAGAACATACACTACTGTACGTTCCACATGAGGTGTCTACATTTTTATCCAACAATGTATTGAAAATAGTGTCAGCATTCATGATGTTGGTGATTCACCAACCACTCTTTCCCTTATCCAAGATCATATTGATCGGGTGATCGGGGATCTGGGTGTTAATAGTATCTTACATCTAGTGGATTATGTTATGTTGTTACACAGTCACAGGATTATGATCTGTGTGTTTCAGCCTTCTGACACATCAGAGTTCCAAAGATTAGAATTACTCTGTTTTCACTAAGGTGATATAGTGGTGGAGTCAGATTGGCCAGATCTGTCATTGTCATCGGTACAGATATTGCAGGAGTGGTACGGTGGTAAAGTGGTACAGATATTACAGGAGTTGGTTAGTGGTATCTCAGACAGTGCACGAGTTCTCACTTAGGATCCAAGTGGAGCATCCCTGTGTATTGCCTTTTATTGGGGAGCTAGGTGGAGAGTTTGGTTGTTATCATCTTGGGGTGGATATTGGTACATTGATGAGCTCCCATCTTCACTTGACAGTAGAGACTTGCAGGGTCACTCATGGAGTGAGGCATTCATTCTTACTGAGGGTATTGGCACATGGAGCAGCAGCATATGGCAATTGGTGTCCCTTTATGGTGAGACTCGGGATCTTGGCATTCGGTTATTTGGCACATTGATTCCTATCATGTTGTTTCATCATTCCGAGTTCAGGATGATGCATACCGGGGTACATAGACGAAGGAGTAGAACCTCTTTCTTGAGGCGAGTATGGGATCCTGGCATTTGGTTTCTACAAGTATGAGTGGATTGCTTGAGGGCAAGCAATCTTTGAGAAGGGAGGCTTTGTAATGTCCCCTTTTTCTGGGACATTATAATTTTGTGTTGCCAGCTCATTTCGCCTAGGTTTTAGGGGCGAAAAAGTTCTTTATGGGGTTTAGTTCGAGATTTGGCCTAAACATTTCTAGTTTCAGACCCATCAGAGCAGTTTTGACAGGTTGTCTAGATGCTTACTATTTTTAGTAAGTAAACAAAGCTCAGGATTCTTGGTATCTCAATGTCGGTTTGGAAGCATCTCGCCGAGAGCTTTCCAACAAGTTATTGCACGAGCTTATCCGAGTTCATTTGGTCAGTTAGTTTGATGCCTAATGATTATATGGTTTACTAAGCGACTTTTAAAGTTCATTTAACTTGTCACTTTATTTAAAAAGGTACTATGTTCACTTAAGTGACTAAAGGACAAAATGGGTGCTTTATCCCACATTGCCTAAAAGGGCGAGCATCACATTGGGAAAAGTGATAAAGGTACAATAGGCTCAACATGGGGAGTTATGAAAAATATAACATTTAAAACAAATATTAATCTAGAAGCTGGAAACAGTTACTGGTTATCTCTTCGAGGACACAAACCCTTAAGGAACATTTGAAGGTTGGACGCAAACCTAGCCTTCTTAGAGGTTTTATCTAGATTTGTCAATCTGACTGTTATTTCTATTTATAAGATTGGATTATTTGGATTGTTGCATATTATTGTATTGCTATTATATATTACAACAATATATTTGGTGGTTATTTGTGTTAATTCCTGGTTCATATTTGTACTTTTGAATATTGGAGGAATAAAACGAACTTTTCTGAGTTTTCTTGTATCCAAATCGGCTGGCTATAAATCCATTAAAATTCTGGAATTTATATCAAGTATTGGTTTTCTGTTCGTTTTTAAATCTGCACTTTAATATCAAGGGTTTTTTGGAAAAAATATTTGGAAAAGGATACTGCAGGCAAACTCTTCAATGTATGACTACCATGTCCTCCTTCCATTGCGTGACCAACAGCCTCTAGCTGGTCATGAATATCCTTGATCTTCAACAGAAGCACTTGCACGGACACCTTCTTATCCATCGTGATTAAAAACAGCTGGTTCTTGAGTAAGAATGATTTGCTTTTATCTGAGTTTTCATGGAGATCCTTCAAAAGTTTCCATAAAAGAGGAGAACGTATTCTTAGCATCCCATTGTTCACATACAAAATTCAATGCTTCTAAATTGATAATTTACTAGAGATCCTTTGTTCAAGTCCTGTAGTGAATGTTTGGTTGGTCCCCCACATGTGGTCCCACCAGTTGGGCTGAGTTAAACCAAAATCCAAAACTAAAAATAAAAACTGTTGCAGTGGCAGAGAAGAGAAACGCTATAGGAGGCAACATTGTTGAAAATGTAATAGGGAATTTAATGTTATATTTTAAATGCTTTTAGTTTTTGTAGTTTGTAATAACGTCCTACATGTGGCATACCTAGAGTAGCAGTTCGATAAGCTCTCCAAATATAGCCACCTAGGACCAGGTGTGTGGATCTTAAATTAGAATAGTTTTTTTTAGTTTGTAGGTGGAGTGTTTAATGATTTTTAGAATCCAATAATAAGTAGTAGGCAGTTTTTGGAATATTCCTGACTTAGAAAACGACTGTCTAATATTGGTAGAAAAAAACGTTTCAGATTCTTATCCTTTTTTTGGATAGAAGACATTCTTCTTTTCTAAAATAAGAAGAAAACGTTTCACATCCTTTAATAGGAAAAAGAAAGTCAGTTTTAAGGGTGAGCCAGTCGGCTATGTAACACACGAATCGAATTTGGAGAGATATGGAATGTTTTTTTATTTTGTTTTTGTGCAAGTTTTCGATGGTCTGAGTTTTGAACGGATTTTTCTTATCTTCTCACTGGAAACAAGTTGATAGTTTGCAGAAGATTAAAAAGTTTTAGTTTTGGGTCGAATTCGGTATGTTTGCAGAAAATTAGTCTCAGTGCATGGGTAATATCTCCCAAATGCACCGTTGGATTTTCATGAACTTTGGATATGTTATTATAGGCCTAATTACACCCATCTTCACCAGAGTGATTGAAGAGTTTTGATCTGGTTCAAGAGTTATTCATGTCTGAGTGCAGGCCTATCTAGAGACAGCAAGAAGCAATGTTTTGCAAAAAAATGTACTCTGATGCGGGGTCAATATCTCAAGTTTGAACCGTTGGATTTCTCTCAAATTTTTATATGTTGTTTGAAACCTAGTTACGCAAAATATCAACGGTTGGATTGAGAAAATATTGTCGGGTTCAAAAGTTATACATGTCTATTCACGGGCCTATCTAGAGACAGCAAGAAGAAATGTTTTGCAGAAAAATGTACTCTGATGCGGGGTCAATATCTCAAGTTTGAACCGTTGGATTTCTCTCAAATTTTTATATGTTGTTTGAAACCTAGTTACGCCAAATATCAATGGTTGGATTGAGTATATCTTTTATGGTTCGAAAGTTATTCATGTCTGAGTGCAGGTCTATCCGAAGGCAGCAAGAAGATATTTTGGGGGATTTTATTTTCAAAGTTTTGTTTATTGAATGTGATTTTAGTGTGTGATCCTGAAGGTTGTAGATGCCCCTTGAAGCAACTCAGTTGAGTGACTGATTCCTCCTGAGTTTTCCAAGGTGTGGCTCTGCATCAAAAACTATAGAACAATTGATGTTGTCTACTGCTTGTTAATCGCAATCTATGCATACAACAAGTTGATGAGCCAATTCATGTTTGAGATTGTAAACCTACATAAAGCCAAATATGCTCAGATACCGATTCGTCCCATTTTGGCTTGGCTTCCGCATCTGATGCGGACGGATGCGTGGAGCACCCGGATGCCCTACGAGTGCTGGCCAGAAGCCATTCGGGCGCATCCGTGGGCCCAGTGCCGGCTAAGCCCTAAAAAGTAATAAAATATCATTTATTTTAACTTAAACTTCCATAACAACATGTGATTAAAAGCATTTTTAAAGTGTTTTTTCACAATAAAACTCTAAAACGACCCTAGAAGTCAACATAGAAGCATTCACAAGTCATTTTAGAATTTTGTTTGCACCTACAGCCACTCCTTCATTGTGAAGCTAAGTTCAACATTTTCAAAGAGGATCGATCGAAGAGGGAGAGATAGCTTTCTCAAAGAAGTTTAAACCATTCAAGGTAAGTGGTCAATCCTTTTCTTGAGTACTTAGATGAATTTTTTTGAGTTTTTGATGATTTTTTTCAAGTTCTTGAAGGTTTTCTTAAAGTTTTTTTTCAAATTTTTTTTTTTTGAAAGATATGTAGAAGCAACTTTGGGTATCTATTTTAGTAGTTTTTCTCACTTCTTTCCACTTGTATGCATGATCATTGATGTTCATAGTTGTTAGGAACTAATTAAAATTTATTTATTTTCTTATAAAATAGGTTGCAAAAAACTAGGCAAGAATGGATACCGGTGGTAGTGCTAGTCAAAGTTCAGTGGGGGGCCAAGGAGGGGAAGGGACTAATAATTTCAAAATTGATGTAGGTTCTCCTTTGTGGAGACATACAACACGGATATCACAGATTTCAGGAGGTGGCTCATACTATTGGAAGTGCAATTATTGTCAAAGTAACAAAGAAAAACCTTTCAATAGCTCATATTCCCAAGTGAAACTTCATTTTATGGGCCCTACTGGCAAAGGATTTGGAATGTGCAAAGACAAAAATGGTACTGGGATGACTAGCGCAGAAATACTTTTATTTGTATGAGAACAAGAAGCTGCTGATGCATTAATCAATAGATCAAAAAAAAAGCTACTATCAAGGTCCTTCCTCAAAGAGCAAGCCACAAACACCCACTAAACCAATTGCATCCTCCCAACACCCATTCTTGCAAGTACCTATGCCAGGAGAGGATGAGGAAGAAGTGAAAATTTCAACTTGCAAAAGAGGCCCATTGGACACCACATTTAAAATGGGGGCAAAAGACCGCGCTGATGAAGCTATTGTACGTTGCCTCTATGCGAATGGGCTTTCTTTCAACTTGGTGAGATCACCATATTGGAAGGAAATGGTGGCAACAATCAAAGAATCACCAGCTAACTACACAAGCCCGGGCTATGAAAAGGTGCGTACAACTTTATTGCAACAAGAGAGGGCACATATAGAGAAAGACTTTCAACCAATCAAAAAATCTTGGAAAACTTTGGGTCTAACTATTGTGTCAGATGGTTGGAAGGATACAAGAAACCGGCCACTGATTAATGTGATTGCAATTTCCCCCAAAGGGGCAATGTTTTTGAAGGCCATTGATTGTAAAGGGCAAGTGAAGGATTTAGAATTCATTTCTAGAGTTCTCATTGAGGCCATCGAGATGGTGGGTAGTGAGAATGTGGTACAGGTGGTCACTGACAATGCCAAAAATTGCAGGGGTGCGGGTGTTTTAGTTGAGAGTCAGTATGACCATATTTTTTGGACTCCATGCACTATTCACTCCCTTAACTTGATCATGCGGAGGATTGGCACTGAAGCAGATTGGGTGAAGAAAATATATGAAGAGGGGGAGGACATACAGATGTTTGTGACCAACCACCACATGTCACAATCCATTTTTAGAACATACTCCAAATTGGAGTTGCTGAAGGTAAATTAATTTTTTTAAATTACTAAGTTTCATGGTTTTGTAATTTAGTTAAAAATTAAAAATTATAATTATATTGTCAATTGACATATTGTTAACTTGCTTAGGTTGTTGAGACCCATTTTGCATCTCATACAATCGTTATGAGACGACTCCTCAAGGTAAAAGATGCATTAAGTCAAATGGTCATCGGTCATCAATGGGGTGTATGGAAGATCTCAAATTCAGAAAGAGCACAAAGGATCAATGATTTGATCTTGAATGAGAGTTGGTGGGCTCGTGTGGCATATGTATTGGATTTCAGCGAGCCAATCATGACTATGCTCCGTTTTGCTGATACAGATACACCTTGCTTAGGGGATGTTTATGATGACATGGACACCATGGTTGAGAAGGTAAAACATTCTATACAAGCACATGAGAGTGACCCCACACAATGTGAAGCCTTATGCAAACAAGTGCAAGCAATTATCAACCATCGCTGGAATAAGATGACTACCCCATTGCACCTCCTTGCATATGCCTTATCTCCTAGGTACTATAGTGAGGAGATAGCTGGTATGCCGGGTAGAGTTGCACCATTTCCGGATGAGGAGGTTGCTGAGGGGTGCCACAAAGCCCTTTCACGACTCTTCCCACTGGAAGAAATGCATGAAAAAGTTAGGGAAGAATTTGGGTTGTTTGCTTTGAGGCTAAAGCATTCTCCATTTGCACTAAAGGACAAACTAAAATGGGAGCTATCACATGGTGGTACATGTATGGTCAACCTTTCAAGCATCTTCAACCTCTTGCAATCAAAGTCCTATCACAAGTTTTTTATTTTGTTTTATAAATTTGTTTTAAAATTTTATGTTTACACTTGCATTGTAGAATTTAGTGTTTCACAAATTCTATAAAATTAATTTGCTTTTCATTTGTATGTTTTGTGACAACTATATAGGTTGCTAGTTCTTCTGCTCCTGAAAGGAATTGGAGTACATACTCCTTTATCCATTCGGTGAAGCGCAACTGGTTAGGCTCCAAGAAAGCTGAGGACTTGGTCTTTGTCCACACCAACTTGCGTCTTTTGTCACGTAAGAATGATCATTACAAGGAAGGGGCAACAAAGCTTTGGGATGTAGCCCCTGAGTGTGCAGATTTGGATGCAACACTTCGTGATCTTGTTACAGTTGGAGACGGTGATGATGTTACTGTGGCACGTGTTGCATCTAGCATAAGTGGAACCATGCTTGGTTCAAATGATTTTTCAGCAGTTGGAGATGACAATGAGAATGTGGATTTTCTTGCGAATCCCTATGATTCAGAGTCAGACTCTGATTGATTGAATCTTCAAACTTCAATCATTTACCATGTTTTTAAATTTTATTTTGTTGGAATCTTGAACATGACCTATTTGAACTTATTGTTTAAGAGTCAAGACTAAACGCTAATGTTGGACAAGCACATATTGATATTGATATATAAATATCATATGAATTTTGAAATATTTTGAATTTTGTTTAAGGGTTCCAGTTAACTGTTAAGTATCATAGATTCATAGTCATATTATGATTTATCAAATGATTTGTTTTTGTATATTTCTTGCATTTCTTTGCATATGTTAATATTATAACTTGTGTGTGTGTGTGTGTGTGTGTGTATACGTTTCCTCCCACATCCGCATCCAAAAAAAAAAAATCCCCTGCATCATGTATCCGCATCCGAATCGGTAACTTAGCAAATATGAAATAGAGGCTCAAAATATATGATGATTAACACAATCAGTATTTTTAATCTCTAAAATGCTCATGCGTTAAGTAAGAGGCTAATGCAAAATCCATCCACAAGTCCACTTGAAAATGAGAGGAAATGCAAGGAAAAAGAAAGCTTATCTTGAAAGAACTTACTCTGCTTACTCTGGCAGTAATGCACAATTATAGGAGAATAGCAAAGAAGGGTTTATCAGCTTGCATGACAACTTTTATCAAGTCTCAATCAGAGGAAATTTTTTGACAAAAAAGGGGAGATACCTATTATCTTTATGGTATTGAATACCACAAAAATAAAATGTGTTCAGAATTATGTTCTATGCACCTGCAGTCACTATTTATGTAGATAAGATATAAAATTGTATTAACTGTCTTTAATTAAGAGACCCTTTCATAGCCAGAATGGCCTTACACTCATGTTTGTTGATGTTCAACCAGAAAAGCATTGAGAAGAGACTGGCAGAGCATGCATCTGTATACATGGTAACAGAAAAATAGAGATTCATGTAAAGAAGAAAGTGTATGCACAGAAACAAAAGCTCAAATTACCAATAAGAAATTGATGACACCTGATATGGTTGGACCGTTGGTGACATGTATTCTCTAAGTGTGCATCCATACAACATGCACTCTTTAGCCAGAGAGTAATTCCTGATCCTCAGTTCTGACAGAGCATATTGCTTGGTTATTTAATATTGCAGTTTACTGCTTTGTTTGGGTCTATCATCATATACTTACAGTTCATATATATCTTATACTAAATAAATAATTCATTATTTTCAAATAAGATACTTAGTCCTATCAACTGCATGTCACCATACAGAATAATAAATTCTTTATATTTTTTTCTTTCATATTCAGATAATGAAGTAGAAAACCTACCATGTAATCCAGACTTGTTCCCACTTAACCATATGGTCTCTATAGGATATTCTTTCTCCAGAACTTCTATAACTCCATGGAAGGATTCATGCTTACCATCATTAACATCCACCTGCCATTAATATTGCTTTAAGAACTTGTTTTTCTTTACTAAAAGCTGATAAAGACAATCAAATATTAGAAAGTATTAATTCTATAAAATTAGTAAAGGAAAAAGCATCAAATAAAAAAGTAATAAAGATGCTGCATGAGCTATTTCAGAAAGATCATTTCAATTGGTGCAAGGTAAAGAAAACGTCCTTAAGAAAGAAAATTGAGATTAATTTCCCAGAGAGAATGAAATTTTCCTTGGTTGTTTCTATTGGCAATCAAATAAAAAACTCACCATGCCACTCAGGAAAAAACAAGTCACAGGATAAAATGATTTTTAAATGAATGGCATCATCTTGAAATATCAATCACAGGTACATACATATCTGTGCATTTATCAAGCCTTTTTGCTAATGAAATTATCCAGGCAAATAGACCAAGCCATGAGCTCAGGTAATTATACTATGCTTACCTTACCATTTTAAGATGAACAATCCTTGAAGCATTATTCACAACTAAATCCCATTACAAATACATATATGAATGGCAGAGCTCTGAAGTAAATGCATATCACTGGCAACTCCTTTGATCGTCCATTCCCCCTGCACAAGGATCACAAGAACATGCCAATTTTGCATTGTACAAAACTATGACTCCCAACTTGTTGCCCCACTTTGGACCCTGTACCCATTTTTGCAGAAGCGGAGAAGTTTATGTCTTAGTTTGGTCTAGGTATGTCCAGGTCTAGTCTTTTCCCCTTAGGTGAAGAGATTCTCCATCAGATTTCCCATCTTTTCCTTCTTTCATATTTCATGGCTGGGTGGGTTTTCTCCTTGATGTTGTATGGGTAGCTTAGTACCTTATTCGATGCAGATTCTTGCATTTCATGAAGTTGTTTGCAAAGTCGGACCTGTTCACGACTTGTCTTACTTTTTCCCATGAAAGAATGACGCTCGTGGAAAATTGGATATGGCCCTCTCCTCGGCAGGTTTGCGACCCACGAAAGCAATTTCCCACAGTGGTTAAAGAATGAAGATCATGGATCAAAATAAGAATATTGTTCTCATTGCAGTATTGTACTTTGAGAAACACTTGGAATTCATCGTGATGCTCGAAATCACTTTAAGCAGAAAACCTGATGATGACTTCTCCTCAGCGGGTTTGCGACCCATGAAGTTTGTTTTCCGCTGGAAGCAACTGTGAAGGAAAGAAGCAAAGAAGTGGGCCCCCTCTCGACTTACGCAGTCCTTTTGTGATTTTCCGAATCCAAAGAAAAGGTTAACTCAAGAGTCAAAAGGTAAATAAAGCTAAGGCTGAAAACTAAAGATCGCCTTCTCCTTGGCGGGTTTTCAACCCATGAGGGCGATTTTTCGCATTCACAGAGAAATCAACTTTTTGAATAGATTGGATTCACAAATTGCACATAAGATACCTTAAGATGATAATGGAAAAAAGCCAGTCGCAGTTGGAAAAGTGTAGTGAGCAGAATCTGGCTGGGCGTATATTTCCTTATAGAGTACTCCGTTCTCAATTCTCTGGAACTAGGTGAAAAACGGGAAGGTAAGTATGAAATAAATAAAAGTTACCGTTAGGCCAATGAAAACGGTGAAAAGACATGGAAATGTCCATTAGAAACTCCCGCATTTATCTTTTAATTCATTCGTGTGCCGCAGATCTTGAAAATTAACGGATGGATTGGAATTCCTAAATAGAGGGAAACATAACGGTTTTACAAATTACCGCTTTTTCTTGAACTGTTATACTGTTAAAATTGTGCAACATTCTCAAATCTCCTATGTTGAAAATTAAATCCTTGTGCCTAATCCAGATTCGAATTTTCAATTTATCTTATACTCTGACAGAATGGCAACTAGATTCGCAGAGTTCGATGGATTAAATGGAATCAAGTCTACATTGCAAAGTTGCACAAACACCTCGCTCCATTTCTATGACATGCAAGTTTCAAAGGAGGTTGAGGTCGGAGCCAATTCATCCTATAACCGAGAAGCTCCGAGGGAGTGGGTTAGTAGAGGTAGCTGGGTTTTTGGTGGCAGTTCAAGCTCCCGACTCGATTGTTGAATGCATAAATCACTACAACCCGAATACCATACAAATTTTGTTGCCTGATCATACAGTTCTAATCTCTATTGATAGGCAAACTGTGGTAAATTGCCTCCGAATTCTAAAACAGGAAGAGTTTTCTGAATTGACAATAGGAGGAGCAATGTTTGAGTTCCCCTTGAAGAAAATGGTGTCGAGAAAAGAAATTATGAGATCCTAGTTTCAAAAGTCGCAGGGCACCAAGAGTAAGGTTCCTAAAACTCTATTCGGCACTGATCTCAAGCTCGAGATCGTAGATATACTGGTTCCCTTGCACAGATTGAAAGGTGAGGTAGATTCACTTAATTTTGTTGCACAGTATTTCTTTCTAGTACAAATTATCTGTTTGAATACACAATATGTTGATTGGGCCCATGAGGTAAGTGAGCATCTATCCAGAGCCCTTAGTGCCATGAAATTTTACAACACCTTTTCCATGTCTTCTTTCCTGATTTATATGCTAGCTTCTCTACAATTGTGGCAAGGCCTTCCCAGAATGGAGAACTTTCATGATGATGTGAAAAGCTATGAGTTCTACCCATGTTTACAGTTACAGAATAGTTATGTAGAATATGTCAAGGTTAATGACGCATTTACAATGAGGATTTGCAGGGAACTCCAAGGATGCCTGGAGAGGAGGTTCAGCGTGGAGGCAATGGCAGCTATTAGTCAATTTGGTAGCTACTTTATCCAGTTCTCATCCTTCTCATATTTGCATCTTGTAGCTTTCAATGGATTTCCTTTGAAGCTGCCCAAGTATCCAAGTGATATGATTGTGTTGATAGAGATCGTGAGACAAGCGATCCAGATGAACGTGCTGAGCACAAGCTTGAAGAAGAAAGGGGATGAATTCCCTATGAAGGTTGGAGCTTACAATTGTGAGTCTCGTTCTGATGCGAAAAACATGCTCAAAGCATTTGAGACTAAGTACAAGTTGGAAAAGTATGAGGTCGTGAGACCTATGTTCGACCCAAATGGGTACGCAAGAGAGGTGTTGTAGATCGGGAGCATGATCAAACATGTTACCACTATCGAAGACTATTGGGCAGATTGTAGAGACGACCTCGAAAGCAGAGATCGTGCTTTTTCTAGACTCACAGTGGAACAAATTAAAACATATGGTATCAACTTTGATGTAGAAGGCTTGGAGGATGATGGACAAAATATGTAAGGCAATACATATTTAATTAAGTTAAGGGCCATTCCTATTAGTTCAGAGCCTTATGTAGATGTTGAGGAGAATTTTGATATCATGATGGCCAGGATCATCAAGAGAACAGAGAAATGGGTTGAATGGACAACCAAAAGAAGCTGGAGTAAAGGTACAACCACTCAAGCTTCTCCAGCAGCTGCAACGCCTACTTCATCTCAAAGTGCTACACCAGGCGTGACCAAATCTTCCACTCAAGGGCCAGCTCAACCTTCAGGTGGAGGTGATCAACCTCCGGATAAGAATGTCCCCATAGCCAAGACCTATCATGATGGTTCCCTCCTAGTCATTGGAACCTAGACTAGTGTTGAGGAAAAGAAGATGGAGGAACCAAAGGATAGCACAGCCGCCTCAATTCCATCTCCCCATATCACACCAGTTCCATCACCTCATGTTTCTCCAATTCCTTCTCCCCGTACTACTCCAGTTCCCTCTCCTCATCATAGTCTCGTTCCACCAGCAAGTGCTACACTTCTGCAGCCAAGTGGCTCTTCATTACAGATAGCAGACTTAGGGGATGGAAAGAGTAGCAATACTGAGTCTACTGAGTCTAATGAGGCAGCGAAGAAAACTTCAGAAGTAGAAAAAGGCCAGACTTCTTCTCAGCTCATCTCTCGAGATCCGAAGAATCCCTTCTCTTCAACTGTTGTGACAATAACTCCAGTTAAGAAGATGTTTAGTGTAGAATCACTTGAGACGACCTCCAAGGTGATAGGTACAGACTCCTGATTGGAAGACACTCTGGAAAGGAAGAGGAAAAGAAAGGATAAAAGTATTTCTGCCAAAGATACTGTATTTTTCACAGTCCGTTCCGAATCTGCATTGGCAAAAGTAAAGAAGCAGAAAACCTTGTCTATACTTGGGCAAGATCCGGAAACAAGGCACCTGACAATGGAGATAGCTAAGCCTAACAACGGAGGAAGGATCGAAGACATGATTGTTGATGATTTTACTCTGCACTTAGTGGACCTTGGAGAAGCTAGGCATGACACCAAAGTTGGCTTGTGGAAGTCGACCAACAAGGTGATTGAGGGACAATTAGAAAGTCTAAAGTTGTCCAAGACCAAAATGAAGGCTGAGATAGAAGAATTGAATAGGTTCATAAGACAATTAGTCACTCCATTGGCAGCTATCTCTTGGGTATCAGTGACTCAAAATCCTACTGCTACTAAGGTTCAAGCCCTCATTTCTCAACTCCAAGAAGATAGACATTTTGGTCAGATTGGTAAAGAATGGATTGAGAAGCTCAAATTAAAAGGAGCCACTATCGTAGAGCAAATTGGTAATGTTATCTTAAGGTTGGAAACAAAAAAAAATAACATCATATCAAATAGCAATACTCTGGCTGGAGAAAGGGTCAAGTGTGATGATTGCATCTCCCTCTTGAAGATGCTCATCCAGATGAAGGCCAAAGAAGCGATTGAAGCAAAAATCTTGCCAAAGGGAGATGAACCTCTTTTCGAGTGGCTTCAAAGCATGCAGTTTAGACTGATATGATCCAGTCCGCAAAGAAAGGGCTTAGACAAACAAAGGATAAGGTGAAGAAGACACAAGACAAAGGATTTGAACTTATGAGGGGATTACATACAGACTCACAAACTAGTGGCCAAGGAAAAGCACTCATTGGAATCAATGTCATGAAGGAGAACTTTTCCAAGTTTCTAAATAGTTTGTCTGATGTATCTTCTAGTAGCCAAAATAGGGTTACTGAACTCTAGGCACTCAGGGGATACATACAAGAGGCCACAGAGGAACTACCAAATCAACTGAATGTTGTGAAGGAGTTGGCTAGAGAGCATTCCAAATGGCTCTTAAGGTATACCAACATACACGTGCCTGGGCATGAGGAGCTCATCCCAATCATAGTTGCTGCCAAGGCCTATAGAGCAAAAGCAGAAAAGGGAAAGAAGTCAAAGTGATTCACATTTTGCCTCCGTTTTTGTTTTATTATGTAATTATTGTAATACAAAACTTTGGTGCCTTGCCATTTGTCATTTTGAGAAGATGAACTGATTAAACTTCCATTGTAACGGTCATCTCGAAATTGTATATGTATGAGATTAAAAGATTAATGAAAGGTCGGCGAATTTTTGGTGTGAAGTACTTTTTGTTGCAGAGACAATTGAATGGTATTTGATATCAATTATTTTCTGTTCCAATTTCGGTTAGATTCAATCTTATGTTTTCTCTTTTGTTTGAGTTGAAATGAGGAAAGAACAGAGTTTCACTTCCCTGTTTCGAAGCAACAAATGAATGAGATAGGTAGTGTCATTGTTCAATCAAAGAGAAATCAGCATTTTTTGTTTGTTAATCATAGTTCAAATTCAGATTAATTTAGCTCCATACTATTTATTACTCAGTTAAGCTTTGTGAACTCATAAGATGTGTGGATTCATAAACTTGTTTAGATACTCAGAAATTTTTATTTGCCTGAGTTAGATTCTATTTAGGTCTAGCTTGGTTTTACCTCTTCTGTTCTCAGGTTAAAAACATACCCTAAATTAGTTTAGGAGAAAAACATAATTCATTGCAAACCTATTTTAGGGAGCTGTACTTACCAATTCAAAGAAAAGCCAATTCATTCATAAGTGGTTTTTTAACTGTTTGTAACCAGATATTGTTCCAAGTTTGGGCATTTGAGAGTTATAATTAAGAAGAACAAATCTGTTTACCAACAGATTTTTGGTGACTGTGCTGGGAGAACGAATAGTCACTTGACCAAAAAGCCTATGTCATGAGGAAAAATGGTACTACCTCATGAAAACATTATTCCAGTGCTCCAACCTGACCTTGGTTTTCAAGACGATCAAGAAGACATAATTTCATCCCTTAATACATTTGTTTGGAGACACAGGAGGAACGCTGAACATTACAGGAATGCTAGTCAAATATTGGAAGAAGAAGAAAGAAGACCTGAAGCTTTGGAAAGAGTTGTTCGAAGGAGGGACATCTGGAGAGCAGAAAGACAGTTGAGACAAGCAGCTCAAATACAAAATTGACTTAGCACCCTGGAACAAACAAGGTTCCTCAGAAGCACCAAGGAACATGGTGGGCAAGACCCTATTTTTGATAAACTTACAAAGCTTGGTTTTCCCATCTTAGACGTTCCAAAGTGGAAAGGTGAAAAGAAAAGTTGGAGTAGACCACCTTCCCCTATTAGGAATCAAGACACTAGTACTTCGCATACTACTTGTCAGGTATTGGCCCTGCACGAAATTATTGCTCCTCCAATTGTTAATTTCCCGCCATACACTGCTAGAACAATCATGGCTGCTCCGTGGGCCGCAACAACAAGACCATTAGCACTAACGGCTTACCATACCCTCCTAGCTAGTTCAAGGAAGAATTTCGGGAAAATTTTCAGGAGATGGGAAAGTTACTACAAATGAACACATTAAAGCCTTCTTTGCAGCTACACACATATTAGGAGTTGGACATGAAGATGTTGCTATAGGATTATTTGTGGAAACCTTAATAGAAGGTGCAGCAGACTAGTTCTATCATTTAGATGATGGTTCAATTACTGATTGGGATACAATGAGAACAGAATTTGAGGCAAGGTTTAAAACTGCAGAAGATGAACATGCCTTGTTAACATAGTTGAATTCAATTAAAAAGCAATCCACCATGAGTATGAGAGATTTTGTTGCCAAGTTCAATAAGATCATTAGTGGAATTTCAACTGTTGATAGATCTACAACCGGTAATTTGAAAACCTTCTTTATAAGTGCGATGCCCCCAAATGTCAATTATGATTTGAGAAGAGCACATCCCACGGATTTAGCAAATGCACAAAAGAAGGCAATCGAATTTGAAGATGATTTGATTTTGGCGGAAAAATGGAAGCGAGAGCTTCAAACTAAAGGAAGTTCCAGTAATACCACATCATCTAATGAAATGATCCAAAAATTGTCGAATGAATTGATAGTAGTAAAAAGACAATTACCCAAATTCAATAATTCCTATTAGTGGAATTATCAAAAATTGACAAGAAGGAATAATGATGGAAAATATCCACAGCTTACAGGCTCACAACCCAGGTTGCAGATTGAGGCAGCACCAAAGAAAGGAAACATGTGTGTCTTTCATTTGACAACAGAACATGATAGTGAGAGCTGTCCGGAAACAGCTCGTATGATGCAGTTATTATCCACCAATGAGCTGAACATTGCGACCCTTGGCCCAGAATCGAATTCATACTCAAATGGCGACTTTGGAAATTTATTTTTAGAATATGAGTCAGATTCTAAATCAAAAGGTGAATGCTATGCGACTATTGATGGGACTTCTTACGCAGTGTTGACTCAAGGTCAAAGGAAAAAGAATCAATCCCCTAGTCATGCTCACAAGAATGATCCTAACACTTCAGCAAGTAATGTTCATATTGATCAAGGAGTATTCACTTCACAAACGGGTAAGGACAAAATGTCTTTTGATTTCATCCAATTTTGTGAAGAATCAAAGATTCAAATTTCCCCTATAGACTATTTGAAGTCTCATCCCTCT
Organism: Cupressus sempervirens; assembly: GCA_028749045.1. Classification (NCBI taxonomy): domain Eukaryota; kingdom Viridiplantae; phylum Streptophyta; class Pinopsida; order Cupressales; family Cupressaceae; genus Cupressus; species Cupressus sempervirens. The sequence goes on from CM053783.1 coordinate 3,447,328, forward strand.
GAATTAAAAAGATTAGTAAATAGATGTAAAGGGAATACCTTAGATTTGAATCATAATGTAATTATTGAAAAAGAGGATGAAACCTTGACATCTAATCTGTTTAGCCAAGAGGATTCTACTGTTTTAGCAACCTCCCCTTGTAGAAACCCGACCCGCTCTATATTTCACTATATATCAATGGGTGCAAATTAAGCAATTGCATAATAGATTCAAGTGCATCAGATAATGTTATGCCATATTCCGTAGCTAAAGCCCTGGGTCTCAATCTTACTAAAGTTCATGGGAGGTGTTATTCTATGGATGCCAAACAACTCCCTTTGCTTGGGCAAATCAAAGATGCTCAAGTAGCCTTGGCCTCACATCCAGAGAAGAAACACTTATTGACTATCCTAGTAGCAAATATTCCAGCGAGTTATGGACTTCTTTTAAGCAGGAGTTTTTGCCGAGACTTAGGAGAAGAAATTAAGCTGGATTGGTCCCAAGCAGTTATACCTATCGGGAATAAGAAAGTTAAGTTAGAACTCGAAGAAAAGGCAAAATTCACGGTTCTAAAATCAGATGATCCTAAAGCCCAGATCCTCTATCAAGAGCTAAAATTTGGCAACTACATGTTATTTACTGAAGAGGCTTTAGATGAACAAAGAGATGAAGATCAAAGCAAAGGAATTTTGAATGGGGACAAAGATGTAACAAGCATATGGACACTTGAATTTGATGGAAGTTGTGCCTCCTCAGGGTCTGGCACAGGTGTAGTGTTGATATCCCCTAAGGGAGAACCTGAGCCCTTGGCTTTCAAATTAGAATTTGGAAATACGAATAATACTGCAAAATATGAGGCTTTGTTATTGGGGATGATATCAACAAAAGAAAGAGGAGTAAAGATCCTGAGAGCTCGGGGTGATGCAAAACTCATAGTCAGACAAATTAAAGGACAGTACTCTATGAAAAATCACAAGTTAAATAACTATAGAAACAGAGTTTGGGATGAGATAGAAGGTTTAGACACGTTTTCTATTGAAGCGGTGCCAAGGGAGATGAACACCAAAGCTGATTCTCTAGTAGTTTATGTTTCTTTGCTACTACCTCATCCAAAATTCAAGGATAAGAAATACTAGATTGAAATTGTGTATCGAGCTTCTGTTACAGACAATTTGGAATCTTGGCAAGTTTTTGAAGATGACAAGAGTTTGCAACTGTTCCTAGAAAATGACAAATCCAATTCTGCACACAAATCCAAGGATGATAATCATGAAAGTTCTAATGTCGAGAAGAATCAAAATGGTAAAGTTCAATTGCAAGGTAATAGCATTCCCCCATACTTTGTAGCCTTAGAAAAATTGTTTAATAGAGATGATGCCTACATAAAGCAGAAGAGGTCAGAAAAGGGACCTACCACCGGAGAGTATGAGGGGGTAAATATCGGAGACACTCATGATCCTAAAATGATCAACATTGGAAAATGTTGTTCGCCTGAAGAAAAGGAAGCTGCACAACAACTCTTCATGGAATATAGGGATATTTTTGCTTGGAGTTATGAAGATTTAAAAAGCTATCGAGGTGGGGAGGTAAAACATCAAATTCCACTCAAACCTGATGCAGTTCTTTTTCGGCAAAAACAAAGGAATTATAATCCTAAGGTCGCAAATGCCATTTTTCGGGAGGTAGATCAAATGTTGAAAGCAAGAATCATTTACCCCATCCATCACTCTACCTGGGCAGCTAACATAGTACTAGTTAGAAAGAAGAACGAAGAAATAAGGATCTGCGTCGATTTCCGTAATTTGAACCAGGCATCCCTAAAGGATTATTTCACTCTCCCCAATATGGATTACTTACTGCAAACAGTGGTTGGATCTGAAATGATGTCCATGCTTGACGGGTTTTCAGGTTACAATCAAGTTGAGGTAGATGAGAAAGACCAGCATAAGACAGCATTTACCACTCCTTGGGGTACGTTTGCATATCACAGAATGCCCTTTGGGCTCATCAATGATGGTGCCACATTCCAGAGATGTATGAGAAAGACGTTCGTTGATCTGAAGGACCAGATTATAGTTATATACCTGGATGACCTCACTGTGTTTTCAAAAAAACGAAAGACCACATGGAAGATTTAAGGAAAGTCTTACAATGATGCCAAGAACATGGGATCTCACTCAATCCGAAGAAATCAGTTTTCTATGTGACGGAAGGAAAGCTCCTTGGTCATATAGTGTCTCAAGAAGGCATCAGAATTGATCCCAAACGAGTAGAGGCCATCCGAAGGTTAAGTTTGCCTTCAAATAAAACAGGAGTTAAGTCATTCTTTGGGCAAGTGAATTTCCTCAGGTTTTTATTGGATTTCACAAAAACCACTAAGCATATTGTGGATATGATGAAGGGAAATTCAAATTTCAAATGGAATGAGGCAGGAAAGCAGGCCTTTCAAAATATAAAAACTGCTATTGCTCATGCCCTAGTTTTGAGTCACCCAAATTATAAGCGAGATTTCTTCATTTACTGTTATGCTTCTGAACATACTTTATCAGCGATACTTATGCAAGACAATGATGAAGAGATACAAGCCCCAATAGCTTTCATGAGCATACCTTTGAAAAATCATGAATTGAAGTATTCACAGATTGAGAAGCACGCTTATGCAATAGTCAAAGCACTCAAAAATTTTCGATTCTATATCTTGCATTCACACTTTGTCATTTTTGTCCCAGATGTAGTAGTGAAAAGTGTGTTGACACAATAGGATGTAGGTTGTAATGCTAAAGGAGCACGGATAGCAAAGACACAAGAATATGATATAGAAATCAAGCCTACCAAGCTAGTTAGGGGTAATGTTTTGTGTAAAGCAATTGCAGAAAACAAGATCACTAGAGAATCAGAAGAATTAAGTGGAAAGTAGCTAGTATTAACGGTAGGTCTTCATGATTCTTGGTTTGAAAATATTTCTTACCTATTAACATATGGAGAATGTCCAGAGGGCCTAAATGCAAAACAAAGAAGGGATCTTAAATGGAAAGCAACTAAGTATGTCATTTGGGATGGAAAATTTTTTTAAAAGGCTATTGATGGCACTTTTCTCAGATGTGTGGACAAACAACAACAACAAAAACTATTGAAAACTTTTCATGATGAAGCTTGTGGAGGGCATTTTTCATCCTCGATTACAACTATCAAGATATTGAGACAGTGCTATTACTGAACTGGAATGTTCAAAGATGCCTATTCCTAGGTGGAAAAGTGTGAAAAAATGCAAGATGTTCACCGGGCATCCTCAATTAGCTGCCCTACCATTAATGCCTGTCATCATTGAAGGACCTTTCAACAATGGGGTCTTGATTTTATTGGTCTGATTAGTCCAACATCCAGTACTAGTCATCAGTACGTGATAACTGCAACTGATTATTTCACTAAGTGGGTGGAAGCCAAAGCAACCAGGAAAACTACTTCTGAAGTAGTATGTGAATTCATCAAAGAGAACATATTGGTCAGGTTTGGCATTTCTATCAAATTAGTAATGGATAATGCAACCAACTTTTCTTCAATTGAGATTACTAATTTTTGCTTTGAGTATGGAATTACTGTTAGTCACTCATCTGATTATTTCCCACAAGGAAATGGTCAAGCCAAGTCTAGTAATAAGAATTTGATAAATATTGTGAAGAAGCTGGTCTCAGACAATCAAAAGACTTGGCACAAGAAAATTCATGAGGCACTATGGGTAGATAGGATGACACATAAAAGAGCAATCGGCATATCTCCCTTTGAATAAGTATATGGAACTAAAGCTAACTTCACATTACCTTTGGAATTAGCCACAAGCAAACTCAGAACAGTGATTGAAGATGATATTTATAAAGATGGTTTAAAGAAGAGAATTTTGTACTTAAGCAAGCTTGAGGAGGAGAGAGAAGAAATCGTGGACCACATCACACAACATTAGATGCGAGTTAAAGATCTGTTCGATAAGAAGGCAAGACCACGGAAATTCATGGTAGGAGACAGTGTGTTACTCTGGGATAAGCGAAGTGCTCCAAAAGGTATGCATAAAAAGTTTGACACCTTGTGGAAAGGTCCATTCAGAATTCATCAAGCATTTAAGAATAATTCATTCAAATTGGCTTATCAAGATGGCGAAGTGCTACCCCTAACCTATAATGGTTAGGATTTGAAGCTTTATCAAATTGCAAATTGAGAACAGGTAACCCCTATATTGTATTATGGTTTAGTTTCTTTCCGTGTTTTCCTAGTTAAGTCTCCTTTCCTTGCTTTGTTTTTCCTGTTTTTGTTTTGTTGTGTTGCCACCTTTTATTTTTTTTGCGAAACCAGAGACTGTGAGTTCCTTGCTTGGGTATACTCTACCCAAGTTCCTAGTCAGAGTCAGTTGTTGCCCCACTTTTGACCCTGTACCCACTTTTGCAAAAGCAGAGAAGTTTATGTCTTAGTTTGGTCTAGGTATGTCCAGGTCTAGTCTTTTCCTCTTAGGTGAAGAGATTCTCCATCGAATTTCCCATCTTTTTCTTCTTTCATATTTCATGGCCGGGTGGGTTTTCTCCTTGATGTCGTATGGGTAGCTTAGTACCTAATTCGATGGAGATTCTTACATTTCATGAAGTTGTTTACAAAATCAGACTTGTTCACGACTTGTCTTACTTTTTCCCATGAAAGAATGACACTCGCGGAAAATTGGATATGGCCTTCTCCTCAACAAGTTTGTGACCCATGAAGGCGATTTCCCACAAGGGTTAACGAATGAAGATCATGGATCAAAATAAGAAGATAACGGGTTATTTCATGAAAGATCTTTGTTTTCATTGTAGTATTGTACTTTGAGAAACACTTGGAATTCATCGTGATGCTTGAAATCACTTTAAGCGGAAAACCTGATGATGACTTCTCCTCGGCGGGTTTGCGACCCATGAAGTCTGTTATTCGCTGGAAGCAATTGTGAAGGAAAGAAACGAAGAAGTGAGCCCCCTCTCGACTTACGCAGTCCTTTTGTGATTTTCCGAATCCAAAGAAAGGGTTAACTCAAGAGTCCGAAGGTAAATAAAGCTAACGCGGAAAACTAAAGATCGCCTTCTCCTCGGCAGGTTTTCAACCCATAAGGACGATTTTCCGCATTCACAGAGAAATCAACTTTTTGAATAGATTGGATTCACAAATTGCACGTAAGATACCTTAAGATGATAATGGAAACAAGCCAGTCACAGTTCGAAAAGTGTACTGAGCAAAATCTGGTTGGGCGCAAAATCTGGTTGGGCGTATATTTCCTTACAAAGTACTCCATAACTAGGTGAAAAATGGGAAGGTAAATATGAAATGAATAAAATTTAACGTTAGGCCAACGGAAACAGTGAAAAGACATGGAAATGTCCGTTAGAAACTCTCGCATTTACTAATCTAATAGATTTATCTTTTAATTCATTCGTGTGGTGTGGATCCTCAAAATTAACGGATGGATTGGAATTCCTATATAGAGGGAAACATAATTGTTTTACAAATTACCGCTTTTTCTTGAACTGTTATCATGTTAAAATTGTGCAACATTTTCAAATCTCCTGTGTTGAAAATTCAATTCCTTGTGCCTAATCCAGATTCGAATTTTCAATTTATTTTATACTCTGATAGAATGGCAACTAGATTCGCCGAGTTCAATGGGTTAAATGGAATCAAGTCTACATTGCAAAGTTGCACAGGCACCTTGCTCCATTTCTATGACATGCAAGAGTTTCAAAGCAGGCTGAGGTTGGAGCCAATTCATCCTATAACCGAGAAGCTCCAAGGGAGTGGGCTAGTAGAGGCAGCTGGGTTTCCAATGGCGGTTCAAGCTCCCGAGTTGACTGTTGAATGCATAAATCACTACAACCCGAATACCAGACAAATTCTATTGCCTGATCATACAGTTCTAATCTCTATTGATAGGCAAACTGTGGTAAATTGCCTCCGAGTTCCAGATTGGGAAGAGTTCTTTGAATTGACAATAGGAGAAGCAATGTCTGAGTTCTCTTTGAAGAAAATGGTGTGGAGAAAAGAAATTATGAGATCCTAGTTTCAAAAGCCACGGGGCACCAAGAGTAAGGTTCCTAAAACTTTATTCGGCACTGATCTCAAGCCCGAGATCGTAGATATTCTGGTTCTCTTACACAGATTGAAATGTGAGGTTAAAACACTTAATTTTGTTGAACAATATTTCTTTCTGGTACAAATTATCTGTTCAGATACACAGTATGTTGATTGAGCCCATGAGGTCAATGAGCATCTATCCAGAGCCCTTAGTGCAGCGAAATTTTACAAAACCTTTTACATGTCTTCTTTCCTCATTTATATGCTAGCTTCTCTACAATTGTGGCAAGGTCTTCCCAGAACAGAGAACTTTCATGATGATGTGAAAAGAGTTCTACCCATGTTTACTGTTACAGTATAGTTATGCAGAATATGTCAAGGTTAATGACGCGTTTACAATGAGGATTTGCAGAGAACTCCAAGGATGCCCAGAAAAGAGGTTCAGCCCGGAGGCAATGGCAGCTATTAGTCAGTTTGGTAGCTACTTTATCCAGTTCTCATCCTTCTCATATTTGTGTCTTGCAGCTTTCGATGGATTTCCTTTGAAGCTGCCCAGGTATCCAAGTGATATGATTGTGTTGATAGAGATTGTGAGGCAAGCGATCTAGGTGAATGTGCTGAGCGCAAGCTTGAAGAAGAAAGGGTATGAATTCCCTATGAAGGTTGGAGCTTACAGTTGTGAGTCTCGTTCTAATGCGAAAAACATGCTCAAAGCATTTGAGACTAAGTACAAGTTGGAAGAGTATGAGGTCACGAGACCTATGTTCGACCTGAATGGGTACGCAAGAGAGGTGTTGCAGATCGGAAGTGTGATCAAACATGTTACCACTATCGAAGACTATTGGGCGAACTGTAGAGACGAGCTCGAAAGCAAAGATCGTGCTTTCGCTAGACTCACAGTGGAATAAATTAAAACATATGGTATCAACTTTGATGTAGAAGGCTTGGAGGATGATGGACAAAATATGTATACCAATACATATTTAACTAAGTTAAGGGGCATTCCTATCAGTTCAGAGCCTTATGTAGATGTTGAGGAGAATTTTGATATCATGATGGCCAGGATCATTAAGAGAATGGGGAAATGCGTTGAATAGACAACCAAAAGAAGACGAAGTAAAGGTGCAGCCATTCAAGCTTCTCCAGCAGCTGCAACGCCTACTTCATCTCAGAGTGCTACACCAGGCATGACCATATCTTCCACTCAAGGGCCAGCTCAACCTTCAGGTGGAGGTGATCAACCTCCGGATAAGAATGTCCCCATAGCCAAGACCTGTCATGATGGTTCCCTCCCAGTCATTGGAACACATACTGGTGCTGAGGAAAAGAAGATGGAGGAACCAAAGGATAGCACAGCTGCCTCAATTCCATCTCCCCATGTCACACCAATTCCATCACCTCATGTTTCTCCAATTCCTTCTCCCCATACTACTCCAGTTCCCTCTCCTCATCATAGTTCCGTTCTGCCAGCAAGTGCTACACTTCTATAGCCAAGTGGCTCTTCAATACAGATAGTGGACTTAGGGGATGGAAAAAGTAGCAGTAGTGAGTCTACTAAGTCGGACAAGGCAGCGAAGAAAACTTCAGAAGTAGAAAAAGGCTAGATTTCTTCTAAGCTCATCTCTCAAGACCTGAAGAATCCCTTCTCTTCAACTGTTGTGACAATAACTCCAATTAAGAAGATGTCTAGTGTAGAATCACTTGGCATGGCCTCCAAGGTGATAGGTACAGACTCGTACTTGCAAGACACTCTGGAAGGAAGAGGAAAAGAAAGGATGAAAGTATTTCCACCAAAGATACTGTATCTCTCGCGGTCCGTTCTGGATCTGCATTGGTAAAAGTAAAGAAGCAGAAAACCTTGTCTATACTTGGGCAAGATCCAAAAATAGGGCACCTGACAATGGAGATAGCCAAGCTTAACAAGGGAGGAAGGATCAAAGACATGATTGCTGATGATTTTACTCTGCACTTAATGGACCTTGGAGAAGATAGGCATGACATCAAAGTTGACTTGTGGAAGTTGACCAACAAGGTGATTGAGGGACAATTAGAAAGTCTGAAGTTGTCCAAGACCAAAATGAAGGCTGAGATAGAAGAATTGAATAGGTTCATAAGACAATTAGTCACTCCATTGGCAGCTATCTCTAGGGTATGAGGTGATTGAGGGACAATTAGAAAGTCTGAAGTTGTCCAAGACCAAAATGAAGCCTGAGATAGAAGAATTGAATAGGTTCATAAGACAATTAGTCACTCCATTGGCAGCTATCTCTGGGGTATCAGTGACTCAAAATCCTACTGCTGCCGAGGTTCAAGCCCTCATCTCTCAACTCCAAGAAGATAGACATTTTGGTCAGATTGGTAAAGAATGGATTGAGAAGCTCAAATCAGAAGGAGCCACTATCGTAGAGCAAATTGGTAATGTTATCTTAAGGTTGGAAACAGAAAAAGATAACATCATATCAAATAGCAATACTCTGGCTGGAGAAAGGGTCAAGTGTGATGATTGCATCTCCCTCTTGAAGATGCTCATCCAGATGAAGGCCAAAGAAGCAATTGAAGCAAAAATCTTGCCAAAGGGAGATGAACCTTTGTTTGAGTGGTTCCAAAGCATGCAATTTAAGACTGATATGATCCAGTCCGCAGAGAAAGGGCTTAGAGAAATAGAGGATAAGGTGAAGAAGACACAAGACAAAGGATTTGAACTTATGAGGGGATTACATACAGACTCACGGACTAGCAGCCAAGGAAAAGCACTCATTGGAAACAATGTCATGAAGGAGAACTTTTCCAAGTTTCTGAATAGTCTATCTGATGTTTCTAGTAGCCAAAATAGGGTTACTGAACTCCAAGCACTCAACGGATACATACACGTGGCCACAAAGGAACTACCAAATCAACCGAATGTTGTGAAGGAATTGGCTAGAGAGCATTCCAAATGGCTCTTAAGGTATACCAACATACACGTGCCTAGGCATGAGGAGCTCATCCCAATCATCGGTGCCGCCAAGGCCTATGGAGCAAAAGCAGAAAAGGGGAAGAAGTCGAAGTGATTAACATTTTACCTCCTTTTTTGTTTTATTATGTAATTATTGTAATACGACAATTTGGTGCCTTCCCATTTGTCAATTTGAGAAGATGAACCGATTAAACTTCCATTGTAACGGGCATCTCGAAATTGTATATGTATGAGATTAAAAGATTAATGAAAGGTCAACATATTTTTGGTGTGAAGTACTTTTTGTTGCAGAGACAATTGAATGGTATTTGATATCAATTATTTTTTGTTCCAATTTTGGTTAGATTCAGTCTTATGTTTTCTCTTTTGTTTGAGTTGAAATGAGGAAAGAACAGAGTTTCACTTCCTTGTTTCGAAGCAACGAATGAATGAGATAGGTAGTGTCATTGTTCATTCAAAGAGAAATCCCTTCAACATTTTCCATTTGTTAATCATAGTTCAGATTCAAATTAATTTAGCTCCATACTAGTTATTACTCAGTTAAGCTTTGTGAACTCATAAGATGTGTGGATTCATAAACTTGTTTAGATACTCAGAAAATTTTATCTGCCTGAGTTAGATTCTATTTAGGTCTAACTTGGTTTTACCTCTTCTGTTCTCAGGTTAAGAACATACCCCGAATTAGTTTAGGAGAAAAACATAATTCATTGCAAACCTATTTTAGGGAGCTGTACCTACCATTTCAGAGAAAAGCCAATTCATTCATAAGTAGTTTTTCAACTGTTTGTAACCAGATATTGTTCCAAGTTTGGGCATTTGAGAGTTATAATTAAGAAGAACAAATCTGTTTACCAACACAAATCTAATATGCTTTGAGGATCAGAACTGAATTGCTACAGTTAATCATCATTAGTAGCAATGTTACAGCACTCTGACTTGCATTAAACTCGACAAGCTGATTTTTGACTTGGACTCAAACTTGGCACCTAGACTCGGCAAACAGTCAACAAATTAACAAAACAAAGAAGTGAAAAGATTTTTACAAATACTGAATATAGATTCGCAGGTCTGAATCCGAATTAGTGTTTATTTGATCCCAAACAATGCAGAACATTTATTGATTTCAATGTCTTTGCTCTTGTGATCGGTAATTATATGTATGGTAACCAAGAGGCATGTTAAGGGCAGACATGTCTATTCATTTATAAGTGTCGTTGAAGAGGCATGAAAACTTTACTTAATTAATCAAAAGACCTGAGTGTTTATCAGGTGTGATTAGACACCAAATGAATTTATAATAAGCCTCTGATCTGTTATATGAAGTGGATCATTCACTCAATCCATACTGAAGCAAGCAAGATCGATAATGATTGGGGATAAGCAGCCCAATCTAAGAGAAAGATATAATCAGATATTCATACTTGGTATGATCTCAAAAGAAGTTTATGGTAGGATAATTTAATGTCTATGTATATGTGTGTGTGTGTGTGTATGTATATCAGGTCACATGGTGAACAGGTATACATACATGCACACACATATGCATACAATGTGCCAGTTGATTTGTCTTTGATTTCTGACTGACGCTATCATGTCTTAACACTCCCTCTTATCTAGGGAAGATAACCAAGTATAAACTCATTTAGACATCACCTAACTCGTGATATCAAGGAGTATACAAAACATCAAGTCACATGACATTCGTATATCCTAGTTATGGTATGTCTACTGCCATCACGTCACATGATGTCTACCATAACCTATTATGGCATGTCCACGGATATTACGTCACATAATATCCACCATGATTATCTCATTAAGAGCATATTAATGCACAACTGGTATCAAGTCAGCATGATATCTTTCAATAAGTTCAAGAGATATTAACTATCAAGACATTTCCATAAATATCAAGTCACCATGGTATTCGTCATGATAGTGAACATTGTAGAGTCGTCACCTTAAAATGTTAGATACAAGTGTATATTATTTGAAAGATCATCAACTTTCAATAATGTACATGGGGCTCATAAAATCATGGAGTCACACACAAGACAATAAAAGAATTTACAGAGAGTCACCACGGATTCTCTCACGTGGTGTTGTCATGGCGTCACACACATGACATCATCCATATCAAAGGGTGAAAATAATGGCTTTCGCCTCAAAATTCTCTGTCAAAGAAAAGAATATGCAAGGATGCAAATAATAGATCATTGATGCTGAAGTTCTTGTTCAACTAAGGCTTCATTCTCCAACGTATCAAGCTTGTCCTAGAAGTAAATTTCTCTCTAACATGAGGCTTGGTGAGAATGTCGGCTGTCTCTTCTTCAATGACAATATACCTCAACTGAAAGTTAGAGAAACCATCTCGACATGGCCTACTCCTTCTGAATCAATATCATTGGTTGTCAATAGATGTAGATCCTTAAGCTGCTCCCTCTATCACGAAAACATGTCCTATTCATATACTCCAATCATGTAAAATGTCTTGTTCCAAGGGATTCGTTATTAGGCACATAATCACAACATTGTTCACAAGAGCAACTTCTCATACACAAATGTACTTGTCTAATTCCATAGTAACATGATTGAATGTAATAAACTATGGATTTATCCCCAGATCAACCATTCATGCTAACTGGGTTTCCTTCTAAAGCTCTAGGTATATTTGTCAACCTCCTAACCTCCTCGTCCAAGGTTGCTTCTAATATAATGTCAAAGTCCCTCTAAATGCAATTTTCCTCTTCTTCGAAAATGTTTCAGCCATTAACTTAGTCCCATGACTCTAAACATTTAAGTATCCATCTATCCTCGAAGATCAATTGAATCAGATCCTCTAACTGCTCCCTCTCTTTGTCCAAGGTTTTGCAAGTATGAATTCTATTCTCTCAGCAATGAATAATGCATCCAATACTATGAAACAATTAGCCTTCCAAATTTGAAGAATCTATACTAAAGTAGAAGTGACTCAATACACATGATCAGAAGTAGGGTAACATTAAAGATAACCCATGAATTTTACAAACACTTAGTATTCATCTCAAATGTTGTAGACTATTTTAGCTTCAACAGAGAGTATCATTATGTTGTTCATTTCTTACTAGGAAGCTCTTTCACTTGCAATTGTGCAGTGATTGTATGAAATATTGTTATACATGTCAAAATATCACTTGTGAAATTGTACTGGAGATATATATTTATCTCTGACCATTGGTTCCTGTTATCTCTAAAAGTTGCACCCTGTCCAAGTCCTAAAACCCAGTCACTTCGAGAAACATGTAAATACTTCTGGTTCTATGGGTTACCCAAAATTGGAGTAAATCTCTGGGTTCTAGGCCGGCTCCTATGAGATGCTTTCACCTATTTTCTCTTCAAACATAACTTAAAACTTGGGAGGGATAGAGATAGAAGGATAACAAAATTAAAACTTAAGACTAAGGTGATGCACCAAACTTGAAATGAGATTGATATTCTTAACACAATGAAACCTTCTTGAAACAGTTCAAACATGACACAATTCTGATAACAAATTACTCATTTTGCAGACGCTAAAAAATTGAAGGATTCTCACTTAGGACTCAAGATAAATCGCAATAATGACAACAAAATCAGTACCTTTCATACAACAAGATGAAACTTAGAAAAGGTCTTCAAACAACTCTTCTATTCTAAGTTTCAAAGGCTGAGACAATAGCATTCCCATAATTGTTACAAAGCAATCTGTATGCAAACTATGAAGGATTCAAGAAGAAATCACAACAATAGCTCTCTTACAAAAAACTAGGAACCCTTACAAATGAGCCTCAAGCTCGTACTTATGCATTTTTACATCCATCTACATCATAAATGCAAACACCAACTCCTTGGGCGAGCTCAGTCTATAAGGCACTTTTTGAGCACCTAAAAAGACTTCAAAAGGGGGACAAGCGGCCCAAAAGTCATGGCCTGATAATATCATCATAAAGACCCCACATACATGCAGTCTTATCTCTAAAATAAGCACTCAAAAGTCTCTTATATGCAATAACTCTATCTGACTTTTCACCCCATCAACTTGGCCTTGGACAAGTGCAATAACTCTGCAAAATATCCAGCTTGGACTTTTAAAGGTAAAGTAACTATCTTATTTTTCCAATCACAAATGATTAGTAATTCATTTATCTAGTCAATATTAAAACATTAATTAGATAAATGAATCGCTAAAAGCATTTGATACTTATATCAAATTGATAATAATACATAATACGTAATTCATATTTCGTTATTTTTAATATATATTATTAATTGTATTAATGATATTATTAAGCGATAAGTTAAATCACTTAATAATATTGGTAATCCAATTAAAAATATATAAAAATAAATAAATTATAGATTACATATTAAATATTAATAAGTGATATAAGTATTTAAAATTGAAAATATTTATTCTAATATTTGTTGTTATTACTTTAATAAATATTGATTATATTAATAATATTGTTAAAGTGACTTTTAAGTCATCACTTAATAGTATCATTAAATAATCAATATTTATTAACATAATAAACAATATTATAACAAATATAATTAAGTCATGGAAATCAAACATTTATTCTACCCTAAAAACTAGGCAAGGATATTTTACTTTATAAAACTTTGGCAATATTTCTAAAGCCACATTTGGCATTTGCGTGGACCATGGGCAAGAGATGTTTCTTTTTTAAACAAAGGCAAAAAGCCTTCCACCTTGCGTGAGGGTCTTGAGGTATTTTGAACCCTAGAAAGACTCCATCTTTCATTTGTTTTGACTTCACTGTTGAGCAGCCGCCATGGATAGGAATGAGGGTTTGAGCTGGAAAAAAAATGGAGCTCTACTGCATTTTTTGCTAGACTAGCTGCCATTAATGGGATGTCACTATGAGAGGAAAAAAGAGGAGTTTGCTGAAGAAAAAAAAGACCTTGCTGTGCATTTTCTAGAGCTCGACCTTGGTTTTTCTGGTCACTTTTTGCAGCTCGAATAGCAGATATTTTCTGCGATTTACTTGCTAAAGATCATGACATGTCGAGTGCCATTCTTGATATGCTGCCATGGATTCTTTTCTAGAATTCCGGGCTCGAAATGAATCATTTTTGGACGTTTTTTGGGGATTTTTCCTGTTGGAAAAAACACAGATCTGCTGATTTTTGGCTGCAACTTACATCATTTGGCCTCCATTTCTTGGATATAAAGAAATGCAGTTTTAGCTTGGAGAAAATGGAGTTAGATTTGCCATGGTATGATATGATTTCCTCTTATGGTCTTTTCTATGCATAAAAAAGGAAAGGATCTGATTTTTTTTTTTTATCTCTGTACAAACTGGAAACTCTTGCATTAAAAAAAATGGTAGAGAACAATTTTTTTTTTTCCTTTTAGCTGCAACCATTTTTTTCATTTCATTCTCTCAAATCTGGATTATTTTCTCAAGAAAAAACCACCTCTTTCTCACAAAATTTGAGATAAATCTCATGGCTTCTGCTCTTTACCCCTGAAGATCTAGATTTAGAGAATGCAACTCTTCAGGTCATGTTATATATAAAATGAAAACCCCTCTTGCTGCCATCTAGATTTTTTGGCATATTTGATCAGATATGTGACTGTTTGAAAGCATAAATATCAAAGAAAAATATGATATATGTGAACTCATTGTTTTGCTCTTTTAGCAATGTTGGGTGGATATTTTACAACCAACAGTTTTGGGTAAAAATCCAGTTGCAAAATAGGATGACCAGCCATAGCCACTTACTCATAGAGTGAGTAATGGGCAGGGTGAATCTCTAACTACACTTCTATCAAGAGCTGGAAACAGTGATACCAGTAAACCTTCACTAACTCAAAGGCTAGCTGAAAATGTACCAGTTTGGCTCTAGGTCCGGTCATACTTCTATACGAAAAGTTTTACAATTAAGGCACAAAGATTCCTAAAAGTAAGAATAACTTAACTAATTTGCAAATCAAGAAAGAAGTATAAGCTACAGATAAAGCTTCTAGCTATACACTTCCACAATTGCTCCTAATCAAAGCTTTGGCTCCAATTGCCCAAAACACAAGATACAATTACCCAAAACATAAGATAACATGAATCAAAGATAAAGGAATTATAGACAAAGCTTACAACTTACACAAGTAACAACCTCACTTAATCAAAGTTAAGTCTCAAATGCTCTTTTGTATTCACTTTTCTCTCAAAATAGTGTTACACAAACAAAGTTTTGCTGGCACAATTTCTCCAGAGCTCTCTTGCATAAATATAATAAGGATTTTACAATGAGGGGGCAATCTTTTATATAGGCACAGGAGTTGAGAAAAAGATAGAGAAAAAAGTGGAAGCAACTCAAACAACTTTGACCTAGTCTATAACTACAAGAGAAAATATAGGGTTATATGCAATTGCACATGCAACTTACATTACATCTTTTTATATAATATGTAACTCACATTACATGTAATTACACTTTTCATGTAATGCAACCTCTTCAACCTACAAACATGAAATAAAAACAAAAACAACAATCTTAAAGATTGTTTCTCAGTGCCTTGAATTTGACAATGATATCACGCACTGTAGGAAGATCAGTTTATATAGGCACAAGAGTTGAGAAAAAGATACAGGAAAAAGTGGAAGCAACTCAAACAAGTTTGACCTAGTCTATAACTACAAGAGGAAATATAGGGTTAAATGCAATTGCACATGCAACTCACATTACATCCTTTTACATAATATGTAACTCACATTACATGTAATTACACTTTTCATGTAATGCATCCTCTTCAACCTACAAACATGAAATAAAAACAAAAACAACAATCTTAAAGATTGTTTCTCAGTGCCTTGAATTTGACAATGATATCACGCACTGTGGGAAGATCAGCAATTGTTGTGGTCTTTGATATGGCTTCGATCCTAACTGCATTTGCATATGTTGATTGCACAACTTTAGAATTTGTTGCCATAGTATCTAACAAGTGTTTTGTCGAGGATTTATACGAGACAAACTTGTTCATTATGTGCAAACCAAAGTCTTCAAAATCTACATCAGCATTGATCCTGATTGTATATTCTGAGCTTACCCTTTCAACTACAATGAGATTACCGAAATCATCGATAACATGGCATCCCATATGTTCCAAATCACAAGTAACACCTATTTCAACTGCCTGACAATCTCCAAGTGCCGCCTGCAACTTTGTGATCAACTTCCTCAATGTTTCCTCTTTGTAACCAATAAGTCCTTGAAATTTGAAGAACATTTCACATGACGAAAAAATGTCACATGAGACCAAGGCATCTTATCTTTCAAATATTTGGTACAAATTGACATGTTATGTAGTGGTACAAATTGACATCAACATTATCTGGCACTAGGAGGAGGGCTGAATTGAAGTTCATTGGAAGGTTGAATTGAAATTCTGAATTGTAAAGGACTTGAATTGGGATTCATTCTGGGAACACCTATTGACATTAGAAGCATTATTGCCTCCTCGCGCAATCAACATTATCTGGCGCTAGGAGGGCCTCCAAGTGTTTTGTTTGAGAGCTTGTTGATATTCAATTATGAAGAAGAATGGTGCTTCCTAGATCAAATCAACCTAGAGCAACTTGGGGAACACTCCAAGACCTTATTGTAGCTAGTTTGTGCTCAACTGCTTGGGAGGAAAGTGAGAATACTAGAGAGTATCTGGACAGCATTGACGTATTGAATCAAGAAGAAGAGAAAGCACGAGCTATCATGAGCTATTGAAAGGAGAATTCAGAAAAGGTTGGAACATCAAAGAGAACTAGAAAAGAAGTTTGAAAGAGAAAGGAAAGCACGGAGACAAGCTCAGGCTACTCTTGGGGAAAATTCAAACTAGGAAAATCAATTGGGTCTGAACTATAGTCAAGCTGGATAGAAGAATTGGGTCTTTCTCCTCCGAAAGGTTTGAGAAATTGCAATCTAATAGGAGGCAAAGGATACTAAGATCTACCCCACACTAGGAAAAGGATTTAGTTGTGTTAGAATTTCATAAGAAATCAAGGAATCGTTGGGTAGTTGAGACTACAAGTTTGGCTAGCTCCTCAAGTCAGCCAATTCAAGCTCAAGTCAATCAAGCACCGATGGCCCAACCACCATGGATTCAAAACAATGCCTCACCCATTTCGTTTCAACAATATCATGACTTATTGAAGAATCCGGCGAGATTCTGCTCCAAGTTTTTTGGTAATGACCCCAATCGTACAGCAAAGGATCATATCAAAGTATTTGAAGATGCATTGTGCAACAAAAGGGTTCAACTCGAGGATGTAGTGTACAAGCTTTTCCCTTACTCGTTGGGGGAAGATCCTTATTACTAGGTCGTCAATCTGCAAGTGTCATCTATAACAGGATGGGTTCAAGTCAGAGAAGCTTTTATTGCAAAATTTAGCATGCCCACCACACCATTGGAGTTGCATAAGATGTTTGTGGACATTAGGATACACGATAAAGAGTCAATAGGTTCCTTCAACAATCATTTCCATAAGGCCTACACGAGATTCCAAGCCCCTTACACAATGACGGAGGCAGGCGCTTTAGAAGCATATTTCAGTGCTTTAGATAGTCAGACAACTATGTTTACAAGGATGGCAAACCCTGCTCCCACAAAATTGAATGAGGCTTACACTAAAGCAATTGAGATAGAGAAGCAATTGGGCCAACAAGGAATGGAACCCCCAAGTGCTAGGTATCCGAACAATCCAGTTCCACAACTTACATACCAGGCACCTACAAATTAGTTGGTGGTACATCCAAGACCTCCGTTGTCTTAGGGACCACCGCCGATGCCAGTTTATCTGCAAAATGCAAGTTCATCCACAAGAATGCAAGAAGAAAAGGATGAAATGAAGGAATTGATCGAGCAAGTCAAGAAGTTGTTTACAGAAGTTACTTATCTGAGAAATCAAAACAATCAACTCCAAAGTTCCCATAGAAACAATCAAGGTGGAAGTTATCAAGGAGAGTATCAGAGAAATCATCAAGAAGGTGGATACCAAAGAAAGTATCAAGACAGAGAATACCAAAGAAACAACCAAGTTGGTGGTTATCAAAGGAACTATCAAAATAACAACAATCAAGGTAGCAGCCAGTCACAAGATCAAGGCTATAACCATCAGTCTAACCAAACAAGGACATGGAACACAGGCCCAAACAATGGAAATGTGGTGTCACCACTAGATAATCAAGCCTCAACGGATGGTAGGCCAGTGGACAGAATATTTCTAGTT
Source organism: Cupressus sempervirens (assembly GCA_028749045.1). Classification (NCBI taxonomy): domain Eukaryota; kingdom Viridiplantae; phylum Streptophyta; class Pinopsida; order Cupressales; family Cupressaceae; genus Cupressus; species Cupressus sempervirens. Next base: position 3,465,610 of record CM053783.1, read on the forward strand.
GAGTCCGCCATGTCTAAATATTGCAAATTCCATGAGACTGATCAACATTCGGAGTTAGGATGTGCTGAGTTCAAGAGGGAATCTAACCTGTTTCAAAACATAATAGATGAGTCAAACAACCAAGAAGATATTAAGGTTACAGGGTATGGAATCCTCCCATCCTCGGGATATGATCGATGCTTGACTTTTGAGATTTCATTTCCACTAGAATTTGAAGCATATGAAGAACACCAAGGGAGATTTCCTCCCGAATCAGCCAACAGGCCAATTAGCAAGGTAATAGATCAAAATGGGTATAGCAATGGGTCAGATTTTTCTTTCCCACCTTTGAGCGACATTGTTCTAGTTCAAGGCACAAGTAGGAACCAAACACTTCAACAACCGGCTAGCAATGCAAGGTTTTATCAGAGAAACAATAAGAATGATGGACCCTTCACATCCTCCATACCCTTGAACAATTTCAATACACCTCCACACCCCAATGCAAGTAACGTACCAAATTCTTCAAGGGATGCACCCGAGTACAGACATGGTAACCATAACAATGGAGTTGGAACACAAAGTTCTCAACAAAGTATGCAACAAAACAATCAAGATGTTCAAGGATCACAGTGTCCAGTCAACACAAGAAGCAAATAAAGGAAGAACAGGAAACAATGCCATGAATAATGATGAGCTGAAAAGATTAGGACAGAGTGTAATAGAGGAGATGAAGAAGATCAAAATCAATCTCCCTTTGTTTGAATTATTGAAGATAACAGAGATTAGAGATACATTCCTTAATAGTTTGAAGGATAACAAATCACAAGGATCTCACAATCGAAGTGCAATGACGCAAACTCAAGGGAGGCCTCCTCCTAACTCAATGCATGTGATCCAAGACATTCCAGGAGGGAACATGACGAATTCATCTCAAGAGATTTCATACGGAGAGATAGAGAACTCTACACAAGAGATTTCATATGGCGACATTAACAGTTTCAACAGACAACCAGGGCCTCAACCAATTTATGTGGCTCAAGGATCAACGCCGGTGGAACAATAGACTCAAAGGAGTCAAGACCCGATAAATGATGAGGAAACTGTGAAAAAAGAAGAGGTAGTTCAACCGACAGATTTCGAAGTAAAGCCGAAGCAAGTACATAAGACGCCAGTGGTATATTATCAAGGGAAAGATGCACCAACCCCATTCCTGCTCTCAGTGAGGATATTTGGGAAGCTTCTTCATAATTGATTGATAGATTCAGGAGCATCGAGTAATGTCATGCCTTTGAATATTTGTAGAAGTTTGGGAATCACACCTTTGGGATCAAACAGAAAGGTTACCCAATTGGATAAGACGGATGTGCCGGTGGTAGGTGAGCTACACAACATACACATGCAGTTGGCATTTGATCCAAGGATGGAACACATGGCAAATATTTCAGTGGTGGATGTGGCCAATACCTATGGATTGATCCTAGGTAGGGATTGGGCCAGAAGGTTGAATGGATACATGGCAACGGACTTTTCTGACATGTGGCTCCCATGGAGAGGACTGGCCAACCAAATCAGAATCGATAGCACCCCAAGGTTGAGATTAACAAATACTGAGTATGGGGAATCAAATGAAATATTGTTTGCGGAAACAAATATGAACACCTATAGACCTAAGAAAACAAAAGTGTTGACGATGAATATCATAAGTGAAGGAAGGGATTCCATTGAGATCTTAACTGAGTTGGATCCAGACACTTCATCTGACGATGGTGAAGGCATGTTCGAGAATTTTAAGAACTTTGTGATTAGAACGGTATAGGAAGGAGTAGAGTTGGGTAACCGAACATTAGTAAGAGACTTATTATTGCCCAACTGGTGCAAAATCCACAATGCTTTCTATTCGAAATTATCTTGCTCCTTATGTACAATTGCCTTAGAAAAAGTTGAGAAGAGAATCCTAGGAGCACTAAAACAAGATGATCAACATGGCAAACAGAGGGTTGAAACTTTACAAGTTGATGAAGCAGAAAGTAGCATGATGGGTGAAATGAAGAACCAAACTACACCCCCTAACTTGGAAATGAAGAAAAGTGTTGTAACAGACAAGTCCGAAGGTTCCCAAGAGGAGTATCAAGAAAGTGACAGAGTATGGACTCTAAGGTTCGATGGTTCCAAGACTAAGCAAGGAGCCGGAGCAGGATTTGAGTTAGTCAGCCCGATAGGGGCAACATATTTGGAGGCACATAGATTGCAATTCTCATGCACCAACAATATGGCAGAATATGAAGCTTTGATTTTAGGCTTGTTGTGTGCTATCAAGACAGGTGCCAAGATACTTCACGTACTTGGATATTCATATTTAGTAATTGAGAAGGTAAAGCAGAAGTTCGCTTGCCATGACAAGATATTGAAGAGATAGAGAAACAGAATTTGGGATTTGGTAGAGGACTTTGATGCCTTCAATATCAAGTTTAGCTATAGAGCAAACAATCATGTGGCCAATGCCCTTGCACAAGCTGCAAGCTCACTAACAAAAATTAAGTTGGACGGCTTGAAGAAATTTAGAGTTGAGTTAGCATCGGTCCCATCAGTACCAGATAATGTCAAGAACTTCCAGGTGTTTGAAGATGATAGACATATCCTCAAATTCTTGACCAATTCAGATGTCTTCACAGCACAAATCATCGATGGTGAAGTGGATGAAGACACAAAGATTGATCTAGAAGGAATTATGAGTTTGAAGACAAATACTATTCCAAAGGGAATGATTGAGTTAGAAAGAATATTCGATATGGACCAATTCAACAAAGTGCCATATCAACCCACAGGGAGTGATGAATGCGAAAAGGTAAATTTGGGAATAGAGGATTGTCCCAAAATAGTTCATATTGGGAAAGTTTGCACACCTAAAGAAAAGGTGGATATACTAAGTTTGATGAGGGAATTCCCAGATGTAATTGCTTGGGGATATGAAGATTTGAAAACATATGATCCTTCCATCATCACACATACAATTCCACTGAAGGAAGGAAGTAAGCCATTCTGGCAGCAACAAAGGCCAATCAATCCTTTCTTAGAACCATTGATATTCCAAGAAGTAAAGAAGCTGCTGAATGCACAGATCATCTTCCTAGTAAGGCGTTCAATGTGGGTCACCAATCTCGTCCTAGTTAGGAAGAAAAATGGAGAAATAAGGTTATGTGTCAATTTCAGAAATTTGAACAGAGCATCAGAAAAGGATAATTATCCATTGCCATCACTAGATGGCAAATTGTAAATGGAGCACAGATGATGTCATTTATGGATGGATATTCGGGGTACAATCAAGTGATTGTTGAAGAAGAAGATAGATTGAAGACAACTTTCACCACGAAGTGGGGAACATTCGCATTCAGAAGGATGTTTTTTGGCCTGATCAACGCAGGTGCAACATTTCAAAGAGCCATGGATTATGCTTTCAAGGACTTAAAAGACAAGTGCATTATCATTTACATGGATGACATAACAGTGTTTTCAAAGAATAGAGAAGATCACATTCTGGATTTGAAAAAAGTTTTCACGAGATGTAGAAGGTTCAGAGTTTCTTTGAATCCGAAGAAATGTATGTTTGGAGTCACCGAGGGAAAACTTTTGGGACATGTAATTTCAGAAAAGGGTATCATGATAGATCCAGAGAGAGTGGAAGCAATTTCCAAACTTGGCATGCCAGCTAGCAAGAAAGAGCTCAAATCATTCTTTGGGGAGATCAACTTCATGAGAAAGCTCATATCCACATTTGCTAAGATTGTAAAGCCAATGAATGACATGTTAAAGAAAGACACAATGATGGATTGGACTCCGGCAGCGAAGAATGCATTTGAAGAAATAAAGCATGCTATCGTTAACGCACCTGTTCTAGTAAGCCCAAATTATGAGAGGCCATTCAATATATACTCTTTCACCTCTGATCATGCATGTGCGGCCATTTTAACACAAAAGAATGAGGTAGATGAAGAACACCCGATAGCATTCATGAGTGCACCTTTTAGGGAGGCCGAATTGAATTATCCAAATGCGGAGAAACAAGCTTATGCCTTGGTGAAGGTGAAGAAGAAGTTCAGGCATTATATCTTAAGAAGCAAAATACATGCGATTGTGCCTGACATAGCAGTGAAGACTCTTTTAATGCAAAACGAACCTAGAGAAAGAAGAGGACAGTGGGTCGCCACTATCCAAGAATATGACATAGAAATTCAACTGATGAAATTGGTCAAAGGGCAACAATTGGCATCAGAAGGTCCTAGACTTGTGCAACAAGTTTACGAATTGGAGGACATGCACCCCAACAAATGGTATCAGGACATAATCAATTACTTGTTAAATCACCGGTGCCCTTCACATTTGAATCCAGTACAGAAGCAAGCGTTGAGATTCAAGAGAAAAAGATACATGTTGCAAGGAGCAGTGTTATACAAGCAGAATCATGCAGGGATATATTTGAGATGTGTCGGAAAAGAAGCTAGAAATATTTTGGAACATTTTCATGATAAATGGGGAACAGGACATGGATCAAATTTGGCTATGGCAAATTGGATGGCAAATTGGATACTAAGGGTCCGATACTATTGGCCAACCTTGTTCAAAGGCACTCACGAGCATGTAAAGACTTGTCATGTTTGCCAGACATCAGCAAAGAGAGAAAGGAATCTAGTAATGCCTTTGCGATTGATTATTGAGGTGAGACCTTTCGCGATGTGGGGATTTGACTTCATTGGTCCTATCAATCCACCTTCCTCGGCACAACACAGGGATATTCTAACCACAACTGACTACTATACTCGATGGTCAGAAGCTCAAGCTTTCAAGAATTGCACTGCTGAGATTGTCATCAAATTTTTAGAGAAAAGAATCACTACCAGGTTTGGGTGTCCTTCTGTTTTTGTATGTGATTATGGTTCTGCTTTCATTTCTTTGAAATTTCATACATGGGCATTCGACCATGGGATCATTTTAAAATTTTCATTAGGTTACTATCCCCAGGGGAATGGCCTAGCAGAATCCACAAACAAGAACCTTTTGACTGTAATCAGAAAACTTCTAGATAGGAAACTAAGAGATTGGCACACACAGTTGAGATACGCTTTGTGGGCCGATAGAACAAGAGCTAAAGAGTCCATAGGAATCACTCCTTATCGTTTGGTTTATGGACAAGACCCTATATTCCCGATTCAATTGAAAATCCCAACTTTAAGGTTCATACAGAAATACTATGATAAAAACGAAGACAGAGTCCAAGTTAGGTTGGCTCAACTCATGCAATTAGACGAAAAAAGAGATGAAGCCCTAGAGAAATTTGCAAAACATCAAGGGGTAGTAAAATGTTGGTTTGATAGAAAAGCGCAAAACAAGACTTTCAAGATCTTTGACTTGGTCTTTGCTTTCATGTTCTTTTCTTTGGGCACAGAATTGATTGGAATAGTTGCCAATAGTCAAGGGTTTAGCTAAGGTAATACCAAAACCAGACCTATGCATAGCATGTTGATCACTCTACACATCCATGAGTTGTCTAGCTAGCTCTATCAAGATGATTTGATCTGTAACATACCTAGGTAAGATATACAACTCGACTTTGAAATATCCAACTTGAATGAAAATACAGCCATATTGATTCACCTTTTCCCATGCTGCATCAGATACTCTTTTGACAGATAACTGTCTATCGAACAAGCACTAGAAATGCCCAAAAAAGCCATCTTGGACTCTTCTCTAATTAAATTTACTATTTGCCAAAGTGATTTGGTCATAGTAATCCCAAATAGGAACTTGAAGACAACCTCTCTTGGTTGAGAGAACAGAGAAAGATCCCACGGCAGCAGCAATGTAAACAAGATAAGAGTTCATGTAGAAGGGCGTTGAAGTTCCCACATTGCCTATCTGCTAGCAAAGTGTAGTGATGAGCTCTCCTCAAAAGATGTGTTCTTTGTTTTCCATGATTTGAAAGATGAACTTACTTTGAGACCGCAAATTCTGCTGAGAAGGATGATGAGATCCTTATATTCTTGTTTGAAGTTAGACCAATGAACGGTCTTTGGCCATCTGGAGAAGTTGTTCCTTTTATTGTCTAACCAGTATAGGTTGACAAACTTCTGATAATCACTCTTTTGCCCATTCCAACATGCCAAAGATTATTCCTTGGTTAAATCTGCACATTCTGCTTTATGTGGCACTTTAAAGATCTTCTCAATGACCTCTGGATCAAGGCTAATGATAACCTTACCGTCAATGTCCTTGATAGTCTTCATCTTTGGAATAAAATGCTGTGCACATCCAAGAACAAAATTAGGTTTCATGGCTGCCATAGGAAATGCAGACGCCAAGTGAATGTTACTTCTTTTGATGTGCTTCATCTCATGACCAACAAGATTTTCAACTCTTCGTAGAAAATCAGCCATGTCCACATGACTAATCATCGTGTCCATTACATTGTCAAGAACAAATGCAACTAATGATGGAGTTGCATGAGCCAACTCTTTATCGTATTGATATTTCATCTTTCCTTTGGATTTTGATAATGAAGGCATCTCTTGCGTTTGCGCTGCAACACAAAAATCCCAAAACATAAACACATCATCAAAAGGAATCGCCATACAAATTGATTTCCGATCAACAACAACAGGTCGAAAACAGATTGGAGACTTTGTTGATCCAATGAAATGATCTCAAAAAGAAATCATCATGCATATGCAGTGAATGAAAATGAAATTAACAGAAAGCAAAATGAAGTGTTATGAAGGCGGAAAATGGAAGATGGAATGAAATGGAAATGTGTGAAGGTGGAACACATGGGAATGTATGCGAATGAAGATTATTGATTTCGAATGTGACTTAGGGCTTTCAAAGCATTATTGCGTGAAAAATAAGTAGATGTAAGTACAACATGTAACGGGAGATGAAAGGTGAGATGAGATGCAAATGCGAATGGAGGATGAGATGTGAAGCATGAAAAGATGTAGAAATATGCATTTTCTCACAAAGGCGCAAATGCATATGAAGAGATGGAAATGGAAAATGGAAGAGGGATAATGATTTTTATAGTCACCTTTGGTGAAAAGATGAAGTCAAAGTACATGAAAAATGAAAATGACATCTTTTTGACTTTTCAAAAAGTGACTTTTAATCAATATCGGACCTTTTGGATGCAATTACACGTAAGGCTTTTCGTGTAATTGTGTTGTGTGAGTGGATGCGAAAAGTGAGATGAGTGCAAATGGAAGCGGAAAATAGAATTACATGCATGTGTGGATGGTGAATGAGATGGAAAACATGTAATCACATTTGTCGGAATGAGATGCGAAGTGTTGTGACATGGAAGATGGAAGTGAAACATGATGATGCTTTCGCATAAAGTGAAACAACAAGTTCTTGGGAAAAAACTTGGGACTTCTCCAAAGTGGAGAAAATCGGCAAGCAAGCACAGAGCACAAAAATCAAAAAAAAAACTTACCTTTGGAGAGTGCGTCAAACATGTCAAGATGCAATGCACTTCAACACACAAATTCGAATTTGGAAATTGGGGAAAAACCATAAATAAGAAAATGAACAATTTCTTCATTTTTAAAAGAAAAATGCACTTTCCATGTCATTGATTTCAACAAGTGGCAATCATCAAGCAATAATGTGCATAAAATGAGCAAGATAAGCACAAATTAATTAGCAAGAAAGAATAAGTCCACTTACATGAAGATTAAGTGCCAAAAATGAAGGAAAAAGATGCTCCAATTTTGAAAATGTCTTCAAAAACACTTAAACTTTTTTCAACTTTGCAAATTTGAATGGGAGAGGGCAGAAAACAAGGAGTATTTGTTAGAAGATGCCAAAACATGCCCTATCAATGTTCCATGATCCAACGTTTTTGCATGCATGTGTTATGGGATGTTTTTAGTGAAAAATGTGTAATCAAATTGATTTGATGTTTAAACACTAAAACATGCACCAACATGCAATGTAATCACCAAATAAGACCAAATCGATTCATATTGGAGCAAAAACATTGATAAAAAATGGATTCATTTGAAGTTATTTCCAAAAATGTGCCCTATGATAGAGCTTCCAAAAACGATTTTCAGCATAGTAAATCCATTCTTGATGCAAGAAAACTCATTGCCAAGCAAAAACACTTTAAATGGAGAAGATCTTATGCAAATCCACCAAGGAAATCTCTCATAATGAGCAAAATCGGGTTCTTGGAGGGCAAATACATGCATTCTTTCAAAATCGGACCTTTTGGAGGGCAATACACATTTTAAAACATGCCTTTGGTTAAAATCGCACCTTTTGGGGTGATAAGCACATTTTAAAAACTTGCAACAAGGCAAATTGGACCTTTTGGATGCAATGACATGTTTTAAAATATGCAAGTGATCAAAATCACACCTTTTGGAGGGACATGCATGTTTTAAGTTGTATCTCACATTTTGGATGCAAAGACATAAAAATTTACCTTGTAATGACATCAAAAAAGTCCACTTATCATTTCAAGTTGAACTTTATATGTAGTGACATGTAAAATGTCCACTTTTGATGGATTTTACATGTAATTGCATATAAAAGGTCCACTTTTGATAACTTAAAATCATTTAATCAACTTAATTTCATAAAAATGTTACTTAGTGGGACATAAACAACATTTATAAATCATATTTAAAAATACAACACATAAATATCATTTTAAAAGTAAAATTAAAATGAGCATTTGATTTAAAAATCAACAATTAAACTAAAACTATATAGTTCATATCATAGTTTAAAAAATCGGCGTTATGTCGCCAAAACCGTGGTATATCGTGGGACTTTCCAGTGGCCGAATATATCGCTGCATATATCGGCATCGATAAATGACAAAAACCCGCGGCGATAAAAACGAAATAAATCATGTGATAAACCCAAAAATTGGCAAAAAACCCGTTGAAAATCATGTTGACTGGTCGTCGGGATTTTAGGTCAAAAAATTTAGGTTTACATCATTTTATAGCTTCACTCCCAGCAGCGTTTCATATTCACACGAAAACGACTTCCTCCAACAGCGTTTGATAATCAACGGCCACAACCTCCTCCAGCGGCAGCCTTTCTACAATTGCAATTGCATTCGACCTCCTCCAATTGCATTTGACCTGTGCTTGCAAATTTAGAGAGTCGAGACTTCTTGCAGACTTCACTCTTGGCGAATCTCAGGTATGTGAAATATTTTTTAATTTAAAAAAAAAAATTAATATATATTGTAACTTGTTAATCATTTGTGTATAAAACTATATAAAACTATATATATTGTATTTGTAACTATATAAAACTATATATATTGTGTATAAAACTATATATTATTATATATTGTAACTCGTTAATCATTTGTGTATAAAACTGTATTTTAATTTCTTAACTTTTTGTAATACAGTATACTATTAGCATTTTTTATATATATATTTATATTATATTATTTTTATTTATAATGTAATACTATTAGTATATATATATATAGAGAGAGAGAGAGATATATATAATATTATTATTTATAATGTAATACTAATTAGTAAATTACTATTAGTAATTTAGTATGATTCCAATTTTAAACACAGTTAGGATAGTTTTAAATTTAATATCAGTAAATAACAGTATAACAAAATTAGAAAGAACTATTAATGTTAATATAAATGTCTCTTAATTATCAGAAAGGTAAATAACAGTTGGATAGTTTTAAACTTTTAATATTAGTAAATAATAGTTGGATACTCATTCTATTTAATTTTGCTTATAGACTAATTCCAATTTATTTTAAACCCGAATAGTTGGATAGTAGATCTCACCCTCCTTTTGATAAAAGTTGGATTACAAATCATTAAATTCTATATATTCATATTGTTGCAAATTATGTTTGATATCAATCTTATTTTATATTTGATTGTTCATTCTTATACTTGCAGAGTACAAACTTCGAGTGTCAGTGACATACCTATAGATACAGGATGACTGGTGGTGGCAGAGCTAAGGATCCTTTATGGAAACATGGGATCCTGGGGGTAATCAATGGACATGTCGAATGTATCCATTGCCATAAGAAAATGACTTCAGGGATAAGTCGATTGAAATACCATCTTGCAAAGATTCCATGCAATGATATTACACCGTGTGAAGAATGTCCAGGAGAGGTTACAAGAGAGGCTTTGACAAGCCTACAAAAATATGCACAAAGGCAGAAAAAAGAGGACATTTAAGGCCATGGCAGCCCCAATGGGGACTTTTAGTTCTACAGGATCAGAAACGGGTGGAGAGGGTTCTTCTTATATTGGGCCTCGAATACGACGATCGGGAAGTACGAGTGGGTCTCTTGTAGACTTTTGGGTTCCATGTAACACTCCTGGTGCTCAACTCGGCTTGCTAGGCACTACATGAAACAAAGAGATGCATGAGAAGACAGGTGGCGATTACAAGATTTTGGATCTGCAATTATATTCCCTTCAATTCTTTATGCAGTCCGTATTGGGATCAAGTGGTAACTTTCATTTCTTTGTTTGGTAAGGGGTTCAAGACCCCAACTCCCTATGAAGTGAGTGGGCCATTGTTACAGAATGAGGTAAGAAATATTCATCAGCTTGTAGAAGAGCAAAGAAAAGTTTGGGAATAGAAAGGTTGCACTATTATATTTGATGGGTGGACAGATGGTAGGAACAGGACGCTCATCAACTTTATAGTTGCTTCAGGGGGGCAGTTGGTATTTCTAAAATCAGTTGATGCCTCTAATCAAGTAGAAAATGCAGAAAATTTGTGTAACATGCTGGATGAGGTGGTGATAGAAGTGGAAGTGGCTAATGTCATCCAGATTGTGACTGATAATGCAACTACATATGTAGCTGTTGGTAGACTTCTCATGGAGAGACATCCTACATTATTTTGGAGCCCTTGTGTTGCCCATTGTCTTGACTTGCTTCTTGAGGATCTAGGGAAACTAAGCTTGGTGGAGAAGGTGGTTGAAGATGGAAGGAATATTGCTAAGTACATCTACAATCATACATGGGTCTTGAGTCTTATGAGAGAGCACACTAGTGGTAAGGATCTTGTACGAGCAGGGGTCACACACTTTGCTACTAATTTCTAAACTTGCAAAGCATAGGCGGATGTTTCTTGATAAGAAATGGTTAGAGAGCCCTTATGCCAAGAAGCCTGAAGCAGAGAAGATTGTGAGGATTGTGTTTGATCGTAGCTTTGAAAAGCTGATGGCAGAGACCCTCAAAGTAAGTTTTCAAGTATTCATTGATGATTTAATATTCAATTTTGAAATATTTTCCTTGGCTGATTTTTGTATGTTTTATTATGTCTAGGTATCAAAACCATTGGTGAAGGTTCTACGAATTGTGGATGGGGATAAAAACCCCATGGGGTTTCTATATGAGGCCATGGTTAGTGCAAAAGAGGCCATTCAACACTTCTATAGGTCAAATGAGACCAAATATAGACCCGTATGGAACATCATTGATCGCAGGTGGAACCGACAACTCCACCAACACATTCATGCAGCTGCCTACTTCTCGAACCCCAAGTACTATTTTTCCAACACTTTTAAAGCAGATGCAGTTCAAATTGGCTTGGACACATGTATTCAAAGATTGGTTGCTGATACAAACCTCCGAGACCTCATACTTGATGAGCTGCAGAGCTACAAGAGGGAAGAGGGGCCATTGTTTTCTTCTCCTGATTGCAAACGTAAGAGATACACCTTACAGCCAGGTAAAAAAGAACGTGTTTAGTTTTATCATACCGTTCATTTCGCTCGTGAAGTTTATTGGAAGTTTTACCACATCATAAATGGTTTTTTTAATCCTTGCAAATTTGTGGTGGGAACAATATGGTGCCACAATGCTTAATCTTCAAAAGCTTGCCATCTGAATTTTATCGCAACCTTGCGGTGCTTCTAGCTACAAGAGAAATTGGAGTACTTTTCAAAACATACACACAAAGAAACGTAATAGGTTGACTCAAAAGCGCCTAAATGACTTGGTTTATGTGAAGTACAACCTTCTCTTGCTCGAGAATAAGGTGAAAGGGCAAGCTTCATATGAAGCACTAGACTTGGATGACATTGATCCCTACTCAGCCGATTGGATTGCTCCTCCTGATGGTGAGGATGCAGATGTTGGTGAACCTTTACTGACAAATGAGCAACTAGCTGAGTTTGAGAGAGAAGCAGATGAGTGGGATGCAGATGTGGCAGCACATGAGGAGGAACATGAGCTTGGTCATCCATCAGAGGCTTCTGTCGAGCATGAGGGACCTATTAGGGCACCTGTTGAGGATGTTGCCACAACAACTACTTCAACACCACCCACCCAACAGCAAGGATCTCTTTTGAGATTTACTCGTAGACGCAATTTATGATTGCTGCTTTCAATTTTCATTGATACCGAGACTTGAACTTAATACGTATTCAGAAATAGTAGTTTTGTAGAGTTTGACTTCTATGTATTGAACTTATTTATATTCAAATGTTCTACTTGTTTTTTGGTATACGATTCTAGTAGTATGTTAATGGTTAATCGACTAAGTTCCTCTTGCTATAAGTATAAATTACGGTTTAACTTAAAACTTTGAATGATATATGGTGGATATCTCAATTTTCAAATTATTATATATTCTACAAATTTGGTGTTTGTATGCGTTTTAAAGCATATTTTAAGAAATTTTATATTTTCAAATGTTCGATAAAAGTGCCAATTTATTGCTGAATTTTTCGCCGAGTTTTTGCCAATTCTAAGTTTTTCAAAATTTTTGGGTTGGCCGCGATATTGCCAATATCAAGTTTTTAAACCATGGTTCATAATACATACAGTCACTTTAAGTGAAAAATCAAAAAGTAACTCAACTTAAAATTATAACATAAAGTGCACTATAGTTACTTTAAGTAAAAATTTAAATGATAAAGTAACTTAAAAACATAACATAAAGTAAATTTAAGTTATATTTTTCAAAAAGTGAATGTCAAATTGAAAATAAAACATGATATTTTTAATTTGTGTTGTTGCACCAAAAAGGTCAACTTTTGAGGCACTAAAGCGGGCATATCTCTTGACTAACAACTTCGATTGAGCTTTAGGTTAGACCAAAACAAAGGGGAAACTGAAAGCCATGACATGAGCAAAACCAAAGGACTAAAAACCAACAAACACAAACTCAAAAGCAAAGAAAAGGACGATGAAGGCTTCAAAAATCAAGCAAAGGCTCGACAGAAAGCAAAACGAAAAAGACTTGACGAAAGTCTTTAGTAAAATGATTTGATATACAAATTGAAATTGGTCGATCGATCAACACTAAGCAATTGAATATCAAATTCAAACTTAGAGATACGCAAAACTAACTTGAAAAAGTTTCGTGCTATTACCAACATTTTGTGGTGACAAAATGCAGGACAAGCAGCAAAAGTTTTGCTTTGGAAAAGATATCTCTATTACTGACAAAATGTTGCACTTCATGCTTTAAATAATGAATCATACCTTTGATGACATTGAATGTTTATTTGCATCAGCACTGTTAGAGCTTCTGTAGCACACTTCATACTTGACTTTTTTGGATTAACCTTAATATTTGTGCATGATCATAAACAACTTGATAAATTGCAAATGCCTTCAAATGGATTTGGCTGTTACATTTTCTCTATATTTCAATTTGTTATCAGATTTCAATACCTTGGTTACTTCAGACTTGTATTGGTCATGATGTTCTTCCATCTAGGTTTGATGCCTATAAACGTGTACATGACTTTTGGAAACATATTGATGACGTTGATATCTTTGTATGTGTATGCTGATGCACTTGTCCTTGTGCTCTTTTTCATAGCAGAATAGTTGATTCTGACCCTCTAGCTTTTGTACCTTTTAGCAACATAGTATTGTAACCTTGATCATGCTATGTGCCTTTGCACTTGAAACTATTGCTCTATTTCGAGGACACATTGCTGCTTTGAAAACTGAAAACACTTTTCTTTTGATATCGGTAGACGCTCCCTATCTCCTCATTGTTTGTGGAAGGCTTCCATAGCTGCTTGCTTTCTTTTTCTAAAATTCACTTATGCTGTTGATTACATGTTGATCCGGTTATCACTATTGATTGTAACAATTTTATCCATATATGATGTTTTCAAGGCATCACTGAATACTGTTGAATACTGATGTAACACAAAGATGCTTACTTGCTGATTTAAGTTGGCATACTTGATCATTTCAAAATGTATTTTTGTCTCTTGTTAACAAGCTGAGACATCTGTTACAGCATATGAGATAAACTAGTTAGAGAGCAAATCAAGGTTTGGGTTTGGCAATGTGGATGCATGTGTGGGGTATAATGATGAGATAGGCTAGGCATTGCTTGGATCCATTGGATCTAACCCCATTCTTGTTTTTCACTCTCTCCAAGGTACAAGGCAGTGAGGACGTAAGGATGCGGGAACAACGGAGAATGAGGGCATATATGGTTAAAGAGAAGAACAACATTGCTAGTCGTTCAAGCAGGCAATGACTAGCCCCCATGACTCTTATACCTTGTTCTTCTTTTCACACATGTTCATGCTTTGAAATTCAAGCTATGATTTGCTCTTTAGCTAGTTTCACAGCTTTTGTGTAACATTTGAACATATTGATCAATAAAGCATTACATTTTCAGAAGAGCATAAAAAAAATCAGTTTTATGTGATGTTTTTTCTTCATCAAATGTAATGTCTCAACTTATTGTTTTACATAAAATCAAAGCTGTTGGACAGAAAAATGCACCTTTGATTGCCATAACAATAGTTCTACCTAAATTTAGCCAGAGGCAAAAATTTAGGTAACATTTCCCAACAAACTTCACAAATAAGGTAACAGTATCAGGCATCAGACTCCAGGACAGATTTTGTCATTCCTTTAAAACAGTTGCTTATTGCAGACAAAAGTTCCCATGGTTCTACTGTAGTTGCAGACTGTTATAATGAGAACCATTGTATGCTATGTCAAACATATGCTACCCCGCGACACTGGCATAGGAGTTTCATTATGTATGGAAGTGAATGTTGCTGAGCTTGATACTCCTCCACGTAAATGATGAGTCATCATTTCAACCCTAGATGCTCTTGCATTCACCCATGTATAATTCAAACACCGTCATTTTAATACATTGATGGTTGCGCAAATGTTCACAGGCTGAGATTTCAGAATTGATGTTGACTTGGGTAGAAACTGATGCCCTTTTGAATATTTGTCACTTCACCAACGGATGGTAATATTTTTGGGCTTTTTGGGCTATTTGCATCAAATACCAAACATTTGGACATCTCCAGCTAATATTTAAGTGCTAAAACTATATTTGATTTCCATATAAACATTGTCAATGATATGTGAGAAATGTTTCTGGATTAGATTGTGTGAGTTTTTTTAGCATCAACGTTTCGGATCATACTACATGATCCATCATCAGGACAAGAGAACATCAGAATATGGAATGAGCAGACCAGGACATCATAAGCAGTCCTAAAAGGAGAGGGGGGGGGGGAAGGGCACACAAACCAAGGGGACCCAACAAATAAAGACATAACCACCAAGAGAACTGGTACAGAATAACCACTCATATGAAAAAATGCAGAGAATGAGCATATGTGCAAAGGAATTTTGAATATGCATTAAGAAATGATAAAAATAAAAAACTCAATAAAACTTAAAAAATAAAAAATAAGAAGATAAATAAAAAATTAAAAAATTAAGGATCAGCGTGAGAAAGGGAGGAAGCACACGATTGCGAAAAAAATAAAAAACTATAAGAGGTTGAAAATACAAAGATTAGGACTTACAAAAAATTAAGAATTAAATAAATAAAAAAGAAGGCTCAAACCCTAGCTTGAATAAATAAAAGGACAAAAATTAATAAATAAAAGCAAGCGCAAAAAATTAAGAACTTATATACAACTAAATCTAAAAAATCGAACAAGCCAAAAAATATTTGTAACCCCCAAGAGAAAGAACAAGAGGAGAAATATAAGAAAGGCCCTGATGCCAAAATAAAGAAGCTATACACACGATAAAAAACTCAGGAGCAAAAGACTAAGTAAGTAGATCGAACCTAAAAACCACACATGCTACTGAAAGAAATTGCGTAAATAAGCCAAGTGTGAAACAACCATAACACTGGAACCAACCCAGATTAAAGAAGATAAGTACAAGGAGATAAAAAGTAAAACATGAACGAATAAATGAGGAAAATAATAAGAAACAAAACATCAAGATGGCAGACCCAAGGCTGAAACCACCGGCACGGGGAAGAGCTCTAGGGTTAGAGCGACACAGACGACTAAGACGGAATGCAAAAAGAGAGACAACAGGAAGCAACCTGAGAAAAGAACACAGAGAATATGAGGAGCTCGGAGACCACAAGGTGGGGGCAGGAGACTGGAGACGTAAGGAGGGGGGGGGGGGCTCCCCCACAAACCGGACGGGCCAAAATGAGGGAGTGACAGGGGAAGGCTAGGGGACAAACCCGGGGGGGCAGGATAGCTCGAGAAGCATCAGGGGTGATGCTGAGTCTTAAGCGAGCCTAGGAGAGGTTGCCACGACAAGCTAATGGACCATCCATCATCTCGATTGAGGTTGATGGGATGATAGTTAATTTCAATAGCTTCCTTAAGTTTTCTTTTGAAGAAGTTATCCTCCTTGGAAAGAATTTTGGCAGCCTCCAGACAAATGTGATGCTTGGTGGCCGCAGAATGTTCAGCCAGGGCAGATTTATGGGTTCTATCATGTCTGATATCTGCACCATGCTCCCGAATTCTGGTACGAAAAGAACGGCCTGTTTCCCCTATGTAAGGGGCCCCACAAGAGCACTCAATCTTGTAGACTCCCGAGTCGAGGAAAGAGTCTTTGGTGTCCTTGAGGGGAGGAATCCGATGACGTAACTGCGAAAGGGGTTTGAAAGCAGTATGAAGACCCTTTTTAGATAAGATCTTGGCCAACTTCTGAGAGATGCCATCAACAAAAGGAAGGGTGGCAAATCGGGGAGGCTGGTTGGGCGGAGGACTGAGGGTACACCTAGAAAGAAAGAAGGACTTGGCTCGGTTGATAGCCTTAGAGATCTGCCTGTGAGAATATCCATTTAACATGAATACTTGACGAAGATGAGTGAGCTCTTCATGCAAGTTGTCATCATCACAAATTCTGAAAGCTCTGAGGGCGAGGGTCTTAAGGATGCCAACCTTCTGGCTGGGGTGATGGTGGGAGGATGCGTGCAAGTACAAGTCAGTGTGGGTGGTTTTTCGGTGAACCTTGCGACCGAATGACCCATCTGCCTTTCGGATAAGAAGGACATCTAGGAAAGGCAACTGATGGTCCGATTCGAGCTCTTTGGTGAAGGAAATGTTGGTGACCAAACTGTTGATGTGAGAGTGAAATAGTTCCAGGTTCTCAAGCCCATGCGGCCAACAAACATTAGTGTCATCAACGTATCGTTTCCACCATTTGGGTTTGAGGGGGAAGGACTGGATAGCCATCTCCTCAAAATACTCCATGAAGAGGTTGGCGATGACTGGGGAGAGGGGCGAGCCCATGGCTACTCCATCGACTTGTTCATAGAAGACATTTTGGAAAGAGAAGAAGGTGGATCTTAGACAAAGCTCAACCAACTCTGCGATCTCATCCCCGACCTTGCGTTTGACAAGATTGATGGAGTCAAGAATGGGGACCTTGGTGAAGAGGGAAACCACATCAAAACTAACCAAGATATCGCTAGGTTCCAACTTGGTGTCCTGAATGAATTGGACAAAATGGTTGGAGTCTTTGATGAAAGAGTCAGACTTTCCTAGCAGAGGCGAGATGATCTTGGCAAGGTGGGAGGCCAACAAGTATGTGGGAGAGCCAATGGTATCCACAATTGGTCTTAAAGGGATGCCACGTTTGTGAATTTTCGGAACCCCATAGATGCGAGGGGTCACCTCTTTAGAAGGCAGCAGTTTTTTCTTTGTTGACTCATCAAACGAGGACTTGGCCAAACTGGACTTGACTCTCGAAAGGATCAAAGAGCAAGGGTTGCGAGAAAGGATCTTGTAGCTATTCGGATCTGAGAGTAAGTCCAGAACTTTAGACACGTAGTCCTGCCTGTTCATCACAACAGTGGCATTACCTTTGTCCGCTTTGGTAATAACAATGTTATTACTGCGAATTAAGTCAAGGAAGGCGCGCATCTCAGAATTGGGGATATTGCGCTTAGGAAGCTTGGCATGCCTCAGGGCCACCGCACAGTCTTGCCTTATTTCTTCGGCGACATCCGTAGGTAGGCCACTAATGGCATGCTCAATCTCAATCAAAAAATTGACATGAGGGATGGCCATAGGGGTGCGAGCAAAATTAAGACCACGCTTAAGAAAGTTAAAGGACAGCGGGTCAATGTTGGCACTAGATAAATTGACCACGATTTTATTCTCCCAATCGTGAACCAAAGAGGTGGAAAGAGGAGAGCTCGGGGGTGCCGGCAGAGTAGGGGGAGTGTCCAACGAGACCGAGGAGGGCGAGACATCCCGAAAGGTGGAAAGAGAGGAGGTCTCACCGGGAAGGGAAGGCACGGAGGACAAGGGGATAGGATGAGATGACGCAGGCAAGGACGAACTAAGGCCTAAGGTAGTGGCTGCGGGGGCTATGGACAAAAGGTCGGCACACCTTTGGTTGACATGACCTGAACCAAAAAGTGGAGGTGGTAGGTGCGAGGGGCATCTCAATTCAACAAAGCTACGTTCTGTAAAATTAATGCAAGACTTATCAAGCACGAAAGAGGAGGACGCGTGAACAGGAGGCGTACCTGTGCAAGCTGGAAGAGATCCGTTGAGCAAAGATGACCGTTGAGAAGGGGAGGACCTCTGGTCGAGCGCGCCAAGGATGGGAGACTGCTGCAACCGATTACTGGAGGACATCGCGTTAGGAATGACCAAGGGGTCACTGTGCTGCCTGCGTATGTTTCCTGCCAACGAGTGGAGAGAATCCGGGCTGGAAGCGCACCTAGGAGAGACACACGGGTTCAAGACGGGAGCAGGCGCTGGAGTGAAGCTCTGCGGATCTGGAGCCAAGCGTCTGGGTGAAGAAGCCATCAGTGAGGGATAATGCAAGACTCGCGAGGAAGGAGCGCGCCGGGTTGAAGATAACCGGACTGGATCATGCGAGTGAAGAGGACCCGCAGGTGCAAGAGGTGCCACGGGATTGTCAATCCCAGGAGTAGACCCGCCAGCGTGGTCAACCACTGCATTGGGGGCATCAGCCAAAGAGGAGGCTGAACGAAGAGAGGAGGCACAGGCAGGAGAGAGCCGAGAAGTGTTGAGCGAAGCGGAAGCAAAGCAGTTGCGTGAACGTTGGAGCAGGCGCCAAAACTTGGCTTTTTGTCTGATGCTACTTTGTGCCTGCCGCCCCACTGCTCTGGCATAGGAAGCGGTGTCTAGCCTGATCCATAGGTCTGGACGGAGAGCTGCAGCCAGTTCAAGGTGAAGGTGAAATAACTTGGCATTGAGGTGGTGGATGTCCCGCCTTGTTGATTGAATGACCGATTTGAGGAGGGAGAGACCAGCACGATGGAAGATATGTTGATTGAATACGCTCCAAAGATGGTGCGTGACTTTGACGAAACAAGGAAGAACATTCGAGTCTCTGCAACGCTTGAGGAAGGCCAGGTCTGCAATTTTCTTCATCAGCTTGATTCTGAGTATCTCTAGCTGCTTGGATTTGAAACACATTTCCCTCCCATGAAGGGTATCAATTAACATAATCAGATTTCCACAATCCATTAGTATGTGAGAAATGTTTCTGGATTAGATTGTGTGAGTTTTTTTAGCATCAACGTTTCGGATCATACTACATGATCCATCATCAGGACAAGAGAACATCAGAATATGGAATGAGCAGACCAGGACATCATAAGCAGTCCTAAAAGGAGAGGGGGGGGGGGGAAGGGCACACAAACCAAGGGGACCCAACAAATAAAGACATAACCACCAAGAGAACTGGTACAGAATAACCACTCATATGAAAAAATGCAGAGAATGAGCATATGTGCAAAGGAATTTTGAATATGCATTAAGAAATGATAAAAATAAAAAACTCAATAAAACTTAAAAAATAAAAAATAAGAAGATAAATAAAAAATTAAAAAATTAAGGATCAGCGTGAGAAAGGGAGGAAGCACACGATTGCGAAAAAAATAAAAAACTATAAGAGGTTGAAAATACAAAGATTAGGACTTACAAAAAATTAAGAATTAAATAAATAAAAAAGAAGGCTCAAACCCTAGCTTGAATAAATAAAAGGACAAAAATTAATAAATAAAAGCAAGCGCAAAAAATTAAGAACTTATATACAACTAAATCTAAAAAATCGAACAAGCCAAAAAATATTTGTAACCCCCAAGAGAAAGAACAAGAGGAGAAATATAAGAAAGGCCCTGATGCCAAAATAAAGAAGCTATACACACGATAAAAAACTCAGGAGCAAAAGACTAAGTAAGTAGATCGAACCTAAAAACCACACATGCTACTGAAAGAAATTGCGTAAATAAGCCAAGTGTGAAACAACCATAACACTGGAACCAACCCAGATTAAAGAAGATATGTACAAGGAGATAAAAAGTAAAACATGAACGAATAAATGAGGAAAATAATAAGAAACAAAACATCAAGATGGCAGACCCAAGGCTGAAACCACCGGCACGGGGAAGAGCTCTAGGGTTAGAGCGACACAGACGACTAAGACGGAATGCAAAAAGAGAGACAACAGGAAGCAACCTGAGAAAAGAACACAGAGAATATGAGGAGCTCGGAGACCACAAGGTGGGGGCAGGAGACTGGAGACGTAAGGAGGGGAGGGGGGGGGGGGGGGGGGGGGGCTCCCCCACAAACCGGACGGGCCAAAATGAGGGAGTGACAGGGGAAGGCTAGGGGACAAACCCGGGGGGGCAGGATAGCTCGAGAAGCATCAGGGGTGATGCTGAGTCTTAAGCGAGCCTAGGAGAGGTTGCCACGAC
The DNA here is from genome assembly GCA_028749045.1 of Cupressus sempervirens. Classification (NCBI taxonomy): domain Eukaryota; kingdom Viridiplantae; phylum Streptophyta; class Pinopsida; order Cupressales; family Cupressaceae; genus Cupressus; species Cupressus sempervirens. The sequence continues at coordinate 3,486,622 of CM053783.1, forward strand.
AAGCTGATGGACCATCCATCATCTCGATTGAGGTTGATGGGATGATAGTTAATTTCAATAGCTTCCTTAAGTTTTCTTTTGAAGAAGTTATCCTCCTTGGAAAGAATTTTGGCAGCCTCCAGACAAATGTGATGCTTGGTGGCCGCAGAATGTTCAGCCAAGGCAGATTTATGGGTTCTATCACAGGTACGCCTCCTGTTCACGCGTCCTCCTCTTTCGTGCTTGATAAGTCTTGCATTAATTTTACAGAACGTAGCTTTGTTGAATTGAGATGCCCCTCGCACCTACCACCTCCACTTTTTGGTTCAGGTCATGTCAACCAAAGGTGTGCCGACCTTTTGTCCATAGCCCCCGCAGCCACTACCTTAGGCCTTAGTTCGTCCTTGCCTGCATCATCTCATCCTATCCCCTTGTCCTCCGTGCCTTCCCTTCCCGGTGAGACCTCCTCTCTTTCCACCTTTCGGGATGTCTCGCCCTCCTCGGTCTCGTTGGACACTCCCCCTACTCTGTCGGCACCCCCGAGCTCTCCTCTTTCCACCTCTTTGGTTCACGATTGGGAGAATAAAATCGTGGTCAATTTATCTAGTGCCAACATTGACCCGCTGTCCTTTAACTTTCTTAAGCGTGGTCTTAATTTTGCTTGCACCCCTATAGCCATCCCTCATGTCAATTTTTTGATTGAGATTGAGCATGCCATTAGTGGCCTACCTACGGATGTCGCCGAAGAAATAAGGCAAGACTGTGCGGTGGCCCTGAGGCATGCCAAGCTTCCTAAGCGCAATATCCCCAATTCTGAGATGCGCGCCTTCCTTGACTTAATTCGCAGTAATAACATTGTTATTACCAAAGCGGACAAAGGTAATGCCACTGTTGTGATGAACAGGCAGGACTACGTGTCTAAAGTTCTGGACTTACTCTCAGATCCGAATAGCTACAAGATCCTTTCTCGCAACCCTTGCTCTTTGATCCTTTCGAGAGTCAAGTCCAGTTTGGCCAAGTCCTCGTTTGATGAGTCAACAAAGAAAAAACTGCTGCCTTCTAAAGAGGTGACCCCTCGCATCTATGGGGTTCCGAAAATTCACAAACGTGGCATCCCTTTAAGACCAATTGTGGATACCATTGGCTCTCCCACATACTTGTTGGCCTCCCACCTTGCCAAGATCATCTCGCCTCTGCTAGGAAAGTCTGACTCTTTCATCAAAGACTCCAACCATTTTGTCCAATTCATTCAGGACACCAAGTTGGAACCTAGCGATATCTTGGTTAGTTTTGATGTGGTTTCCCTCTTCACCAAGGTCCCCATTCTTGACTCCATCAATCTTGTCAAACGCAAGGTCGGGGATGAGATCGCAGAGTTGGTTGAGCTTTGTCTAAGATCCACCTTCTTCTCTTTCCAAAATGTCTTCTATGAACAAGTCGATGGAGTAGCCATGGGCTCGCCCCTCTCCCCAGTCATCGCCAACCTCTTCATGGAGTATTTTGAGGAGATGGCTATCCAGTCCTTCCCCCTCAAACCCAAATGGTGGAAACGATACGTTGATGACACTAATGTTTGTTGGCCGCATGGGCTTGAGAACCTGGAACTATTTCACTCTCACATCAACAGTTTGGTCACCAACATTTCCTTCACCAAAGAGCTCGAATCGGACCATCAGTTGCCTTTCCTAGATGTCCTTCTTATCCGAAAGGCAGATGGGTCATTCGGTCGCAAGGTTCACCGAAAAACCACCCACACTGACTTGTACTTGCACGCATCCTCCCACCATCACCCCAGCCAGAAGGTTGGCATCCTTAAGACCCTCGCCCTCAGAGCTTTCAGAATTTGTGATGATGACAACTTGCATGAAGAGCTCACTCATCTTCGTCAAGTATTCATGTTAAATGGATATTCTCACAGGCAGATCTCTAAGGCTATCAACCGAGCCAAGTCCTTCTTTCTTTCTAGGTGTACCCTCAGTCCTCCGCCCAACCAGCCTCCCCGGTTTGCCACCCTTCCTTTTGTTGATGGCATCTCTCAGAAGTTGGCCAAGATCTTATCTAAAAAGGGTCTTCATACTGCTTTCAAACCCCTTTCGCAGTTACGTCATCGGATTCCTCCCCTCAAGGACACCAAAGACTCTTTCCTCGACTCGGGAGTCTACAAGATTGAGTGCTCTTGTGGGGCCCCTTACATAGGGGAAACAGGCCGTTCTTTTCGTACCAGAATTCGGGAGCATGGTGCAGATATCAGACATGATAGAACCCATAAATCTGCCCTGGCTGAACATTCTGCGGCCACCAAGCATCACATTTGTCTGGAGGCTGCCAAAATTCTTTCCAAGGAGGATAACTTCTTCAAAAGAAAACTTAAGGAAGCTATTGAAATTAACTATCATCCCATCAACCTCAATCGAGATGATGGATGGTCCATCAGCTTGTCGTGGCAACCTCTCCTAGGCTCGCTTAAGACTCAGCATCACCCCTGATGCTTCTCGAGCTATCCTGCCCCCCCGGGTTTGTCCCCTAGCCTTCCCCTGTCACTCCCTCATTTTGGCCCGTCCGGTTTGTGGGGGAGCCCCCCCCCCCCCCCCCCCCCTCCTTACGTCTCCAGTCTCCTGCCCCCACCTTGTGGTCTCCGAGCTCCTCATATTCTCTGTGTTCTTTTCTCAGGTTGCTTCCTGTTGTCTCTCTTTTTGCATTCCGTCTTAGTCGTCTGTGTCGCTCTAACCCTAGAGCTCTTCCCCGTGCCGGTGGTTTCAGCCTTGGGTCTGCCATCTTGATGTTTTGTTTCTTATTATTTTCCTCATTTATTCGTTCATGTTTTACTTTTTATCTCCTTGTACTTATCTTCTTTAATCTGGGTTGGTTCCAGTGTTATGGTTGTTTCACACTTGGCTTATTTACGCAATTTCTTTCAGTAGCATGTGTGGTTTTTAGGTTCGATCTACTTACTTAGTCTTTTGCTCCTGAGTTTTTTATCGTGTGTATAGCTTCTTTATTTTGGCATCAGGGCCTTTCTTATATTTCTCCTCTTGTTCTTTCTCTTGGGGGTTACAAATATTTTTTGGCTTGTTCGATTTTTTAGATTTAGTTGTATATAAGTTCTTAATTTTTTGCGCTTGCTTTTATTTATTAATTTTTGTCCTTTTATTTATTCAAGCTAGGGTTTGAGCCTTCTTTTTTATTTATTTAATTCTTAATTTTTTGTAAGTCCTAATCTTTGTATTTTCAACCTCTTATAGTTTTTTATTTTTTTCGCAATCGTGTGCTTCCTCCCTTTCTCACGCTGATCCTTAATTTTTTAATTTTTTATTTATCTTCTTATTTTTTATTTTTTAAGTTTTATTGAGTTTTTTATTTTTATCATTTCTTAATGCATATTCAAAATTCCTTTGCACATATGCTCATTCTCTGCATTTTTTCATATGAGTGGTTATTCTGTACCAGTTCTCTTGGTGGTTATGTCTTTATTTGTTGGGTCCCCTTGGTTTGTGTGCCCTTCCCCCCCCCCCTCTCCTTTTAGGACTGCTTATGATGTCCTGGTCTGCTCATTCCATATTCTGATGTTCTCTTGTCCTGATGATGGATCATGTAGTATGATCCGAAACGTTGATGCTAAAAAAACTCACACAATCTAATCCAGAAACATTTCTCACATACTAATGGATTGTGGAAATCTGATTATGTTAATTGTCAATGATATTTGAGTGGCACTTGTTATGTTTGCACTGAGGAAACTTTAATGTATTTACTGTGCTTCGGAAGTTCAAAACTATTATGGACCGGTGTCATCAATGATTGTCTTTTCTGATGGAAGCACCAATGAAGCCATACTAAAAGAAATGCAAGAAACATCTACAGTGACGAAGCATGCTGGATGCAGTGGTTTTATTTCAAATTATAATTTCTACCTCAATCTCTGCATTACTGGGTATACAAACATATAACATTATTTGACATTGTGTATAAGCACTTTCCATCTGAAAGTTGCATTTGTAACTTGTGTTGTAGGCATATTCTCAAGATCCATATTCTTCCCTAAAAAGCGCCCTTTGTGCTAATCATAGCACAAATCTTTGAATTTTATTAGTAGCACATCGATAGCCAATACTCCTCTCTATAAACACTAGAGGTAGATGACTCCTCGGTGGGTAAGTTTGTGCAATCGAGTGTTCCTCCTAATATCTACATCTCAGTGCCTTTGGATGCCAATCATATGTCTCAATTTCGGTGCTGACTAGTTATTTGTTCCGCCAAATAGTCTCTAAGTCTCTTCTACAACATTTGATAAGTTGCCCTTTAATGTTTAATGTCTTCTTTTCTTATTATTGTGATACTGTACAACAGTTTCATCCTTGGTCGCTCACGACGCTAACTCGAGGACATATTAATGAAGACATATTCTGCAATACGTAGAATCATTGTTGACCAAAGAAATGTTGCCTCAACACCCAATCCACAGGCAATTGAAGAGTTGACGAGGTCAGCCCACAAAAAACGACGTTGATCCCAGCTCCGATCAGCAAAAGATCTGTCCTCCACGGCATACCCTTGACCTCTGACATTCAATGTGGTTCCTATCAAACATTGTAGCTTCGGTTCACCGCACCACATATCATATCCGCTACCTCCCCAACACAGTGCAAATCACAGCTCAATCCCAAATCTTAAGCAAAGATATCCAATCCCATCGATTGCAAATAGAGTTTCCACATCAGCAGCTCCTTGCAAGAAATTCCAAAGCCATCAACCACATCTGCTCACACATATTGGAATTCAAGCAATCTCCAAAGTTTGTTGCTCAAGTACACACAGCACATGCAGGGCCCTGCATATTCTTTTGTGATCTATTGTTTGGCACATTCACAGTGCACGATGGCTTCTTCCTCAACGCAGGGCAAACAATCCAGTGAGATGTCATTGAAAGAATTCAAAAACATTTCATCACCACCAACCTCAAAGTCAAATCAACAGTTCCCTATGAGATTCTTTTGGCTAAAGCAAACATGTTCCCGATGGAAGCCTATACAGTTATTCGCTTGCTCGGCTATCTAAAAAAGTAGAAAAGATGAATGCATACCGCTGGCCTAAGTTAATGGTTGGGGAGAAGCTAGACCATTGAAAGAAGACATGGAGGAAACAAAATAATAAATGGCTCAACAAATGAAACATTGATTATCAAGAGTGCCCGAAAACCAACACAAAGATAAAAAAGTGGGTATTAGAAAAAGTTAGGACTGCCATGTGGACAAATCAGATAGGTAGGAAAAAGGCTTACCATGTCAACAAATTTAACCACACTTGCGAGCACGGTGACAGAGTACCTAGGAGCTGACATCAAAGGAAAGGCAAGAATCTTGATAGCTCAACTGAGGTCCGGTTCACATCACTTGAGGTGCGAAACCGGCAGATGGAAGATCCCTAAAGAAAGGTGGGAGGAGAGAATTTGTAGGTTTTGTAACAAGGCCATCAAGGAGTGTACGGCATATGAAGACATCCGGGTCCAATTTATGAACACAATACAAGTAAACAGTATAAAAAAGTTTTTTGAGGGACCAAGACTTCACAAGGTGGCCACCTTGCTAATGCAGCTCCACAAAAGAAAGGACAACTTGGAAAAATCCCAGCAGGATATTTAGTGGATATTTTGATGAAGGGTGCTCCCCTTAATACCATAAACACATAACAGAAACAAAAAAACAACAACAAATGCAAGAACAAAATATGGACTTCTTATTTGCGCCACAAATGTGGAATTACAAAATTCACAAGTACAAAATGCTAACCCACATGGGTGCCTTCATTACCGTAATCTACAAGACAAGCTGCGAACTAGCACCCAGAGTTGCCCTAGACAATGTTCAGGTCTTCCTTAAATAGGCAATTCATGCTGCCCGGGAAGGTGCTAGACAATGAAACTTAATACCTAGGGCCGACAGACCCTAACAATACATATAGAGTTAGCCAAATACATCTTTGACAATTATTTTAGATATTTCGGGTAGCCCAACTTCGCAAGGCCATAACTCTCAAACCGTTGCTCTGATTGACTATTATAACCATTTTTCGAAAACATCAACTCTTGATCTACAGGCTTAAAATAGCGCATGCACCCTTCTATCGAGTTTTCAAACCTCATCCGAGCACTCTAAGGCCTCCAACGGTGACCCTAAAGATTTTTCTGCAAATTTTTCCATCGAAAATCCGCAATAGCTTCTCTGAAACTTAAGCTAGAGCAATGAGATTTTTATGGTAGGCTTACAACTCTAAAATGAACCTTCATGTAGAAAATGAGAACATTCCAAGCTGAGCAAGTTCCCATAAATAGTAACCACCCTATCTACTAGTCCTTATTAAAATAGAAAAGACTGAAATGAAAAATATTTTTAGGTGACGCAAGATTGCTCTTACACCCAGGGTGCTCCTGCATCATATTTAGTGGATCCCCCTTTTTGGTCCCATAGACCTTTGGTCTCGTGGACGTTAGTAAAACTCATTTCATTTCATTGACCAGCAACCCCTTCTTTTTGTGGCCACCCTACTCTATGCTTGACCAAATCTGCTCATTTTCCAGTAGCTGCCTTAACCCTTCAATGGAGATCGATCGCGGCTCCATCCAAGATCATGGATATTTTAATCAGTCATCTGGGTCTGTTGAGGGAGCATGTGCTGACTGTAGATTCCACTTTCTTTATTCATTAGGCCTTACTAGGACCAAACTGCTCTGATACCAAGTTAAATGATCCAAGTTTAGTATTTACAAATACTGAATATAGACTTCACAGGTCTGAATCTCAACCAATGTTTATTCGATCCCCAACAAGGCAGAACATTCATAGATTTCAATGTCTTTTCTCTTGTGATCGGTCATTATAAGTATGGTAACCAAGAGGCGTGTTAAGGGCAGACGTGTATGTTCTGTTATAAGTCTCATTGAAGAGGCACGACGACTTTACTTAATTAATCAAAAGACCCGAGTGTTTATCGGGTGTGATTAGACACCAACTGAATTTATAATAAGCCTCCAATCTGTTATGTGAAGTGGATCATTCACTCAATCCATACTGGAGCAAACAAGATCGATAATGATCAGGGATAAGGAGCTCGATCTAAGAGAAAGATATAATCAGATTTTCATACTTGGCTTGATCAAGTTAATACAAGGATGATCTCAAAAGAAGTTTATGGCAGGATAATTTAATGTCTATGTATGTGTGTGTGTGTGTGTGTGTATCAGTTCAACTGGTATACATACATGCACACACATACGCATACAATGTGCCAGTTGATTTGTCCTTAAATTCTGACCAGCGCTATCATGTCTTAACATTGGCACCTAGACTCGGCAAAGAGTCAAAAAATTGAAAAACCAAAGAAGTCAAGATTTTTAAAGATTTAAAACTTGTTTTGTGCACCCTTTAATAAATAAAATTTAAGGACACTATAATTGCATCAAATAGAAGCTACTTTGATCACATAAACAGTATAGATTGATCACATTAGTATATACTAGGCCAAAAAAATGCATCCCCACCCCTCAAACAGGTGTTCCTGTTCCCACTCCTGCTTCAGGGATGGTAGGACAGTACAGGGACATCCCTTTGCCTACAAAATGCTTGGAAACATAGGAAACAACCCCAGACCACGTGGGAACAGCTAAGCATACCCCACAGCTGAGCATGTCAAGTCTATTAATAAAATAAAAAATATTGATAAAAACCCATTCCTATAAGTTGTGGGGGTTCCATAAGCCCTCCAAAGCCATTCTAAAACCCTAAATCAACCTAAAAGGTAAAAACAAAAAGTTAAAAACAGTAACTGAGCAAACCAAAACTTTATTGTTTCATTTTTCAACACTAAGTTTTGGTTTGTGGACTTGAAATTTACTCTTTGCTCTGCGGGTTTCATTCTTGGAGGAGAGATTTGACTAAGTAGAGGATATATTGGGCTGATTTTTCTTTTGCTTCAAGTCTGAAACAACCTATCTGTTGCGTGTCAAGTTATTATCAATTTTTTCAGTTTCGTAAGCTTGTTAGTAAGTTTGTAAATTGAAAAATAATTTCATTGATTTGGTTTCAGATTTTCAAGTTTCAGCAATAAGCAAAAACACCAGATAAGAGCAGCAGAAGTAGTGACAGTCACAAGGGTAGTGAAAGTGAAAATGAAGGGAACACAATATTTGTACTTGTAGACCCATCTTCAAGTTCTAGAATCCAACCTCAGCTAATATTTATGCCATTGTGCATGCCCGCCATGCTCTCTTCAAAATTTGCAAAAGGCCATTTCAACCTCAAGAAACCATTGCTTCAGGTCGCCACAAGTGTGACCGCTAAACAAGGGCAAAAATATAGGAGGCAGCAAGAAGTGGCTTTGTCATGTTTGCCATACTTGTTACCACGGGACCTAGACTAAGGTTACTAACCATCTCGTGGGTGAGAGCCAACATGGTGTTAGAGTTTGTGAGTCAGTAATGTTGGAATAGCAGGTTAAAATGGCAAAGATGATTGGAGCGAGTGAGGATAAAATCATTTGCACAAATCAAGATAAGAAATTGTCATATACCGATTTGCATGCCTCTTTCAATGTATCATTTGGAGAGAGTGGTAACAGAGGCAAGAGGAAGGCCACTATAGGTGGAATAAATTCACTGAAAGAGTTGATGAATATGCAAAAATGTGAGAAGACAACTGATTCAGTTGCCATATTTTGTGTGCAGATGCTCTTCTATATCATTAGGTAACCCTCCCCCCCGAAGAACATAGATTGTGTACCTGCCTCCTTGACAAAGATTATTCAAACATGACAATGATGGGGGAAGAGATAAGGCAAACATGAATTAAGATTGGCTATTCCATTGTCATGGATGGGTGGATAGATATTCAACATAGACCACTCATTGATGTTATTGTTACATGCCCTGTCAATGCATACTTTCTTAGAGCTATTAATTGTTATGTCAACCTTAAGGATGTTGACTTCCAAATCGCCATTTTGAAGGAGGTCTTAGAGGAGGTTGGGCCTTTTGATGTTGTGCAAGATGTGATAGATTCAACTCGTGTTTGCAAGTTAGCCAATTCAATGATTGAGAGAGCTTATAAACATATTTTTTAGAATCCATGTAGTGTACATGCTTTGAAAGACATTGGCAAAATATATTGGGTGAAGGTAACACTGGTAGAGGCTAGAGACATACAAATGTTTGTATGTAACCATTACACATCACTTGCACTATTCTGGTCCTATTCAAAGAAATGATTCTCCATATCCATCCCCCAGGTAGTCTCGTAAGTCGGAACATAATTAGGCAGGCCATCCCTCCCTAATTGAGACTAGATATGATAACTATTAAATTTTATTAGAGCAGATGTTTCTAATATCCCCAATTCAGAACCTAAAAATCGATTTATAAGTTTTAATTGAATATTGAAATTTATTAATATAAGCATATACAATAAAGGAAGGAAGAGGTTTTTAGCTATCTTTAAAACCAGCAGAGTACAGTCTTGCATCACACCTTAGTGAAGATCATTGGCTACTTTCAGAACAAAATCAAATACTCCAAAGTTCTTGACGACGGTAGACTGTATGAATTAGCAAGTCCTTTCTAGTCAACAGTGGGCCAATACAACCGTGATACATTAAACCAATACTGAATAAATTGGGTGAAATGATTAGAGCGCGTATTACCTCCAGCACTCATGTTTGATATCCCTTATTTCATCATGTTGATGTTTCATGTAATTGGTAACACTTATCAATATTGGTGGTATCAAACAGTAGGCGGACATCTCCCACTCTTGTTACACAGATCATAGTGTTGGTCATTGGAGGTTTTTCCATTCCCATACCATTCCTATCCTGTGAGTTGGAGACTGAAGCACCCACATATGGATCACAACACACCTAACACCCTAATTGAGCCTTATTCTTAACAGCATCACAAATCATAACTATCAGCAGCAATTATGCTAGTATAGTGGAAAAATAATACAATCATATGGTCACAGACTTGTACTGAATAAGAGTGCAGAGGCCATCAAGTTTGGCTAGTTAACCAAATAAATCGAACAGAGCTAAGAATTGCTAATCCATGTGATTACTTAAAACAATTGGAACAGTGGTTACTAAGGAGATCAATTAGCAAGTGAAGAGACACAGTTTAAGCACTCATAAAACACGCTAGGAATAAACTTGCTTAAAACACATCCAACATGATGCAAAGCATACTCAAGACATAAGGCATGCATTAGGAAGGCACACATGCATAAAGTAATCATGGTGACATTGTGATAGACATGGATCAAACACATAAATACACATGAGATATGATAAATACACATGAGATATGAAGCATATGTGCAAAAGACACAATGCGTGTATAAGAAAGGTACACATACATGCTGAAAACACATCAGACATCAAGCAAGCACATAAATAGGAATAAGTTATAAGCATATCCATAAATCCATGTGAAGCATACATAGATACACGTAAAATATGGAATATGCATGAAAGGCATGGATGTCATGAAGCAATGCACATAAGGCATGAAGAAATACACATAAAAACATGCAAGGCATGAAGCAGCCACATAAGATAGGTAAGGCATGAAGCAATACACGTAACACATGAAGCATAAATACAGGTAAAAGGCACACACATATAGAGGTGCAAGGTTGCCCTACTTAATTTTAGTTTTTCTTTACTTAAAGAGAGGACTCAGTATTTAATCCTAATTGGATGGCAGCTATAGGTTTGTCTTGCAGGCTGGAAAGATCAATGCTCTCATACCAATTGCACTCTCCACATTTGGATACGCCTAATTTTGCCCATAAGTGAAAATCCCAAATTATTGCACCATGAGATTTGCAGGGTAGATTGTGTGAGATTTTTTTTCATCAGCGTTTTGAATCACGCTCTATGGTCCATCATCAAGATGATATGAAAGCAAGAGGAGAAACTTGGATGGATCCCTGAGTGTGATTCCAAAAGTTGATGAAAAAGATTCTCACACAATATATCCTGAAAATCTCATTGTGCAATATCCTACGGATTGTGGGATTTTGATATCATAAAAACCAAAATATACAATATATTTTAAGATTATCTTTCACAAGCTTACACAATAGTAATTGAATTTAGGAAAAATTAATTTGATATCAATAATCAAACAAATAATTATGAAGTTTTGTACTGTAAACATGCATGCTATAGCATCAACCGTATTAGAAGCTTTAGAGGAAAGCTCCATAGGGATGCCAGGAGACTATCCTCTGCAATTAAGTCGAAGAGCATCTAACAACCAACAAAGTCAATTTGATCCCTTGCCCTACAAGCAACCAACACGATGTATATCCACTTAATTAGGGGGAGTCATACTCCCACCTCTACCTATTGGGCTACCTTGACAGTTTCTAAAGAGATTGATTTATTAAAATCAATTTATAATTAAGAATACTGAATCCTTAATGGATTGGCAAATTACATAAAACAAAATTAATAAAAGGATTCACAGTAAATAATAGACTTAACCAAATTGCATACCAATTACTTTCAAAATGTCAAATTGCAGCCCTTTTTGGATTCAATTCAGATCTCAGAATCTCTATGGGATTGATCCATTATTTAATTTAATAAATAAATTACAGCTACTTAACAGATTTATACATAAATAAATACAGCCATATTGCATACCAATTGCTCTTCAAAATTTTATAAGTGACTGCAGTTTTTATGAATTTAAACTCAGTCAAATTTCTTGTTTGATTTCCCACTTGATTATTCCATGTCCTTTCCCAAAGCATTTGTTTCCCTCTTATATCATCAAGTGATAAAGGATCACAAGCTTTATTAACACTACTGTTTTGCAAGGGATACACACACCTCTTCACAAATAATTGCTTCCTTGGAAATCCCTTCATTAATCAGTGTAATAAAAGTAAAACTCTTAAGTAATACTCTGCCCCTTCAAAACCAATCGATATTTTCTCTCTTTAATAAAATGTGTATCCCTTATAATTCTTCGTTTTCTAGTGTGGCTAATGAGGTTTGTCTTATTCGACAATAACATTTAATCATTTTATCTTCCCCTTAAGATTCTGTGGGAGATGTATAAGGATGTTGACTCGGGAATGTTGGTTAAGTTTTAGAGACAATACGATAGATTACTAGACAAAATGGGTTGAAACAAAACCAAGACTATACTGCTCAAACTATTGCAAATTTTAAAGATCAACATATTATCACAAGATTTGGGTATCCACTAAGCAATCGTTGGCAATTAAGAGAAACATTTTTGTAAATAAGTCTATCACAAGCTTATTCAAAAAATTATGATTCACTGATACCCATAATAGGAGCACACCATATCACCCGCAAGCTACTGGAGCAAGTGAAGTGCTGAATAAGATTATAGGAACCATCCTAACAAAAGACATGTAACACGAACAGAACAGATTGGGATATCAGGATACTACCAGCACTCTAGGCATACAGAATGACATACAAAAGATCTATCAGATTACCCCTCTCAAAATAGTCTAATGGACATAAGTGTACCCATAAACTTCATTGTTCACACTATAGTATAGTAATGAGAATCGCCCAAAAATCGCCTGAATCGGCGATTCCGCGACCAGATTCATGCTGTGCGATTTTTTTTGCATCGTATATCAGTATTGCCAATTTCTGGGTCATGAATTGCCTGAATCGCCGATTCAGGTGATTCATGGAAAAATCGCCAAAATCGCCTTTAAAAATAGGGTATAAATCGCCTGCAGCATGTAAAAAGGGAAGTTGAAATTATTTTTTAAATCACTTGTTTTTTTTACTTTGTTTTTGACCTATTCTCTTTGTTATAACCCTAAAGGGCCTTCTATTTGTTAAGCATGAGTAGAAGAGAGGAAAAGTGAGAGAAGAATAGAAAACAAAAGCCATAGGTTTCCAACTAGCAAGAAGGAAGAGCACCAAAGAGATTAGTAGGCCATTTGGGGAGCCCATCAATTGCTTTGGGAGCATTAAGGAGCCAATATCAACACTCCTCAACTCATTTGCAAGAGGTAAGTGCTTATTTTTTTCTTGCATGTTAGTGTATTATGCATTTTTTGTTAAATTTTTAGTGTATTATGCATTTTTTGTTAAATTTCTATAGTTTTCAAGAATTTTAGTGTAAATCTTGAATGTTTTTTATTTTTACTAAGTTGCAAGCTAGGGTTTGTTGTTTTCTAACTTTTATTAGCTTCAAACTTTGATATTTTACATAAAAAAATTTATTGCAGCAGCCTTTGCTCTCATTTTTCGCAAATTCCAATGGGTAAAAAAGACGAATGTTGGAAATATAATGAAGAGTTTCCTGGAAGAACCAAATATCAAACAAAATGCATGTTTTGTAAAGAAAAAATTACTTCCGGGGGTATTTATAGATTGAAATTCCACATTGCTGCTATACCTGGACACGATGTTACAGTTTGCACTCACCAAACTCCTGAGGCAAAACGCACTTGCTTAATGGCATTAGAAAAAATTGAAAAAGACAAAGCAAATAGGAAAATGCAAGTTGAAGGGTTAAGGGGTACTAGCTCCCATGTTCCCGCATCCGCAGCCACATCCACATCTGCATCTGCATCAACTTCCGCATCCATAGGTTGTGTTGGAGAGGGTTCTTTTAGGCCTCCTTTTTATCCTAGTTCTTCTGCTCGTGCTCGTGCTAGTGCTAGTGCTAGTGCTAGTGGGTCACATACTGAGACAAAGTCCTACACCAACCTATTGTAGCCTAGAGTGCGGAAAAACAGAATGGATAGTTACTTTGTGCCCCGCACTACTCCTGGTTCCCAACCTACGCTTGAGGGCATGGGTTTGAATAAGGAGATTCACGATGCTGCCAGAAAGGAGATATGCAAATTTTGGTACTTTTGCAACATTCCATTTATTGCAGCCAGGTAATTGATTCTTTTTTCTTGTTTTCTTTAAAGTTAAAATTAAAAGTAAAAGTAAAACTTTAATTATATCTACTTGTTTCATAATTTGCGTCTTTGACATCTAAACTTTTATTTGTGACAGGGCTCCTTTTTGGTAGAATATGATAGATGCGGTTGCTATTTGTGGTCCGGAGTTTAAAGCCCCAACTGAGGCTGAGTTGAGCGGATACCTCGTGGATGAGATGGTAGAGGACATGAGGGTTGACCTCGAGGAGAACCGAAAGGAATGGATTGCAAAGGGTTGCACCATCATGACTAATGGTTGGACCGATAGGAGGAATAGAACACTCCTCAATTTTCTTATATCCTGTGGAGGTGATTGATCATTTTACTTTCCTACATACATAATTGTAAATTTTGATTTGTTGAATGCTAATTCGTTAATGATCCATTTAATATTATAATTCGTTGTTTTGTTACTTGTAGAATATACCATGTTCATAAAATCCATTGATGCTTCCGCACATGTGAAAAATGCCACATATTTATGTGAGGCTATTGAGGAAGTTATAGCAGAGGTGGGGAAACAAAATGTGATCCAAGTGGTGACGGATAATGCAGCAAATTATGTTGCAGTAGGTAAACTTTTAACTTTTCAAGTTTTGAAAATAAATTTATTTGAATTTTGAAATTTGAGTTTCTAATTGACTTAAAATTGTTGTAGGTAAACTTTCGATGGAGAGGTACCCCACCATATTTTGGTCCCCTTGTGCGGCACACTACATTGACCTCATGTTGGAGGAAATTGGCAAACTTGAGTTTGTCAAGTCATGTGTGGAAAGGGCAAAAAACATAAGCATATTCATTCATAATCATGCATTTGTCCTTAGCACAATGAGGAAGTACACAGAAGGCAAGGAGTTAGCTCGCCCAAGTATCAGGAGGTTTGCCTCAAATTTCATCACCTTGCAGTCCTTGTTGACATCAAGGGATGGATTGAGGAGCATGTTTGTTGGGCAGGAGTGGATTTGCTCTTCCTATGCTACGACCACTGTAGGGTTAGATGTGGCGGATTGCATATTTGATGAGGATGGTTTTTGGAAACCAGCTAGAGAAATCCTTAAGATAAATTTATTGCAATTTAACATTTAATATTTTGCTTTTACTTTAAGTTATATTATTTTATATGTAAGTTTTGACTCAAATTTTTCGTTTTACTTTATATGTAGGTCACTGAGCCCCTTGTAGCTTTGCTACGAACTACTGATGGGGAGAAGCCCTCTATGGGCTACATTTATGAGGGCATGGATAGGGCCAAGGAGGCCATCAGAGCCCAATATGCAGGAGTGCAGGACAGGTATGGCCCTATTTGGGACATCATCGATAGGAGATGGTAGAATCAGCTCCATCGACCCATCCACGCAGCAGCTTACTATCAGAATCCGGCATTTTGTTTCCATCCTGAGTTCAAGGCGGATTGCAGAGGTTCTCATTGGCTTATACACAGTGATTCAGAGATTGAGTAGCGATGAAAATAGTGTTGCTGCGATTGTTGAGCTAGACCAGTTCAACAATAAGGAGGGGCCACTTGTCTTTGGCAGGATGGCCATAAATGCTCAGACAACACTACAGCCAAGTAAAAATTAAATAATATATTCAATGTTCATGAATCTAGATTCTAAACTTAAAAATGGTTATATAATGCATTAATTTTAGAGTTGTAATTTGTAAATGAGACTAATTGTTTTTGTTTTTTCCTTATTTCAGATAGATGGTGGCAAATGTTTGGGGCCACAACCCCAAACCTTCAAAAAATTGCCATCCGCGTTTTGAGTCAGCCGAGCAACGCTTCTGGATGTGAGCGCAGTTGGTCCATGTTCGAGCACATCCACTCGAAGAGGAGAAACACGGTGACAGTGCAGAGGTTGAATGATCTTGTCTTTGTTCATTACAACCTTCATCTTAGGATCAGACAGATTTTGGGCGCTGACTCCTCTCCGATCATTCTGGAGGAGATTGATCCAGAATCAGAGTGGATCATAGAGACCGTGGACCCAGTGTTCACTAAGGAAGACCACGCGTGGGTTGACCAGGTGGATGTAGATGCTGAGGCTGTGGCCAGGGCAGAGGAGGCAGCTAGAGCACATTCAGGCATTGGTAGACACATAGACGCAGGCCCTAGCGACGTTATTCGTGAGCCCATTGCCCATGCAGGGGACATGGCTCGGCGGTCCTCTAGGACCTACCTTACACGCCTTTCTCATAGGCAAACTGGATACTCAGAGGTTGAGGTTGAGGCTGCAGCAGAGCTAGAGGATGATGATGAGGATGATGAGGCTTGAGCTGGAGCCTTGTTTTTATATTTTGTTTACACTGTATAGATATTGATAGTGATACTGAATCACTGATAGACATATGTTTCAAACTTTCATGGATCTTCATCTTAGATTTATACATACATTTATGATTTGATGTCTTATAGATCTTCATGATTTCATCTTACTGATTCTATGATTTGAATCATTATGATCATTTGATTTTTATTTACTTCAGCTAGCATACAGTTTACATTTTAGTACATAATGATAACATAGTTACGTATGTGATGGATTTTATGTTTCATGTTTATGTATGTTAGATTCTATTTGATGATGTTATAGTGTTTTTAAGTTATATTCAATAAAGGGTGCATGAAATAAGTCTTAAATTGTTAAAATCTTTACATTTAAAGGGTTTTTTCAAATTTGCCAATTCACCGGTGATTCACCCCTGATTCACGATTCGATTCGGCCGTGCCGATTCCGATTCACGTTACTATGCACTATACATACAACACTCACCAAAGGCTAACAAATGAAGATTCACTAAAACAGAGGTTGAAAGATCCGAAGAAATTAGATGAAGACAAACAACTTGAAGCACATCATAAGCTTACAGAAAGGAGACAAAAAGCATGGCATGTCCAAAAAATTAAATTTGAACACTTTGAGAAATATGGCGCAGTTTTACTATATGATAGAATATTTAAGAAACAATGGAAACTCAAGGTCCGGTGGCTAGGCCTCTACCAATTTGTTGACATCCTAGTCTTTGGGCAATCAGTTTAAGAAGATTGGACCATACAATATTACAATGAAGTCAAACTCAGGCACTATCATACAAAACCATAATAGAGCTAGTTGTCTTGAAAACAAGCTCAAAGTTTTGGAAGGGGAGATGATGTTAGAAGGGGGTCAGCCAGAGCCAAAGCAGCAATGAAATCCCTACTGCAAAGAGATCGTGAAGCTCCTGGCTGAAGATGTACCCTCCAGAATATAAGGGATGTGTCCTATCCTTTGGATGTTTGCATAAAGCAGATACAATGTAACAAAGTAGCAATAGAGGAGTAGTGGGAATAATAGACGAAATACAGCAGAGGTATTTGTAGTAGAAGTAGCAAAGTAAAAGGAAAATCCACTAGCATACATACATGATGTATGAGAACTAATATAAACACATCTGGAATTACATTTGATATGTGTTCAGTATATGGCAATTAATATTCACAATTTACCTTAGTTTACTGGATCTGTGGTATAAATACAACATACAGAAATTACTTGACGCTTGTACGTTGGTCTGTGTTCCCCCTTTTTCTTGCTAACAATTTTGCTTCAATTTTCCCAAAGCATCTATGGTCTGCAGACGTATCTTGGAAATCTTAGAGACAATCAGTGTCACCTCTATCCTTTGCAAAAGCAGCATATACGGCAGCTTTTGAGGCAAATACGAAAATATTATGGCTCTGAAGGTTTCTTGAATATATGTAGGAACATCAGGATTTATGCACACCTCTCCTAGCTGACAATCAATTTACAATCAAACTGGCCAAAAATCCAATCTTTCACAAACAAACCAAACACATCATTGCAATGTTTTATTTGATTCAACACCATGCAAAAGATGGTAGTGTAAAACTTGACTGTTGTTCCACTGCAGATCAGCCAGCAGATATTCTTACAAAAGCACTTGAAAGAGAGGAGTTCGAGAGGTTCCAAAAAATGATTGGTTTAACCATGACCCCATCATATTAAGTGGGGGATGTTAATGTGCTAATCTTCTAGGTAACACATTCTAGTTTGTTTTCAAAGTTTTGATAGTTTTCTGATTTGCCAGTTCAACTGTTTCATGGCTGTAATCTTCATTTTTTTATGACTAAAGTTTCCACCATTCTGTCTTGTTCATTAATCCTGACCTAAGCGGGAAGTGCTTTACCATTAGTCTAGACTCCAGCTACTCAAAAAACATCGATGCGTTATATTTTATGTTTCTATATTAGGCTGATAAAAGTAATAGCCTTAGAGCCCAACGAAATGATCATCGAATGATATTATAAATGACTTACAATTAGCGAGCGCTGTCCAGCTGTGTCAAAAGGGCTCAATGGAATTAGGGTTCTCCATGTTCTTGGGGAAAATGAAGTTGAAAATGCAGAAAATCTTTCTTCTCCGCAAGTAACCTCAACTAGTGAATTCTTGCAAAAGCTCATCCTGAATGCCATCGCGTGAAATTCAAATGTCACAAATATAAAAAAACGCAAAACACAGACACACACACGCACAAAGAACCCAAACCGAGATGCACGTGCCACAATAAATTTCAGGTTGAGGATTGCAAAAGATTAAAAGAATGTTTTCTTAATTATTTTGAAACCGTATCTACCTGAAAGCCAAATTTATGCTATCGATAAAATTTTCTGCATGAGGAATTGAAACCACGATCGCCAAGGTCTCTCCCTGTACAGGTTTCCAATTTGAGACGGTGAGATTCACCGGTCTGCGTTCGAAACCCATCAACTGCATCGCAGACTGTGATGCGCTCTTCCATCCTTTCACAAGTCGCTTGGGATCCGCTAACGCCTCAAGAGTGCTGAATAAAATAGCACCAATACTCCCGACCTGGAATACCTTCCCTTGTGAGCTTGGGAATAGATGAACGTTAGATACGGATTTTCTCCCATCTTTGCACATGATCGCATGCAGCCTACGTCAATACTATCAGCATCTGTACCGTGGAAAGTTTCATTGCGACGAGCGAACTAAATTTGTTTGATATTTACTTCTCAAAACATTGATTAATTAGATCACGATAAATTTATTTTCAAATTCACTTAAAACAAGAGCTCTTGGTGAGCTGTAGTCCCTGTCTTTTTCAAAAGGAGCTAGACAAGACATATTACATGATATGGTAAATAAACACTAGAAGCATAAATGTGGAATCATAATAATTCTTTGCAATAGTTAAATTGTCAAGATTAAAATGTAATAAAAACTTTATATGACACAGTTTCTTTGCATCTTTAGCATCTTTAATAACCTAAATTTCCTTTCTTAAACAAGAAATTATGCTATTTCTAATATGTGATTTTGAAATATTTATAAAATTTTCACTAGGACTTTTTCAAAGAATTTGTGAAAATAAATTAAATAGTTTAAATATATGAGTATTTATAATTAAGTTGTCTTTTAATTAATTGAAATTAAAAATTCCTTCATATTAATTAGTTCTAAAAATTAAAATAGAGTAAAAGTGAAATAGTAAAATTACTAAAATCAAAACAACAAATATACCTATTAAATCTTAAAAGTAATTGCTAAAAGAATAAGTAAATTCTAATATATTGGAAGTGAAGATTGTAAATTATAAATAAATGTTATAATCAATGAAATAAATATTTATCTATAAATTGTCTTAATAATTTATATTATTAAATATAACAATATATAACTCTAATGTTATTGTAAATCTAAATTTACAATATCATAATTATTGCAATTATTATAAATTTATAATCAATTTTTAAAAAAAATTAAAATACATAAATATGATTTTAAATAATATTCAAACATACTTTCTCATTGCAAAGTTTTATAAATTATTTAAAATAGCTTACGAAATTAAAAAAATAAGATATCATAAAAAATTATTTAATGTAAAGAAAAATATTAATAAATAATTAATAGCTTGTTCAAGTAAATTCTAAACAAATTTTCTAATGCATTTTTGTTAATTTTTGTGGGGACTAACCAATAATATAAAGTAATAGGAAATTAGATATTATTCTATTAAATATAATTTTAAAAATCAATTAATTGTAAAAATTAGTATGAAGTAATACGACTTTAGAATGTTAAAAAAAAATTGTAAATAAGATTTAATAAAAACATTAGTTTTATAGATGAAAATACATTATAATCAATAAAATAAATTGTCGAAGAAAAATAATTACATCAATGATTTGAAAGGTAAATAAATGTGTTTTCTTGAAAAACAAAGTAATTGCAATGTAGATGAATACACTCTTCTTGAAATTTTCTGCCACATTTTTCCAACGGCTACTGTGCAGATTTCCAGTGCCTGCTTCAATATCATACAAAAAAATTCCAACAAACAATGTGAAAACCGCTACCTGCAGAACCACGCCTCAAATTCATGGAAAGGCAAATCAAATACCAAAAGCGATAACAAACCACTAAAATTATTCCTGTAATCATGTAGACTTGTACTACTGGAAGGGGTAAATTAAATGCTTTGAGGATAACATGAGCACCCACCAGAGCTCAATTGTAGGCTCATTTGGCATGAGTTTTAAAAACATACTGTCTTTGTAACAAAGCTATTAAACAATTTGGGGTGATTAACATAATAAAGTTGGGTAATATACTTGCAGCACGTTGAAGGGTATAATAGCAGATATGTACATAGCTCAGTTAGTGGTGCAGTATAAAGTTAAAAACAAAACCAAATTGTCCTCTACAGTACCGCATTTTTATACGTTGTGGTCGGCAGAAAAGATGGACTGCGATGGCACGGGCATATTGAACTGGTTGCTCTTAAAGTCATTGAGTTTTACTGTCGAGTTCAAGCAATCTTGCAGCACCTACATAAAGCCCTTCATTGTTGTGGCCGTAGTTTATGCAATGTTCTAGACAGGGATTCTGTTGCAAAGTTTTTGAGCGTCAATTGCAACGAAATTATTTCCTGACTGTTTTTAATATATTCTCTTGAGCCATTGACATTGTTTCTTCACCTTTGCACTGAGATATTTGAATGAAATAGAAAGATCATTTTTGACGAATTTGAAGTAGAAACAATCGCTCTCAATAAGTTCTAATGTTCGGAGGACTCAACCAATGTTGAAGATTGTCTCTTTAAAGGGTTTGATTGGGTGCTTTTTTTTTGGAGGAAGATAGGTAAGTTATTTGTCATGAATGCTCCTATGAGATTTTCATTTTAAAACAAATGCTAACTAAAATGTGTGGCTAGCTAATTGATTTTTGGGTTTAATTTTAGAGATAGCATAAGAGATTATTAAAATTTGACTATTGAAGGTTACATTATAAAAAATATTGTTGTTTCCCAAATTTGCATCTAGCAAAATTTTTAAATCAACACATCTTTTTGTATGATGGAATGGGTCGTTTAAAGGAACTAAACACTGCAGAAGCATGTTGAAGTCTAGAAAATTGTCTCTCCTAAATCCGGTCTTTTATTTCTTGAAGATTTGCAATTTTGTAAGTTGTCTAATGTGAAAATTCGTGACATCACAATGGTGAGAAATATTTGTTCTTATATATAGATGGCAATGCCACGAGACCTAAAGTTGGAATAGTTGTTGAAAAAAAAATATTCCATATGACATTTGTTGGATAAAGTCACTTTTGGCATTTGTGAAGATAATGTTTTTTGGTAGCATGCTACCTTTTCTATTGTATTCATTATTTAACAGTTTTATTTTTAGGTGAATCTAAAGTCCAATTTTCAACTTCATTTTAAGCAATCTCAATTTTTTGTAGAGCTATATGTAGTTATTCTCATAATATTATCAATCGATCTAATCAAATGTACAAGATTCTATTCTAAATAAATTTGTTAAAGTTTAGTTTACATAATCGTTGAAGTTCTTATATGTGATGTTTTGATGTCCTTTACTTTTAATGTTCTTCACAATTGTTGATGGCCACTTTTTAATACCATTTTATTTGCATTATATGAATAAAAACACATTCATTCAAAATCCCTTTTTGATTGTAAATGGTTGATTTAAAATTCGTTGTGAAATTGCATTTAACCCAAAAAAAGTCAATAAAATTTAATTGCAGAAATAGCAACTTCATTTAAGCATTTAAATATTGAATATATGTTGCAAAGTATTTGTCAATAAATTTTGATAAATTTGATAGTTTCTCATCAATATAAGATGTTTTTTTTCAACTAGTCTTTGGATTGACAATTTTTTAGTTAAAGTGTTCAAATTTATGAGCTGAAATTTTTTAGATTAAAATTTATATTGTATTATGTCTATGTACATAGAAAAATATTAAAATTTAGAAACGAAGGTAATCCAAATATGGCCAAAACAGTCATTGCAAAAGGTGTTTATTATGGACAGAGGAAAAGACACTATGAATCTTGTGATTTACACTTTAAATTTTAGCCAAACTATTCAAATTTAAAATTTAACTCACAAGTAAAAACATTAAGGCATAATCAACCACAACTCTAATTTAGTCGTTGGGCCCTTAAATCAGTGGCATTGTTGTTGGTAATTGAAAATTTATAACGACCCTCAAGCTCTTTGTTTTGCTTCACAACAAAACTAATAGGAAAATGTATTAGGAATTAGGAATCAAAAGATCTACTTTTATAACATAATGGCTTGCAACAGATGTATGAGATATGAGAGTTTATCTGGAGAAATTTGTTAGCAGGAGTTTTTTGGAGGAGATGTTAACTTTGTGCTTAAAATTTCTTAGTTATTATTCATTGGTGGTATGCATAATGGAAGGGTTTATCTCTCTTCCTCTCCCTATCTTAATTTACATCATTTATTTTATCTCTATGTTGCATGACCGGATTGGCAATGAGACTGACAATGGGTCTCTGTTCGTTCTCTTCAACTCTATATTTGAGGATGACTCTTATTATGTGAATAATAATAATACGTGCAAGGATGATGAGTGCATGAAATCTCCATTGGTGATATATGTTTTAATTTTTCTTAGAATGATTTTATTCTCTTTTGTTACGAGTGCTTTCCTTATCAATATAGTGATAAAAGAAGGCCTTCCTTATGATTTAAATATTGAATATATATTGCAAAATATTTGTTACCATTCTAGCATCAAGTTTTGTAGATTTTGTATAGTTATTGTTAGAGTAAAGCATTAATTTTATTTTATTTATTAAATTAACTTTACTCTCTTGTTAAGATTTCACTTTATGCACTTTGCATTTTTATCTAATAATTAATTAGTAATTATTAAATGTCATTTACCTCTTAAGGGTTTCCTTTTTAGCTTTTTTGATCTCCTTCTATAAGGATTGATCTTTTCTAAACATCTCTCATCTTTTAAGTCTGATAATATAATTTGCATATTCTCAAAGTGAAACCTTGCCTCTTTTTTGTATTTTCTTCTCTGTAACAGGTTCTTGCATGCAGGTGTTCTTCAAGTTTTATGGATTTGTATTGCTCAAATCCTTCATGGTATCAAAACCTAACTTCTTGTAGTTTGTTCTTATCTGGAGAAAAAGAAGAACGGGGGTTTGATAGAACATACATGACTTTTTTTGGGTCTCTAATTTTTGGAGCATTTTGAGGCCAAATAGACCTCACAGATTGGATTCAAATGGCATCAAAACCCTCATTTTTCATATAAAATTTATCAATTTTAGACAACATTGACTAGGGAGGCAAATTGTTTTTGTATACTGAGGTCATATGACCTTTGGCACGTAAACTGATGCAAGCGAGTACGACTTTTACTATAAAAAAATAAATAAAATGGTTCTTTAACACTGTTGCGGTCAACTAACCGCAACGAGCACCGCTAGGGGTCAGTCTGCTCACCGCAGCTCAAACGTGTCGTCGCAACCCCATCACCACTAGCTTTGTGTCATTGTGCCACCACTGCCATTGATGTCCACCACCACACCTCCACTCATCTTGCAAGCCACCACCACTAGCTACATTGCCTAAGCTCCACTCAATTTTTTTATTTAGAAAAAAATTAAAAATTAAAAATTAGCCATCTGGAGGCCCTGACAATATTTTTGCTCTAACTTGAGCATACAAAGGTGTTTTTTCGATATGAAAGAAGCGTTGGAAAGATGATTTAGAGACAGAGATGATGGTGAAGGTTTTTTTTTTTTTTTAATTAGTTTAGTACCTATTTTTCATTTGAAGTCATATGATATCTTCTATATTCTAGGGGGTGTAACTTGCTCATTATAGCTCCATTTTTATTTGAAAGAAGCGCCAGAAAGCTCTTCTCAAGCACTTTCCAAATTCTCTATCATTTCACCAGTACTTTATACTAGATACACAACTAAAGTCTTTTTTCTCTATTATTGTATACACATTCCTTCTACAAGTTGGGTTCATTTTCGTTGCATTGTGGGGGATATGTTTTCATTATTTTATGTTACAGTATCAATATGTCAGAAAAATTCAAAACACTTTCTTAAAACAATGGCTAGGACCTCTTTTCGTCTAGTACTTCTAAACTCACATAACTATCACACATGGAAATGTCATATGCAATGGCTTCTCTATTCAAAGGGTTTGTGGTCTTGTTTAGATACAATGCAACTAGTATTTCAAAGTCAATATTAGCATTTGTAGCACAGGAATAAGATGGATGAAACCATGGGTCTGATTTCTTTGAGTGTTTTGAACAGCTTACAGTTTCATCTTGATGAGTGTTCTACTCGAGAAATGTGGGACAAGTTCAAGGACTTGTTTGGTACCATCAATGAGTTTAGAGCACTTCAGATTGAGGCAAAGTTTCTCTTGTGCCAGATGATTTTCCCTCTATTGAGGAATTTCTCATGAGGTTTAAATAGCAGAAAACTTTGTTACAAGGATGTGGGAAAGAGAAGACAAATAAGGAGTGCATCTATATGATTCTATCAAAGCTTTGAGGAAACTTTCATATTTTCTCTTCTACCTTCCATTCTACTATGGATGCCTTGGGTTCCATATTTACCATGCCCACTTTTGAGGTCTTTTGTGATCGATTGACTAGAGAGTAGCCCAAGCTTACACAATTGGATACTGTCACAAGTTCAAAGACATAGGCATTGGTTGCGTAGATATCTATAGGGAAGTCAAAGTAAAAACCGAACCCTAAGACAAATCTAGCAGGAAGTGAGAGTTCCTCCCAGCTTACTCCTAAATTAGATGCTCAGAAACCCACTTTGAAGGGTAAATCTTCCAAGTCTGGCGAGTCTTCCTCTAAGACTAAGAAGTACACAGATGATCCTTGCAATTTTTGTGGCAAGGAAGGACATCCAGTTTCTAGGTGTTGGAAACATCTTGAGTTTTTAGAGGAGGCCATGCAACAGCATAGTATTGCTTCATTGAAGCCACCACCTCCTCCTTTAGGGAAAGGACATGTTCTTTTTGTACGAGCATTATCTTCTACGACTACTTGGATTCTTGGTTCAGGTGCTTCCCACCATGTGACACACTAACTTGATTTGGTTACTTCACTTGCTTAGAGTTTTATTACACAAATTGTAGTTGGTGACTCTAAACAACTTTCAGTCACAAGTTCAGGAACTATCTCTTTAGAGGGTAGTTCACTACAGGATGTTCTCTTGGTTTCGGTCATTTCTATGAACCTCATGTTTGTCTTTCAGATTTGTCATTTTGGCTCTAGTAAGATAGTTGAGTTCTCACCACATGATGTGGTTATTCAAGACCTCCATGAGCCTAACTTAGTTTTTGCTACTGGGAGTGTTGATCTTCAATCTTACTTATTTAAGTTTGATGGCCTTGGGAGCTTTGATTCTACTAGTGTTTCTCTTATTGCTCATGCAGACACAATGAGCAAGCTTAAGCATGAGCATTTTGGCCATGTCAACTACATATATCTACAACAAATGAGTACACAGGAGCTAATGATTGGGCTACCTTAAATCTCTTGTACTGATGGTGTTTGTCAAGGTTGTGCCCTTGGAAAACATCACATAGATTCATTTTTGTTAGATAGATCCACACATACTAAGGCATCATTGGAGTTGATACACAATGATCTTATGTCATTCCCCACTCCATCTTTTTTAGGTGCTCGATATGTGTTTACCTTCATAGATGACTTCTCTAGATGCACATGGGTGTACTTTTTGAAGTACAAGTTTGATGTCTTTGATTCATTTAGAATCTTTAAGACATTTGTGGAGAAGTAGTCTGGTCTTTTTGTCAAGCATATACACACTGAAAATGGGGGTAATATGTGAATCATTCTTTCAGATATTTTTGCACTAAGCATGGTTGACAACATCAATTCATAGTTCCCCATACCCCTCAACAAAATGGGGTTGCAGAGAGAAAGAACAAGACATTATGGGAGATGGCCAAGTGTATGATACAATCTCGAGCTATGAGTTCTTCATTTTGGGCTGAGGCTATCAACTATGGCAATTATTATTTAGAATCAAATGCCTCACAAGGCATTACGAAACTTGACTCCTGAGGAGGCTTGGACTCATGTCAAGTTTGATGTTTCTACTTTCTACATTTTTGGTAGTGAGGCTTGGGCATTTATTCCAGATGCTTAATGGAAAGCCATGGAGAGGAAGATTTGACCACTCATCTTTGTTGGATACTATGAGGAAGTGAAGGCATACAGGTTGTTTGATCCTAATTCTAGAGATGTCTTGTTTCAGTGAGATGTTTAGTTTGATGAGTGTTATCCTTAGATGGAGCCTTCATCACAAGCTTCTCCCTCACTACCCAATACTTTCTCTACTCCTCCACAGGATTATGCATCCTCTAAGGAAGATCTTGATATTGATCCCCTTTCACCACCTCCACTAGTTTTTTAGCGAGTTCCCAAGTGGGCTCGTACTACTATTGATGTAGCAGGACCTATGGCAAGTGATCCTTCAGATTCTCGTCACCCTCATGCTCAGACTTTCGATACTGGACTCTTGAGTCATTTCATTTGAGATGATCCACAGAGTTTTTCACAAGCAATAGGACAATTAGAGTGGGATAGAGTTACAGATGAGGAGTACTCTTCTTTGATGAAGAACCATACATGGGACCTTTGTCCTCTTCTGAAAGGAAGAAAGTTGGTTTGGTGTTGGTGGGTGTACCATACCAAGTATGTTGCAGATAGTTCTATTGACAAGTACAAGGCATGTCTTGTTGCAAAGGGATTTTCACTAGTTGAGGGTATTGATTACTTTGAGACCTTTGCTCCTATTGGAAAGATGAATTCTATTTGCCTTGTACTATCCCTTGCAGCTTCACAAGGATGGACAGTTTTTCAAATGGACATGAAGAGTGCCTTTTTCATGGAGACCTTCATGAGGAGATCTTTATGGAGCAACCTCATGGTTTTGTGCAGGACTCTTCATTAGTATGCAGGCTTCAGAGGCCTTTATACGGTCTCAAACAAGCCCCTCAAGCTTGGTACTAGAAGATGAATTCCTTCTTGCTTGCTTCACAGTTCACTCGGTGTCATTCTGAGCCTACAGTTTACATTCAATCTCATGAGGTTGACTTATTGATACTTGTACTTTATTTAGATGATCTCATCATTACAAGTAGCTCATCCTCCATGATACGAAGTGTTCAACAAGCCTTGAGAGAGCAGTTTGAGATGACAGACCTTGGAACTTTGCACTATTTTATCTCTAAGTTGCATGATCAGACTGGCAATGAAACTGATAATGGGTCTCTGTTCCTTCTCTTTAACTCTGTTGTTTGAGGACGACTCTTATTATGTGAATAATAATAATACGTGCAAGGATGATGAGTGCATGAAATCTCTATAGGTAATATATGTTTTAATTTTTTTTAGAATGATTTGATTCTCTTTTGTTGCTAGGGCTTTTTTAATCAATATAGTGATAAAAGGTCTTTCCTTATGATTAAAATAGTAAATATATGTTGCAAAATATTTGTCGTCATTCTCACGTCAAGTTTTGTAGAGTTTGTATAGAGATTGTTAGAGTAAAACATTAATTTAATTTAATTTATCAAATTATCTTTAACGTTTTCTAAAGATTTAATTTTATGCACTTTGCATTTCCATTTAATAATTAATTAGTAATTATTATATGTCATTTACCTCTTAGGGTTTCCCTTTTAGGTTTTTTGATCTTCTTCTATAAGGATTGATCTTTTGTAAATATCTCTCATTCTTTTAGTTTGATAATAGAATTTGCATATTCTCAGAGCAAAACCCTTGCCTCTTCTCAGTCTTTTCTTCTTTGTAACAAGTTCTTGCATGTAGATGTTCTTCGGGTTTTGTGGATTTGTATTCTCAAATCCTTTAATGATATCATTTATATCAAATTGCATCATATCAGTGTTATCACCATAAATTTGATAGTATCTCATTAATATAAGAATTTATTTTTAGCTGGTCTTTGGATTGTCAATTTTTTAGTTGAAGTGCTCAAATTTATGAGGTGAAATTTTTTAGATTAAAAAATATATTATATTGTGTCTATGTAATTAATTATAAGAAAATTAAAATTCTATTGTGATGTGTTTGTCCAATTTATTTAAAATTGATTTTACAATTTAATAAAAAATTACTAAGTGAAAAATGTCATCATAATATTTTTTTTATAAAAATTATATTAGTGTGATCTTTCATTAAATTATTGAGTTAAATATTTAAAATAGAAGTCATATATAAACTATTTTAAAATGTAAAAACATGTTAATATAATTTAGAAACTAAAATCATTATGATTAAAAAATTAGAAATAGATCATTTGAACGAAGGTACTCTGATGTATGTTATTTATTTTCAATTAATATAATCAAGGTTCCAGTCATTTATCGATCCAAAAAAAAAAAAAAGATTATTAATTTTTAATATTGTAATAGTCTGATTATTTTAAAATAAATATCTAATTGCAAAAATTTATTAAATTAAAATAATGAAAAGGTCATATTATTAGAATATTTATGTTTGAATTGTTTAAAATGGATATCGTAACTATTTATTGACTTAGAAAAAAATACTAAGACATTTTTAATATTAGGATTGTGGTCATACATGGTATTAAAATCAAATTTAGTTGGGATTATGCTTAATAAAGATAATTATTTGAAATATTTAAATCTACATTTACTTTGGTAGATCTTAAGACAATTACACCTCATCTTTGCTATCATTACAAGATGCAAAAATGCTTAGTTATATAGTTAAAATAATGCAATTAAAATATCACTTAGAAAACTTAGTTAACTTTCCTAAGAGATTATATGTTTTATTTGTATAATTTTATTTTGTAGAATTATGTATTAAAAAGTCAAACAAAAGTTTATATGATTATATCTACCTTTAAAATAAAATAAAATATTATACACAATTATACACACTAATTTTACTATTAAACTATATATATATATATATATATATATATATATATATATATATATATATATATATAATTATAGAATTAGGGTTGATTTTATAGTAAACCATATATGATCCTAATTCTTATATAATTATATTGTAATAGACTTTATCAAATAAGGGTAGGATTCCAGGAGAGTTAGCATGGAGAGAGAAAGAGGGGGGGTAACATATGGTAGGAGAAAGGGGAGAGAGAGAAATAGAGTAATTAGGGGGAGAGATATGTTAATGTAGAAAGGAAATGGAGAGAAGTGAGAAAGAGAGAGATTAGGGGAAGGGGGAAGGAGGAAGGGGGAAGGGGGAAAGATGAGACAGAGCTTTAAAATGAGGTTAAATAGGGCTTGGAATAGATAGGTGTGGTGATTGGGGAAGGAAGAGAGGGGAGGACATGAGGTAGAAAAAGGAGGTAAATAAATGGGACAAATGTTAATGGGGGTAGTGAGAGAGAGAGAGGGTGTGGGGTGGGGAGGTAAAAGATGGTAGTAGAAAAAACGAGAGAGAGTGAAAGAGATTAATTATGGGAAGAGAGATATTAAAAGATATTTAGGAGGAGGAAGATATTGTGAAGGGGGGTGAAAGGGAGAAATGTAGAGGGAGAGAGAGAGAGAGATGAGAAAGAGAGAGATAATGGGAAGGGGGAAAGAAGTGATATATAAATTTAAAATGAGCATAATTAGGGCTTGGAATAGATAGACATGGTGATTGGAGAAGGAAGAGAGGGGAGGAAAAGAGATAATTAAAGGGGGGAAATGTGTGTGTGTGTGTGTGTGTGTGTGTGTGTGTGTGTGTGTGTGTGTGTGTGTGTGAGAGAGAGAGAGAGAGAGAGGGTGAAAGAATAAGGGGAGGGTAAAAGATAGTAATTAGTGGAAAGAGATAATTGGAGGGGTAGGGAGATAAGAGAAGGAGAGAAGGGGAATCAGAGGAATGATATAGAGAGTGAGAGGGATGATGAGGAAACATATGAGGTGAACAAAGAAAGAGGGTAATTAGGGCATAAATTAGATTATTTGTGCTGAGAGAGAGAGGTGGGGGGTAACAGATAGAAGGATAAAGGGGAGAGATATGTTAATAGATATTTAGTAGGGAGAAATTTAGAAAGGGGAGGGAGAGAGATAAGGGGAAGGGGGAAAGATGAGACAAAGCTTTAAAATGAGGGTAATTAGGGCTTGGAATAGATATGAATAGTGATTGGGGAAGGAAGAGAGGGAAGAACATGAGGTAGAGAAAGGAGATAATTAAAGGTGAAATATGTTAATGGAGAAAGGAGACAGAGTCAAAGAGAGTAATTAGGGCAAGAGATGGTGAAGGAGAAGGGGGGTGAAATGGATAAATATAGAAGGGAGAGGGAGAGATACAGGGAAGGGGGAATGTGATGAGATAGATATTTAAAATGAGGGTAATTAAGGATTGGAATAGATTGGCATGAAAATTGGGGAAGAGAGGGGAGGACAAAAAAGTAGATATAGGAGGTAACTAGAGGGGACAAATGTTAATGTGGGGGGGGGGGGGGAGGGAGGGAGGGAGAGAGAGAGAGGGGGGGGGGGAAGGGGATAAATGTTATAGGAGAAAGAGAGAAGGGGAAGGGTAGAAATGAGGTAGAGATTGAGAGGGATGATAAGGAAAGATATGAGGTGACGAGGGAAAGAGGGTAATAAAATAGATTATTTGCACTAGGAGAGGGAGAGAGGGAGGGAGGGAGAGAGAGAGAGAGAGGGAGAGAGAGAGAGAGAGAGAGAGAGAGAGAGAGAGAGAGAGAGAGAGAGGAGAGAGAGAGAGAGAGAGGTAGGGGAAAGGAGTGAAAAGTGAACGAGAGTAACAAGGATGAGAGAGATGTTAATAGATATTTAGTAGGTGGAAGTGATAGTGAGAGGGGGATGAAAGGGACAAATATAGAATAGAGAGGGACAAAAATAAGAAGAAAATGGGAAAGCTATGAGATGGAGCTTTAAAATGTCGACCTAATTAGGGCTTGGAATAGATAGGAATGGTGATTGGGGAAGGAAGAGAGGAGAGTACACATGATGTATAGATATGAGGTAATTAAAGGGGATAATTTTTTAAAGGGTGATGTGTGTGTGTGTGTGCACGTGCGAGAGAGAGAGAGAGAGAGAGAGAGAGAGAGAGAGAGAGAGAGAGAGAGAGAGAGAGAGAGAGAGAGAGAGAGAGAGAGAGAGAGAGAGAGAATTGTAGGGGTAGGGATATAGGAGAAGGAGAGAAGGGGAAGGCAAGAAGTGAGGTTGAGAGTCAGAGGGATGATCAGGAAAGATATGAGGTGAAGAGAGAAAGATGGTAATTAGGGCATAATATATATTATTTGTAGTGTGTGTGTGTGTGTGTGTGAGAGAGAGAGAGAGGGGTAATACATGGTAGTAGGAGAAAGAAGAGAGAGTCAAAGAGAGTAATTAGGGGAAGAGGGATGTTAATAGCTAGTTAGTAAAGGGAAGAGATGGTGAAGGAGAAGGGGGATGAAATGGATAAATATAGAAGGGAGAGGGAGAGAAAGATGAGGCTAAGAGAGATACAGGGAAGGGGGAATGTGATGAGATAGATATTTAAAATGAGGGTATTTAGGGCTTGAAATAGATTGGCCTGGAAATTGGGGAAGGAAGAGAGGAGAGGCATATATATAGGAGGTAATTAGGGGGGGGGGAGAGAGAGAGAGAGAGAGAGAGAGAGAGAGAGAGAGAGAGAGGTGGAAAGAAATAATTAGAGGGTAGGGAGATAGGAGAAGGAGATAAAGGTAAGGGAATAAATGTTATAGGAGAAGGAGAGAAGGGGATGGGGAGAAATGAGGTAGAGATTGAGAGGGACAACGAGAAAGATATGAGGTGATGAGAGAAAGAGGGTAATTAAAGCATAAAATAGATTATTTGTACTGAAAGAGAGATGTAGAGAGAAATAGGATAATTAGGTCATAGAATATATGCATATGGTGATGTGAAAAGGAGGAGGATAGAGAGAGAGGGAGGGAGGGAGGGGGAGAGAGGGAGGTTGGGGGGGGGGTGGGGGGAGAGAGAGAGAGAGAGAGAGAGAGAGAGAGAGAGAGAGAGAGAGAGAGAGAGAGAGAGAGTAGGGGAAAGGAGGGAAAGTGAATGAGAGTAATTAGGATGAGAGAGATGTTAATAGATATTTAGTAGGTGGAAGTGATAGTGAGAGGGGAATGAAAGGGACAAATATAGAACGGAGAGGGACAAAAATAAGAAAAAGTGGGAAAGCTATGAGATAGAGCTTTAAAATGCTGACCTAATTAGGGCTTGGAATAGATACGAATGATGATTGGGGAAGGAAGATAGGAGAGGACATGAGGTAGAGATATGAGGTAATTAAAGGGGATAATTTTTTTAAGGAGGATGTGTGTGTGCGTGTGCGCACGCATGAGAGAGAGAGAGAGGAGAGAGAGAGAGAGAGAGAGAGAGAGAGAGAGAGAGAGAGAGAGAGAGAGAGAGAGAGAGAGAGAGAGAGAGAGAGAGAATTACAGGGGGTAGGGATATATGAGGAGAGAATGAGAAGGCAAGAAATGAGATTGAGAGTGAGAGGGATGATGAGGAAAGATATGAGGTGAAGAGAGAAAGAGGGTAATTAGGGAATAAAATATATTATTTATATTGTGTGAGTGTGAGTGTGTGTGTGTGTGTGTGTGTGTGTGTGTGTGTGTGTGTGTGTGTGTGTGTGTGTGTGTGAGAGAGAGAGAGAGAGAGAGAGAGGATGGGAGTAATTAGGGGGAGAAATGTTAATAGATATTTAGTAGGGGGAAGTGATAGTGAGAGGAGGATCAAAGGGACAAACATAGAATGGAGAGGGAGTGAGATAAGATAAAGGGGGAAAGAGATGATATAGAGCTTTAAAATGCTGGTAATTAGGGCTTGGAATAGATAGGAATGGTGATTTGGGAAGGAAGAGAGGGGAAGACAAGAGGTAGGGGGATATGAGGTAATTTAAGGTGACAATATTAATGGGGGATGTAAGAGGGAGGGAGGGATGGAGGGACATATATATATATATATATATATATATATATATATATATAGAGAGAGAGAGAGAGAGAGAGAGAGAGAGAGAGAGAGAGGGGGGGGGGTGGGGGGGGGGGGGAAGGGAGAATAGATGGTGAGATGGTATGATAACTTCTATGGTTGGCTTATTGAAACCATGCTTTTGATCCAAATAGAACCATAACCTTAAGAGGGGAAATATATATAATAATTAAAGCCTAATTTTAACCATAATATTGAATCAAATTGAACCCAATGCACTCTTAAATATAAAAATCAAATTACTCTTAAGCACTAAAATGAAAGGTTTCTCTAGACTCTATTGAATTCCAACCCTAATAAAACAAAAAAAAATCATAAAGAAAACATAACTAAACCCTATTAATAAAACATATAAATCCTAACTCTCTAGAAAAATTATTAGTCTTGACATTATTACTACACCAAATTCAATAAGAGTCCCTAATATTAAATAATTTTGAAACATAGTTCTGCATGAAGACTTAAAATCATAACTATAAATAAAAATGAAGTCTAACTGTTTTCATAATTGAATATTAAGGAAAATTATAACCTAACCCTAACCATCAACCCAAATATAACATCAAAACTATCATATTGTACCCTAACTATAAACCTAATCTCATTATGATTTTAATTGATTGAGAGATCGATGTTATATAATATAATAAACTTATATTCTATACATTTTTTTTAAAAAAAATTATTGGGATTGAACCATTCTAGTAGTGCTACTATATATATATATATATATATATATATATATATATATATATATATATATATATATATCGAGAGAGAGAGAGAGAGAGAGTACATATCGAGGCTTTAATTTACTTAAAAAAATCTTTCATATTTAAAAATTAAATCCTTGATATCTCTCGGCTTTCTCTATATATATTATATAACATATAAATATATATAGCTAGTAGTTAATTATAATTTAATTATATAGATAAATTTAGTTGCTATACTTTTAAATTATAATATATATTTTATTTTATTTTATTAATTAAATACGAATAATTAAATTATATGTAATATATTATTATTTGGAATGTGTAAAGTTACAAATATAATATAACAAGATAATAGTAAACTGGTAAAGATTAGGCTTAGTTATTGATTGTTGCCTGGTTATAGAATTGTTCCAATGCTATAAGCCATGGTTAATATTTTGAAATTTGCCTAGTTTTAAGCTTTAAAATGGCCATTTTATCTCTGAAATTTTGTGAGTTTTTAAATCTCCATGTCTCTGGCTTGTTACCAGCTCCGCACAGCACTTGGAATTTTTAAAATCCGACTTCTGAGCCTCAAGATATTGCAGGTTAATGTTGAGACCCAAAATACATGTTTTCAAGTCCATCATTAACCATTAACCTCTCAAAGGGTTAATGATAACTTTTAAATTGCACATTTTGGAGTAGGTTAATTAACCTCTCCAAAAATGCATTTTTCTTAACCTCTCAAAAGGTTAATGATAACCTTCAAAACACGCATTTTAGAGTAGGTTAATTAACCTCTCCAAAAATGCATATTCATTAACCTCTTTGAGACTATTATTAACCTCTTTGAAATTTCTCCATGAGAAATTAGATCTGCCTGATGCTGATGCTTGCCATACTAAAATAATTCTCAACCTGTAGTTTTCCTTGTTTGCTAGCTACATACACAATGGGAAATAATTCAAATTTTGTAAGCATGTGGAGCGGCGGTATTTATGAAGGTCAATATGCTAATGCTTATGCTGTCATCACTCTAGCTTGATGATACGCAGTATACCACCCAGCCTCACACCAAAAATACAAATCATGATGTAGGATGGAGAGATAGTTCAAGTTAGAAGCCACAATAATCTTCTATAGAGCAGTACGATGCCAAGAAGCTTCACACCCAATTCATCCAAAACTGGGAAACACTCCAATGTCCTTCTAACAACTAAATAGGTTCAGATGTATGGGAACTCTAGAAATATTAGAGATGCACGATACAAATTTGATGAAATGTCTCAGAAAATTGTAGTGACATGGAATGTTATGATTGGAGTTTATGATCAATGTGGAGAAGCAGAGGAGGCACTGAAACTCTTTCTTCTAATGCAGATGAAGATGATAAAAATAACACATTTTACTGCAAGCAGCATTGTTAAGGCATGCATTGCCTTGTCAGCTTTTAAACATGGTAGGTAATTGCATGCTCGCATTATAAGAAGTAGGAGTGATCTGGATGCATGTAAACTATTTGACGAAATGTCTCCATGGGCAATTCTCTTATTAGCATGTATGCCAAGTGTGGTATATGAATTTCTTGCAGAAGATAGATCAAACCAACAAGCAGAGGAAGATTATCAAATTGACAAAGCAACTAACGATGGATCAAACTGACAAAGAAAATGAATGAGAGTCTTGTTCAATGTTCTAATGCGTGGGAGAGGAATCTTTGGCAGATACATTCAAGAATTTAGAAGCAGCGAACCAGGATGCCAATAACATCTGCAAGGACAAGGAAGAATGCGCAAATGGTTGCCTTAGGAGGACTGTGATGAGCCGTCTCAGATCTATGGGATACAATGCTATTGTGTGCAAATCAAAATGGGACACAGCCTACGAGTATCCTACCAGAGAGTATGAATACATTAATGTTATCTTGGAAGGAGTGGGACCGATGGGAAAGTTAAAGAGGCTAATTGTTGATATTGATTTTCGACCACAATTTGAGATTGCTAGATCCGCAAGCCATTATGGTGCTATTTTACGTATCCTACCAGCCCTTTTTGTGGGCAAGGCAAATCGACTACAGCAAATTATTTGCATTGTGTCATGAAGAAACCATGGGTGAAAATGGGTAAGGTGTATGCATGGTAATACAAAGGAGTGCCAATTATGTTGCTAAATGCCTCAGAGCGATATTGTCTTGAGGAAACATTTGGAATGATTGGAGAGCCAAATTGTAAGTGAAACATATCATGGAGAATAAGGTTTGTGATGATTTATAGAAGAAATACACCAAATGCTTCACACAACATGCATCATTCAAACATATAGAGAAAAGTTTGGGAATTCATAATGGCATGCATCAGGTAGCATATACAAAGGATAGGATGTTGCACTATGCTTTTCCCAATGAGCTTTGTATTTCCCTCAAGGAACACCCAATTGGGATCATTCTCGGTGCATTGGATATCCTCGCCACCTATATTGCTATACAAGGAGTGATCTCTATATATGCTAGAAAAAAATAGACTTCCTTGGTTTCTTCACATTTGTTTGTATCTCCTAATGCATTTGAAAGTGGCTTCAGTTTACTTTTAGAGGGATTGACTGACTACTTTGATTGGGATCAAAAAGATTCTCTATTTTCTTCATCAAGACGAATTATCTTACTTAGATCCCAGAAGATATAAATTCCAAGTCATACATTGTAAATTATGACTTGGATCATTTTGGGTTAATTTTGTTGAGGTTAATTAACCTCACCCAAATCACGTATTTGGGAGGTGGTCATTAACCACGAAGAGGTAGTTATTAACCTCTATGTCTATATAAGGACATCTTTTGGCTTTGTAAAGGGACTTTTTGGTTTTTAAAATAAGGGAACACTATGCTGAAATTTTGATTGAGAGATAAATTTTGGAAAGTATGTACACTTTTTATCTCTGAAATTGAAAATCTCTTTTATCTTCTTGGTGCAAGGAAATGGAATGAGATATGCTTTAGGTTTCTTATTCTAAAATCAAAATTGTTATCTGTTGTAGTAAACATTCTCATGGTACTGTGCAAATGTTTATAAATGTTAATGAATGTGCTTGGTGATACTAGTTGTTTTCAAGCGTAGTCCTTGATCACTTTTGTTATCAATCTTGTTTACCGAAGAAGGTTGTAAGGGCGCGTGGTGCATTCGTCCTGAACAACTTTCTCTTGATCTTTGAAGTTTTTTTAGATTATTTATTTGAAAATCCTTTAAAAATTATATCATACGAGGGAGCTGCCCCTCTAAACGCAGAGGAAGGCCGCATACTAAGGGCCTATCCAACTATTGTGAATGGTTTGCCACACACACTCCGTTGGGCAAATTCTACAGTGACAAATCTATTTACTAACAGATTTTTGGCAACTCTGCTGGGGAGATTGAACAAGAAAGATTGACAGTCGCCTGTAATGAAGTACAATGGTGCTTTCACATGAGAACATTTTTCCTGTTCTCCAACCGAACCTTGGCTTCCAAGACACCCAGGAAGATATCATCTCTAATTTGAACACGCTAGCTTGGAGGTGTAGACGAAGTGCTCAACAATATCATCAAGTAAATCAAGTTCTTGAAGAAGAAGAAGAGTTTGGAGAAATCTTACGGAGAGCTCCTATTGGTCATAACATTGTGGTCATTGAAAGAATAGTAGTTATCGCAAGAAGAAACAGGAAAAATCTTGGTCAGATCCAAAACCAAGTAAACAATAATCAATAACATGGTTGATGAAAGGTACCTTCCCTGGAATGAAGGTTGGCAACTCTATTTTAAAGATTGATTATCGATGACTCTATTTGAAGGTGGTAATTCAAAATCATGGTTTGGTACAAGGGAAAAGTTGAAAGTGACAGTGATAGTGATAGTGATGATGAATACCTTTCATATCCTAAGAAATAGATTTCTTATGAGCCTCTGCAAGTTGAATTCTTGAAGAATTTCTATGGCGGCAGGAGGCTGGATCCTAAAATGGTTCATCCCCACTTACTTCAAGTTTTTCAAAGGATTGAAGAAGAGGATGGAAAGAATTATGGATTTCTTTTTCATGATCAAGAATTCTTTTTGGAAAAAGATTCAGCATATAAAGATAAATAAGTCTTTGCTGAAGAATGTGCTTCATCTAAACCAGCAATGAAGAATATTAAAAATGTCTCTCATGAACCTGTATCTCAACAAAATCAGATTGATCCTAAGTAAGCAAGCTTCTTGACGAGTTTCTATAGTGGACAAAAACTAGATCTAGGAGGTATTC
This sequence comes from Cupressus sempervirens, assembly GCA_028749045.1. Lineage (NCBI taxonomy): Eukaryota > Viridiplantae > Streptophyta > Pinopsida > Cupressales > Cupressaceae > Cupressus > Cupressus sempervirens. The sequence goes on from CM053783.1 coordinate 3,524,948, forward strand.
ATCCATCTTCGCTTCGAACTTTGCAAAAGATAAATGAAGAAGATGGTAAAGATAATCAATTTTTCTCTTACAGACCCAAATCATTTTCAGAAGGAAGTTCCACATGCAACAATAAGGAAGAACTTGATAAGAAAAGTGATTCATGTCAATCAAATATTGATAGTGGTGGTCAAAAAGGTGTTCCAATGCTTGCACCTATTACTCATCAAAGTCATACTTCCATTGATCCCAATCAGGTTGAAATTTTAAAAAGCTTCTATGGCAATGCATGCCTAGATCCTAATGAAGTACATCCTTCTTTACTTCAAACATTGTGAGAACTTGAGAAAGAAGACCCATGCAAGAATTATTTTCTTGATAAAAGAACATCACCTAATCCAAATGTCAAAAAGGTTTCATCTAAATCTACTTGCATGAAAGAAGACAAAGGTTCTATGTTTAATCAAGGAGATGATCGAGAGATGGTGCCTATAGAAGAAAAATAGTCTATTAATGTATCAAGGTATCATTGTGAAAATTTTCAAACCCAAGAGAAACTATTCAATCATCTCGATCCTAATGAGAAAGAAAAAGAAGTATCAAAAGTGAATTTTGAAGATGAAGAAAATGTGGATCAAAGTGAATTTTGTACTGCTTTTATTCCTACTTGGTGCCTGGATGCTTCAGATGATGACTTCCTATGTGGAGAAAATATTCCTAATCATACTTCAATGATCATTCAAGATGATGAATCTATTGATGACATCCACACTTTAGATGTTATGGGACAATCTGAAATCACTACCATTGATGGAGGTAAAAGTAGTCATGAACTTCAACAAATATTTGCTTTTCCTGAGGAAATGGAGACCTTTACATTTGATGATATTAATGAACTTGTGATTAAACGATCGGTTGATGAAAATGTTAAAAATCAGTTTCTAGGAGAAGAAGATGAACCATGTAACCTTAATTCTTTATCATGCATGCCAACTTTCACATTTCATGTAAGTTGTCTTGGAGAAGAAATGATGATTCAAGAGGGGATAGATATCATTGAACATATCGAAGATGAAAGCTATATGAATATGAAGACAATTTCCTCTATTCCAATAGAAGTGAAATTAAATTCCTATAGATCATTCAAAGTTCAAAGAAATCCTCTTTTTGAGTCTTCTCAACAAATAGGAAATTCTATGTCAAAGAACTTCTATGAGAAGAATAACCATGGTGAAGAAAGTAATGAGTTAGTAGGGGATCTCATGGAGGAATCCAGTGAGGAAAACTCTTATGATGTATTTACTCCAAGATTGTGCTCAAAATATTTGGATGGTAAATTTCTCTATGAATAAAATGTTTACTTAAATCCTTTATTCATAGAGAAAGGCATTTCTATTGATGATTCTCAAGTTGGGATTTGAAGACAAGGTTTTATGGCCATAACTCCACAAGTTGCTTCACGTCACATATTATATGAAGGCAATCCAATACGAGGTTTGATATCTTTGAGTCTTAATCACCAGAAGGATCTTTAAAAGGAGAATTTTATAATTCAACTCTTTGAAAATGAAGTTATCAATTCCATGCAACACGAAGAAGAGTTGATTTTGAAGTCTGAGATTTTTGATGAATCTTGGTTATTTGGATGTGTCCCTTTATCTAGAGAGGTGGAACATGATATGAATATTAGAATTGGAATTCCAGGAGCCAACTTATATTTGAAACCACAAGAATCTAGCAGTTTCCACATGTTAGCATGCCATGGTATTTATTTTACCCAACCAGTGAATGGATTTGCATGATTATACCTTGAGTCACTGGAGGTAGGGAAACCTACCTTGTATATATTCTAGTTAGGAGTTTTTGTTGTGCCTGGTTTGCTTTCAGTTATCTAGTTTTTGGTGCTAGTTTTCTCCCTTTCGCAAAGTGATCCCTCAAGTGACTCTATAGCCCCAATGGATAAGGCACTATTTTAATTATTCTTGATTTGAGCTATGTCCTTGTTTGATGCAAGAGCATCTTGCATGGGAAAATTATTGAAAAAAAAAATTGTAAAAAAATAAAATAAAATCTAGAGGAGAGAGAAAGTGACGAAAATTAGAGGAGAAATAATAAAAAATAAATAAAAAGGGGGAAAAAAAGGATAAAAGAAAGGAAAAGGGTATTTTTATTTTCAAGGTGCATAAGTGGCATAATAGAAAAAAATAAAAAATAAATGGTTGTCATTCCATTTATCGAGGTATGGGTAGAATTCTAGAAAGTTATGAAGGTTATGGAAGTTGTAGAAGGTTGTGGAGGAATTCTAGAAGGTTGTGGATAAGTCATGCATTGGGTGGTAAGTGCCTATTTAAGCAAGGCATATGAGCATTTCTAATCAAGCTCAAGGAGAAGCTTGAGAAGTGAAAGCTTGAGGAGTAGAAGCTTGAGAAGTGGAAGCTTGAGAAGTGAAAGCTTGAGAAGGAGAAGCTTGAGAAGTGGAAGCTTGAGAAGGAGAAGCTTGGGAAGTAGAAGCTTTGGAAGGAAAGCTTGGAAAGGTGAAAGTTGTGGAAGGTGAAGCTTGGAAAGCTTGGAAGGCTGGAAAGTGTGAAAGAGAAGGAGGAAGTGAAGAGTGAATTTTCCTGAGTCTGTGGACAGAGCGCCGAATGTGAGGCAGTTTACACTTGGATCTTGGATAAGGTTAGAGAAGAGCTAGTGGCTGCAGTTTAGAAACAAGGAGGTTACTTGGGAAGCATTTTATATCGTTGTCTTCATATTGTTGCATTCTTGATTGTGAGTTGGTAAGGGTGGTGTGGGCCTTCATCAATGGTATCAGTGCATACCTCCATTAGTGGTATCAGAGTAGGCCCTTTGTCAGTGGTATCAGAGCAATACTTCACCAAGTGGTATTAGAGCGTACCTTCATCATTGTTAGCCCTTGTCCCCAGTTAGAGCCAACTGTTGCCTGGTTATAGAATTGTTCCAATGCTATAAGCCATGGTTAATATTTTGAAATTTTCCTAGTTTTAAGCTTTAAAATGGCCATTTTATCTCTGAAATTTTGTGAGTTTCTAAATCTCCATGTCTCCAGCTCATTACTAGCTCCGCACATCACTTTGAATTTTTAAAATCTGACTTTTGAGCCTCAAGATATTGCAGGTTAATGTTGAGACCCAAAATACATGTTTTCAAGTCCATCATTAACCATTAACCTCTCAAAGGGTTAATGATAACTGTTAAATTGCGCATTTTGGAGTAGGTTAATTAACCTCTCCAAAAGTGTATTTTTCTTAACCTCTCAAAAGGTTAATGATAACCTTTAAAACACACATTTTAGAGTAGGTTAATTAACCTCTCCAAAAATGCGTATTCATTAACCTCTTTGAGACTATTATTAACCTCTTTGAAATTTCTCCATGAGAAATTAGATCTACCTGATACCAATGCTTGCCATACTAAAATAATTCTCAACCTGCAGTTTTCCTTGTTTGCCAGCTACATACACAATGGGAAATAATTCAAATTTTGTAAGCATGTGGAGTTGTGGTGTCTATGAAGGTCAATATGCTAATGCTTATGCTATCATCACTCCAGCTTGATGATATGCAGTATACCACCCAGCCTCACACCCGCAGTACAAATCGTGATGCAGGATGGAGAGATAGTTCAAGTTGGAAGCCACGATAATCTTCTATAGAGCAGTACGACGCCAAGAAGCTTCACACCCAATTCATCCAAAATTGGGAAACACTCCAATGTCCTTCTCACAACTAAATAGGTTCAGACGTACGGGAACTCTGGAAATATTAGAGATGCGCGATACAAATTTGATGAAATGTCTCAGCAAATTGTAGTGACATGGAATGTTATGATTGGAGTTTATGATCAATGTGGAGAAGCAGAGGAGGCACTAAAACTCTTTCTTCTAATACAGATGAAGATGATAAAAATAACACATTTTACTGCAAGTAGCATTGTTAAGGCATGCATGGCCCTGTCAGCTTTTAAACATGGCAGGGAATTGCATGCTCACATTATAAGAAGTAGGAGTGATTTGGATGCATGTAAACTATTTGACGAAATGTCTCCATGGGAAATTCTCTTATTAGCATGTATGCCAGGTGTGGTATATGAATTTCTTGCAGAAGATAGATCAAACCAGCAAGCGGAGGAAGATTATCAAATTGACAAAGCAACTAATGATGGATCAAACTGACAAAGAAAATGAATGAGAGTCTTGTTCAATGTTCTAGTGCATGGGAGAGGAATATTTTGGTAGATACATTCAAGAATTTAGAAGCAACGAACTAGGATGCCAATAACATCTGCAAGGACAAGGAAGAATGCGCAAATGGTTGCCTTAGGAGGATTGTGATGAGTCGTCTCAGATCTATGGGATACAATGCTACTGTGTGCAAATCAAAATGGGACATGGCCTGCGGGTATCCTACCAGAGAGTATGAATACATTAATGTTATCCTGGAAGGAGTGGGACCGATGGGAAAGTCAAAGAGGCTAATTGTTGATATTGATTTTTGACCACAATTTGAGATTGCTAGATCTGCAAGCCATTATGGTGCTGTTTTAGATATCCTACCAGGCCTTTTTTTGGGCAAGGCAAATCAACTACAGCAAATTATTTGCATTGTGTCATGAAGAAAGCATGGGTGCAAATGGGTAAGGTGTATGCATGGTAATACAAAGGAGCGCCAATTACGTTGCTAAATGCCTCAGAGCGATATTGTCTTGAGGAAACATTTGGAATGATTGGAGAGCCAAATTGTAAGTGAAACATATCATGGAGAATAAGGTTTGTGATGATTTATAGAAGAAATACACCAAATGCTTCACACAACATGCATCATTCAAACATACAGAGAAAATTTTGGGAATTCATAATGGCATGCATCGGGCTAGCATATACAAAGGATAGGATGTTGAACTATGATTTTTCCAATGAGCTTTGGATTTCCCTCAAGGAACACCCAATTGGGATCATTCTCGACGAATTGGATATCCTCGCCACCTATATTGCTAGACAAGGAGTGATCTCTATATATGTTTGAAAAACACAGGCTTCCTTGCTTTCCTCACATTTGTTTGTATCTCCTAATGCATTTGAAAGTGGCTTCAGTTTACTTTTAGAGGGATTGACTGACTACTTTGATTGGGATCAAAAAGATTCTCTAGTTTCTTCATCAACATGAATTATCTAACTTAGATCCCAGAAGATATAAATTCCAAGTCATACATTGTAAATTATGACTTGGATCATTTTGGGTTAATTTTGTTGAGGTTAATTAACCTCACCCAAATCACATATTTGGGAGGTGGTTATTAACCACGAAGAGGTAGTTATTAACCTCTATGTATATATAAGGACATCTTTTGGCTTTGTAAAGGGGACTTTTTGATTTTTAAAATAAGGGAACACTATGCTAAAATTTGATTGAGAGATAAATTTTGGAAAGTATGTACACTTTTTATCTCTGAAATTGAAAATCTCTTTTATCTTCTTGGTGCAAGGAAATGGAATGAGATATGCTTTGGGTTTCTTATTCTAAAATCAAAATTGTTATCTATTGTAGTAAACATTCTCATGGTACTGTGCGAATGTTTATAAATGTTAATGAATGTGCTTGGTAATATTGGTTGTTTTCAAGCGTAGTCCTTGATCACTTTTGTTACCAATCTTGTTTATCGAAGAAGGTTGTAAGGGCGCGTGGTGCATTCGTCCTGAACAACTTTCTCCTGATCTTTGAAGTTTTTTTAGATTCTTAATTTGAAAATCCTTTAAAAATTATATCATACGAGGGAGCTGCCCCTCTAAACGCAGAGGAAGGCCGCATACCAAGGGTCTATCCAACTGTTGTGAACGGTTTGCCACACACACTCCGTTGGGAAAATTCTACAGTGACAAATCTGTTTACTAACATTGATAGAGTAAATTAGTTTGTTATTTTAAAAACAAATTTTTTAAACTAGAAATCATCGTTTAGTGCTAATTGACTTGTGCTACAGATCATACTATATTTCAAATAGAATAATATAATATAATTTAATGATAGTTCAAAATTTTAATGTGAAATAATCATAAATACACAAACATTAATTTTTTTAATTTGAATGTAATATTAAAATTAACATTAATTTCAGTTTGAAAAAAGAAAAAGGGGTAAAATACTATGGTATTTTATTACTATAAAAAATATTTCTTTTTAAAAAAGAAAAAGAAAAAAGGGGTGAAATATTGTGACAATTAATTTAATATGTAAAAATGTTCCTTATTGTGCTCCTAAAAGTTGCATTGGAGTGATTGCGGAAAATGTGTGTATAAGGCCCCAATCCTTTTAGTCAATAAGAGCACTCTAAATTATTTTTTATAATTTAGAAATTTAACAAATATGCATCTATACTATACAAAATGATATTTGTAGAATAGAATTATAAAATAATTGATTTTGATTGGTAGAAATGAGAATTGTTAATCACTAGTTACCAAATAGTGATTACAATAGTACAAATACTAACAAGAGATTCAAAGCCTCAAAGTTCCTCCCTCAAATTTGAATAGTTAAAAAGAGAGAGGAATAGATAATGATTTTGAAATAGGAGGAATATGAAAAATATCATTTTAAAGTAATTGAAATAATTTTGTAGCTTGTATTTTTTTAAAATAGAATCATAATATTATTTATTAAAATATTTATAAACATATTATAATTATTTTAAATTTTAATCAATGAATAATCTTATAAAATCATTTTTAATAGTAAACCTTTGAATTAAGTAATTATAAAATCATTAAATTATATTATATGAATTCTAATTCTAAGTTAATTTTATCTCTACAAAGCCATATACCTTCTTTGTAACATCTCATAAATTCTTTTATTTTTCTCTTGGAGGCCAATGTATCCATTGCATCATTGTTTACGAATAATAGTATACCCCCTTCTATATTCATAGAAAGGAATTATTACTTGATAGTGCTCTTCATCTTTATACAAATAGTAGGATAATCTTCAATATAATAAATTTGAAAGTCCATAAATTTAAAATAAAAAAAGATTCTCCAACTAGATATAAGTTAGAAGTTCAAAAATAATATTCGCTAAAATTCGAAGTATCACTAAAATTGAAATTTTAAGAAATTTTGAATAAGAATTAATAGATAATTAAAAATATTATATTTGTGTAGATAGGAAATATAGAAACTAGTGATTGAGGGAAAACATTAGATTAATTATTTTTATAACTTCTAAAAAATTAATGACTTTATTTACATTTTACATAAAAGGAATATAAGATATTTTGAATGTTAATGGTAAAGGAAATGAATATAAAATGTTGTCAAAATTTTCTCACTAATGATTTATTATAAATTAATTTTTTTAAAAAAGATTCCTTTAGCCTATATTATCATTCATACCTACTTACTTTTTCCATACTGGCAAACTTGAATTTGAAACCCGTACCACAATTAGCAACACATGATTTTCTCATTAATCAGTTATCATAATGTCTAGGGTTGGTCCCACTTGATTTTGCCATAGTGATTGCATATGTAAGCCAAAGGCACCAACCACCACGGATATCTGAATCCCCTAAAGCATGGTATCCTCACTGGGAAAAATCTAAAAGAGCTAATTTCTACAATGCCATAAAACAATCCCAAAAGGAAAGAAAAAAAATGCTAGCAACACACATTCCATTGTAGAGAACCTAACTTGATCTAAAAGACAGTCTTATAATTTTAATGTTAATCAATGAAAATGACTATTGTTTACATTCTTTGCGACTGCAAACCATTGACATGCACAACACTTAGCACTAAAAAGGTAGAATATAATAAACCCTGTAGAAAAAAGACATTTATGTGTAGCTTCTTGTTTTGAGATTGCCTTAGTTAATTCTAATTTTAAAAATATAAATAATTTTGATACTTTGATTGCAAAATGTGGAAGAATAGACAAGGCTTGTGGACTATTCGACATACTACCTCAAAGAGATGTCATTCCATAGAATTGTGTAGTTAGGATTTATGTTGGAATTCTAGATAGTTATTTACTTGAACTATTTCCCTACCTCCTAGGACTGAAATATTTGAACTTGCTAGTGTTCCAAAGAGGCTAGACTCCGACAAAAATCAAATATTGTTGACAGTGCATAAGTTATTTTTCTCAATTCCTTATGTTCTAGAAAATCAATGTAAGATTGAATGATTGTGGAGATTCATATATTTTTTATTAGAGTGCATCCCCTTTATAGTGTATGCATGATATAAACTATAATGTTGAAGCTACAATGAAATTTTTGAGAAAGCTTTAAGGACTTCCAAGAAAATTCAATTGGCAAGTGTAATATTGAACCAACAAGGAAAGATAATAGCTTGACCCCTCTCCTCTATAGTGGGAAGGTCATATTGCTTTTGGATTAAACTTAGCCTTTCAATAGATAGTTGGTATATATGGATTGTGGAGGGTAGATTTTTATCTAGTAGATATAAAAACATAGAAGCACAAACAAGGCATGCAGAATGTTTGACATAATGCCTCAGATAGATGGTATTCCATGGAATGCAATGATGCAGAATATGCAAAGAACAATTTGTTGATAAGACTTAGAAACTCTCAAGAAAAAGCATTTGGCAAGTGTAAGTCAAATCCTATGCCAACATTATTTGAGGAAACCTGAAAATAGTGAATTAATGATGTAATTAGGGACATGGCTTAACATTCTAAGACTTTAGTTCTCAACTCAAGGATTTTATGCATGCGATGTGTTAAAAGGAATCAACTTCTTTGACCTACATGAAAATGCTTTTCTTGGGCTAGTTCAAGCCCTTGAATAATGTCATTGCCAAAGAACAACCAATTTTGTAGGAGACCAATGTTTCCTAGAAATTTATGGATAGGTGTTTGAAGATTTTATGCTCCAACTACCACTGAAAATGATGGTGTCATTCCAATGCATACGCTTTTTGGGATACTAATGAATTGTGGAGAAAATCATCGCAAAGAAAGCTTTGGTGTTGTTGTTAGAGGTGCGCGACTTCTTAACACTATAATGCATGGTGAGGCATTTAAGCATGTGTATGCTTTCATAGAGAATGTAGGAGTATTATAGATGTAAAAATCACTATTTGAGTCATACTAAAAACAATTAGAGTATGTTAAATAGTATTTTTTTAATATTGAAGTAGACTCAACTTTTTTAGTTTCAATTTTTTCCTACGATATTAAAATTTGAAGAACTATAGTACATATTGTTCTTGATTCTAAATATTTTTATGTGAAAGTATCTATTATTCAATATGCATTTCTCTTTATTTATTATTATTTTTTTGATTGCAGATGGTAAACTTGATGATGTCCCAATCTCCACTACATAGGTCAAAGGAGGCCACTCATTTACACAACTCTTTTTCTAGAAAAAGTGTTGAGAGATGTCAATTGCACATGCGACCAACACTTAGATGAAGATTTGAAGGAGAGCGAAATAGGGGACTCCAAGACAACATCTCTTTCTTTATGCCTTGCACCAAAAGCTAAATCGTCGAGCTTTAGAGAAGCTTCTAGAAAATCTTCTAATTTTCTTAATAGCTGTAATGTTAAAAATTATATAATTTTAGTTGAAAAAATATTTTTTCCTTGATAAATTAGAAAAAATATATTTATATATTATTGAAAATAAATGTTAAATTCTAGCTATAATGTTTTGGTAGAAGGAAAATTAGTACCGGTTGACCATACCAGTCAAAAAAGAAAATTGCAACCATTCCATAATTTCCATGCCTGAGACAGTAACTATTAAACTCTATAATCACAATTATTTACAATAGACATGATTGATGTCCATCTTTTGAAGATGACTTGTCATTTATTAGTTTGGATTTATTTGCATTGCTTTGAAGAATGTCCATACCTTGTACATACATTTTATTTTAGCATAGGTTGGGAGTATGAGAGGTATACAATGAAATAATATAAACTAAAGGTATGAAATTAGATTTGGGACATGTCTACTTTGCCTTGTGAATTTTTTTTCACTTTTAGTATTTTAAGATATTAAATATTGGACTAAAAAATCTTAGAATAAAATAATATAACATTAAAATTTGTATTATTGTATTATTAATTGTTTGCTCATTGTTTAAATTACCATTTTTAACAAATAAATAAATAACATTTTTTTAAAACATTCAACATGTATCATTGTAAATTATAGACATAGCCCATATCCATAACTACTTGAAGTAGAAAAGAATTTTAATGACAAGATGCAAAAAACTCAAAATTCAAAGAATATGACCTAAATGTTTATGTGCATCTTTCTATTACAATTTTGAAAAATAGTAAACTTTTTTTTCCCCTAAAATGAATAATATAATGATTTAAAAAACAAACAAAAAAAATGATTAAAAACATTATATATATATATATATATATATATATTATCAATAAAAATATGAATATTTTATTAATAATATAAAGGATTTACATTATAAAAAAGTGTAGGGCTGAAGCTAAATATCTGAATCATCTAAATTATCACTTTTGTACCTAGCTAATCCCTATCTATACATTACAATTAGTTACTATCATCAAAACATTTCTGGTGTAAAAACATTAAATCATTATAAACTACTATGGCCACTACTCACAAGCCAATTACAAACTAAAGAAACATTAAAGCCTAAAAATCTCCAACTACCATTCTAAACCAAATTGCTCCTACAGATATGCTGATTTCCACAAAAAAGTTTCCTCCATCGCAACAAGCTATCTTCCACTTTCGTTGGGTCAAACAAAAACCTACCTCATATATGTTTCCCATGTTAGCATCTGTGTCTCCATATCTCATGTAAAAATTAGTCAAAAAATGCAACTTTAATCTTTAAAATGATAAACCATATCGCCAATATTAGCAAATGATAATGAATTCTTGGCTAAACTATCAACATCACTATTATCTTCGCAAAAAATATGGGAGACTTTGAACAAACAAAACCATCTAAAAACTCATTTACATCATCAATGAAATGTTTTAAATGCTAAGCCCGTGTCACACCCAAGATAATTCCATTGATCAAGATTTTTAAATCTCCTTCTAAATGAACTTTCTTCAAATTTAAAGATCTGCATAATTTGACTGCTATAAGAGTAGCCTTTACCTCATCCAAATTATTGGTTTCATCCTGCAATTTTATTCTTACTGTGGCTTTTGTAACCCATCTCTATTTCTCTCTATAGCTCCATCTCTCGAAGGCCTTGAGTTTCCACTTGTGGCCCCATCAAAGCTTACTTTAAACCATCCATTCTCTGAGGGGCACCATTTCACCATGGATCTCTCTTGTTGTTAATTACTTGTGGTGTCCATCTTCTTATGCTTGAAGCTTAACTCTAGTCATCATCTTTGCACCTTCCTATCCCAAGATGAAAATGTTTTCAATGGTTTTAATGTAGAAGTTGATGAAATCCAATTTCATAGCTCACCAAGATCACCTACATGCAAATAACCTGCTGAAGGGAAACCAAAGAAGGAAGAGGTGGAGCTTGGAAAAACACTAAATAGACTGAGAGAAGATATTACAACAATGAAAATGTATTGATATACAATATGCCTTGAAAAAATGAGTTATGAAATACAATGTGAGAGCCTGAATATAAAGGCCTCAAGGAAACTTCTGGAGCAAGCTAGAAAGCACTAGGAGATAAGTGTGACAACTAAGCATATGTCCACAAAAGGTGGGACATCCTCGATCAAGGTGAGAGGATAAGTATGACTTAGATAGGAAAAAACTCCCATGTTGTCAAAAACTCATCAACAACTAGATGACAACTAATATCTAAATGCATTTATCTAAGTAAACTTAAGTAAAAGAATAAATAATTATTTACTCTAACACCCCCCCCTTAAGTGCAACTTAGGGAAATGCCTTAAGCTCACAATAGCTAAGATGAAATGCAAAATGGGTCTCGACAACAAGGCCATGTTAGGTACCCATGAACAAGGAAATCTCTATAAAGTGGAGACAAAGGAGAAAACCCAGTGGGAAAAACCCCTCTCCAAAAAGAGATAGCTGAAAATCCAGTGAAGGACTAAAGAAGCCTCTAACTAGAGGAATGTCCCAGAAAATAGAGACAAGTAAAGATCATGAAGAGCATCACTGAATCATGAAGTAGCCACAAAATCTTTCAGAAAGAAATTGCTAATCTGAAGAACCTCAATGGAAAATAGAAGGTACGAACCGAGTGTGTCTATCTGGTAGATGATCCATCTCACTGAAATGCATAGGTAGTCAGCCACTACAGTTGCCTAGTATATAGGATCAAATACTAAATAAATAGCTCATACTATCAAACCATCAAATCAAGGAAGCACTAGAAACAATAGAATAACCCCCCCTTAATGCAGATAGGGTGAGATGACAGGCAATTGAAAAAGTGGGCCAAAATCCTATGCAGAAAGAACCAAGAACAATGAGAGATAGGAAGAGGTAAAACACCTATAAAGGCACGTGTCATTGACACTTTCATGGGGCTAATGTCATGGAAGGGATACTCACTTGACAAAGGAAGAGGGCACAAAAATGGCAACAACTAACCCCCCCATGGTGCTTTATAAAATAGTGCAAGTACAAATTTTTCCAAACAACGTTCATGAACTCAAAATGAAAGAGTGGCACTTTATCTCAGTGCATTTGCATAAAGATGCTTACAAATGACATCAACAATTATCAGAAAGGGAAAAAAGTTGATACAAAAGATAGTATAATTCAAAACAAAAAATTCCATGTCATGAAAATGATCCTCGGACCTGGAACACCCAAGATATCCACCATAGAGAAAAAATGTCAAAAATATGATAGAAAGAGCATGGGGTAGAATCTAAAGGAAATGATAGCATTTCTGAAAAGATGACAGAACTAGCTTTCCAAAAATATAACATTTACAAAAAATAAAGATGGGATGCACAAGAAAAGTTCGTCGGAGTGAAAAATAGAATATCTAACTTTAACTACAGAAACGGGCAATAAAACTACATCAAAACCTAAAAATACCTACACCAATGTCTCTTTCTTAGAACCAACTTTTTGACACTTCTTTTGGATTGGAAAAATACCTCCATATGCTCAAGATATGGCCAAAAAATTGTGAGTAGGCCAAAAAAGGACCTAGAGTGCTTGCAGGAAGGTGTTGATGCAGTGCTGATGTCAGCATATCATTGGTTTATAATTGATGGCCAAGGGGTCATTGTAGCAAAAAAAGACTACCACATGGAAATATGGCTACGGGGTACTAACGTGGCACAGGCCACGTGGCAAGTGCCAACGTGGCACCCATAGAACAATGGCAAGTGTTCTGGAAAAAAGTCCATGTGGACTGATGCTAGCGAGCCACAGGTGGGCGGCGGTAGGGTGATCGCCATTGGCGGTGGTGGTCGCAGGGGCGACTGTCACTAGTGGTGCCACTTGGAGGGTTGAGGGCCGATGGCACGGCAGTGGCAGCCACACTATGGCTGCGCTATAGGCGGTGACAGTGCGCTGGTGGGGCCACGATGGCATGGCAGTGGCCATTGGGTGGCCCTATGAATTTTTAATTTTTTTGCAATAAATGCAAAAAGGTGTGTCCATATGACCTCCAACCAAAAAAATTTGCCTCCCAGATCGACTATGTCCAAAATGGACAAATTTTAAATGGATCCTGACTTTAATGAGCCTTCTAAACTCAATGGCAGCATTTTTTTAAGCCCAAGGTGCTCTAAAAAAATGCTCTTCCCCCCAATTGAAGAAAAAAATCACAAACAAACTAGGGCTTGTGTCTTTGAATCGAGGCTTCAAAAATCATTTAGCTTGGAAGCAGCAGGGAGGCTCTGATACGATGTAGAAGTTGATGAAAGCCAACTTCATAGCTTTCCAAGATCACCTACATGCAAATAACCTTCTAAAGGGAAACTACAGAAGGATGAGGTGGAGCTTGGAAAAACACTAAATGGACTGAGAGAAGATATTGCGATAATGAAAATGTATTGCTATACAATATGCCTTGAAAAAATGAGTTATGAAGTATAATGTGAGAGCCCAAAAATAAAGGCCTCAAGGAAGCTTCTAGAGCAAGCTAGAAAGCATTAGGATATAAGTGTGACAACTAAGCATACATCCACAAAAGGTGGGATATCCTCGATCAAGGTGAGAGGATAAGTATGACTTAGATAGAAACAAACTCTCATGTTGTCAACAACTCATCAACAACAACTAGATGACAACTAATATCTAAATACATTTATCTAAGTAAACTTAAGTAAAAGAATAAATAATTAATAAATAGTTATTTACTCTAGCATTTATCACCTTATTTGCAACATTTGAGTCTCAATGATAGCCTTATCTAGTCTCCAACAAACATACCTTAACTCATCTGCCTTTCCCTGGAAAAGTCTCATGTTTATCTCTTTCCACATCTCCTAGATCACAATTGAGGGAATAAGTATCCATAACTTTGCAAAGGTAGAGTCCTTTTCCAAGATGGGTCATTCATTAAACAAATTAGAAACCTTATTTTGAAAGGGGTTGTACCATCCCAATTTTTGATTGACCTAGTTTCAACAATCTTGTACAAATTCACATCTAACTAATAGATGATCAACATCTTCACAAGCCTTCTTACAAAGAACACACATAGTCAAGCCTATAAAACCATATTTCTTCCTTCTTTCCCCTATCAAAATTCTACCTTGAATAGTCAACCAAACAAAGGCCCCTACCTTTTGCAAGTAGTGTCTATTCCAGCATAGACGACAAGGCCAAGAGGTTATATTTTGTTCATTGATTAACAAGGAGTACCCCATTTTAACAAAATACTTCCCACTCTTCAAGACATGCCAAATCAATCTATCAAGTTTGTTGCACAACAAAATTCATCTGTCTCTAAGAATTTGTTCTAAGCCTTCTTTTTGCTCCACATTTAAACTTGTAGAGCTTAGATCTTTCCATCTTTTTTAGAAAACCAAGTGGATATGGAACATCCTCAACATAACCTAACAAATTCTCTCCCCATTATACTTCCTAAATAGCCCTTGCCACATTTAAAAGTTCATTATCAACCAACTTGGGAAGCTCATTCCACGAGTCTTTCCAAAAGGATACATCCTATCCATTTCCCACACACTAAGAGAGATGATCAGTAATAACCAACCTACACTCAAGAATAAAATTCTTTATTACTAGACCTCTTAGATGAATTTGCACCATGAAAATCCTTAAGCCATTCATGGATTCAAGATATTTAGCCTTTACGATTATAACCCAAAACCTATATGGGTGTGTGAAGATCACCCAAACTAATTTTACTCCTAAATCTTGATTCATAAGCTGCCAGCTCCTAGTGCCTGAACCCCTTGCAACCTTATGTTTACATATTGATTCCATGCCACATAGGGTATTTTATCTTCTTCATGATTTTCATTCCAAAGGAATTTTTTCATTATGCCTTCAATATATCTTAGAACTTTCAAAGGAATCTTCAAACAACTCATAGAATAGACAAACACTGCTGATATAACAGATTGAAGAAGTAAAAAACTCCCTACAAAGGTTAGCCACTTACCTTTCCATCCTTCCAACCTCTTAGTGCACTTATCAATTAGATCCTTCCAAAGATATGCCCCTACAAATAAAGGCATGCCCAGATATTTTCCTGACAACTTGCCTGCCTTCATGCCTAGTATTTGATGAATTCATCTCTACATCACCATATTAGTATTAAACAAAGAGATCTCATACTTTTCCTAGTTGATGTGTTGTCCTAAAAGTGCCAAATATTTATCCAGAACATGTTTGATAGTTGTAGCCTCACAAGTTGAGGCTTTGCCCAATATATATGTGTCATAAAAAAATTGTAAATGTGTGGCTGAATCAACATTATTTGTGATCTTTATCCCTTTCAATTCAACTTATTAGGCCCTCCTTTTTATTAATCTACCCACAACTTTAGCCAAAATAATAAAAAGATAAGGGGATAAGGGGTCCCCGTGACGAATCCCTGTTGTAGTTTCAAAAAACCTTGGGGGCTGCCATTTATAAGGATGGATAATCTAGGAGTAGAGATGCAACCATTAATCCATTTTATCCACTTTTGAGAGAAAACAAACCTTTCTAAAATAGCTAAGAGAAAGACTCTATCAACATTTTCATAGCATTTTTCGATGTCAAGTTTTATCATCATTTTATTGATTCTTAAGGCCTTTATAGTATGGATAGCCTCATGCACCATAATTCCCCTTTCAAAGATAGATCTATTCAATGCAAATTCACTCTGCTTCTCAGAAATAATGGAAGAAAGTACATGTTTGAGCTAGAAATTACTTTATGAACTATATTGCAAAGTGCAATTGGGCAATAATCATCAAATGATTCCATTGCATATTTCTTGGGAATAAGAGATAAGAAGATCTTATTAAAATCCTTGTTAATAAACCCCTCAACTCTAGCTTCTTTCATCGCTTCCCAGAGCTCATCCCCCAAAAAATGTCAGGCTTGTTGATAGAAGCTAGTAGTAAAACCATTTGGACTTGGTGCCTTTTCACCCCCCTAGCTATACAAATTATTTTTCATCTCTGATTTGTATATTGGACACATCAAAAGAGAATTTTCACCTTCCATTATACATCTTGGGATAACATCTAATACTTCACTATCAAGCCCCTTGGTGGGAAATTATTTTGCAAAGATAGAAAAAATAAAATTAACTCCTTCCTTATTGACATTTTCCATCTTACCAGGTAGGTTTCCCTAGTCATCCTTCATAGCATAAATCTTATCCCTAGCTTTTTAGACCTTGACTGATTTATGGAAAAATTTAGTGTTTCAATCGTCCAACTACAACCACATTTCTTTAGACTTTTGTCTCAAAAGAGCTTCCTCCCTAGCAAGGATCTAATTGTATTATTCCTATAAATCCAATTCTTTAAAGTAATCCTCCTCCCTCATTCCATCTGCGATTACTTTCTTATTCAAATCTTTCAACTCAACTTCTAACCTAAATTTTTTTGAAAACATATTTTTGAATTCTAGTCTATTCAAACCCTTGAGTTGGTCTTTAAGGAATTGAAGTTTCTTGAAGAAAATGAAAGCTTTATTACCTTCCCAAGTAGGAACATTCTTCCACCATTGTTCAACAAGATCCCAAAAATTTTCTACCCTCATCCACATTAGTTCAAATCTGAAAGGGGCTCTTTCTGGAGAAGAATCCTTATTAATGAAAAAATAAATTGGGAAGTGGTCAGATCCCGTAATTGGTAAGATCTCAACATGACATTTCTAATTCACTCTACTCTAGTCACCGCACAATAAGAACCTATTTAACTTTTTTGCAATGCTTAAGAATCCATTCCTTTTGTTAGTCCAAGTAAATTTCCTATTATAAAAATCCACGTTCACCAAACCATTCATTTGAACAAAATTTGAAGAATTCCTTTGGCTATACCCCATCCATCCTTTACCACTTTTTTCTCATCTTTTTTCTCATTTGGTGATAGGATAGCATTGGAATCCGCTTAGCATAAATAGGTCATTAAATTATTGGGACAAAAAATACGATAGGGTTTCCCATAACAACCATTTCTAGGTAGGGTTATTTTTGTCATACACATTCAAACCATAGAAGTTATGTCTTAATGGAAAAAAGAAAACTTTAAAAAGTTAGCAATTATCACCTTGAGAAATCACATTAAGACTCACCGTTGAATCCATCCAAATCACAACTAAACCACCAGACACTCCTACTACCTCTACCAAAGAGACTTTCCATTTAGGGAATTACCTACCAAAAATCTCACAACTTACACCATCCAAATTTGTTTCTTGTAAAAAAAACTATATTGGGCCTTGCTTGATAAAGACATCTCTTGATGAGGAAAACTTTATCAAGGGTATTGCAACCCCTGACATTTCATGAAAGGGACTTCATTACTTTTAGGAAAAGACATAGCCTTCATTGCTTTCAAGAAAAGGTCCTGATCTCAACAATGTTGTCTGGTCTGTTGCACTACTTGTCATTTCTAGCTTCATCTTGGTTGAATTATGACCTCTCTTCTTCTTTTCCGCCAACTTAGGTTTTGATATTTCTAGAGGAGTTTTAGAAATAGATCTTTGATCCACCACATCTACTTAATCTCCACAAATGAAAGGATCATGATCTCCATCTTCATCTGTGACGCAAAATTCTAAATTTGATTTCATAATATTACCCCCACTATCTCGAAATCCTATAGAAAAATCAAGATTTCTGATAGGTGAGATTTGAATGTCCTTAAATGCAAACTCCCCTTCTCTAATATGACCTAGATTACTATGGAAAGGAAACCAAAGGGTTACACATTTCTCCATCAGGACTCATCATCCTCTACTTACCTATAGATAGTTGCTACCCTTAATCTTTGTATTCTCTAGAGTATTAGGAATGATCAAGGGTTGACCCTCTAGATTATCCACTAGATGATCTTGAAACATATTTTCACCTGTATCAATACAATTATTTTGGTCTTGTGGATTAGACTCATGTTGTAGCATCTCAAACAACTCAGCAGGTGTCTCCTTCACAACCTGTGTGGACAAGGACCTTTCTTCTTCTGATTGAAACTTTAGAGGAAAAAATTGGAAATCCCTTACATAATCCTCTACAAAATTAGACCCTTCATTTGATCTATTCAAAATCATACCATATTCATCTTGAACTAAAAAAATATCCCTTTGATAATGTGTTTCATTTAAGCTCCTAACAAAGTCTAACCCTACATCTAATTCAAGGCCTTTTCCTTTAGAATCTACTATTGTAGACAAAACTTTCTAGGTAGGTAGGTCAACCATGATCGATTGTCTCCATTCACCCTTAGTGGAACCTAGCACCACATGATCAAGAAGTCAATTGCAATCCTAAACTTTAATAAGGATCCTCAAATAGATAGAGAAGTCTATAGGATCCACCATTTCTTCATATTTAATGAAGGGTCCAAAAGAATCCCATATTAGCTTTAGAGTACCTTTATTCTGGTATTCAATTGGTATATTTCACAATCAAAAGTACACCCTAATCTCCTTTATTTTCTCTTTTTCTAGGTCAAAATTATGAGTCGGCCAATCCCTGACATATAGACCTTGACCATCTATCACATATGGCACTCCATTCAAAATCCACTATTTATCTTCTTTTGTAGGACACAACTAGAAAAAAACCATTCGAAAGGGTTTTAAACTCAAAATCCCTTCCCTAGTTAAGAGAACACCATGCCTATATTTTACTCACACATGACCAAAGCCATCTCCACTTCATAAAATGAATCTTTTAATAAAAAAAACTACCAAATAACTTTTCTTAGGTTTTGTTGTTTACCAATAATGATGATGCCTTCATAACTACAACATTATCACTTATTGTAGTTGTAGCAGTTGTCATGATTTCCTAGATCTGCATTTTAAGTGTTCGAAACTTATGAGTGATTTGATTGAAGTGGAAGCCATTCTTAGTTGTCATTGAATCAAATCCTTGGAAGCAATTTGCTTCTTATTTTCCCCTTCCCCACCCATTCCTACTCACTCGATCTGGATTTGATGGAGGCACATTTCTTAATCTAGGGTTTTGAAAACCACCTCTTGTGTCAAATATTTGCATATTTCTTTGACTAAAGGGCCATCAAACCTAGGTTTTTCCATAGCAGTTGTCCCAAACCTGTGCATACTACCTATTTCCATTATCCCATCCCTGTGATAGATAATCCTTCCTCCTAGCTGCAAACCCTAGTTGTCGTCTCCCATTCTCGACCATTGTAGAGTCATTTATTTTATATATATTTTTAAATTATTATATATTAAAAAATTATAGGAACTCCTTTACTAAATGTATTAGATACAAAAATTTAAAATCAATTATACCAATGAGTAAGATGATTATTATTTGTAATTTTACTTTTCTTCTATTTCAACTTAAGTAATTAATCACATTAGTTTCTTAGACTAAAATTGAATAATATTTGTCAATTTATCTAATAGCCTTGCTAAACTTATGGATAATTTATTAAGAGAATGTCACATGCTTCATACTAGGTATATAATCAATTATAATTATAGATAATAGTTTTACTTTTCTTGTAGTTGTATTTTGTTATTATATAGACTTATTTTGATATAGTTTAAGTTTTTAGCTAATAGCTATATAACTTATTGTTCAAATTAGAAATTAGAGGAGGATTTTTGCCAATGCACTATTTGTACATATGTGTTTTCCAAAGAAAACAATCTCTCTCTCTCTCTCTCTCTCTCTCTCTCTCTCTCTCTCTCTCTCTCTCTCTCTCTCTCTCTCTCCCCTTCCCTCCCCCCCTCTCTCTCTCACACACACGTATGTGTGTGTAATTTTCATGACTCATTATTATATTGATTTCTTGTCAATAGTTTAGTCTCGTCGATTCATCTAATTGAAGCTACCAAACATCAACACTCCCTCTTAGCTAGGGGGGATAAAGACAATATTACCTCAATGTAAAAAAATAAGAATGAATTTTTTTAAAGATATCTTTAATCTCAAGATATCCACTGTTAGATATCATCTAATGATATCAAGAGTAATGGCCTTAGAATATCAAGTTGTGTGATATTTGAAAAGTACTCAACAATGCTCATAGATAATATACCCTTAATAATACATACCATAGAAGCATTCATGGTCTATTTAAAGAACTTAATCCACCATGAAAGAGATAATCTATCACATGATCTATCATAGACATCATAAGATGTCCATCACAATAGAAGGCCATGGTCTATTTAAGGAACTTAATCCACATGCAAACTATCATTTTTCATGATCTTCTTGGACATCATAAGAAGCCCATCAAAATAGAAGGTCATGGTCTATTTAAGGAATGTAATCCACCATGAAAGTTACCATCTATCATGATCTTCTTAGACATCATAAGATGCCCATGAAAATAGAAGGCCATGGTTTATTTAAGGAACTTAATCCATCACACAAGTTATAATCTATCATGATCTTTCTAGGCATCATAAGATGTCCATCATAGTAGAAGATTAAGTTATTGAAATATTTCCACCTTTCAATAACTTCTACAAATACAAGTGATAATCATTTGGAAGTCGTCACTTTCTCATGATGTACACAAAAGGTAGGTCTATTAAAATTATGTAGTCACTCATACAATTTTTTGAACTCCCTTTGAATATCAAATCTTCTAAGTTCACTACTACATTTGGGCCCAAATTACGATAGACAGTCATTGCCCAATCGACATCATGAGAAATTGGCTTCCGTCAAAATTTTACCATTGCAATTTGTGATGGAAGGGGCGACCATCACAATTAGGATGGACATAAGTATCATAAGTTGAGCTAAGTCATTGGCAAAGAGTTTATTTTCACCATCCCAATTGTGATGGAAAGTTGTCAAAGACACCGTTGCAATTGCGACAAAAATGCTATGGGTCCCATAGCACGACATTGAAAATGATCATCACAATAGAGACGGTCATATGGTAGAAATGTTGTGGGACCGATGGCTAGCCTTCAAAAGTGGTCGTTGCAATTATGATTACATGTTGTATTAATAAATAAAAATTGGTGGCAAATGTTGAATAACTATGATGCTCTCATAGCTCACAGTAGATTCACATAGTTAGTTGTCATGCAATCATAGGTTAATATTGAGCTTTACTTGGTTTTGAGAATAGTTTAATATTATCTACTAATCAGGGCCAACCATGTAAAGGTGGAAGCTCATTTGGCCCCACCTGCCTCCCTAACATCTAAATTCCCCATTAACATCTAAAATCTTTTAAAAAGGATCAATGTTTAAAGTACTAAAAAAGGTTCCCTACCTACAAAAGTGACATCATTTTCCCATCTTTTGGTGCATGTCATTTTTCCATCACATCCAAAATAAGATTTTGCCACTCTGAATTGAGAATGCATGGACAACAGGAAGAGCTGATAAAACACAACATGATTACATTTATTTGACAGGTCTATTAAGTTTTTAAAATTATAGACCATCACGAACAATGTTTGTGATGGGCTATAACTTAAAATACCTAATTAAAGACCTCTAACAAAAATGCAAACCTCATGTTGTGTTTTTTTAGCTCTGCCTGATGTGTATACAAAGAGATCCTTTTTAAGGTGCTAAGTGAATTACCTCAAGATCCTCCACATAAATAATGCAGACCGGAAAAAATGGGCAAAGTTCACAAGAAATTTTACAAAAACATATCATAGGAGATATTTTTAGAAAGAAACAAGCCATAACCCAGTTAAATAGGTCTAGTTGTTGATTGGTTGGGTTGATATATACATATATTTAACTAGTTTATAGCTTCTATAAGGGAATGAGCCTTGTGATTATGGCATTTACACAAAAGTAGAACTTGCTTATTCAACTCCTTACACTCAACCCAACAGTGAGAATAGCTGCTACAAATTCCTAGGAGCCAAGGGACCTTGAACCTATGCTATGTTTTCCAAAGACATGGGAAAAGTTACTATGAGCTTCAACACTTCATAACATTCTAGATCATATAGTGATGCACAAATTAACAACAATAGTACATACTTGGGATGTAGAGATCACAAGGGCACAACAAGGAGATGCACTTATCACAAGGGCATGATAATGAAATGCAATGATCACAAGGGTATGACAATGAAATCCTAGATCTCCACATGATACCTACATACATACATGCATATACATACATATACATACATGTTGAATTAAGGTCAATTTTTCTATCAATGACTCAACACTTAGTCAAATGGTTACATTGCTATCAAGCTCTACAGTTGCTACCAAGATTATCATTCATCCAATAGTGTTAACTAAGTGTCTCATTTGCTATCGAGCTAAATAGAAATTTTGTAGTTTATGCCGAGCTATACAGTATCTACCAAGCATCAGAGATAGTTTGTATTATAGTCTAAGCATAGCAGTGTCTAGCGTGTTATCCAATGGACTTGATGGAGATTTTAGTGTTAAAAAAGCTATGTAGTGTTAACCAAGATTTGCAGTGTCTTCGGAGCTCATAGTATTAACTCAGTGAATCTAGTGTTGAATGAGTCATGTAGTGTCAACCAAGTATTCAATAGCTACTAAGTTTCTCAGTGTTGACCGAGTCACACATCGTTGATCGAGTTTGAGCTACTAACCATTGAGTGAGTTTTATTATTATTTTGTTGTGGCAAGATCTCTTTGTTTATATACATACATAGATACATGCATACATAAATGCATTCATATACACATAAATGTACATATACATATGTATATATATACATATACATATGTTTATATTTGTATATGCATGGATACATACATACATATATAGAGATCACAAGGACAGAATAATGAGATGCAGAGATCACAAGGGCACAACAACGTAACACAACAATCACAAGGGAACATACATACATGCATGCATGCATACATACATATATATATATATATATATATATATATATATATATATATATATATATATACATACATACATATATATACATACATACGTACATACATACATACATACATACATATCTACATACATGCATACATGTATACAATTTTTTTTTTTTAAGGTGCTAAGTGAATTACCTCAAGATCCTCCACAAAAATAATGTAGACAAGGAAAAATGGGCAGAGTTCACTAGAAATTTTACAAAAACATATCATAATAGATATTTTTAGAAAGAAACAAGCCATAACCCAGTTAAATGGGTCTATTTGTTGATTAGTTGGATTGATATATACATGTATTTAACTAGGTTATGACTTTTGGAAGGGAATGAGCCTCGTGATTATACACAGAAGCAAAATTTTCTTCTTCAACTCCTTACACTCAACTCTTCACTAAAGTTATTCTTCTAGTAGTGAGAATAACTGCTACAAATTCTTGGGAGCCAAGGGACCCTGAACCTATGCTACATTTTTTGGAGACATGGGAGAAGTTTCTACCGGCTTCAACACTTCATAACATTCTAGATCATATAGTGATGCCCAAATTAACAACAATAGTACATACTTGGGATGTAGAGATCACAAGGGCATGACAACAAATTCCTATAGAACTGTCATTATATTAGGTACAATAAAATGAACAAGATGTAGAGATCACAAGGGCATGACAATGAGATGCAGAGATCACAAGGGCATGATAATGAAATACAATGATCACAAGGGTACGACAACAAAATACTAGATTTGCACATGATACATACATACATACATACATACATATACATACATGTTGACATTAAGGTCAATTTATCTATCAATGAATCAACACTTAGTCAAATGGTTACATTGCTACTGAGCTCTATAGTTACTACCAAGATTATCATTCATCCAATAGTATTAACCAAGTGTCTCATTCACTACCAAGCTAAATAGACAATGTGTAGTTTATGCCAAGCTACACAGTATCTACCAAGCATCAGAGAAAATTTATAGTATAGCCTAAGCATAGTAGTGTCTATCATGCTATCTAGTGGAAGTGATGTAGATTTTAGTGTTAACTAGGCTATGTAGTGTTAACCAAGCTCTACAGTATCTACCGAGCTCACAGTGTTAACTCATTGAATCTAGTGTTGACTGAGTCATACAATGTCAACCAAGTGATTTAGCAACTACTGAATTTCTCAGTGTTCACCAAGTCACACAATGTTGACCAAGTTTGAGCTACTTGAAGAGTGATTATTATGGACCGAGCTTCAATTTCAACTGAGTACCAGAGTTTTTTGAGCATTGATAATGTTTGTCATGTATCAGAACACTATCAAGTTTTTCTTTAGAACCTGAGTTACAATAGTTGGGCCAACTTTGTGAATTATGATGAATTTGGTATTGTAGCCAACTCTAGAAGGTAATGAATTCGATTGATATATATGTAACTCATTTGTATTATATCCAAGTGTATCAATGAGCAGTAGATAAATGTGAATTAAGGAAGGCTACAAGCAGTATAAGGGACAACAAAGATTTATCTATCATAGTTAGGTGATCATTGCAATACAAGGAATCTCATTTAGAAAATTAGAGTTGCAAATCATAGTTCAGCCACTGATTCATCCTAACAGGTGCATTAGTCAAATCCTTTAACATGATAGAATTAACAGTCTTTTGCAAAATTTCTTAACTGAGTGCATACTTCATTGTATGTTTGTAAGTCCTTTAACAAGGTGGAGCTCACAGTCCTTATTGCTCCTAATAGGGAAGATCATTAGAAGTGGCAATAGTAAGCCTTAATAGGTTACATTTATACTGCAATACTAAAGCTTGTGGGTATCATCCCCACCCCAGTTTTACTTTCTAATTGGAAAGTTTTTGGGTCACCATATCTTATATCAAAGTGTTATGAATTTTTTATTTGCTTTCATTCTTTCATGCATGCAATTAGATCAGGATAATATATGAAGGATTAATCGGCATAGTAAGATATAGTTTTATTGGTTCCTAATTCACCCCTCCCCTCTTAGTAATGCAGACTTTTTACAAATTGGTATCAGAGATATTGGTTCTCACTAAAGAAGTTTGACAACTTGAGATAAAATTAAAGGGAGGTATAGAAGCTAGATGAGGCTATTGAGAATGAAAAGTTGGATATGGAATTGGCCATTGGACAACTCAAGAAAGAAAAGGAGAAACTCTCTCAATCATTGAAAAGAATGAAAGATCTTGTAGTACAAATGGATGAAAATCTCTACACTAAAAGAAGTATTGAAGACTTATGTCCAGAAAGAAATTCAGATGAAACTGATGCATCAATCAAAGACCTATTGGAGAAGAATTCCGATCTTCAATAAGAAGTCAGAAAGGTGAAAAGAGAGAAAGAAATCCAATCAGTTAGATTATGTGAATTCATAGAAGAAAAAGACAAAGCCAAATAAGTGATAGAAGAAAAAGATAATGAAATTAAACAACTGTCCCTTCAATGAGCAGAATTTATTGATCAACTCAATTATGAAAATCAAGAGCTTATCAATCTAAGGACAGAGATTGAAAGATCGCAGAATGATCTCAACATTGAAAAGCTAACCAATGAAAGAGTGATGTAATCTTAGGAAAGCATGAATCAATTAAATGAGAAAAGTCAGTATAGACACAAAGGAAAAGTTGGATTAAGATATACAAAAGAAGGTGAATCATCTCAACAAGAAGCTCAAAAAAATAGAATGCCTACTTGCAATCATTGAGGTAAGATAGGTCATACATCAAAAAAATGTTGGAGCAATGGTAAAGATTCAATGGAAATTGTTATAGTTGAAACAAGAATGTTCATAGAGCAAGTGAATGCATAGAGAAACCTAACTTTGAAGGAAAGTGTAATAATTGCAAGAAGCAAGGACACAAATCTTCATAGTGCAAAACCAAGAAGTGGAACCCAGAAGAACAAATTGTCAAAGCAATATTTGGATGGAATTACAACACATGGTGTAGATGTTACTACTATGGTGAATTTGGACACATACGAGCAAACTCTGTGAAACATTACATGAGGAAAATAGATACTGCAAAGAGATGTTTTATTTATACATAACTTGGACATCTTTCCAAGAATTGTATGAACACTGGAAGAATTGAAGATGAAAAGAAAGCCAAAGCTGACAATATCAAAAAATAAATGAGGCAACAATGAGTACCAAAATCTCTAGAGAATGCAAGCCAAAATCATGAAGTGGTTGACACCCAAGTCAATGAGTTGGGTGGCACAATCATTTCAACCTATTTCCCTATGGAGATCACTAGAACTATGATTCAAAAGAAGCCATCTAACATCAGTTCTAGCTAGCAAGTAGAAAGATCCATATCAACATTCAAGATGCACAAGGATCACTGAGCAAGGTTAGGTTGCAAGACCTTACCAAAAAAGGTCAGGTTACATATCATTTCATTATGTAGATACTGAATTGGTGACTCTACTATATACCAAGGTCAGACTGAATGATGGTAATGTTACCAAGTTTTGAATCTCTCTGAGTTAGTAGTTCCTACTGAGATAGGAGACATTACCAAGTTGAATGTGTCTTCAAAGCATTAAAGACTAAACTAAGTGGAGTATAGCCTGTCATTGAGAGAGTATACATATGAAGCATTGATAATGATTGAAAAGAGGAAATTTGTTAAAAGGGAAGAAATCAAATGCATTGTTTCAACACAAATTTTCAAAGCATAGAGTGAAGAGAGAATTTAGAGTTTTTGAGTGATTTGAGCAATTGTTATTGAAGATTTTCCCATTTTTGAAACCCTATCGAGTGATGGCACCTTCGAGCAAAAAAGCGAAGAAAGGACTAGAAATGTTGGCTAATGGAATGGATTGCAAGGCTCCCGCATTAAAACTGAGTCCAGTAATTGTAGAGGCATTAGACCCTGCTGGTGCGCAATTGCAAATTCTGCCCAAGGTACTTCTTTTCCATGATATCCATTCATTCTATCATTGTTCAATTCAAGAACTTGGAACCCTAGAAATTAATGAAGCATTCAATGAGTTATGTGTGGATGGCATTCTCAAGCCCGAGCATAATTATTTGGAAATGAAGGGCTTAACGCATATTCTTCATATGCCAAAGGACTTTCAAGTCAGATGGATCAAATTTATTTTGAGCAAAATTCACAATGGGTAGTTATGGCTAGATCACCATATCTTGATAACAAACAAATGATACATAGAATCACTTGATTGCCAATTTTGAACAAAGCTAAGACCACTAAAACCCTAGGTTGGGCAGAACTGACAAAGTGGGCTCTTGTTGAGTGGGATGGAAGAGGCATGAATCTTAGTGGTGTGATAGACATGGAGTTGAGGTTTGGAATCCATGTGATTGATCACAAGATATACAACTCTAGTGGATTGAACAACATGTCATGTGAAACTGTTGATCTAGCATACAAGGTGGTGAAGAACAACTTGTCTTTTGACCTTGTTGAGCTACTACTGATACAATTCAACAAGAATATGGAGATCATCAGAGTGTCAAAGTATAACCTATGTAAGTTTGGTTCTCTTTTGACATGTCTATTTTTCTTTGTTCAAAAGTTTTTCCCTTCCAAAGGATCTATTTTATAGAGAAAGGATGTTCCAGTTTTATACCAAATCAATGAGTACAGAGCAAAAATGAGTGAAAATTTTAGTAGTATTATGAATAATTACTTTGATTCATGAAGGAAAAGATACAAAGTAGATTTAGGATATCCAAGAATCTTGTAGAAGACTATGAGCAAGAAAATATGTTTCATGGTTGACTATGACAAAGTATATATTCAAGTAGTCAGACCTAGAGTGGGATGGGTTAAGCCTTTGAAATATGAGGTTAACATTGATGACACTAAGGATATCATTGGAGCTATACTAAAAGAGCCTATGGATCCTAAAGCTACCTATTTTGGAACCTATGATGAAGCCAAGGCAAGACTTAAGCTTGAGAGCAAGCTAACTCAAGCAATAAGTAGAGGAAGAAAGAGGATAAAAAAGATAATCAAGAATGAAAAATCATCCCTCTTATGATTACCAAGGGCAAAGGATATAATGTAGAGGATGAAGAGGATGAAGTAGAGGAAACTGAATCTAAGAAGGAAGAGGCTCCCAAGAAGAAGGGGAAGGTTATTATAACCAAGCCTACTAAGTCCTCCCCTGCAATATTTATAAGAAGAACAACCAAATCCAAGAAGAATCTGAAGTTAGGTGAAGATGAAGCCAAACATATCATCTTTAAAAGGTCTATACCTACACTTCAAGAAAAATTGAAGAAGATGGAAGAAGGATCTGGCATGACATGTTTTAAGTCTCTTAAGTATGAGACTAGAAGTGAAGAAGAGAAAAAGTAGATAGAATATACTCTTGTAACAAAATTGGGAAAATGGAAATGCTCACCTTATGAGCTTTCACAACAAATTTCAGATGAACTTTTGAATGTAGTTAAACCTATATGGGAAAGTGTAATGAAGATTGCTAAGGACATCTATGAACAAACTTTGAGATAGCTTATGCCGAGTCTCAATGAAAAAGAGGTTAAGGAATCCTTGAAGCAGAATGAGAACAAGCTCACTCTCAAATTCTATACATGTATGATATTGCTTAAGGAAATTGAATCTATGGCATAGTCTACTTCTACCACATGGAAGAATATCTATGGGTTGCACAAACCCAGTGACTTTGTAGTGCATGTTGAAGGATGCTAAAGATGAGGATGCTGAAGAAGAAGTAGAAATAAAGGATGATGAAATAGATGATGTTGATCTTGATGAGGAGGAAGGACAAGAAGCCATTGAGGAAAGTCTTCCAGAAATACAGAGCATTGAGAAAACCGATGCAGAGAAGATTGCAGCATTGGTCATGAGTTCATTTCCTCACTGTCCAAAAAAAGCCTTAGTGCAATCAGGCTCAGAGAAGGCTCCTATCGAGTTTTTTGCAATTACCACTACTACATCAAGCACCTAACTAATCTCTAGATCCATACTACCAAGTATTTCATTGACTGAAGTCCCCAACACTTCATGTTTTAAACAACAAGCTCCTCCCTCATTAGGCTTGACTGAGCAATATCAAGGTATTCCTATTGTCTGTGCTATTTCTACATTTATTTTTATTCCATCTATTTCTATAATTGTTTTTATTCCAAGTATATCCATAGCTAGTGCAATGACAATAGAATCACTCTCAACTGATCACTGAAGTTCTTAATAAGGGTAAATAAATTATTTCTACTATTCTAAAGGTTAAGGGTAAAGAACAAGAGGAATTAATGGATTTGGATGAGGACATTCGTATTCCAAATTGTGATATCCCTATCCTCACTCTTGATCAAATGGATACTTTGGGTGAATTATTGAAGAAAAGGGCTAAGCAACATAAGCTTAGAGAAGAGAAGAAGAAGAAGAAAAATCAAGTCCTGAAGGACATAAAGAGCATATTTGTTGATGCTTTGAGATTAAGGTTGATAGAAAATAACTTATTCTAGATCAATTAGCTGAAATTGTCGACAAGTATAATGAAGATTTGAATGGACATGAAAAATTGTTGCAAAGAGCTAAAAGAAAGTTTGAAAATAAAGTGTTGGATCAAGTTACACTAAAGATTGTAATAGATCAAGTAAAACTATCTAACATACTTGCTTCACTAGAAACATCTGTCAGTAATGTTTTTTCATTGTTTGTTAAACAAAGTGACACATCTATATTCACAAAGGAGATCAAGGATAAATTGTCCAAGATAGATGAGGATATGAAGGCAAGTGCACACCAGCTATCACTTGATCCAAGTTATAGTTCTGCACTTTACACAAGGATCAAATATTTGACAAATCTAAAGGCATAATTATTAAAGGAAGAAGTCAAAATCAGGGCCACACTTGTAGAAATTTAGGCTATGATTCTTCCAAACATGGATGCACTGCAGAATCACATTGCACATTTAAAGACTTTCATCCATGATAATAACTTCTCCATAGCTAACCACATGATGGAATTATCAACAAAAGCTCAGATAGCCTTGCATGCAAGTATGGTATTACAACAGCATTGGGACAAGACTATGGTACTAATTCTTAAGTTACATTATGATTTCTTTTCACATCTTGGTATTAACTTGTAGATATTATACACATTTGGCATTTATGTCAAAAAGGGAGAGAAGTAAATATGTTAAGATTATCTGTATGAATATTCTAATAAAGAAGGATAATACTATATGTGTATAAGAGAGATATATGTATGGGGTAGTAGTATAGTATTATGCAGATACATGTACAGATAAATAGAAAATATCTTTACAAAAGCAATTTTGAAAAATTAGAAAAATGTAGTATTTTACCAAGCTAAATTAATTGGAATTAAAAATCAAGTTGAAGAAATAGTATGGTGATAAAGAAATTTTTGACTTGTATTTTTGAGTATTCATATTTTTGGTTTGGTAAGTGTTTTTGTCACTAATGCCAAAGGGGGAGATTGGTGACATTAAGGTCAATTTGTCTATCAATGACTCAACACTTAGTCAAATGGTTACATTGCTACTAAGCTTTACAATTGCTACAAAGCTTATCATTCATCCAACAGTGTTAACTAAGTGTCTCAATTACTACCAAGCTAAACCGACAATTTGCAATTCATGCCGAGCTACATAGTATCTGTCGAGCATCAAAGATAATTTGTAGTATAGCCCAAGTCTAGTAGTTTCTATGATGTTATCCAGTGGAAGTGATGGAGACTCCAATACTAACTGAGTTCTATAGTGTTAACCAAGGTTTATAGTGTCTACCGAGCTCACAGTGTTAACTTAGTGAATCTAGTGTTGACCGAGTCATGCGGTGTCAACCAAGGGATTCAACCCTACTGAGCTTCTCATTGTTCACTAAGTCACATAGTGTTGACCAAGTTTGAGGTACTTGAAGAGTGATTAGTATGGATGGAACTTCAATTTTAATTGAGTGCTAGAGTTTTTTGAGCATTGATAGTATTTTTCGTGTATCAAAACACCATCGAGTTTGTCTTTAGAACTCGAGTTATAATAGTTTGGCTAACTTTGTGAATTATGATGAATTTGGTATTGTAGTAGACTCTAGAAGGTAATGAATTGGATTGATATATAGGTAACTCATTTGTATCATATCCAAGTGTATCAATGAGAAGTGGATACATGTGAATTAAGGAAGGCTAAAAGCACTATAAGGGACAACAAAGGTTTATCTATCATAGTCAGGTGATCATTGCAATACAAGGAATCTCATTAAGCAAATTA
Organism: Cupressus sempervirens; assembly: GCA_028749045.1. Classification (NCBI taxonomy): domain Eukaryota; kingdom Viridiplantae; phylum Streptophyta; class Pinopsida; order Cupressales; family Cupressaceae; genus Cupressus; species Cupressus sempervirens. The sequence continues at coordinate 3,556,694 of CM053783.1, forward strand.
GAGTTGCAGACCAAAGATTAGCCACTGATTCATCCTAATAGGTGCATCAATCAAATCTTTTAACACGGTAGACTTAACAATATTTTGCAAAATCTCTTAACCAAGTGCATACTTCATTGTATGTTTGTAAATCCTTTAACAAGGTGGACCTCACAATTCTTATTGCTCCTAATAGAGCAGATTACCAAAAGTGGTCGATTGTAAGCCTTAACAAGTTAACTTTATACTGCAATACTAAAGCTTGTGGGTATCATCCCCACCCCAGTTTTACTTTCTAATTGGAAGGTTTTTGGGTCACCATATCTTGTGTCAAAGTATTATGAATATTTTATTGCTTCCATTCTTTCATGCATGCAATTAGATCAAAATAATATATGAAGGATTAATTGGTGAAATAAGATAAAGTTTTATTGGTTCTTGATTCACCTCTCCCCTCTTAGTAACCTATCCTACCTTATATTTCTAATAATACATACATACACACACATATACATGTATGTATGTATGTATGTATGTATATAGAGACATATTTTTTAAGGTTCTTATTACATCTTAGCACAATAGAAAAATTGATCAAGCTGCATACATATTTTAGAATCCAAATAATTAAATAATAAAACTCACTCAACCCGTGCTAAGTGACTTAGCTCAAGATCTTGCACAAAAATAATGCAAAGTTAATGGGAAATATGTATATGTATATATACATATATAATGTATGTATGTAGGGGAAATATAATTCCCATTAACAATGACATTAACTCTACCAGTACATGCATGGTTACATCTTTGGCTTCCATTGTTGGGCTAGCATATGGAGCCTTTATATCCAACCATTTGTTATAAATTGGGGAATGCACTTCATGCTTGGCATTCAAGTGATGCATCTGAATGTGCAATTTAATCACCTTGAAAAATTGTATTTGATCTTGCTAGTTGGGAACAACTGATTGTTCATTTTATTGTACATAATCTAATGACAGTTGTATAGGATTTTGGAATCAACCCAGCTAATCAAAAACTAGACCAATTTAACTAAGTTATGGCTTGGGCATGTGCTATTCCTATTTATCATATGGTTGCAATTTTGGTGGCAACATTTTTTATTTGTGTGGGATATGGAAGAGCAGTGGTGTTGGCAAACATAAAAATTTAGTAATGCAAATTCACCTTGAGGAACTTATGTATGCTCTTGGAAAACATATCACCAAATTTTTTTATCATAACCTTTTTTTTCTTCTACATGTTTTTGCATGGAGCCTTCACACACCTATTGCTCACAAATGTCTACTTAAGAATGTATGCGAACCTGCAATGCACTTCAATGTGGCAAAATATGTAGAAAATCATATAATCCATCATCACACAAGGTATTTCTCTTGGTGTGCTCATTCATTAAGTTAAGCACCCAAGTTTTCATTTCAAATCATGATTTATATATTTTGGGCTTAAGAAATGGCAAGAGATGGATCTCACATTCAGTCATTAATAAAATATAGCTTTTATTCATTATCACATGAAGTAAAAAATGATTATGAGCATCCATAAAATAATATCATAATGTCCAAAGCTAACATCTAACATTAGTTCATCCTTTAACATTTATTAATAGTAGCACATAAACACATAACATTCAATAACATGTGAAATAAGGTATTTAAACATGCCTCAACCAATTATGATTTAATTTTGGATCACCTACTTGATTAGTTTGGAATTTTATTCTCACCAAAAATTATAAAATGTTCACAACTCAAATGCTCTCCCATGGTCTAAGCTTAAACTCTCATTACTGCACCCAAAATTAAGGAATACAATATGATTATGTCCCCAATGAGATAAAATATATACATACATACATACATACATTTATGGAGATCACAAGGGCATGACAACGAGATGCAAAGATCACAAGGGCACGACAACAAAATGAAGCAATCATAAGGGCACGACAACAAAATCCTAAATCTCCACTAATCTCCACAATCTACAAGATCTCTTTATATACATACATACATACATACATACACACACATATACACACATACATACATACATACATTTGCATATGCAATTTTATCACCTTGGAAAACTATATTTGATCTTGCTAGTTGGGAACGACCGATTGTTCATTTTACTATACCCAAATCAATGATATTTATACAAGATTTTTTTAATCAACCCAACTAATTAGAAACTAGACCAATTTAACTAGGTTATGGCTTGTTTCTTTCTAAAGACATCTGCTATGGTATATTTTTCTTAAATTTCTTGCAAACTTTGCTCATTTTTCCTGGTTTGCATTATTTTTGTGTAGGATCTTAAGCTAACTCACTTAGCATGGTTTGAGTGAGTTCTATTGTTTTATCATTTGGATTCTAGAATATGAGCTTTTTTTTTATCATTGGCTTTGTTCAAGTCTTGATTTTAATTTGAATTTGATGAATCAAAGATTAAATTTGATGAATAAGTAATTATCAAATTCAATCTTTGATTCATCAAATTCAATTTTTGATTCAGTTTTATCAATTTTATCCTTGAATTTTTCAAGTCAAAATTTATTTGTATTCTTTGTCCTATTGTGTTTCCAATTTGACCACACATCTGAGTTGTTTTGTGATCCCAAATCGACCGCACACTTCAATTTCTTTCTTTGACTACATGTGTTCCCAAATTGATCAAACAAAAATGTATGCCTAAAATGTGGGCACACTTCTATGAGTCATTATATTCAAGATTTCTCAAAAATGAGGTCTCAAATGGTGACTCATAGCTCCCTATTCATGGGGTGCAGGGGTTTGTAATGGAGGCCCTCAGTCTGACCTAGTTTGTGCCCATACAAGTACACCACGAAACAAAAGATTCAATGATCTAATATGCATGCAAATGGAAATGAAAAACTAATCTAAATGATAACAATGCAAAACAATGCAAGAAATGAAATCTAATCTATGAAAAGAAATAAAAATGCAAATCTAATCTATGAAAGAAAGATCTAATCTATCAATGCAAGATCTAAGCTAACATGAAAATCAAAGTATGGATCATGATGATGGAAGCCATGCATGCAAGAGAGAATGAGACAAGAAGATAGAAGTTCTCCACAAAAGCTTTAATATTCAAAACTCCTTCTTCAAAAATCTTTCTCCAAACCTGCAACATAACAATAGCATAATAATGAGTGTCTCTAAAATGAGGAGAGGGCTCTCCTTTATAAAGAAGATTGGATGATCTAGATTGAGAGGAAAAATATTTAATCAAGGGTGGAGAAATAATGATCCATGTGAACTAAAGATCCACCAATGAGAAAAGTGGAGTGGTTGAGAAGAAAGTGGAGAAAGGATGAAGATAAGTCCCATATTAAGTGTCGATAAAAGATTTATTTAATTTTTTATTTGTTTTAACTCCTTTTTCATCAAAAAGAGATTTAAGTGGGATATTTTATTTAATTAAAAGGGAGCAAGTTCTTTTAATTAAATAGGAAATATTTAATCAAATTAAAAGAGGGGTTTTTCTCTTAATTAATTAAATGTAGATTAATTATTTAATTAAAATAGAGGTTTTCTTTTAATTAAATGGAGACTTATTTTATTTAATTAAAAGAGAGCAAGTTCTTTTAATTAAATAGAAAATATTTAATTAAATTAAAAGAGAGGTTTTTCTCTTAATTAATTAAATGTGGATGAACTATTTAATTAAAAGAGAAGTTTTCTTTTAATTAAATGGGGACTTATTTTATTTAATTAAAAGAGAGCAAGTTCTTTTAATTAAATAAGACTTAGGATAAAATGATCAACCTTAGAAATAAAACAAATTGAATTTGATCAAGGAAATTGATTTGAATTGATTTAATAAAATATTACACACCATTGATTTAGGAAATTTGATAAATTGATAAATTGAATAATGGGGGCCCATAGTCTAGGCGACCATTTTAGGGTGCATACAGAAAGGACTATATAATGAAGAGGAAACTTGAAAACTTGAATGTTGAAATACTGAAATGAAAGCTATTAATGGTCAAACACCTATGGTAGAGTTACAACACAATGTAAAGTTGATTTTAGATATAAACAAAAAAGAAAACACAACATAAATCATTCCCCATTTGTTTTGATTGTGGAGAGATACGTGTGAAAGAGGGTGGAGAGCTCTAAACATTGGTGAAAATTTCATTAACGTGCCTTTGTGATTATTGTATTTCATTGTCGTGCCCTTATGATCTTTGCATTTTATTGTCATGCCCTTGGTGGAGATCAGTGGAGATCTAGGATTTCGTATAGAAACTTAGTTTCTATCGATTTTTTTTTTCAAAATTTCGATAGAAACTAAATCACTTAGTTTCTATTGAAACTATGGGCGGTTTAACCGCGCGGTTAACAAACCTTCCATAGTTTCGATCAAAAGTATTGTGGTAGTTTCGAATGGAACTAGCAGGTAGTTTTAATCGAAACTAGGGAAAGATAGCGTGGGATTTTGCCTAAGTCCTCCCCTAGGGGTGTTTCTCTAGTCGGCCCCCAGGGGTTTTTCCCTAGTCGGCTAATCAGGTTTTTTTTTAAAGAAAAAAAAACTTATATAATTATGAGTTTCATTTTTTTCAATTTACATTCATGTGAAATCAAGTTATTGGCTTTTGAATTGGGAAGAAAGAAATATTTGACAAACTTCAACCTATTTTCAAATTTTGGAGGAAGAATTTATGACATGGGCAATAAAGATAAAAGAGCAAGTGAATATGCATGAAGAAGAACAAAGGAACAAGAAGATGAAAATTGTCAAAAAATGCTAGCAAGATACTATCTTAGATCAGGTACACATGCACAATCTTTTTTCCAATGTATTTAATTAGTTTATTTAGTTAGGATTAGGGTTTAAATCCAATTAGGAATATGATATTTATCTTAAATTAGCATTACTATTAACTTAATATTAAGAGTTTATTTGAAATTATGTTCATATTTAGGCCATTAGGGTTTATTCAATTATGTCCATATTTAGTCCTTAGGGTAAATATTAAATTATGAGTAAATTTAAATTATGAATTTATTTAGCATAGGAATTACCTTGTTTATTCAATTATGTTAATAATTTATAGTCCATTAAGGTTTATTAGATTATGATTAAATTTAAATAAATAAATTTATTTAGGATTTAGTCAACCAGGTCAACCTATCGACATTGGAGAAGGTTCATCCAAAGTTCAAACAGGTACATGTGCATCTCTTGCAAGTATATAATATAGATCTCTCTAGATTTCTAGGTCTCTATCAAACTTTATATCTTTAATTTTTAAATTTAGCAAGCGATATTTCCCCTTATAAACTTACTTGATTTTATTTGTTTTATCGTGCACGTGCAACTCTAGTAGATGATGAAAATGTTGGAGATGAGGAAATTGAAGATGAAGCAATGGATATTGAAGAAGGACCATCTGAAGGTTAGATAATTTAATCAAGTACATAATATTTCACTCAAGTTAAACATGTATATATGTATACATATATGTCCTCTAAAGGGATTGTATCTTAAGACTTTGTTTCATTTTTTCTTGTGTAGCCCGAGATCAAACAACAAATGAGAATGTTAATCTAGCTCAAAGATTGAAGAGAAAAATTAATCATAGAAACATAGATCATTTAATTGAAATGGATGTGGAAAAATTGAGAGAATATGCTAATCAACCTACACATACTACAAAGAGGAAATTGAATAAAAAGTCTAAAGACATAATTGAACAATTTGAGAATCTATCAAGAGTGGAGAAAACTCAACTATTATCAATTTCACTTCTTAAAGATGAAGTAAAAGAGCCACTGAGACTATTGGGTATAGATACAAGTATAAAAAAGAGGAGGACTTCTAAACTAGAAAAATATATTGTTGAAAGTGTTAAGGAAGGGTTACATTCCATTGGGAAAAAAACTAGATTTTCAAATAAATCCATTTCATGAAGAGTGATACTGACATCTATTTTAAATAAGAAAACATCCCAAAATAGACAGATCTCTTCATTATCATCTCATTTTGGGTATAGTTGGAAAATGGTACTACATTATCTAAAAAGGAGAAACGATTTGAATGATAGTACATTAGAAGGCAATTAGGTACTAATGTGTAGAGCTCCTCGATCTGACAGGATTGGGGAAATAGTTAAGAACTTAGTTATTCAATTTTGGATTGATAATACTCGTCCTTCACCAAATAGAAGAGATATCATCAAGCAGAGGATTGAGCCTAAGGAATATATTCAACATGCAAAACATTGGTTGGATGTCACTCAACATGAATTGTATCTCTCATTCTGTAATTTAAATCCTAACATAAAGATTGGACAAACAATGTTTGAAAGATTGAAGCCCTATTTTGTGAAGATAAATAAATCTTTTGAAACATGTTGTTGTCGATATCATGTTGAATTTGATCTGTACTATGAAGGGTTTCGAAAGATGATAGAAGAAAGTGGTGGAACTTCTCAAAATACTTTTCCTAAATGACCAAGTCAATTCATAATATCAATTTTATGTGACAAACCAAATGATTGTGCAATAGGTGAAATAGATTGCATAAGAGGAACTTGTGAAACATGTGGTAACTTGACTAAATTTCCTTTGAAGAAGAAGATACTAATACGACAAGGATGGTAAAATGTAAGAGATATAAGTACATAAAGTCAGAAACAAAAGCTGGAAAAGAATCAACAAGGTTAGAATATGTAGAGGATGAGATATCGGCTGCAGAATTTATGTCAAATTTTCATAAATTGATTCAACCATATATATGCCATGCATTTTTTGCTAAGTGGCAAGCAGAACAATTTCAAACACTAAGATAAACTTTTTCACTTGGAACAATTCTATCTGTTGTTGACTTTGCAGAGAATTACTCTTTCGTATCTCAAAAACAACTTCAAGCAGAATACTACTATACAAAGCAAGTTACTATTATGGTTCAAGTGTCTTATCAACATGCACAAATTGATCTGGATGGTGTGAAAAGTATAGATCAAGCACGAGTCATTAAAAAAGAGTATCACTTTTATAATAGTGATGACAAAGAACATGACACACATTTTGTGGAACATTGTTTTAAGACATTTTTTGAATATTTGAAAAACAAAAACATTAAAATAGAAAAACATTTTGTATGGTCAGATGGATGTGTAGCACAATTTAAATCAGCTAGACCATTTTATGCATTATGTAGATATCATCGGTACCTTAATATACCACACATTTGGAGTTGTTTTTGAGAGTGGACATGGAAAGGGTGAGCATGGTGGCGCAGGAGCTTGTATCAAACGTGCTTTAAGAAAGTATCAAATGAACTATAAAGGATATCACATTAATAATGCTCATGATGTGCTTGAGTGGTGCAAAACACATTTTTCGGTGCCAACAAATATAGATAACACATCATCACAAGCGGATCGAGTCATACCATTTAGAGTGTTTTGGGAGGTATCACGTATATATAAATTAATTTGTTCATATTTTTAAATTGAATCTTAAATTTATATTTAATATGCTACCTTAGGTGATCTCTAACTAAAATATGGACCTTGTGTACATTCAGGTGTTGATAGAAGATCAATGCATGCATGCAAGAGGGTAGAGAAGACACAATCTTTGCATTCAGTTATGAGTATAAATAGTAATGTGTGGTCATTGTACATGAGAGAATACTCATGTTTTTGTCCCGATTGTATTGATGAAGACTATGATGGTTGCATTAATCAAGAATGTGGATATGTGGGTGAACGGACTTTGGTGCCACTAGATGTTATTAATATGAATGAGTTTGAGGACGAAAATTATGATGATATTCCATTAATTTCTAGTGATTATAACCATATTTCAGGATTGATCAGAGTTGGTATGTATGAACTATATATATATACTTGGATTATTTACATGAATAAATTTTTCATAATTTTGGTTAATTTTTATTATATATATGTACTTATGTACATGACATGTATCTAGAATTTTAACATATATAAGTTTGTGTAGGAAATGTTTTTGTAGTCATGGCAGAATCAAAAAATGTAGAAGGTGTTAGCTATTATTTATTACGTTGCACCATGGAAAGAGAGAAGCTAACAAAGACTAAAATAAGTGATGAAATTATTTTTCCCACAGGTTAGTATATAGTTGAATTATGTACATGTATGTCAAGTATCTATGTTTTTTATGAATTCAAATTCTTTGACTTAAATTCAAGATTGATGTATTTTTTAAATGTGTACATGTGCATGTTCTGTTGTTGTATAGGGAACATATATTTGAAGAAAAGAAAAGTACTTAAAAATGGGATTCATTTCATAGATTATCAACCTGACAATAAGGTATATCAATATAGTAACCATGTTATTGCCACTGGTCTAACTCTTCATCCAGTCAAAGGACCTGGAATACATAAGTGGAGGCTCCATATTGATGATCATGAGAAAATATTAAATGTTATCCAAGAACAAGCTGATCCACTTGATATGAGATAGAAACAACTCCTAATTTGAAATGTAATTCAAGAACAATTTGAAATTTGGTTGAACAATCATTTGATCAATTTGAAATTTGGTGGAATAACTAATTTTCTAAATTGAACTTTTACTCTTTCATTTTTAACTCAATGTCTTGAATTCAAATTGTCATAAAGTAACTAATTATAGAAATTATGAACTTATATGTACGTGTGTACACTAATTACCTGACATGTGCAGGTCTTGAGGAAACGAAATTCAAACACCACTTGTTTTAAGGGGATGAAATTAGGGGTCTGTAAAATTAATTATATTGAACTATCTATTTAATTTAACTTGTCAATTTTAGGACACATGTACGCTTTCAATTTAACTAATTAGGACATGTGCTTTCAATTTTAGGACATGTGAGCTTTCGATTTAACTAATTACTTGACATGTGAGCTTTCAATTTTAGGACATGTGAGCTTTCAAGTTTAAATTGTGATTTGTTTAACTAAATTTTGAACATGTACATGTTTTAAGTTGGACTTAAATTAGAACATTGGGCTTAAGGGGATAAAATTCTAGGATATGTGTACAAATTAAAACTTCTCTATGATTAAAATTTGAAATATAACTCAAGAATAATTTGAAATTTGGTTCAAACTATTTGAAATTTGGTTGAACAATCATTTAATAAATTTTAAATTTGGTGGAATAACTAATTTTCTAAATTGAACTTTTATTCTTTCATTTTTAACTCAATGTTTTGAATTCAAATTGTCATAAAGTAACTAATTATAGAAATTATGAACTTATATGTATGTGCGTACACTAATTACCTGACATGTGCAGGTCTTGAGGGAAAGAAATTCAAACACCACTTGTCTTAAGGGGATGAAATTAGGGGTCTGTAAAATTAATTATATTGAGCTTTCTATTTCATTTAACTTGTCAATTTTAGGACACATGTACGCTTTCAATTTAACTAATTAGGACATGTGCTTTCAATTTTAGGACATGTGAGCTTTTGATTTAACTAATTAGTTGACATGTGAGCTTTCAAGTTCAAATTGTGATTTGTTTAACTAAATTTTGAACATGTACATGTTTTAAGTTGGACTTGAATTAGAACATTGGGCTTAAGGGGATAAAATTCTAGGATATGTGTACAAATAAAAGGGATGAGTTCTATAGATTTACCCAAGTTAGGAATTATGTACAACTAATTACCTGATACTTGAACATTTAATACATGATATTACCAGACATTTAAATTACATGAACTATTTATATATATATCTGAATTTAATCAATATATTACATGTGTACATATCTAAATAAATTACTTGCATATCTTCTAGAAACTATTTATAATATACTAGATCTAGATCTATAATGTATTAGATTCCACAACATAATGTAACATGTATCAATCATCTCAAGAACAAATAAAAAAAACATGTATCTATCTAGAGATCTATCAGAAGATAATATCAAATATAAATAGCGTGCACACATGTAGACATGCAGATCCAGGTACAACTATATCAAATCAAATATAAATATAACATGTATGTGTGTATATAAAGTGTCTATCTAATAAATGAATTTCTCTCTGGATGAAAGTCTAGAACAAATCATTTAGATCAAAAAAACTATAGATCATTAGGTGCAAGACTATCACCGCCACACCTCCCCACAACACGATCTGAAGATTGACTATCAAGGTGCTCACTAGGATGTGCTGACCCCTATATATAAATTCAAGAGAAAGTGATATTGAAATACATGTACACATAATCAAAACATAAATAAACATTACTTATCCACTACTGACATCATCCAATGAGTCTTGACGATGTACATGATCTGGCATCAAAGCTGGAGTAAAAAGAGGCATGTCCCCCTACATTACATGTGCATGTGCAACACATCAAATTAAAATTTCTCTATGATTACAAATCTACGTGCATGATATGCATACATGTGCACGCATGCACATGTGTAAATTAAATTAGTTTCAAATGATTGAAATTTTAACATGAACACATTTTTTTTTACCTGTGTAGATGGTGGCATCTGATAATACTTAGACTGCCTAGCATCGATTGTGTCCACTAATGCATCCAGATTTTGCTACGTCACATCAAGGTCCATCTCTACATCTATGTGAACCCCATGACTGGTGACTGGAACACATCCTAATAATGACAAGCCAAGTGGACTATGTAGATGAGATGGAATAGAAGTAGAATCATCACGTGTCAACAAGTCCATCCATCTTGTGGTCGACAAGCTCAAATCAACATCATTAAGGCCCACATCTAAAATCTGAGCCTGCCCTGTAACACTAAGGGTCTATGGTATGTATATGTCTCTCTGGAGCAAAAGAGTGGTTAGTAGGTGGATCATCATGTGCACTACCACCATGACCACTACCTAATCGATGAGAGGAATATGGCTAAGGATGTGTCCTAGTACTACCATGGACATGATCTTGAACATTTGATATGGGTATGCCAAGATGCTCTAATACAAATCTATATGTATCTAATAGATCCTCAGCTAGACCAATCATAGTATCTCGTGCCAACACTCAAGTGAGACCCTCTAAGCTAGCCACTAAAGGGATGCCTGTTGCACTATACAAGTCTCCTGAAGATGAAGCATAGGATGATGATCTGGAATGCCAACGAGACATCAAATACTAACGAACCTCATCACTCAAAATAGATATGATAGCTACTGCAATCTCTCCAAATCCTTGAATGACCCCACGTAACTGAGTGTTATGCATGGCCTCATCAACCGATGGACCTAACATAGGGGAAATAGTAGGCGCCCTCTCTTTGATAATCAATCTATGTGCCAGTGGGGGATGAATTGGCTACCTATTAGCCAATCTACCATGCCCCTGTCCTAAATGTCCTGGTAAATCTGTGTAGTTCACTGCCCTATGTAAGCGAACCTCTACATAAAGATGCCAGGCAAAATAGAGTGGAATTTGGTCATTATTTGGATAGCGACCATGGGCAGCAAGGAAGCGTGGGTATATCAATGCAACCATCTATGGATCTGTACACTTAAGGGGAGAATACCCTTTCACATACTTTTGTGAAAGATAATGAGGGAAACATTCCCTCTTGAGGACATCTTTTGGCACTAAGCCCTACACCTACAGGAGTGAAAGACCAAAGGAGACCTCTCATCTCTTACTATCATGGACAGTCTGTATAGTCTGTGCAGAATATGGGATAGTGCCATGAATCTCATCTCAAATAAATTTTAGGCTACGTAAGATACTCTGGCATGTACCACTATAGACACTAGAGCATGTGCCACTAGTCAGCAATTCTTGAAGTCTATGAATCTCCTATTTAGTGCGATCATAGAGCTCCTAAGGTGGGATAGGTAGCTAATCATGGGGGACATGATGCTGCTCAGGGGGGATAGGCTACTGCTTAGGGCCTAGGATAGGCTATTCAGGCTTGGGTATAGGCTGCTGCTCAGGGCCCGGGATAGGCTGCTCGAGGGGGACATGCTACTTGGCGGGGGGGGGGGGGTGGTATAGAAGGTTGTTGATCAGCCATGTGTCAATGTATGTAGGTGCATGTATAATGTGTAAACCTAAAAATTAAAATTAAAATGTATGACATTTAATAAACTTGAAATTTATATTAACATACATGTACAATTTGACAAAATTTAAAAAATAATCTAAATTGTTTTAATAAAATTAAACATGTGTACATGTGTACATATATATAGAAGTCCTAAAACATAAATGAACATGTACCTTAAAAAAACTAAAATTTAAAACACACATGTTGTTATATCTAATTTTTGTAACTTGAGGACCTTTTAAGAACTATGTGTGCAAGTTATATTTCTAGAAGTTAGATTGAATGTTCAAAGGTTTTAGACATACGTGTTCACATAAACTTGTCAAGTGTAATTTAGGTCCACGAAGTAAATATGCATATATATGTATATATAGATATATGCATATACACATGATATGTATATTTGCACATATATCATGTGTGTGTGTGTATATGTGCATATGCACATACACACACACATGATATATGTGCAAATATACATATCATGTGTATATGCATATATCTATATATACATATATATGCATATATATATATATATATGTATATATGTATGTATATATACATACATACATACATACATACATACATACATACATACATATATACATATACATATACATATACATATACATATACTAGGATAAAGTTTAGGTTTAGGGTTTTGCATTGAGGTTATGGTGTGGTTGTTTAAATCATGGTTAGCAAATTAGAGTTAAAAGTTGGAATAAAAATATAGTTAGGTTTGGGGTTTGGGGATGGCTAGCGTAAGTGTTACTACTAATATTAAGATTTAGGGTCAAGGTCAGGTTCAACATCATGATTAAGGTTTGGGTTAGGTTTTGTATTAGCGATATAGTTAGGTTTATAATTATTCTTAGGTTAGAGAAATACTTTTCTTAGGATTATTGTTAGGTTATGATTAAGATTGTAGTTAAGGTCAAGGTTTATGGTTAAGGCTATAATAAAGGCTAGTGTTAAGATTCATATAATGCACCATGTAGGGTTAGAGTTATGGCTTTGATTAGGGATAGGGTTACGATTAGTGTTTATATTATCTCTTAGTTAGGGAGAGAATTAGAATTTGGTTGGTTTGAGGTTTAGATATAGTTTGAAAATATTATTTGAGGTTAAGGTTAGGGTTTACATCATGGTTGGTCATGAATAGTGTTTGGGTTAAAATGACATACCTAGGTTTTATGTTTGGGTTATGGCTAGGGTCAACGTTAGGCTTTATGGTTGAGGTTTTACACCATGGTAAGGGTTTGGATTAGTGATATATAGTTAATTTTAGCATTATCTTAGGTTAGAGAAATAATTAGATCGGGGTTTTAAAAAATTAGGGTTAGCATTTCAGTTATGATTAGAATTGGAGTAAAGCTTATAATTGAAGTTAGAATTAGTGTTAGAGATTTTTTTAAAGGTCACAGTTATGGCTAGTTTTAGAGTTTAGATTAGGTAAAATAGTTAGAGTGTACTTAAGGTTTATTTATGGTTAAGGTTAGCCTAAGGGTTAGGATAAATGTTATAGTAAGGGTCTAGAGTCGAGGTTAGGATTTGTTTCATACTTAATGTTAACATTAGATTTTTGGTTGAAGATGTAGTTATATATAGGGTCATCCTTAGGTTAGAGATATAGTTAGTGTTAGTGTTAGGTTTAGGTTTTAGGATATGGTTAAAATTAATGTTATGATTAGGAAAAATATTTAGTGTTATGGTTGGAATTATGGCGAGTGATAGCATTAGGATATATACATATATATGCATACACACACATGTGATATGTGCAAATATACATATCATGTGTCTATGCATATATACATTTCACATGTGATATGTGTATATATATGCACATATACACATATATATATACATATCATGTGTATATGCATATATATGTACATATCATGTGTATATGCATATATATATATATATATATATATGCATATATATATATATATATGCATATATATATATATATCATACATATATATGCATATATATATGCATTTATATACACATGATACATGTGTGTATATATGTATAAAGTGCATACATAAAAACCAATAAAATATAAAAAGAAACATATATTTAAATATTAAAAACACATAAATTTTAACTGTAACAACATAAGAAAAGAAAAAACAAGTATTTCGTACCTTTTTCGGACAGTTGATGGGATGAATACCAGTCAATCTTCTTGTTCCGATTGAAACAGTGACTGGACAAAAGCTTGGGCCCCCTTTTGTCCAGCACAGCTTAGGGTTTGGTATGTTCTATTTTTAAAAATTTTGTTTTTCTTAGTTTCGATCAAAACTAAGAAACCCACGTGTAGTTTCTTAACCGCCCGTGAGTTGTGCCTAGTTTCGATCGAAACTAAGCACGTAGTTTTGATCAAAACTAGTACAATATTTTAGTTTCGATTAAAAGTAAGGATATAATTTATTTCGATAGAAACTTTTAATTTTTGTTTCTATCGAAACTCTTTCGACGATTTTTCCCATGCGTGCTTTTTTGGAGGGATTTTTTTCCTCCAAAAAAGTGTAACCCACTATTGTGGGTTCACCCTTTTATCTATACTCAATCACCAAGAGATAATATAATTTGTAAGTATAGATTTTTACATACTTAGTTTGGTATGAATAGTTTCAATTGAATTCGTCTAAGGAGAGTGAGTCTACTCATGATGATAATGGCTCCATGTAATGGGTCTTTAAAGGAGAGAGACTTACAAAAGATTAGATGATAGGGTAGGAGGAAGATGGTTGTGTGAATGACTGATCGGGCAAGTTGTAGAAAATCAGGGTGTCAATTGCAAGTAGTTTCATTAATTTGATAAGGGAATCAACGTTGAAAGTGGGATGATCAAAATGGGCATGTCCATCCTTATGATAGATGTCTCTATCTCATAATAGAAAATTACATTAAATGACAAGAGACAAATTATTAAATATATGGAAAATCAAAAGAACATTCACCTATAATATTTTTAAAGGACAAAAATATAATAAAAATATAATTTGGTGAAAAAATCCATGAGCTATGTGGCTATTCCACCATCTAGTAGTGGAAACTCTTCACATTAAATATGAAGATCTTGAAATTAAAAAAGATAAATATCAGAGATCTATATCTATGTTTTAGTGATAACAAATATACAGTCTAATTTTAAGAAACATAAGTCTTAAATGTGTATGATTAAATAAAATAAACAAGAGTACTAGTTGTAGCTATATAATTATGGTATTATTTATTATGTTAAACAAAATGTTCAATAAAATAAGTATGAAGTAACATAAATGGATCATCTGATTGATCCAATTATGACTTAACATGAATGCATCCGGTCATTACCTAGAGGATATTATGCACGAGATCTTTACTCAATCACCAAGAGATAATATAATTTGTAAGTACAAATTTCTACATACTTAGTTTGGTATAAATAAATTTGATTGAAAGCAAGGATAATTTCATGTTTGAATTCAAGGCATGAATGATTAATTTAATTTACCACATGTACTATGCAAGTGTGTATGTATGCATGTAAAGAAGTTCGCATAGTGAATTGATTTATATACATACATGCACATATGCATACAATCATCATAATAAGTTATCCTTGAATCTAACCAAAGCTATTATATATGAACAAGAGATACATGTTTAGAAGGAAAAGAAAAGAACATTTACATAGGTACCTCTTCTTCCATTGAAGAAAAT